>CM042145.1:82310399-82425399 GCA_023376005.1 Doryteuthis pealeii
ATAAAAATAAGTTTGGTCTGAGTTTTATAGCTTAAGTGTCTTAAACATTTGTCGGGTATTACAGGTTATGGAAGGAACCTGTGTATACTGTTAGAACGATTGTAGACATTTACTAAGCATAGCTTATTTGTGGCACAAGGCCGAAAGTATGACACCCAATAAGAATCGACATCACTAACAATGGCTTGTGAATATAGCTAGCTAACCATTGCTTTCTTGGACAAATCCTGGAAGCAGCATCCTACTAGAAAACAACTATACGACCACCTACCTTCTATTATACAATCCATCCCGGTGAGGTGAACTAAACATGCCGGACATTGCTGGAGAAGCAAGGACGAACTCCTATAGACACCTACACATGGATACACCAGTGCATCCTACAGAAAGTTTTTTTTTATCTAAGATGTTTTTACGAGAGGTTGGTTCCCCCAGGGACATTTCTAGGAGTGGTTGCTGATATTTTTTTTTATATCAATGGTCAATAAAAGTTTGGTCTGAGTTTTATAGCTTAAGTGTCTTAAGTATTTGCCGGTGGTTCCAGGTAATGAAACTATATATGTTTGTAAAATTAGAACGATTGTAGTCATTTACTAAGCTTAGCTTAGTTGTGGCACAAGGACACAAGTAAGGGGCACCGAATAAGAACTGAAATCACTAGTAATGATTTGCTAATCTAGCTTGCTAATCATTACACCATGTGAGGTGCCTTAATTTAGAACGTGTATATACTAGTAAATAACTTGGAGAAAAGGTTAATCCAGCTTGCTTACCATTACTTGCTAAACATTGCTTTCTGGAACAAATCCTGGAAGCAGCATCCCACAAAAAGGGTTTTGTCTGAGCTGTGTACGGAGAGGTTGGTTCAGTCTGTGGCATTTCTAGGAATGGGTACTGATATTCTTGCTCAACGGTCATCAAAAATAAGTTTCGTCTGAATTTTTTGGCTTGAGTAAATTAAAAATCGCTGGATTTTCCTAGTCATAAAAGTTAATGTGTTTGTACAGTTAGTTGTGGTACAAAGCCATGAATTTTAGTTACCCAATGGGAATCGAACTCACAAACAATGGTTTCCTAATCTAACCTGCTAACCATTACACCATGTAAGGATAACAAATTTAGAACCAGTGTATGCTGGGAATTAGCTTGGAGAAAAAGCTAGATGGGAAATAAGCAAGGTTGCTATGTGCTTTCCTGAACAAATCCTAGAAGCGGCACTCCACAAAAAGTAGTTGTAGGGCTTCTTCTGTCGTACAAACCATCCAATTAAGACAAAGAAGACATACTAGAAAATGCTAGATAAGTAAGGACGAACTCATAACTGACACATGGATAGACCAGTGTTGGCCGACCTATAAAAACTTACATCAGCTATGTGCATACACGAGATTTCGTGTGTGAGACTTGCCAAGAGCGATGACCAATATGGATGGGATATATATATTATATAATATATATATATATACATATATATATATATATTATATATATTATTGTATTATATATATATATATAGAGAGAGAGAGAGAGAGAGAGAGAGAAGGGGGGGGATCATGAGAATCTGTGCTGTCATCACGACTTGACGATGATGATAATAGTGATCTTCTGAATATTAGTGCCTGAGAATTCTTGTACATTAACTTAGAATAGGTCGTCGGGGCGGCCTAAAGTCGGTATCGGCCAGTCAGCGAGGGGGTCTGTCCCCTTTTCAATAGCGCTTAGACCAAGGAGATTGTTTTGGCATCTGAGGTGGAGCGCCACACCTAACATCAGCTCTTTACTTTACCGCACAGATCTCTGTGCTACTCATACGCTGAGTTGGCGAGGACCGGTATCGAACTAGGAACCTTGTGGTTTCTAGCCGAACGTTCTACTGACTGAGCTAAAAAGACGAAGAGAAGTGAAAATAGATAATGTTGGCTGTTAGGTTGATTTTTTAAAGGCATATCAACCTTTTTCCGGTCATTTAATGCAGAATCAAGTCATTTTATTAAAAAAGGACCCAGGTTGCCTACTGTAATTGCCGTTGCTTAAGTGGTCACCCAATTAAGAATTGAACAGGTTCGTCGAAAGATAGATGAAAAAATTAATATATATATACAAGATGTGTCAAAAAGTATCAAGATTTTTGTACTTTTTGACACACCTTGTATACTGAATAAAATTAACGTTTCATTCATTCTTCATTTCTATCTCGGTAAATACAGCTTCAAACTTGGCAATTTTATGACACACCATGTATTTTGGAAAAAAAAATTAACGTTCCATTCATTGTTCATTTCTATCTTGGTAATTGCCGCTTCAATCTCAATACTTTTATGACACACCTTATATATATATATATATATATATATATATATATATATATATATATATAATATGCGTGTGTGTGTGTGTGTGTGTGTGTGTATGTATGTAAATAATTAACGACATGTCAACACATTGGGGTTATTTTGTGCCTAGAGATTATTGTGCTCTTATCGTTATAATTTTGTGTTGTTTTTCATTTTTTTTTTTGCAGATAGATATATCATACCAAGTATTCCTATGTAATACACATAAATTGCACACAGTTTTATGGTTTCATTTAGTCTTATATAATATTAATAATTCCTATCTAATAGTTTAGTTAATTATTTGTTTATTTGTTTACTTTTTTATTTGCAAGGAAACGAGTCATTATTAAAGCATGCTGATAGTATGGATTGCCTTGATTCTCTCTCACCGTCCATCCCTATCGGCTATCTTTCTTGGCAACTCATCTAAATGGCATTCAGTGCCCGCATAATTCTAATGAATTTAAGATTTTGTGGTTGGCCAACACCCCCAACATTGTTAGTAAATTGTCGAATAAAGTTATTCTTAATTTATTACTCTGTCAAATGACCCTTTTGTTTGATGGGAATTTGACCCTCTATTTACGTGCATATGGAATTGGATACATTAAAATAATTAAGTTTTCTGAAACATGTAATTTTACAAGTGTTTAAGTTAAGTTTAGAATTATGTAAACAAAAGATAATCGAATAAATACTAGTTTAGAAATATTTTAGCAACAATAGAAACAATTGTTTAAATTCCGATGAGAGTATCTACGTCATTGGAATACCACAGGTACAAAATCATCCGATATTTACGTCATTAGAAAACAGCTGATATTTGAAAATTCCAATATTAAATTTAACTTTATGATCACGTAGACACTGACAAAAGAAAATTATGAAAAAGGCCCATAGAGCTGAAAAACTTCAGTGGGAGCTTACGCTCTTCCCAAACTCGACAGGGTGGGAGAGGATGCTTCCCTAACTCGTCATAATGGAGAGAGGACGCTGTCGGGAGACATAAAATATGACTCAACAGTTGTTGTATCCCCTAGGAGGTATTCCTTTGGCTCCTCACGAATCCAACATTTGTACACGTGATCGGCTTATTGCAGTGAAGGTACCACACAAGTAAACACGCCAGCCGAGAAGTGGATACTTGTCGCAGACTGTCTAGTTCTCAAAATTGTGTTTGCATGTCGCTTCGCTCCAAAGCGGAAGTAAGTCACATCATCCTTAAGCACGCATGCGTGTAAATGCACATGTTTGTGTTCTTAGAAAACTTATTTTTATATTACCGCCAGAAGCGTATCGGGTAACCAGGTGTTAATAGACCGTGGTAATCAGGGTCGTCAGACGTTTTGAACGTTGTTAAGAGAACTTTACTATTTAACCCCAGTCTTTAGGGGCCACGGTGAATTAATGTTAACATGGCTTAGAAAAATATTTCTAAAGAAAAATTGTATAGCGTTGTTTAATAGACTAAATAATGATCACAGAAACCCAGCCTTTTGCAAAGAGAGTTAATGAAAGGGAACGTGTGTATGAGACTGAGTGAAATAATAAACAATTGAGCGAGTGAATGAGTTAAAGAAAAACGTGTTTAGTAAGCGTATAGCTGAACGAGTTTGAGGCATGCGTCGTGTAACAGCTATCATCATAGGAAGTTGACTCGGCTATCACAGTTCAAATTGCAACATGATAACTGAGTGGTATTTGTATTCTGTAACTACGTGTCTGACTTTTTTCTTTTTCTGATTTGAACTCGTCGTCATATCTTCATCTATTAATTGCTTCCGCCAAATTTGTTCGAGACTCCGTAATGAAAAAAAAAAAAAAGAAAAAAAAGAAGATTGAAGAATGTTTTGTTTTGAAGTGAATCATGTATTTAGCAAATTCCTAATGCCACGGACAGGATGCGACACAAGGTTAATTTCTTACCGGAGTAAATCAGGTTTGAATTGAGAGCTTTCTTTCTCCTATACTGGTTGTCGTACCAAGGGGGATGAGCCAAGTCTGTCCTACTATTTACCTCTATCTGGGAGCTTAGAAGAGATGTATTCCAGTCTTTCCCAAGAGTATTAGGGTGAAGCGAAACGTCAATAGTCTTGATCCATGATTTTCAGTGAATTAGTGAAAAAATTAAAAACAATGTACATATAATTTATTTTTGATATACAAGGTGTGTCAAAAATATATCGAGATTTTTTGTACTTTTTGATACACCTTGTATTCTAAAAACATAACGTTGCATTCATTATTTTTTCAGAATACAAAGTGTGTCAAAAAAGTACCAAATTTAAAGCTGTATTTACCAAGATAGAAATGATAAAGGGAACATTATTTTTTCAGAATACAAGGTGTGTCAAAAAGTATAAAAATTCTCGATACTTTTTTTACATACCTATATATATATATATATATATATATATATATATATATATATATATATTTCAAATGCCTTTAAAGTAATAAAGAATTTATCATTCGCATCTGATTAGTCAGGAGAGTTAGACAATTTGTCTAAGCTCCCTGAAATAGACTATAAATCTAAATCTCTAAGTCTTTTGTTATTTCTTTACTATATAGAGAGAGAAACCCAAAATAATTTGAAGAACATATTTTCCAGTGAAATAGTTGAAAGACTTGAAATAATGTAATTATAATTTTTCAGAATTAGAAAAATATTCTATCGATATAACTTTATTTAACTTATTTTATAGATATTATTTGTCTGAATTATTTATATCATTTAGATTTTTTGAACTGTTGTATTCAACTTTATTGTTATATACACAACGCTTCTGCCGATGTGCCACATCCTTATTCGGGTGTTTCTTATCAATCTCATGAACTTTCTCGGGAACCTTCTTGTCCTACTCGGGGGTTTTCATGTCGTAATGAGAGCAATCTACCTCAATGGATGAAATAAAGGGTTCGGTTTTAAGTTCTGTGGAGGCTCCCGATTATGACATGAAGTCTCCTAAGTTAAACAAGAATGTTTCCAGTTCGACAAGAAGGCCGGAGGGCACATCGGCCAAAATGTTGTGTATGTAATAATAATGTGGAGGACAACATTCCGAAAAATCTAAATAATACATAATAATACGTATATATATACCCAATCCTTCGACCATGAGCAGAGTGTGATACAAGATCAATTTTTAAATGGAGCACAATTGGTTTGAATGCAGAAAATTTATTATTCTGTACAGATTTCCAAAACCAAGGTTAAAGAGCCCAATCTACCCTGCTATTTAACCTTAGCTGAGAGTAAAGTAGTTTTATTTATACTTTTACCAAAGGCATTAGTGTTACATAATCATTAGATACCTAATGATTATGACAATAGTGTAGAAATCATATTAGTGCAGCTGATGGCCTTGAGGGGGAGTGACGGCGCTTGAGCTCGATCTCACCTTGCGTTCTGGGGATGGAACGTGAGAACCAGAAGGCCCCCTTCCGGTTTAAGGGGTAAGCAACTCAGTCAGTTAGAGTTAGAACTTAGAAGCGAAGCTAGCAAGATGTGAGTCTCGCTGCGCAGTTGTCTGGTGTGGGGGATCTACGAATAAAGTAACATCATCGTAAATCGAAGTCTTGTGGTTATTACTAAAAGCTAACAATGACACAGGGCCTCTGATAACAAGAAATCCCTAGAAACAGAAACCAGACCCGGAATCCTCAATAGAAGACCAGACGAGACCTTAGAAGATATACCAGATCAAGATAGACGATAGAAGAACCAAGCCGGCTAGAAGAGTAAGAAGAAGTAAGAGAAGTATATAACATATATCTATTTAGTGCGGGTAAAGAAGGCTATGCAACATTAGCTCTATCTGAAATGTAAACTGCTTTCTTCAGTATTTTAACTCAGGTGGCTGGGCCATAATCCTACTACGATAATCGTTACACATGAGTAACTCCGTAACACCTAATAACAAGTAAATCATCATCATCATCATCATCAATCATCATCATCATGTGACGCTTTTTGCACGGATTCCCATGACTTTCCTTCGCCAAACATCCCTGTTGATCATTGCGCCTGGTAGTTCTTCCACATGACATCCAGAATCCGCACAGAGCCGATTAATGTAGGCTTTTGCTGGTCGATCTGTTTTGGTGTATCCATGTGTAGGTGTCTATAGGAGTCCGTCCTTACTTCTCCAGCAATGTCCGGCATGTTTTGTTCGCCTCACCCGGATGGATTGTATAACAGAAGGCAAGTGGCCGTATAGTTGTTTTCTCGTGGGATTGCCGCTTCCAGGATATGTTTAAGACAGCTTGCAGCATTCTATTGCATCTGCCATCTAGTTTATTTTCCAAGCGCTTCGTTTAGGTATTTTTAGTGCAGCCGTACAGTAACACTGATACGGCTATGGCCTGAAAAAAAAAACTCATACAGATAAACAGACATACATAAGTGACATATATAGATAAATTAAACTGAACTGTGTGAGGCACTTTGTTGATTTTTAAAAACCTGACACAAAACAGGGGCAAGTTCAAGTGTAGCAGTTAGATTAGAATAACCAAGGAAGTGAAGGATGAGGGAAACAGCAAGCAAAATGAAAGATCACGAGTAAGAGGGGCGATGGCTTTTCTCTTCCGGTTCGTTGTATGTAATATTGGTCGCTTTGCATCACGGTCACTGTCTTGTGTTGGAGAACACATGTTGGTAATAGAAACGATTTATTAGTAAGAAAGACTTGCCACATCAAAAAAGAATGTAGCAAAGTGATTATGAAAATAGAGGGACAGGATAAGGTCGAAATAAACGGAAAGAGAATGAAGGAGAAATAAAAAAAATGAAATAGACAGAGAGAGTGAAATAAACGGAGAAGCACATTAAGAAAGCTTAAGAGAAGAAAAGAAAGGCTGTTGAGAAATAAAGAGAATAATAGACGAATGGAATGAGAAGGGTTAAAATGTATAAGACAAAACATAAAGTCTTCATGAAATGGACTCGTCGCCCCGAGTTCAAATCCTGGATGTGGTAACTGAATTTCACTTAGCGCTAATACCCTTGGGAAAGGTATGAATCCTACTCTCCCTCAAGCTATGGATAAATAGTAGGGCAGGCTGAGCTCTTTAACCTTGGTTAGGCAACCGGTCTAGGAGAATGAAAACTCTGAATTCAAACCTGGTGAACTCTGCCTAAGAAATTGACCTTGTGTCACATCCTACTTGTGCTGAGGGGCTGGTAAATATATATATGTATAAGACAAAGTAAATGTATTTAAAGAATAGCAGCGAGAAAGACTGAAAAAATTGATAGAAGAATCATCATTATCATGTCGCGCAATTTGCATGGATATCCATAAAGATCTCTCGCCAACCTTCTCTATCATTCATCGACTCTGGGAGCTCCTCCGCGCAGCAGCCCGCATCCCTACATAGTTGGTCAATGTAGGTCCTGGCTGGGCGGCCCACATTAGCGTGCCCATGTGCTGGCTTCCACAGTAGTACGTCTCTTACGATATCGTCCTTGCTTCTCCAGCAGTGTCCTGCATGTCTAGCCCGTCTTACTCGTATGGTTTGTGAGATGGGGGGCAGGTGGCCATACAGTTGCTTTTTTGTGGGGTGCTGCTTCCACGACTTATTCAGGACCGCTCGCAGCATTCTTGTGCAGCTCCTATCTAGCTTATTCTCAAGGCGCTTCTTCGAGAACAGAATGATAAAGAACTGTGATGAGGAGAGTAACAAAGAATAACCGAAATAACAAAGAATAACGAGAGTAACAAAGAATAACAAAGAATAATTGTTTTTATTCTCTTTTCGCTTTTATAGGACAGTATTTTTCGCATTTTACGTTCCAACACTGTACACCTCACGTCAGCCAGGGAGAAAGCTATCGACTCATTTTCGAAGTTGAACTTCTTGCTATCGAAATTTATCCTGATTTGATTGCTTATTGGCATATCTTAACCAAACTTTGTAAAGTGTATTTGTAATTCCATCCAAATTCCATCCAAAATTGAACCCGTTGGCCTCAACAGCAAGAAACCTGACGGAATAACATTTTTCCCCCGTTCGAGGGCCGAACTTAACCTGCGCGATATTCTCAAGTGGTAAGCACATCACTTCAACTCTTAACCTGGCATCGGTCACTCGAGACATTGCGAATTACAAAATGGCCGAATATGCATCTCTGAGCAGGCATAAAAAGATCTTTGCATTTTATTTCGTTTAAGGTAGTCTTTCTTTCTTTTTATAGCAACATTGTCAAATAATTGATCGAATTAGAGAGTAGCTGTTGCACCTATACATATGCTGTATGTTCATTGTTAGGGTGGGTCTAGCTCAGTAGGTAGAGCGTACGACAAGTAACCACAAGGTTCCTGGTTCAGTACTGGTCCTCGCCAACTTAGCGTATGAGTAGCACAGGGATATGTGCTGTAAAGTAAGTAGGTAATAGTAGGTGTCGCGCTCCACCTCAGATGCAAAAACAATCTCCTTGGTCTAGCGCTAGTGAAAAGGGGTTAGACTCCCTCGCTGTCTGGCTGATACTTACTTTCGGCCACCTCAACGACTTTTACTTACTATCTATCTATCTTTCTATCTAACTATGTATTGTTATTAGAAGATATTAACTTCTAAAACACAAGAATATTATAACGTTGTGATTCTTTCACAAAAGTTGGAGAATAACTGTCTCGTTATGGTTAAGGTAATGAAAACTTTTTTTTTAAATCACAGGTAAATTTAAAAAGGGTCATGAAACAAATAAATAGATATAAGACCCCATAAACCAATAGGAATGGAGACAGTGTGTCTGACCATTATTCTTTGAGGATCTAAGATTTTTTAGTAGATTCCGAAAACGCTTGGTGGCCGATCATAAAAAAAGAATGCATAAAATATGCAACTTTTTTATTATCGGAAGGAGGAGGGGTTAAATAGGCAAAGTCATTCGATCGAAAATAATGGCGGGGGGGGGGTTCAATGCGATATGTGCTTCGAATTATAAATTCGCGGTTCAGAGTTCGTTAGTCACTTGAGGCTATCAGTTGGGGATAGTCTTGTAAGGTTTACTGTCCCGTCGGGTTCTCTGTCTAAAATCTCCCTTTCTCCCACGAGCTTGTGGGTCGACATGTAGCCAAGGTAGAATAACAACATATACAGGTAAGGTTTTATGTTGTTAATGCAAGTTTGCCGAACAGAAGAAGATGATAGTGCAACATATACAAATGCCGTACCCAGAGATATATCTACTCCTGAAGTATTATCGTACTAAGCAACACGACTAAGAAGAACAACAACAACATATTGAAATATTTTGCAAATAGCTCTTAAATAAACATAAACGAGCAGGATGTGACACAAGGTCAATTTCTTACGCGGAGTTTAAAAGGTTTCAATTCAGAGTTTTCCTTCTCCTAGACTGGTTGCCAAACCAAGGTTAAAGAGCCCATTCTGTCCTACTATTTACCCATAGCTGGAAGAACAATAGTTGGATTCATACCTTTCCCAAGGTTAGCGCTATGAGAAATGCAAACAGATGATCTCGACTACCTATCACCTGAGTTGAACTTGCCAGGCGGTAGATCGTTTTTATGATGCAAAATTCTTCATCTAACAGAAATATACAAGATTTTGATCCCATATTGCACGCGTACATTTCTTTTGTCTGTTTTTTCATTGGATTTGGGATTTTCAGTCGGTAGAGCATCCGCCTAGGAACAATAAGGTTCGATATTGATTTTTACCAACTCAACGCATGAGGCTCACTGCTTGTATCTCTACTAGTCTAGCTAGTGAAATGGAGGTAGACTCCTTCACTGTTCAGCTGATATCAACAATAAGCCATTCCGCCTACTTACTTTTACTAAATAATTACCAGGAACAATGACCGATAAAGACGGCTAGAGAGAGAGAGAGAGAGAGAGAGAGGAGAGGAGAGAGAGAGAGAGAGAGAGAGAGAGAGAGAGAGATGGTCTTGATAATCGTGATATATATCGATGATGATGATGATGATGATGATGATACATTATACACACATAGAGAAAACATATTAATAAAGCTGACTGATCAGTGTCTGTGGTTTCTTGACAGCACAATTTATATAAATTATTGGAAGACAGTAAAAATAAACCTATTTATTATGCAAAGTAGACACACACACAGACTCTTACACACAACACACACACAACACACACACACACACACCACACACACACACTCAAACACACTTTACATCACTCTTATACTCACCACAAATTTACACCACGACGAACACGCAAAAAAACACACATGCAACACATAACACACACCCACCACAAACACACTCGCCACAACATGCAACACATATGCACGCACGACGACTCAGAATCAAAAGCGCTACACACATTCACGTACACACACACAACACTCATATTCACGCGCACACACACACAGCACAACACACCACAACACACACACATAATCTCAATTCGGAAGCTAGATAATAACATTTTACCTTCAAAATTATTTACAAATAAGACATTTTTCTTGTTTCAATTGACACATTTGAAATAGAAATGTCCAAAGATGATCCATTTGTGATTCGTAGGAAAAAAAGTCATACATATTGTCTACCATTGACTACCCTTGTTATCCAGGGTTGGACTACAGTGTTTAACAACTCCACATAGGCATCTCAGAGTCCTCCAACACTTTTTCTGCAGATTTTCAAGGAATTCTGCTGTACAAACGCAATCAGACCGTCTGTTATGTTGCTTTCTTCTAGCCACAACCTCATAGTCTCCATTGCAATTCTCCAGTTCATGCCTGATTGTTTTTACAGTGTCTATGAATCATTGGGCAGCAACCATAATCTCCTTATTTTAATGGCCGGTGCAGATCATCATGATACAAGTTATTCTATTCCATGATTCAGGTGGGTTCCAATCATCCATTCTATCTGTCATCATGTATATGAATGAAGAATGGGCCAAGCTTTTAAATGATGCGTAGTGTGCGTCGATACCTCCAGCCTACGGAGAAAAATAACCAAATATGAATATGTCAAATTTGAAAATAATATATATACATATAGGTAGCTACAAAGGACGCTGTAGATAAGCTTTATGTCTGCTACCACAAACATCTTAGAACTATCATCAGACACCAATGGACGGTTGTTTTGTTTTACGACATATCAAACCTTTTCTTCCTCTCATCTTCAGTTTCCCCAGTCTCTTTTCCATGCCATTGGGGAACCGTCCCAAAGGCACCAGCTACAATTGGTATTACTGTCACTTTCATATCCTTAGTTTATTTTCAGCTTTCTAGTAAGATCCAAGTATTTGTCTATCTTTTAGCTTTTGCTATTTTCAAACTATGCTCTGCTCTAACGGCAAAATAAAGAGTTTTACAGGTTCCCTTCTTGTTAATACAAAGTCTGGTCTTATGACCTGGATTGTGTGATGCAAAGACTAAAATAATTTTATGAGTCTCATTTTCTACAACAGCTTTTGAATAGTTGTTGCGTAGGGCCAAGTCGGGTTGGAGTACCTCTTGGCTTCACGGTGTTGTGCAGGGTGCCTTCGCATAATAACTGGATGCAGAAAACTGCCACGAAAGGAATTCAAAAGTAGGTATGACTGGGTGGGAATGGTGATCCGCCGGTAACTGCGTAAGAGATTGAAATTTGACCATGTAGACAAATGGTATATGCACTATGTAGCGTAATTATTATGGTCTACGGATAATTTGGGGATTGAATAGAAAACGGTAATCAGATTTCTGGTGAAAGAGAAGAAGAAGAAGAAATAAGAACAAAAAGAGGTTAAAGTTTGGAAGGGTAAACACTCAACGGGTGCCAACTATTGACTGACCAATGATCCTGGAACTACATTTAAAAATAAACACGGAAGTTCCAGGTTTTTCTGCGGGGGAGCGGAAGTTGATGTGACCCCCATCCCCGGGAACACAAACGGAAGTAAAGAAAATTCGGTCTCTTTTTCGCCGGACCCGAGAAGGGTCAGACGTGTTTGTTGGGGCTAGGCTAGCAACGAACAGCACGCATGGACGTGATTTATGATAGAACAGCTTGAACTTACTCATCACTCTCCTTCTCTCTGAAAAAGAACCCATGAGCATAGAAAGAAATAAACAACCCCTTTCCACTATATGACTATCGTGTGTTGTTTCTCTCGACTAACGATGCTACAACTCAACCTTGGCCCCTATGCAACAACTCCTTGTGAGTTTTTCACGCCAGCGCTAGCTGATGGTCTTTCACTGGGTATGAGACACATGACTCTTCTGAGTAACCTAGCCGATCTCAACAATGCTGTTGTCTAGATGGTCTCAATTCATCCTCTAATTTTCAGTTCCTCGAGTCTGTGTTCTGAACTTTTGACGACAGTTCCAATTGCACCAATTACAATGGCATTGTATTGATTGAAATTCATTTACATACACAAACTCATAAAATACATACATACACACAGGGTTCAAAGTTGTAATATATATATATATATATATATATATATATATATAATATATATATATATATATATATACAAGGTGTGTCATAAAAGTATTAAAGCTGTATTTACTAAGATAGAAATGTAAAATAAATGGAACGTTATTTTTTCAGAATACAAAGTGCGTTGAATACAAAAAAATCTCAATCCTTTTTTTACATACTAGTTTTTATTATTCAGTGCATGTAATTAATGACCCCTAAATATGAGGAAGGCAAGCCTACAAAAACTTTTCTTCAACATCCAATGGCATAAAGAACAAACATTGAAAACTTATTTATACTTTCAAAAGTAATCTAATATGATCAGAATCAGTACAATACCGTAAATAAACAATCTTGTCTAAACATTGATGTAGCGTACCGTGTTTACGCATAGGCAAGCATTAAACCAATTGAAATTCATTGCTGTTAAGGGAAGTGTATGGCGAACCGTGCATGGATGTTAAAAACGTCAGCAAGCAGTGTTGGAAGTTTTCAATGGAAGCGAGTTTTAACGCCTATCCAACGACATGGTGGTGAGCTGGTATGACATGGACATACAAAAACGGCGGTTAGAAAAATGTATCGACCGAAACAGCGATTATATAGAAGAATAGATACATGTTGAAACTTTAAAATAAACAACGCTTCTGCGATTTCTAAATATTTTGGAGACCTTACCTTTGGGATTTCCCTCCTATATATGCATAGGATTCCATATCTTCAGATATTATCAATTACATTCTCTTCTTTTGGTATTCCTTTAGGAATCCATAGTTTTTCACGTAATTAACAGAATTTTGTCAGTCCTTTTGTTTTTTGCTTTTCAGAACCGCCAAATCCTTGCGTAGATTAAATGTTGTAATAGAAAATATTATATGAAAAGCTTCTTTGTTGATAAGAATTGAATTAGTTAATCTAATTTACAAGTCTATACCGAATTTTTCTTGTTAATTCTAAAAAATATATAACATAATGATACACCTTTCGACTGTAGTGAAAAGATTGTATTCACTTTGGTTTCTTAATGTGAATATTGTATTGTATTGTTATCCTTATTCTCGACACATTTCAGGGTGTTATGGCGCCGGCTTAGTTCAGTCGGTAGAGAGTCAGTCAAAGCAACCACAAGGTTCCTGGTTCGATATCGATCCTCACCAACTCAGCATATCAATAGCACAGAGATCTCTGCGTTAAAGGGGCTGATGGTAGGTGTGGGGCTCCAACCCGGATGCTAACAAAATAATCTCCTTGGTCTAGCGCTAGTAAAAAGGAAATAGACTCCCTCGCTGTCTGGCTGATACCGAATTTAAGCCACTTCGACAACTTTACTGTACTTACTTCACTTATAATCAATGAGACGCTCGCAGTGCTACGAGTATTGTCGTAGAAAATAGATACAGATATAAATATGTATCTACCCAATCCCTCCGCACGAGCAGGATCTGACAAAATATTAGTTTTTAAGCGGTTTTTAACAGGTTTGAATTCTGAGTGTTCCTTCTCCTTGTCAGGTTGACATCAAAGCCTGTCCTACTAATTAACCATAGCTAGAGGGAGAGTATTTGGAGCCATACCTCTTTCGATTTCGGAGCTTCGGCTTTTGAATCAATAAAACAAAATAACTCGCGTAACCTAGGAAGTTCCACAGGCTGGACCTGCTCGCTCGTCTAAATGAGGCAGGACCGGGTTTATTACCTGGTGCCTGCGGTGCCACAAAACGGGGATGTCGAGGGAATCGCGTACTGTTTAAATTGGCCTATGCATGAGCTTTGGTTTGTACGTGGTTCTTCAAGTTAAAAAAATATTTTAACAATGTCAGGAACATACTTACCTTTCTCAGGGGTATTAGCGCTAAGTGAAATTCAAACAGGTTTTTAACTCGTTCAGGATTTGAACTCGGTGTGCCGTATCTTATAACGATAACCATTACACGACATGCTATTTTGTTTTATTTGTATAGTAATATGTTCAATTTGTAAATGATCATACTTTACTTTTCTGATCTTCCTAGTAAAATTGAACACTGATCTCTGGTACTTTGAAAAATGCGCATTTGTCACGTTTTGAGGTGTGTGTGTGAGGGATGGTCACTGATGAGGGTTAAATCTACAGTGCGTATCGAGGCAATAAAACAAGAAACGGGAATAATATTGGCAAAACTGCAACGAATGAATTGTTGTCTCCTTAAAAAGACTGCAAAAAGAAATAACCAATTACCAATGGGGTTAATTTTAAATTCAAAATCTGATAACCCGTGAAATTAAAATTCAGAATAATTGAGGGACTGACATTCCGACAGCTTGTCAAAACGCAAAACAATACGTAACAGTCTAAATGTAACCTACAAAAAAAAAAAAAAAAAAAAAAAGAAATAAGAAAAAAAAGAAGAAAGAGAAAGAACAAAAAAATGAATAAATAAGAAAGTGAATACTAAAGGAAGTAAAAATAAACAATTAATATAAAAATAATAGGTGAAATGATATAAACAATTTAAATCAAATTGCAAATAAAAAATGATTTTTACCACAAGATAATTCCCCAATATATATATATATATATATATATATATATATTAGAGCTTTAAAAAACACACTAATAGATTCATTATTTTTAAATTTATTTTACAATAGAAGGGGGAGGAACAAAGGCGAAAAAACGAGTAGCTAGCTAACAAGTTTCGATCCTCGCTCAACAGAGCTAAATATCGAGGATAATAGATTAAAACGAGTGTATGGGACAGGTAAGAAAAAGAAACAATAAAAGTAAAGTACAAATTCTTTTCTTTTCTCCTAAAGGGGAGGAAAATGAGACTACAGATTGATAATATCTAAACCAAGTAAGCCCTCTTTTTGTTTGCAAAGACCAGGCTTACTGTTCAGAATATATAAAGTTTCTAAAATTTTAAGGTGATAAAATGAGTGTGACTTGCTCTCAACAGAGAACCAGTCAGCACTAAATGGTTTGGTACAACTACGGCTATTTATAAGGTGTCCCCCTATGGAGGAACCATAAGTATTCATTGGTAATTCATTTGGACCGACGGTTCCATTTCTAATCTTAGCAGGGACATGTTGTTTAATTCGAGCAACCAATCGCTGGTAAGTTCTTCAAACCGCAAATACATTTGTATGAATAAATTATAGAATTATTGTGGTGTGGGGAAATAACATCCTTGCCATTGGATACCAACATACATAACAAATATAAAGTTCTCAATATGTTAGTAGAGCAAATTTATTATCATAAAGGTATACGGTAATAACCTACTCGAGTTTCACCATAAGGATCTTCGACCGCGGACATATAATCAACCGTTTATCGCGAAAAAATACACACGTGAAATCGACTGTAATTAATAAATATCTTGATTAATCCAGTGGATTTAACCCTGAAGATCCTTATGGTGAAACTCGAGTAGGTTATTACCGTGTACCTTTATGATAATATATATATAATATATATATATATATATATATATATATATATATATATCTTTGAAAGGAAGGAAAAACTCAACACCGTTATTCCATAATAAATATATTTCGACCAAAATTGGGGCCTTTATAAATCTAAGTTAAAAAAAAATTTTTGAGAAGAAAAATTTTCCGTTAAGCAATTCAAATTATCTTGATCTATTATCTGATGAGACGAAATTTTGGGGAGCTATATTAAATCAACTTAGGTTTATAAAGGCCCCAATTTTGATCGAAATAAATGTATTATGGAATAACGGTGTTGAGTTTTTCCTTCCTTTCAAAGATATATATATATATATATATATATATATATATATATATATTCAAATATAAATATTGCTCTGTATATAATCTAAAAAGTTTATTATACATTGATCTCTTTTTAGTGACTTAAAGATTCACTATATTTATACATACTGGATTATACAATAATAATACAGTATATCTTAGAAAATCACATATAGAATCATCCCTTACTACCAAGTTTTTGGATACCTCTCTCTCTCACCCCCCATATATATATATATATATATATATATATATATATATATATATATATATATATATATATAACAAAGGATTTTTCATCCGAAAAGTAGGAAAATAAATCAAATGTAAATGACAACGTCCTGGTTACCTCATTTTTCTTTACAATTGGATAGTGCCCCCATTTAAAACCAAGTGCCAAATCAAAATACACACAATGCTTCAAACAAATTATAAAACTCTCTCTCTCTCTCTCTCTCTCTCTCTCTCTCTCTCTCTCTCACAACACACACACACACACATATATATGTTCATGATGGAGGATTGGAAGGCAATTTGGTGTCACAGAACATTACTACTGCAGCGGTTGCAGTCAGCGTATTCTAAGCCCCAACGATAGGACGTGTTCGTTCTTGATATTTAATGCGAAATTATATTAATGTATTAAATGGTTTAACATGAGGTTTTCACACCTACCGTAGCCGGTAGTTTACTTGAGGCCGAGTGACTGAAAGTCTCATCAGGTCTCCAGGACTCTTCTGAGTATTCTAGCCAGTGCTGTAGTTGGATGATCTTGATTCTTCCTCTGATTTCCAATGCACCCAAATTCTTTTCCAGAGCTTTATCATTATTATTATTATTATTATTATTATTATTATTATTATTATTATTATTATTATTATTATTATTATTATTATTATTATTAAAAATTATTGAAATGTTTTGTTGTTTTGTCTTTGAATAATTCCTATTCCTTTTTTTCCTCCATTTATTCGTTTCCTTTTCTTTCCAAAGAATCCATTATTTCTATCTTTTTCAGAAACGTCTCTTTTGTTATTTTGCATTTCATTTACTATTGACACCCTTTCATAAATCTTGGAGTTCGTTGACATTTATCATTTAATCATTTCAATATAACATATATATTATATATATATATATATATATATATATATATATATGAATGTGTGTTTATACATGTATGTACATATATGTAAATATATGAATGCATATATAACTGAGCATATATGCATACACACATGCATGTACATACACACACACACACACACACACACCTATATATATACACATATTATAATATATTTATATATATCACATACACACACCACACAACACACACAACACATATATATATATATATATATATATATATATATATTATATCATGTATATATCGTGAACTAGAAATACAAACTGATCTAAAAATCGTTGACTTTTTGGATATTAAATTAAGACTAAATAATGGCACTTTGTTTTCATTTAAAAAAATCAAACAAAAACCTTGTTATATTTACACAGCTTCTATTAACCCCTAACTGGCGTTTAATCTAGATCTCAACGGGGTATTGACTAGATTATCAAGTAATTCTTCTAAGAAAGAAAGAAAGAAAGAAAGAGGGAGAGTGTGTGTGTGTGTGTGTGTGTGTGTGTGGTGAGAGAGAGAGAGAGAGAGAGAGAGAGAGAGAGAGAGAGAGAGAGAGAGAGAGAGAGAGATGGAGGGACAGATAGACAGACAGAAAGTCAAAGTAATCGGCACACCTTGATGATGTCATGAGACCAGGTCTATTTCTAAAGGATCAAGTTTGAATCCTGTATCATATTTGTCCAACGATAATTTACATTCGTTTTGAGCGAATTCCAATTTGTTTGGTTCCGCTCAAGAAATTGTACTTGTGTCTCGTCACTCACCTATGGAGTGTTTGATAAATCGATATTTCAATTTCTTTTTGGGTATGGAATGATTTTAAGACGTGTCAATCCTTGTTGGGTTATTCTATGCAGAATACGTTTTGTTTTATTCAATGGTGGTTGGTATTCAATTATTTTTTTTAACTCAATTATCTAAACATTTATTTAAACACACTTTTTGAAAACTCATTTTTGATGTACTTAACCCATTGATGTAACTCCTACTACCACTCTAGGTCAGGGTGGACCTGGGAATAATGCTATGAAAGGATACTACGCACTCTCCAGAGCTCAGGAAATTGAACTTCACCACGAGATGCAGTTTAACGTGATACCCATGACATTAAGGAACTCGGCCACTGCCTTCTAGAACATATCTGTTTTATCCGAGATGTAGAGATAACAGAAATGATAATAAAAACAGGGAAATTGTTAACAATAACAATACTTGTTTTATTTATGCTTCACTGACAGGGAATACAGTGGATGGGTTTGGATTAGAGTTCTAGCTTGATGAGGATAAAAGTGTATGACCTGCTCGGTTCTGATCTGCTGTGCAGTCTGTTTTTCCCTCCTCTTTAGAGAGTCCGGTTCGAATCGTTAGGGGGAGATAACTCTCCCTAACAATATCTGATGAAAAAAAAGGGTTGTGGACTTTCCCTTAGCGCAATAGGGTTCCTACAATCATTTTGGTGCTTGGGCTTGACGTGACCAGCTGATTGATCTGAGGGGCCTCTCCGACCGACTGTCAATGGCCAGGTCAGCCACCAGGATTCTGTCCAGCTGGTGATCCTATTGAAGGGATTGGACCCCTCAGCAGAGGTGCAGTCGGTGTATTCTTCCCTCTCGGCCAACAGTACGAATGATTAACATGGATTTAAGCATGTCAATTTAAAACACATTTTTAAGGTCCTGAGAGTTCCTGGGAGTAATAACTATAAAGGGGGTTCACTCTTAGATCTCCAGAATTGGAGCCTCACTATCATATGAAGTTTAGCATTATACTCAGAACACTCTTTCTGGTGTGGGGGTCTTAACTCTCTGTAAGGGGGATACCGTTAGAGTATTCTAAGCTGCGCCTACAGGGTGTAAGAAAGGCTTTGTAAATTCTAAGAAATGATTAGATTTATACCATGGATATGTGACGGATTTTTACGAGAATGTGACGAAGCTGCACACACACACACACACACACACCACACACACACACACACATATATATATATATATATATATATATATATATATATATAATGAATAGAGAATAAATTAGAAAAGTATTGGCATGAAAAGGTGCTCAATGCTAATAAAGCAGAGCAGATTTATAATCAATAGTAATGGTATTATGGATGATATGGACTCATAACTTAAAGTTTCATGGTTATGCAATCTTCAGATGAGTCAAATGGTTGAGATCTTAAAAACTACTGTTTTTTAAGATCTCAACCATTTGACTCATCTGAAGATTGCATAACCATGAAACTTTAAGTTATGAGTTCGTCATCCATAATGCCATTGCTATTGATTATATTATATATATATATATATATATATATAGAGAGAGAGAGAGAGGGGGGGGAGAGAGCAAAAAGAATCGAAAGAAAAAAAATGATGACGAAAGAGTAGTATATTTTTTCATAAAAGTGTATTTTTGTTTAATGGCATATAAAACTTTGTGGGTAATCTAAGAATAATGCTATCCTTGTTGAAGAACAGTAGTGGTACTATTTAATCCATGAGGGGATAAAATAATTCATACATTTCTCAAGGGTATTAGTCCAAAAGTGAGTGCATGCAGTGTAATGATTACCGTTGTGGGACGAGAAGAGTTCAAATTCTGGACGTAGCTGTTTGCCTTTAACATAGCGCTAATACCGTTGGGAAAGGTACGAATCCAACTATTCTCCGTCTAGATATCGATAAAAATTTTAGGACATACTGTGATCTTTAAACTTGTCATAGCAACTGGTCTAGGAGTAGGAAAACTATGAATTCAAAGGGTCTCTCTTCTCGTAAGTAAAACATACATTGAGAGCTCCCCCTCCTATTTCAGTTGAAGGTGAGTGGTCAAATGACTAGAGTTGTAGGAAATGGACTCGTCAACCCAAGCTCAAATCCTGGACGAAGCTACAATTCACATAACGCTAATACCCTTGGGAAGGTATGAATCCAACTACTCTCCATCCAGCTATGGGTAAATAGTAGGACAGACTGGGGTATTTAACCTTGGTTAGGCAACAAGTATAGGAAAGGAAAAACTTTGAATTCAAACCCGTTAAGTCTGCTGGGGGTGGTCACTACAAGAATAGTCTCAGTTCTAATTAGTACCCCCTTCTAATATTAATAGCGCGTCTAGATTTCGAACTCGCTTACTACGGTGTTCGAGTCTATCACGTTATCTATCACGCCACGAAAGATGGGATATTACGTAAGAGATGTAAACAGACCAAAAAAAACAAACCGATGAATGTATTCAAAAATTATTATTATTATTATTATTATTATTATTATTATTATTATTATTAGTGCTGCTTTAGCAATTTAGTTTGTTGTGCGTAGGTTTGATTAAAAAACATTATTTTCCACATCTTCAAAATAAATATCGATATTCATTTGTTAATATGTCGAGCAGTAAAAGATGATAATTTTCTTTTCTTCTCTCTCTCTCTCTCTCTCTCTCTTGCTTTCTCTCTCTCTCGCTCTCTCTTCTTTTCTTTCTTTCTTTCTTTCTTTCACTCTCTCTCTCACTCTCTCTTTCTTTCTTTCTTCTCTCTTTTCTTTCTCTCTCTCTTTTCTTTCTCTCTCTCTTTCTTTCTTTCTTTCTCTTTCTCTCTCTTTCTTTCTTTCTCTCTTCTTTCTTTCTTTCTCTCTCCCTTTCTCTTTCTTTCTCTTTTTCTTTCTTCTCTCTCTCCCCTCTCTTTCTTCCCTCCCTCTCCCTCTCCCCCTCTCTCTCTCTCGTTCTCTCCTTTTTTTTTACTACTGTTTATCACTTCTTGGTCTTTGCCGTCTCTAACGTCTCGTATTTTACATTGAATTCCTGTTTTATCTTTTGTTTATTCAATTGCAAAAGTCTTTAAACATTTTTAGGATGTGCTAACCTCCTTTCTATGCTGCATCCAAAGAAAAATATTATTAAAAAAAAAAAAGAAAAGAAAAGAAAAGCAAAACAACAACAACAACCAAAAATCTGATGATAAACAAATAAATTATTAATTCAAACTAAAGCTTTGTCGGCGTTAAAATTAAGATGAGTTCTTTTGTATTTGGATTTGATGATAAACAATCAGTTTCTTTATTTTATTTTGTCCTGATTTTACAAATTCACCTTCAATGTTTTACTGCAACTGACGTTTCTTACTTGATCAAGAACTGTTTTGGTTTACATCGAAGCGCTATGGATTTTACAAGACAAAAAGAAGAAAGAAAAAAAAAAGAAAGAAAAAAAGAAACCCTTAATTAACTTACGCATGCGAGCACGCACGTACACGCTCGTTATTAGGCAAATAAACAGACTCACGTATAGACACACATACAGCTACGCACGCACACAAAAAGAAAAAAAAGAAAAGAAAAAGGAAGACTAAGTTATCTCAGTCGATACAACAAGAGTTTAACGGCTAAATAGATCCCAATTGTAAGTACGAGGGACACCCCAAATGGAAAATCACTTAATCTTTCGAAAGTTGTGAACTAAACCGAACCAAAATAAATAAATCACACTAACACACAGACACACAGACACACACACACACACACACACACACACACACACACACACATATATATATTTTTTTTTCTGTTGTTAGGAGCTTTCCACGTGTGGTTTAACCAAGATGATGCAGGTAGACCATAAGGAGAGCTCAATGCACCTAATACCAGTGAGTATAAGGACAGAGCAAGATATTTAGCAAATGAAGAAAAAAAATCTAAACTTGCTTCATTACAATAATTTATTTCAACCGTATTAATAAGGCATCTTCAGGTAATCCCAAGAAGAGTCATGTTCTTGTGATTACCTGAAGATGCCGTATTAATACGGTTGAAAATTATTGTAATGAAGCAAGTTTAGAGTTTTTTCTTCATTTACTATATATATATATATAATATATATATTTATTTATTTATTTATTTATAATTAATAATACAAATGAAAATTCGGTCCTACCATTGGTTTCTGAATAACACTTTTTGGTGTTATTCGTTGTCAGAGGCGTTGACTATATATATATATATATATATATATATATATATATATATATAATATTAATGTGTATGGTTGGCACTAGTATACTAGAAAAAAGTAATAGTAACCCAACGTACAGTGTTATTAGAAGAGTGCTCAATATCTGTGAGAGAGCGTTGATAGTTCAATGAGAAATTTCTGTCATTTTCAAAGGAACCGTTTCGTCTTACCTGATGAATGCTTTCAGCAAGAAACTGCTGGTTGTAATACCGTTCCCGTAATTAAATAAATAAAAGCAAAAACTTTTATTTGTTTTGATTTCTCATTGAACTATATATATATATATATATATATATATATATATATATATATATATATATATTTAACAACCCATCCGCACGAGTAGGATGTAACACAATGTCAATTTCTTAAGCAGAGTTTACCAGATCTGAATTCAGAGTTTTTCTTCTAGACTGGTTACCTAGCCAAGGTTAAAAGGGCCCAGTTCGCTCAACTATTTACCCCTAGCTGGAGGGAGAATGGTTGAATTCATACCTTTCCCAAGGGTATACCTCGTCCAGGAGCTGAACTCGGCTTGACGAGTCGATTTCCTACGACTCTGACCAGTACACCACGCCCCTCCATATATATAATATATATATATATATATATAATATATATATATAAAAGAAAGTTTTTGATATGTAAGTGTCGACCTATAACTCAAAATCTTGCATATAGATTAATATCCTTCTAACTAAGAAACACACAACATTTGCTTATTGATTTTTTTCTAATTAAAGGATATAATTAATTAATTAAGCCAAAATCACCCAATTTGCGGAACTGTCCATATGCCAGTACCTTTTTGTTACATCGATTTACAGCGATACCAGCAGCGAAGTTTAATTTTAGTGAATAATTCTCGCTTCCTAAGCCGTTCCGCTCGGAATTTATCGCCTATTTTTTGTCCAATCTTTAAAATATTTATAGAGAAATAAAATGATCCTTCTAAATATGTAATTTGTATGCGTTTTGATCTATTGAATTATGTTTTGCAGCGAGTTAAAAAAAAATTGGCTTCGGAGAGCTGATATGTAGGATTTTTTTTTCAAACGGAAAACAAATTCTTTTTTCCTCGCCTATTTACGGTCCAATCTTCTTTAAAATATTTATATGGTTAGAAAGAAAAGAAAATAATATTTCTAAATATATTATTTGATGGAGTTTTTATCCATTGAATTATTTTTTACCCCGAGTTGAAAAAATAATATTTTGCTTCAGTGAACCTAGAATTCGTAGTATAGATTTTTCATACTAAATGTTAACATAAAATCACATCTTTATCGCATATTTTTATTCCTATCTTTAAAATATTCATTTGGTTAGAAAAAATATAGAATGATCTTTATAAATAAGTGATTAGTATGTCTTTTCATACATTGAATTATTTTTTACAGCGAATTAAATAACAAATCAAACGAAAACATTTAACGATAACTCAATTAAAAAAAAATTCCTGTCATTCGTCAATTGTAACAAAGCCTTTTTTATTTTTCATAATCGCGTTAATTTATTTATTTTAATATTAGAAATACCAATAAAATCATGATACTAATGCAGAATTGTGCGCAAAAGATAATACCCTTAGATTCCCTAATACATTTCACGGAAATACCTAAAAACTAAAATTGTTATCAAATTTATAGTATAGTATACTAGAATAATTTGACATTCGATCGGCTATTAATAATGTTACTTTTTTAAAGATTATTTATCGTTTTACATAAATTTGATTACTTTATTTAATTTTTAATATCAATTTGAAGTTTAGCTAATCGCGACATTTATATTTCCTTTAAAAAATATTGTTAATCATTGAATTAAAATTTCTTACTATATCATTATGTGATATCATTCCCTCAAATTTGACGAAAAGAAAATTCTCTGACCGGATTGAATTAAGATCCTTTTACATGGTGATCTTTATGGGTCATCCTGCGAGGATCGAACTCGCTATTGAGTAGTAATAGATCTGTAAACGATTATCAAACCATGTTTTTATCACCTAGCCGCTGCTAGTATATATATATATATATATATATATATATATATATATATATATATATATATATATATATATATATATATATATATATATATACAAAAATAAGTTTGGTATGTACGTGTCGACGTATAACTACAAAACGGGAGGTCACTCAGATTTGAAATCTTGCATACACCTTGATACCTACTAACAAAGAAACACGCAAATTATGGTTACTGATTTTTTTCTAATTAAGGGATGTGATTAATTAATTAAACCAAAATCACCCAATTTGCGGAACTGTCCATATACCAGCTCCTGCTGATAATAAAATATTGTTTTCTGTCTGCTTTTTTTAGTGAAGTTTAATTTTAGTGAATAAATTTCGCCGTCTAAGCCTCTCAGCTCAGAATTTATTTTTTTCATCCTAAATTTTAACGAAAAATCAAATCTTATTTATTTGAAAAGGGTTAAAAGATTTGCATTACATAACTTAAAAGGGTTAAAATATTTGAATTACATAACTTATAAGGGTTGATATGCCATTAAACACCAACTAACCAACCAAACAACCAATAATTTGGTATTTTCCTAACTAGAAAAATGCTTGTTTGTATCAGTGACGTTTTTTCATTCTTTCATGTCTTTTGTTTACAAAAAACCCAAAGAAAAAACAAAAAACCCAAAAAACAAATAGCTTCCATCGCTCAACTCTGATGTAGCGTGGGAGACAAGTTTTTTGTTGATGTTTTTTTTATTATAATTCAACTTGATCGATATCGGGAAATATAGAAAATAATCAATAAGATATTCAGTTCATTCACCCTTGATAACAAAACAAACATAAAAACATTCCATTTTGTGAAATCTGTCGATATTCTGTTGCACGTTGTAACTAAAAAATTAAAATTCAAAATATCACTAAATAACATATTAGCATGTATTAGCATCTCTTGAGATTGGCGAACTGTCGACAGGACATTCGGTGGGGAGGTTCCAGTTCTGAAAGTCTGGATAGCGTGGATGTTGCCAATACTCACAGGTCCACTGTTGTTTAGAGTGGTATTATATGGTAGGATCCCATCTATAGGTTAAATAGATCTGTTTGGAAATGTTTTACCATCCTAATTATCATTATCCTCATGATCAAAGTGTGCCAACAGAACGGTTCATAATTTGATAAATTTAACCATGAACATTATATCTTGAAAAACTTATTTATATACAAAATGAAACCAGCCATTATTTTCGCCAAACAATATAATTATAAAATAACAAAATAAAATAATTATAATATATATATATATATATATATATATATATATATATATATATATATATAATTATATATATTTATAAATAAAATAATAAAAGTAATTAGTAAAAAAAAATAGAATAATTATAAAAGATCTCTATATATAATTATATATAATTATAAAATTTAATTAAAAGGACAAAATAAAATGGGAATAGTATATATATATATATATATATATATAATATATATATATATATATATATATATATATATGAAATAAAATAATTATAAAAGAACAAAATAGAATAATCATAAAAGATATGATATATATATATATATTCTATACATATAATTATATATAATTATAAAATACAATAATCATAAAAGAACAAAATAAAATGATGTATATATATAAGGGAATATATATATATATATAATATATATGTATATATAAAAGGAAGAATGAAAAAATCAACAAATTGATTTCACACGCACACACACACACACACACACACACACACACACACACACACACACACACACACACATATATATAATATATATATATATATATAGTTGAATCAAGTGACAAATAAAAGTTTTAGCTTTTATTCATTTATTTGGGAACGATATTACTACCAATGGTTTCCTGCTAAAAGCATTCATCAGGTAAACGAAATGTTAAAAAAAACCCATTTCGTTTACCTAATAAATGCTTTTAGCAGGAAACCATTGGTAGCAATATCGTTCCCAAATAAATGAATAACAGCTAAAACTTTTATTTGTCACTTCCTTCAACTATCAACGCTCTATCACAGATATTGAGCACTCTTCTAATAACACTTGGATTACTATTACTTTTTCTAGTATACAAGTACCAACCATACACATTAATATATATATATATATATATATATATATATATATATATATATATATATATATATATATATATATATATATACTGTTAGATTTAATTAAATCAACATTTTTTTAGTCTTGCTGTACATAAAAGAAAATTGCTTTTATTTTTGATCGAATACTTTTAGTCATTATCAGGATCAATGATAATATTTTAACAGATTGTTCATTGTTAGTTCACTTAGTTCAAATCAATGACAGTGTTGAGTTGCTGCAGGCATTTTATCTTAGCAGATCTTATTAACGGTGAGATGTCTGGCCTTGATGAAGATTGCCTCAAGAATTTTCGGTCTTTTATTGTTAATATTTTCGTATCATCCATTCCATTGTAATTATATATGTATATATGCCTGTGTGTACGTATATATATATATATATATATATATATATTATATATATATATATATATTAAGGTTATACACACACCCATATCTATATACTCACACACACACATATATATATACACACAAACATATATATAAATGCACACACACATATATATATTCACACCCACCCACACATATATGCATATACATACTCTCACACATATATACATAATCACACACACACACACACACATATATATATATACTAACGCGCACACACACATAAATATGCGTATATATATATATATATATATAATTCCCCCGTTCTTTTTATGTTCTCTTCTTTACAGACACACAATCACACAAACATACATACATGGAAACACACACATAAATATCCATATATATATATATATACATATACCTGTATATCTCTATCCATGCAAACACGCACACACACGCGTGTGAGTGTGTGTATGTGTGTATGTGCGTTTGTGTGTGTGCGTGTTTGTATGGGTATAGATATACGGGTATATATCTATTATATATATATATATATATATATATATATATATATGATAGTAGAAATAGACAAAAAAGATACCTCTACTAATATAGCTCTAATGTTTCAAAGTGCGTAATCTACTTTGTTATCTATTAAAAAAACGGATGAAGGATTCAATTTTTAGCTAGTAGACGCTCGCGGAATATGATTAGATAAACATTGTTTTAATTAAACATGAAATAGACACTAATTAATAATTACAAGGCTTTCATTTCGGTTTTAAAACCTGAATACATATGATTTGCATTGAGTACATTTCAGCAATGTTTTATGCAAGGTAGCCTTTGTTTCAAATTTCCTCCGTTGCTCATCGACACGTTTTCAAACGCTGAATGACAAGTTGTTTATGGGAAACCGGAGAATCATGCAGCCCATTCATATCTTATCTCGCGTTCAAACAATTCCTTCATAGTTAGCTCTTTTTGTGTTGCTTGAACAGGCTGATTGTATACCTTGTAGAGTGGTAAAACCAAAAAAGGTGTCCTGAGTATAACACTAAACTTTATCTGATAATTAGGTTGGTTGTTGTTTTTTTCCGGCAAGTCAACAGCAAAAACCTACATCGATCAGCTCTGTGCAGCTACTGGATGCCGTGCAGATGATTCTTTGGGGGTGCCTCAGGCATAGGGCAATAAACCCGGCCATGAGAGGGCAGGTGCTACCTGAGGGGTTGTCCTCCTGGAATTGAAAGAGAAGCTTTTGCGGATTTCGAATACAAATACTACACTTTAATGTCGGGCAACTACTGTCAAAGTATATTCGACTGAAACTGAAGGTACCGTATGGCAAAAATATATTTACCTAAACGAGTCCAATAAAAGGTTGGTGTGTCTTTTTGAACGTAATTATAAAGAATTGGTTCCACAAACTGATTGATTTTTATGCTGAATACGTTTTGTTTAATTCTTTCTTTTTCTAATCAGTTTTTATCTATCTAACCCATAGATGGGGCTTGAACAAGTGAGTCAGAGTAGACCTGGGAATTACTCCTAGGTCTACTCTGACTCACTTGTTCAAGCCCCATCTATGGGTTAGATAGATAAAAACTGATTAGAAAAAGAAAGAATTAAACAAAACGTATTCAGCATAAAAATCAATCAGCGATGAATAAGGTTCTACGCACTCTCCAGAACTCCAGAATCGGAACATCACCATTAGCTTCAATTCAAAGTCATACCCCAAATATCTGATGGTTAGGCTCCAATTTTCGAGATCTCGAGAGCGTGGAGTATCTCTTCCTTGTCATTATTCCCTAGTCAACTACCGGATTAGTAGTACCTGTTAGGGTACCATTTAAATGTCAAATAGATATGTTTAAAACTTATTCATATTCGATGGAACCATCTACAAAACACGAAGCAAATAAGCAAAAAGATGTATGTATGATCGTGATTCCCTAACCTCTATGCTTAAAATAAACCAAGACAGGTTGACAGTCAATAATCTATGGTTTTCAAAATTGACATTCCTTCGTAACATTCATATTTTTATGAATATTTTGCTGGAATACAAAATATCATGTATTGCCGCTCTGTCTATTGCACGTCTGCAGAGGGGTTTGGAACCCCCATAGAGCTACCTGTTGGCCGTGGCTTGCCCATGCATTACAGGCAGTCCGTGACGAGGGTTTTAAATGGTTTAATTACATGTAACCCTCCTCTTTGACACTTACTTAGGCTAGATGGGCGATCAGAGAGGCCCGTTCCATCAGTCGGTTGATGTCAAGCCACATTCCCTATATGATTATCCCTACCGTATTCTTCAAACTACTCTTATTGCAACACGCAACTCTTTTTATCATATGTTTGCTAGAAGTCAATGGCTGAGAGTCAACCATAAGTTTAGGAATTCTATCAATTTATTGATACACAACAAGCTAATGAGAAATTCGGAAGTTGTCTGTAAAACAGCGCTCAGATGAAATGGAAATATCCAAGCATCTGAGGAAGCAATACACACCTCCCCCCAGCACCAGTAAAATGTGTCACAACAACATTTTTTTAGCGGAGTGGAAAAGGTTTGGATTACCTATTACACCACGATGGAACGCCCAGCGATCAGTTGTCTTATAGCAAAATATGTATATACGTTTCTCTATCATTTCTTTTTCAATTTTCAACACGACATGATACCTATACCTATATTAGATTTATTAAGAGTAGACATATAATCAATTGAAAATGTTATAGTTTCAAGTGTAACCATAAAGTTCCGTTTATTATTTCAGACTAGTACAAAATTTAAAAAACACCCTCCGGGCGATGTAAAAATAGATTTTTGAAACATATTGCCTGAGGGGTGGGAGTAAAAAATTCAATGTCAGCGAGTTTGTACCCTAAGTAAGTAAAATCATCAAATTCATTAAAGGATTAAAAAATAAAACAATTTGAAATGTAAACTTTAAATATGTATTAAAATAAAACAGATATATAATACCAGTCATGTATTTATTAAAACTTGCTTTAAAAAACAATGAGGACTGTCTAATGTTGCATGTTCAAATTTTGAGTGTATTTATTGAATAAATACACTCAAAATTTGAACATGCCAAAAATCGTAGAATAAATTTTATTCTATGCTATGACGATTTTGGGTAATGTGACGTAATCAGTGACGTAATTTTTGTTACAGGCAAAACCCGGAAGCGAATCTCCATTATTAAAACATTAGGCTGTCCTTTTCTGTAGGTTTTCAACCGATCATATCATCGGACAGTGAACCATTTTACATGCTCTTCATTTCAGTTGAAGACCTGCAAAATAAATACACTTTTCAACACAATTTTTAAGCGGAATTTAACGGGTTTGAATTTAGAGTTTTCCTTCTCCTAGATTGGTTGTCAGACTGAGGTTTAGTCTACCCTAAAGCCCAGTCTACCCTATTATTTACCCATATCTAGAGGGAGAATTATTGGATGCATACTTTTCCTAAGGGTATAAGCGCTATGTGAAATGCAAACAGCTTCATTCAGGAATTTAACTCGTTTCGCAGTGTCCATTTCCTGTGACGATAACCATTAAATCACGCGCCTCCACGAGACCACACAAAGGGCAAACTCTCTACATACCAAAACTGGTTCTCCGAAAAATAAGAATTTACTGTTTGTTCTGAAGATGGTGCCAATATTTCTGTAATGTCATTGGTTCAAATCAGCTTTTATCTAGATCTTTAGATGTAAGAAATGTCGTGATCTCACGTGACCCTATCAACTTGCGTCATTCCTTTTGATCTCTGTAGAGGAAAAACAAACCCTGAAAAGTTATTAATTTATAAGCTTGAGATGACTAACTTATCTTGGGCGCTTGGCAAATCACTCAGGAGAGATTATCAGGATACGTTGCTGTTCGAAGAGATAAAATCCAAGTCCATTTCAGACGATGATCCATTTGCTTCTTGTACTGTGGCGTGATTTTCTGAATAGAAGGAAAGTCAGAAACGGATAACAACAAATATTTTGAGCGTCAACTATCAACTCCCCACTTTACCACACAGATCCAAACTGTGCTAATCAGTATATATATATATATATATATATATATATATATATATATATGGATATTCATGTGTGTGTTTGCATGTATGTATGTTTGTGTGATTGTGTGTCTGTAAAAAAAGAAAAGATAACAAGAACGGGGAAAGTATATATATATATATATATATATATATATATATATATATATATATATGTGTGTGTGTGTGTGTGTGTATGAGTTTATAAGGGACAGTATCGAACCCGGAACCTTATAGTTTCGAGGCGAATGCTCTTGTTGTTTTCATCAAATGCTTTTGATAATTTTTAAATTTATATGGGTGTAAAGTTTTTGAATGCATCCTTGGCCAGTTGAAAAGAGCTTAAAGTAAGTAAGTCCTGAGTTATGGAATCCTTTGGTAAGCGTATAAGTCCTTTCCTGCGAATAAGTCATATCCAGCGAATTGTTAAAGGTCCAGTGATTTAATCCTATGTCCGTCGTCCACGAAAGGCAAAGTAGTTATGGCCAGTACTATCTGTTTAAGTATTGTATCAGCAGCAGAGTACTGCCAGTGATTGGCCAAGAGTTTGATCACATGGTTCTCGCCGAGTCTATAAATTGAAGTGGGCTTTTAACACACGCCTTATATAAAAAAAATCTCTTCTAGATAGACCCTGAATTAAAGAGGAGTCTAGGCTCCAAAATTTGGGTTGCAGCACTAGTTTGCAAGTTCGGCGGCATGAAGATATTGCACTATTCAGAAATTTGAAGCTAAAAAATTAACTGAGTATCAAATGTCATGGTAAAACTACTGTGGAAAGAAGTTATAGAGAAGAGAATTCTGGATATTTAGTTGATTCTAAAGAGCTGCAGAGAACAGGAATTGATAGAGAATTTCGCATTAATAGGTAGGTCCCCTCCAACCACTATATTGTGCAGCAATCTGCAGCACCTGGTAATGCCCGCGAGAGGTAGTGTTATTTGCCAGTGTTCCCAGAGTATGCATGAAAAAGTTGGAGAACATGGGTGCCCATACTAGGTTTTCAATAGCTACCTTTGCCAGGTGTATTCATGGCATATCAATTTTTGTGTGGAACTTACAAGAACTGTTTAACTTATAAGTCCTTCTTTCATCCACTTTTTTTTCGTCCAAGGAAGTTTGAGCTCGAAGAGTATCGAACATTTAACTGAGAGAGGTAGAAAATTTAAATAAGGAAGGATGAAATTAAAAGGTCTCTGGAGCAGTGTCTGTAGAATTATTTAAAAAAAAACAGTTTTATTAGTAGTAGTAGTAGTAGTAGTAAATGAAACATTCAAGAATGACAATAAACAGCAACAGAGGGGAAGAGTCCTCGTATGCCACTTTTCGGGTGGGGCTTTAGATTACACCGACTGCACCTCTGCAGAGGATAATACCCCAACCCCAATGAGGCTACCTGCTGACGTGGTGATAATTAAGGATGGAACTCTGGTTGCTGAGTAGTCCATGACATGCAACACTCCACTTTAGTCCTTACTTAAGCTACACGGGCGGCCGGAGAGACCCCCTCCGAATAATCGTCTGGTCACTAGTCCAAGCACATATATGATTGTTCCGACACTATGTCCTTATCGCAAGTCTCAACCCCTTTTATCATATGTGCTAGAAGGCGGTGGCTAAGGGCTATTATCCTGGATATGACGTTAAACTTTATCTGATGGTGAAGTTACAGTTCTAGAACTCGGGGAATGTGCAGTACACCTTCATCACCATTACTCCCAGGTCCACTCTGACCCGAGGTAGTAGTACCTTTTAGGGTCCCATTTATGGGTTAAATAGAAAAAAATATGTTAATAAAGTGAGTACCTATCAAGAATGAATTTATTTCAAACCTTTGTTGGCATTAAATGACCCACCGAAGTTAATGTGCGTTGAAAGAAAACAAACAAATAAATTGACCCATAAGCCTGTGGGACAGAGAAAGTGTAGAAGTAGACAGTCCTAAAAAGCAGATAGCTTACACCGATTTCCCAGAACTGCTAGACTCCACTGACTAAAGGACTCTGAACATAGACTCCAAAAATCTGTCTGGTTAAATGGTTTTCTATGTCCCGCCTCCTCCGCTCCTTCGGTAGAATGTCTACGCCTACTTGCCCAGACCCTTCTTCAGTCAGACCCTCTCCATTTTGTTTATGGTTGTCAACGTCCTTCCCGAAAATACTAAAAAAAAAGTATATTTAGATCTTGATAACCAGTATGAACAAAGGGAAGGCCAGACACGATGTCTATGTTCCTATCTGTTTGTGCGGTCTCATATTAATTTATTTGTTAACCCTCTTAGGATTTCCAGTTGATTTTTCTCTTTTATTTTCTCTTAATTCTTTAATTAAAATGTGACAATTATGTATTGTAAATCAGAAAAACATGTCATGAAGCCTAAACCATAAAAAATAGCACAATGATGTTCCAATGAAAACAATGAAGTCTGATATAAAAAGGGTTGAATACACTTGTAGGTTTTCTATGGCTGTTCTGCTCTAATAATGATAACAATGATAAATGTACTCATTCACTCAAAGAGCGAGGACTGTCAAGACACTCGTCTTGTTCCTTCAAAGTCAGGCCACTAAGAGAGAAAGTGTAAGATAATTTAAGTTGCCTCGGATCCTAGTCCTCCCATTAGGTCGTTTCTCCTTCCTTATACGCACTTCCCTCAGTTTTTTGTTACGCAGGTTCAAGTTACAGCAATAATCTGCGTTTGCACCAAAACCGGCTCTATCTAAATGACCAAAACAAACTGTTTATATCCAGTTTTTCTAGGCATAATTTGCCAGAATTACGCCATGAACGATACAAATCGAGACTACACCCATAAATCCGCCTGTTAGTGGCGGTCATGTTCTTTTTCAGCTAAAACCTGGCATGCCATGCAGATGTGTTCTGCTATAGGTTTTTCATCTTTTTCGCCACAGAAATAGTCAAGCGATTGAATTGACATGTGACCAATTGATACATGACGTGGGAAGGCACGTCTATAATCTTAACGGAAACAATGTCCCAACAGTATGATGTAATAATAGAATAGCAGAGGCATCTTCTAGAATGATTCGTTGGCTGGTGACATGGCATTTTTTTAAGAACTGTTTCTTCCTAAAGATTAAACAAAAAGCAAACACCGTTGGGATTTTCAGCTGATATCAATGCTGAATGCGTCTCAATTTTGCTGCAACTTAAAACTTTGGCAGCATTTAATTATTCATTCGATCGGCTGTACAACGAGCGAACTTGAACTCAAATGTCATTGTTTCACGCACAGGGAATAGTTTTGAGCCATTCTAAATTGCTGCTCGTCAATTTCTTGCCGCGCAAATCTCTCGGTGAGCTCGCGAGATTCTCGTTCTGGTGTCAATGAATAGGAGAATTACTTTGTTGTTCGTCGTTGTTTCTTTTTCATTCGTGTTTAACAGAACAACGAACACTTCCGCTTTGATAATTTCTATGTTCTGATTTAGAAATTAATAGCAAAATGAGACGGAATATGTAAATTGGATCTAATATTATTTGGATTATTCGGACTATTGTCCGCATCTTTATTGTTATCTGTACAAGGTTTCGGTCGAAGTACCCTCCGGCCTTCTTCGTATATTTCTCGTCGGACTCGGGAACCTTCTCGAACTTGGGCACCTTCCTTTCGAACTCGGGAACCTTGTCGTAATCGGAGCCATCATGGAACTTCGAACCCAAACTTTATTCAGTCCACGGGGGATATCCTGCTCTCATTCCGCTCAATCATAGCTGGGGTACAGGTGTTAAGCTGTGTTAATTATTATTCTATGCTACTGCTGCCCCTGACCACGATTGAACCTGCTGTCTAGAGATAACGGTCACTTAGATCTGTCTTCACTAACCGCCTTTATACACTATACAATTGGACGAACTGAATTTATTGTATCATAATTAGTATTTTATATCATTATTTGAACAATTTATGGAGTAGAAAAAGAAAATATAAACAAAGAAAAAAATCAATCAGATAATACTAAATTGCGCCAGCCCTTACACCGACTGCACCTCTGCAGAGGGGTAGAATCCCCCAATGGTGTCCCCAGTTGGCCGTGGGTGGCGACCAAGGATGCTTAAGGACGGAATTCTGGTGGGTGTTTTTCTCCGATCATTCGGCTAGTCACGTCAATCCCTAGCTATATGACTGTTCCGACTCTATTGCTTTTACGGCAAAACCCAATCCTTATTATTATATATGTGGTTGAATATATGACATTAAACTACATTTAATGGAGAAGTTCCAATTTTGGATCTCTGGGGAGTACCTGTTAGTGACACTTGAGAGTGACACTTCGGTTCTACTCAGGGTACACAGATACAACACAATTGTCGTAGCAGGAATTAATGAGTTTTAAAAAATGGATACTCAACAAGAATGAATAAATAAAAAAAATGTATTTGGCATAAAATAACCTAACAAGGGTTGACATGCTGTAAAATCCAAGCACTTAACCAACCAGCCAGGATCACGTGATTATGTAGCATGTTTAAATAAATTAGTGATTAGGTACCAGTTCTGGAGCTCTGGGGAGTATGGCGTACCCATTCATTGTAATAACTCCCAGGTCCAATCTGACATTGACTTGTAGTATATATTATGGTCGCATCTATGGGTTAAATAGATTTTAAAAAAATGAGTTTTAAAGATGAGTTTAAAAATGATTTTAAAATATTTGAATATCCAATGAATAAAACAAAAAAAGAATGGGTTAAAAAATAAAAATGAGTTTAAAGATCTGTTTAAAAAAAATTGTATACTCATCAAGAATGAATAAAATAAAAGTATTCGGTATAAAATAACCCAACAAGGGTTGACAAGCCGTAAAATCCAAGAAACCAACCAACCAACCAACAAGGGTGAGTCAAAAGTTTTGCAATTATTAGGTGATGTTACGAGGTACATCAGTAGGTCTGTATTATTTTGCTTGAGGCCATGAAGGTGACAAACAACATTGAACTGTGAGATACCAAGCTTGCCTGATATTCTATGAGTGCTACTCATTATATTCGCCTCGATGACATGGAGTACGGCTTCGGAATCGACGATTTTAAGCCTATCTGACCTCACCTGATCGTCGAGCTTCTTGCAACCCGAGCGAAATTTCTTCAACCATGTGGTTACTTTATTGTTGTAGAGTAGCTAACACCCCTTCAGTACTTTACCAGATGAACTAGCCAATAGCCATAAAACAGCCTACAATTAAAGTAGATTAACTGGCTGAATAATATTCAGACTGACTTTGCTGCGTTGACTATACCGAACTGACCCTCCTCTTTTAGTGTGAGTTTGTCTTGTTAATTGTTTGTGTTGTATACTGACAGCAAATTATATACGTTATATAGCGGCTTCAAATTCACGGCCCTACTTTGTGTATCTGCTTACGTAGCGGGTATCGTCACTAACCCTAGACGATATATGTAGTGGTCGCTTAATGAAATCTACAACACATGCGTATAGTAGGAGTTTTGACTTTATTTCTTCTTCCTCCCTGATGGGTGGCGAGCGTGACAATAGGAATGCCCAAGGGTTGACGATGACTACTACTACTGTTGGGATGGTCTGGCCATGTTGAGGTAAAGGGGTGGCTGGTGGCATCTCACCGCCCTTGGCCGCGACAGACCGTGAGCGTCGGTCACTCACTGTTCGCCGTCCGCTCCTGACTGTCTCTCTGTCATGGGATCCCTGACTTCCTTTTATATATATCAAACGCCTACGCGTTTTCTTTTGTTATCTTTATCTTCTCCCTGCTTCTTTGACCGGAAAGCCTCGCTTCCGTTTTTTAACATCTTTGTTCGCTTTTACCGGGAAAAAAGTCCTTTGTCATTTTTGTCGTCTTTTCTTTGCTTTGTTTAATTTAACCGGAAATTCCTATTTCCGTTTGTACTATATACAACATTTGTACTTATTCGTTCTGTGTTAGTATGTATCAGTTTAGCACCGAGTGCTGGTGCTTAAAAAATGTGTTAAGCATAACGTTCATCTGTGTATCTCTCCACCTCGCGATACAACATTTACTGTGATCAACTGCACATTTATCTTGCGCACAACAAATGTTTTTTTTTTTGTTACTTCCATTGCGTGATGACCGTGATCGAACTCGTAAAGCATTGCACGTTCATCTTTGCGACTTTCAAATCACACAAGGAGTGAAACAGGAAATATCACGATACTACCAACCATTACAGGTGCCTACTATTGAACTGCTTTGGTCATGTGACATGCGCGCTAGAAACTAGCAGGTACTCAAATACTGCCAAACATTTTAATTTATCTTACGAGGTAAATCAGAAAAGGTCCAGGATTGGTGTCACAAAAATTTATTTAAAATCTAAACTACAAACTACAAGTTATCCCCTACAGGTATTTGCCTCATAACCCACTTGTATAGGCTGGGCACAAGGCCTCGTTTTAACGTGGGCCCACCCACAAGCCGAAGCTCATGGGTGGGAAAGACCAAAAATTGCGTCGATCCCTTCGGTATCCCCCCTCAAGGGGGCACCTCAGGCGCTGGGCAATAGACCCAGCCCTGTCCCTTTAAGTCAAGGGGGCAGGTATTGCCTTGGGGGGGGGGAAAGCCCGTGGGATCGACGCTATTAACTTGTAAAGCCACTGGATCCCCGGCGTTGGCCAGGATCTACGTGCTTATTACAAGTTATCCCCTACAAAGCAATCCCCCTGGAGTCTAAGCCACTTTCCCATCCTTCTCTGACATGCTTGCATGCACTCTTGGAAGGATTCCTCCGGGATTCTCCGTAGCTCTGTCGTCACTGCATTTTTGATGCACCTTCAAAAGAGGTCTCTTGATGACACTCTTGAACCCGGGGAAAAGGAAAAATCACATGGAGCTAGGTTGGCGGAGCAGGGAGGTTGATCCAGCACAGTGATTTTTTGGGGGTGGGGGGTCAGGACAACTCTCGGATACTTGGCAGTGTGAGCAGGTGCGTTGTCATGGTGGAGTACCCACGAGTTGTCCTGACACATCTCTTGCCTTTTCTCGCGCGCTGAACGAAACAAACACCGCGGTATCTCTTTGTAGACATGCTGGTTGATCGTTTGGTTCTGTGACAAGAACTCGCAGTGGACGATGTCCCTCGCGAAGAATATGATCAACCTGGAACTTTTCTTACATACCTCGGATTAATTAATGGTTAATGGGCTAGAATAGTAGACTTTTGTTAGGGTGTTTGGTTCTCATGTTTCCGACCTTGAGCGAAAAAAGCTAATCTCATTAAATGAATTCCTATGGTCTAGTGGGTAACATGCTGTACTGCGATATCTTGGTAAGCGAGTTCAAACTCTAGTCCTACTATCATGTTCACTTTCGGACTAGTACCATTGGGAAAAGGTGTGAACCTTTTCACTCCCCTGGCTATAGGTTAAATAGTGCTACCGCTGTTCTTCTATAAGAATGGCTTTGGTGTTGTAAACAAAATCTCTTACCTCCTGCGACACGCATCCGCTTGGCATGTAAGATTTTTTAAAAAGAACATGTTCGCCATTAACGGGACGATTTATGGGGTGCGGCCTCGTTTTTTCTTTGATTTGTGGTTTGATTATGGCAGCGTTTAAATTATGACCATAGCGAAACTAGATATAAGGGTTTTGGATAGTTGTGACTTCGCTACAAATGGAGATTGTCACTGTAATTGGACGTATGCAAGAAGGTATGGAACGAAGAGGCCGTATGGAACAAGGAATGACCCCAAGGAGGGACTAGGACCCAATACAACTTACGATTGATATCCCATTTAACAAAGAAACCAAAAAACTATACTTATTAAACTTACTGTCATCTTTAATTTTTTTTAATTGCAATTCCCTCGGATCTTCAATCAACAACAATAACAAGAAAAAGAGCGGATTAAAAATGATGAAGGATGAACTCACGCACGCTTATACCTGGGGAAAACCTGATTAAACACATCAGCTGCTCTATCAAATTAGCATATTCTAAATTGATAGTATCCTATTTCCCCAAGCCATGCAGAGGAAATTAAATCCTTTCCATTGTTTCAGCTGACAGTTCTTTTGTTGGCGTCATGTTACATCTCAATTGAATAAGTCCAACAGCGTGTTGAGATTTGCAAAAATTGCCTTTTTAACTAAAGAACGATTTTTATATCTAGGCTATTGCTGGTATTTGATTTAGGAATGCAAGTTACAAGATCGTTCAATAATTTGTTCCCAACATTTGTTTATATCATATTTTCATGAGGATGTCTTCGAAGAACTATACCAATGTTGTGGAAAAATTATGGAACGATCTTGTAATTGGCATTCCTAAATGAAACACCATCAATTACACAACGAGTGCCTTCTTTAAATTAATGGTATAGTTCTTACAAGCCTTTCCACAACATTGGGTTATATCATATTTCCCTCTGCAATGTCTTGGAAGAACTACACTCTTAATTTAAATATGGCACCCGTTGTTTAATGGTTATCGTCATAAAAAATGGACACGGGGAGACGAGTTCAAATACTGGACGGGGACGGTTGCATTTTACATAGCGATAATAGCCCCGGGAAAGATATAAATCCATCTATTCTCCCTCCAGCTCTGGGTAAATAATAGGATAATCTGGGATGTTTAACCTTGGCACAGCAACCGGTTTACAAGAGGAAAAACTCTGAATTTAAATGTTAAATTCTGCTTAAAAATTGACATCTTTCCCGTGTGGGGTAGTTGATAAATGCATACATATATGTATTTACCAACCCCTTCACGAGTAGGATGTGACATAAGGTCAATTTCTTATCGGTGTTTAAAAGGTTAGAATTCTTAGTTTTACTTCTAGACTGGTTGCCATATCAAGGATAAAGAGACTAGCCTGTCCTTCTATTTACCCATAGCTGTAGGGTAAATATTTAGATGCACAGCTTTTCCAAGAGCAGGGCTTTCCAGCGTAGCGTAATAATTAGTAAGTTCGTATCGCAGATCCATTACTGCTGAATAATCGGTTCGATCCTCGTTAGATGCTCCATACTTGCCACATTCTACCCGTTGTGAATGGGTGGTTAAATACCTAATTTTCCCAAGCGTATCAGTGTAATTTGAAATGCAAATAGTCTTGTCCAGGATTTGAAATCAGGTCACCGGGTTCATTTCCAACGGCGATAACCATTAAAACCACAAGCGCTTCCATTGTATAAATATATACTCTAAAGTAGTGTTTTCCAAACTTATTCAGTCGCTAGCCTGAATAACGTATGAAGCAAGTGGTGTAATGGTTAAAGTCATGGTAAATGGACTCGTCGCCCCGAGTTCAAATCCTGGACTTGGTAACTGCATTTTACTTAGCGTTAATAACCCTTGAGAAAAGTATGAATCCTACCCTCCCTCCAGCTATGGATAAATAGAAGGACATACTGGGCTCTTTAACCTTGGTTAGGCAAACGGTCTAGGCGAAGGACAACTCTGAATTCAAAACCTGTTAAATTCCGCTTAAGAAATTGACCTTGTGTCACATCCTGCTCGTACGGAGGGGTTGGTAAATATATATTGAGGCAAGCGCCTCTTTTGCTTCCCAGTGTATTCGTTGCGCCCCATTCATATAAACATGCGAACACAAACTGTATGCTTCAAATTGAAAACAACTAGTTTAAACTCAAAGATGTATTTCACAAATAAAACCTAATTCATTTAACCTGGCTGGGTGGCATGTAGTAACTGGTTCCCCACTGTACATGTTAGGTACATGCCTTAAGCAAACATTCAGAGCTTTTACTCTGATTTAGAACTATGTAACAAAACTATGCATTCGTTTATAATTCATATGCCAGTTGTATTCTGTATAAACAACATAAATGTTCCTTTATCTTAATATTTATGACATATATTTTGTTATTTATATTTTGTGAAAAACAAGTTAATCATTAACTGTTCCTAATGCCACCCTGTCGCCCCCGTCCCTCTTGCCTCACCAACATCCCTTTTTGCCTTACCGACCCTAGATCTTTCTACCGATATTTTCACTGTCCTCAGTGAGTCAGTACAGCCCACTTTCGGAACCACTGCTCTAAAAGAACCCTTTTCTCTCTTTTCACATTCAATATTACTCCCTTGTTTATACATGGAGGAAGAGGATCCATCAATATCGTAGGTCTATACAAACTGGTCTATATGTCCGTTGTCGCTTCTCCCTCTTCTGCCCTGGATACGAAATTGAGAATCGTATTCGTTTACATCCAGCATTAAAAACCTTTTCTTATGCCTCCTTCAATTTTACGTTGTCAGAAAATGTGGAATAAGACTCCAAAAAAGCTTTTAAAATCATCGTGTAAAGTTTTACAATCCATTAGTAATTTAAGAAACACACTCCACCACATACACGTCACAAAGAAAGGACGTGCGCATAGCCTAACGGTTATCGTCATCGGAGTTGAAATCGACGACCCGAGTTAAAAATTCTTGAAGAGGCTGTTTGCCTTTTACTTTGCGCTAATGCTTTTGGGAAAGGCATGAATCCATCACTTTCCTTATCCAGCTATTTAGAAATAGTGGTACTGACTGGCTTCTGTCGTCTTAATTAAGTAACCAGTCTACAAGAAGAAACATACGCTTAAAAATGGGTTCTGTGTCACATCCCGAGGCTTATGTAAATACACACATACCACAAACAAAATCAAAGTTTAGAAAATACACTTCACATGTTTTTTTTTACATAAATGCAAGACATCTCCTGTTGAGTTGATTTTGCTGGGAACACGTTTTGAACGTTGGCAAACACAAGGGCTCTTACATCGCAACCAGGTCTTGTTTCCGGACATAAATTAGAGGGCTGTTAATCACCATTCCTCTCCCGACGATGAAAAGTAGACAAACACCTTATATTTAAGGAATTCGTGTCTGTTTTGGTATGTATGTGCCGAGTCAGAAAAGAGATGTCCTTAAGCATTAAAATCGCACATACACTTTAGTATGTTTATAATAATGAAAAAGTACAAAGTTCAGTTTTTGATTTTTGCTGATTGAATGATGAATGCAATAATTAGAATTAAATCGATTAGTGGAAATCTTTATCAGATCTTTATAAGTAAGTACAAAAAGCACGTGAAACGTAACTTCTTTTTTTTTGTTACATTTTATAGAGTAAAAAAGAAAAGGAATTAAATTAATACATTTGTTATCGCTTTAAGTCAAAAAGCAATTTAAAACTAGTCTTTACAAAAAACAAAATTATGTTTCAAACCACTCACGAGTTTAGGGTTACATTTTTTAAAATAACATTTTAAATGTAAATAAGTTAAATTTCCTATATAAACTATTATTATTATAATACGCTAATTAACTGCTTCTTTCATCAGTGTAAGTCATAAACTAAGAAATAAACTACAGAATAAACGAATACTGTTTTTTTTTTTTTTACTTACCGATGAGGATACATTTTTATCATTAGGTTCTTTGTAAAAAAGGAATACATTTTTTCAATGTAACACAATTAAGAACGGTAATTAATTTTATTTTCACCTGAGACCTTATTTCTTAGCACAAAATATATCAATTTTTAAACAGCCTAACACAAAATCTTTTTAAAAAAAGAAAGAAAGACATGAACTATACATAGAATAAATGAATAATTTTTATTTGCAAAATATTTCAACTAAAAATATGGACACATTTTAAAATCTTAGTTTCTTTATAGTTACATTTATAGGTGAACAAGAAAATACATTACACGAATATATTTTGTATCATTTTAACTCAACAAGCAATTAAAAACTGAATCAAATTTTTTACATATATACAAAAAAAAAAAAAATAAAAAGTAAATTCTTTCAAAATGCTCATGTGTTCAGGGTTACATTTTTAAAAGTTATATTTTATATGTAAACAAAAAAGGTAAAAAAATCAACGAACATTATTATACGCAAATTGTTGGAGGCCCTAGGTGTACTGGTTAGTGTCGTAGGAAATGGACTCATCGACCCGAGTTCACATCCTGGACGAAGCCACAGTTCACATAGCGCTAATACCCTTGGGAAAGTTATGAAACCAACTAGTCTCCTTTCGACTATGGGTAAATGGTAGGGCAGACTGGGCTCTTTAATGTTATTTAGGCAGCCATTCTAGGTATAAGGATGAGAGAAACACTGAATTCAAACCTGTTAAATGACTGCCCGATGTGGTCACTACTAGAATAGGCTCAGTCCTAATGACATATCTATTTCACTAATAATAAATTAGCGAATTTCTCAAAATTTGATATAGAAACGTTCTTTTCCTTTTATTCTCTCTTAACCACCTTCCCACTTCTTGTCTCACTCCCTAGTGTTTCTAAAAACGTTTTAGTCTGATCATTGACTAGGTACTTCTGCTAATATGTCTATATGTTTCCATTTTTTTCAGTTGTTAATTACTTTTAGAAAAATTGGACACATATGGAAATTTCTTTTAAAATAAATAAAATTGATACCAAAGAAATTTTTTTCTTATTAGTTGATTTTTTATGAATTTGGAAAAAAATGAGAGATTTTTAAGCGTAAAATATGCGTATTTATGGGTTTTTTTTAACCCCTACGTATTATCCGCGAGGAATGTGCGGACACATCCATTCGAAATAAAGAATTTGCTATAGCATACAATACTTGGAAGGCGTTAGCAATGGATTTCGATAACAGCTGCAAACGATATTAACAGTATCAAATATATCTAAATAGATTAAAATAAACGCTTCGTGAATACAAGAGAGAATTCTGGACAGATTAAAGAGGATATTATTATCACTTAATCCCGAGAAGCGGCAATCTAATCCCTATGGAGAGATAATTGATTTAAATAAAAAGAAGGAGACAAAAATACGCTTACGCTTTTCCTTCTATGGCATTTCTTAAGAAAGAAAGAAAGAAAGAAGAAAGAAAGAAAGAAAGAAGAAAGTAAAAGCAAGAAGAAAGAAAGAAAGAAAGAAAGAAAGAAGAAAGTAAAAGCAAGAAGAAAGAAAGAAGGAAAGGAGAAAAGGAGAACAAAGAAGAAAGAAAGAAGAAAAAAGAGAAAGGAAGACAGAAGAAAGAAATAAAAAGCAGAAGAGGAAAAGGAAAAAGAAAAAGAAGAAATAAGTAACGGATTTCATGAACTGACAATAGAACTAAGTCCAATTAATGTTAAAACTCACAATTAAATGAATACTTTGTGGTGATGGAGTCCCCCTGGTGTAGTGTATATTTTCTTCTTAATACCATTAGTTGGTTGGATTTTACGGCATGTCCACTCTTGGACTGTTTTATATCGAAAACGTTTTATTGGCTATTCATTTTTTAAAATAATTTTTAAACTCATTTTTCATCTATTTCAAAAAATTCGGAATCCAAATGAACTCCCCGTTAACCTGCTTTGCCTGCCTGCCTGCCTTCTTTTTCTACATTTGGGAGCTGACGGCAGGTGTGGCACCCCACTATAGATGCAAAAACAGTTTCCCTGATCTAACGCTAGCGGAAACGGGATAGACTCCCTCGCTGTTCGGCTGATACCGACAATACGCCACTCCGCCGACACAACTTTACTTTTAAGCTTTAGACTTAGTAATAATAGAAAGCCATAACTTCGGCATGGAGGACGGACAAACGTTTCCTAATTATTAGTATTAGCAAAATATGCATCCTTCGGGTGCAAGTATTTAGATTATGATGTAATAAAATATTATACTAAATTAGAAAGGCTAATAAAACTAAATAAGAATGTAGATAAAGATATTTGAAACGGTGGGGGGTATATAATCGAAGAATATAACAACTGAAAATTACTCTTCAATCACTTCTGTCTTTCATTGCTAAATTTTCCGAATTTAACTATTTAATTAAAATCGTAGTAAAGAATAAAATTACAGTTATTTCTTCTTATTAATGACTTTCTTTTAAGGTTTATCCCCGAGAATGTGCTCATATTTATTAAAATAAACCAAACAATTAGAAATCAATAATACCAAGCACATATTTATTGAAATGCAGACGGGACCAACGCACTTTTTGCACCCGTCACCCATGAGTCCCGGCTTGTGGGTTGTCCCACATTAATAGGGCCTTGTACTTAACCCGTACACGTGGGGTACGTGGTAAATATTCTAGCATGTAGATATGGCCAACAGTATTAATGATGTAAAACAATTTGATTAATAATTGAGGTTAAATGAAAATAAAATCGTGGAAAATGTGACGTAAACAACAAAGTGCATTATGACTTGAGTAGTGATATAGTTTCGGTTACAGACAGAAAAACACACAATCTCCATTATAATAAAAAGATAGATACAAAAGATGAATAAAATTATTTTGGAAATATACATAAATATTCAGCTGCGCATTTTTGTTGATATTCTTAAGACGGACCGGAGCGAGAAATACTCATTTTCCCAAAGCAAGCGACTTACTACCGGACTAAAGAATGGCGTGTTCCTTTTCGCAATGATTAACTTATATGTGGCACGACTAGATTTGCTAATTAGTATTGTTGTTAGCCTCAGACTGACGCCGGAATAGAACTATTCTTTGTGTTTTGAATAGGTACCGTCTCTGAAGGATGATTCCAACAGTAGCACTATCTCCCCGGAATCTTCCTCAATAAGAGACGCCCGAGGCAAGACGTCCATATTGAACTTGCCTCGCCATCAATTTGAATGATCGACACGGCTTTTGTATGGGGAATCAACTAAAATAAGTTTTTAAAAAGAAATCACTAGTTGAATGAATACGAAATATATTGGCACCTATTCAGGTAAACGAGGACCGGTTCGATTAGTTTGAATACAGATAAACACTTACAAAAAGCCGCCAGGTGTCCCATCGTGGTTCAATGGGTAGCAAGCTTCTCTCACATATTTATCACTACAGAATATTGAGTTCGGTCCTCACCGGCTGTCCCATACTCCTATTCTTGTGTTAAATCACCGCTGAGTTGACTAAACGACCTCTTATACAGTTGGTTGGTTAAATTTCACGACATGTCAACCCTTGTTGGGTTATTCTATGCTGAAAACATTTTGTTTTATTGATTCTCGACGGCTATTCAAAAGCTTTTATTTAAACTCAATTTTTTAAACAGAATTTTTCTATTTATCTCATAGATGGGACCCTAACAAATACTATTACTCCCCAGAGTTCCAGAATGGAAACCTCACCATTAAATGCAGTTTAACGGCATACCCAGAACACGCTACTTAGAGAATGGCCCACAAAATACTAAAATCTTATCATAATGGAGATTGTGTGTTTTTCTGTCTGTAACCGAAACTATATTCCTACTCAAGTCACAATTCTCTTAGTTATTGACATCACATTCTCCATGATTTTATTTTTTATCTAAACCTCAATTATTAATAAAATTGTCTTACATTATTAATACTGTTAACTATGTCTACATACTGACAACATGCAATTATATTTATATATACAACAAAATAGCGGTTTACAGTGTAAACGGGAAGGCTAATTTGCATATTAATATTAAAAAATCGAATTTAATAAATATGTGCTTAGTATTATTGATTTCTAACTGTTTGGTTTTATCTTAATGAATATAAGCAAAATCTCTTCAATGAATCTTAAATGAAATCCATTAACAAGATAAAATAACTGTCATTTTATTCTTTACTTCCCTTATAACTAAATACTTAAATTAGAAAAATAACAATGAAAGACGAGAGTGATGGAAGAGTAAGTTTCAGTTGTTCCATTTTATATTATACCCTCTGTTTCAAATCTTTTATTATACTCCCTCTGTTTCAAATCTTTTTATCTGTATTCTTATTTAGTTTCATTAGCCTTTCTAATTTAATACAATATTTTATTACATTAAAACTTAAATACTTGCACCCGGAGGGTGCATATATTTGCTAATATTTAGAATATAAACATATGGTGCAACGGATATAAGGGTGGACTTGATACAGTTTAAGTTCTCAAGCGGTTTTGAAATGTTAAATTTAATAAGTCACGTTATACAAATGATAGAATCCTTATATCCGTTGCTCTATGTATTAGGCACATGGCACAACGTTCATAAGGGTTATAATCATCTGTAATCATACAATCATCTGTAGGTGGTAGGTTCAATCCTGAAGAATGGCAATAATAACATTGAATACTTAACATAGCTTTGTTGTGATGAGTGGTTTCGTACTCCTTGTTGTATTAGTTGCAGTAATTCTTCGAGCGTAATCGTAGCTCTAGGTCTCAGCTTCTCGTAGCTAATTCTCATCAGTCCTCTAAACTGTCTCTATATATCTCCTGCTGTAATACACATATGTAACAAATAACACGGCATTGGCTATCTCACTACAAGCTTAAAACTTGTTCTCAGCCATGGCTAACGGAATGGGAACATTTACCCCAATGGATTAAATAAAGGGTTCGGTTCGAAATTCAGTTAGAGCTTCCAGTTGTGACATAAAGACTCCCGAGTTCGACAAGAAAAAGTTCCTGAAGAAGTCCGTAGGGCACATTGGCCGAAACGTTGTGCATATAATAATAAAGATGAAGATAACAGCTCGAAAAATCTAAATAAGACATTTGTCTTATTTAGATTTTTATAAAAAGGAATTGAAAAAAAAAGAAGTTACATGCTTTTTTATTTGTAATATTGAAATTGTGAATTACAGAATATATTTTGGGAATTTTGATATTATGTCGTCACGGCCACCTGCCCTAATTTAATGTTTTAGCGAACCAACATCCAGCGAATTTCCGGACCAAACTTAGATATTTTTCGAGTCGTGCTTTTGTCACTTTGTGGTCAAATTAATGTAGATATTTTAAATGCCTCCTTCCAGATTTTTATCGGCAAGTCAATGTAAAAATGTTACAACCCCTCTATTAAGAAAGAGTGAGAGAAAGTTAAATCAAGATTATTATACTTTTTAGATATTAAACTATTCTGCCATAGCTCTTAAGTAAACGTTGTAATAATCAAATTATCATACTGTGGTATATCCACAGGTCCTGCTAATAGGCATTATTGCACCTAAATAAGTGCAACGAGCGACAGAAGAGCTTATACTGTCACAATTTTTCCTAATATTCCTTTGTGAAAGTGGCAGTTGGGGAGTCTCTTAGATATTTAACCAATCTGTTTGCCACGGTAGCATTTGACACAAGGTCACAAGTATGGGTCATCTAGCAAGGACTAAATTCGCTTTTCATTAGTAATGGATCTGCGATACTAACTTGCTAACCATTCCACTACGATAGGGTTCCTTCAGTGAGGGAGGGGGTTTATCTATCATCAAATATTTTTGATATTCAGTTTTTAGCGGTACCTGCTGTTGCCTAAATCGTCACCTATCTAAGTATTGAACAGGGTCATCGCTGCTTAACATCGGTGATCTAGCAGGAACCAGTGCCTTCAATGTGACTTGATAGCAAGCCTATATTGGATGGGAATAATTGATATCGTATACTGGGTACACCAAAACTCTTAATAAACAACTACGCAATTTTTTTTTTTATCTAAACGTACAATGAACGTGATTCCCTAACCTCTAAAAGTCTCCGGGTTGGCCGGTATGAGCTAGACAAGGGAGTCTATCCCCTTTTCACTAGTGCTAGATCAAGGAAATTGTTTTTTTAGCATCTGAGGTGGAGCGCCACACCTACCATCAGCTCATCACTTTACCGCACAAATCCCTGCGCTACTCATACGCTGAGGGCCGGTATCGAACCAGGAATCTTATGGTTCCCAGGCCGACGCTCTACCGACTGTGATAAACCGACCCTAACCTCTAGGCACAAAATAATACTAGGTGGGTTAATATGCTGTTTAAATCAGTCAACATATCATTGTCTGACGAGCTATCCACCATTGCAATCTTTTGGCCCGACAACCGAAGCTGAAGAATTTTGAGACAACATGAAATAATAAACATTTGGCGATATTCTAAAGTCATGACATTTTGAATCCCAGACTGGTTCCACTGCTACCATTTATTCATTTACCTTCCTCTTGGCATGTGCCGATATTTTCTCTAGTGCCTGGTTCCTATTGGTGCCAGCGGCAGACACTAGAATACAAGAGAGCGAGAGTGAAGGTGCCCTGACAGGTAGTTTGATGAATGAACATTGCGTCTTTTCAGCTTGTCAAGCACAACACAATACAGCAGAGAAGTAAGGATCTTCCGTCTGGGATGCACAGCAATTCACGTTCCACAGACTTCCTGCTTTTCTGCTGACAACATCTCAGCATCTCTTGAACGGAAACAATGCAAATCTGGAAGAGCATCTTGCATCGAGTGTCTTTGTATTGTTCTTTTCTTTTGTGATTATTTGCTATTTTAGCCCCATCTATCAACTGGACATTTAAAACGTCCGCCATGTTTTCGACGACGGCCTAGTGGTTAACGACCAGAACGAGATGCCAGATATATTTCTTCTCGATTACCTGATTTAGTAGATTCTTTTTTTTTTAAAATCTATATACGACATATTTTTATCTATGTAAGTTGAAAATGGAAATGAATCCGACAATATGTTGAAAGGATGAATAAATAAAGGAAAGAAAATGTTGAATCGATAAAATTGATTTAACTTGAGTTACCAGCACGTGTTTCGGCCAGGAGTTTGTTCATGTACACATGTATTCTATTTACCATTATTTTAAATATAAAATAAAATAATAGTAATAGAAAATATAAAATATTTAAGTATACAAAGAAAAACGGCCTTCTTTAGGGAAAAAAATAATATCAAACATCTTTCCCTGAAGAAGACCGTTTTTTCTTTGTATACTTAAATATTCTATAATTTTTTATTATTATTAGACATACACAAACACACAAACACACACACACACACACACACGCGTAAACACACACATGTATAATATATATGTATGAAAAATATAATCTTATTATAATGAAGATTATGTGTTTTTCTTATAACTAAATAATGACAAAGGAGTTTTCTATTTTTTTATTCGATAAAAAAAAATATAAAGTCATTTCCAATGCATTTTTATAGTAAAAATCATTTCTAATGCATTTTTATAGTAAAAATCATTTGCAATGCATTTTTATAGTAAAAATCATTTCCAATGCATTTTTATAGTAAATCATTGTCCACTGCAATTTTATAGCAAAAATCATTTCCAATGCATTTTTATAGTAAAAATCATTTTGAATGCATTTTTATAGTAAAAATCATTTCTAATGCATTTTTATAGTAAAAATCACTTTCCAATGCATTTTTATAGTAAAAATCATTTTCCAATGCATTTTTATATTAAAAATCAATGTCCAATTCTATATTACTACTAAAGTCACAATTCCCTTAATTATTTACGTCACATTCGCATGAGTTTATTAAAAAAAAATCTACACCTCAATTATTAATAAAAAATTTTTTATTATGAATATATATCTACATATTAATAACATGCAACAAATATACAACAAAATAGCGGTTTACAGTCTGAAAGGGAAGGCTAATTTGCATATTGATTTTAAAAAATTGATTTTAATAAATATGTGCTTAGTATTATTGATTTCTAATTATTTGGTTTTATCTTAATGAACATGGGCAAAAATCTCGGAGATAAATATCAAAAGAAAACCATTAACAAGAAGAAATAACTTTAATTTCATTATTTACTTCGTATTTTAACTAAATAGTTAAATTAGGAAAATTTAGCAATGAAAGGCGGGATGATGGAAATTAAATTTCAGGTGTTCTATTTTTCAATTCATACTCCCTCTGTTTCAAATCTTTTTATCTACATTCTTATTTAATTTCATTAGCCTTTCTAATTTAATATAATATTCTATTACATTAAAAATTAAATACGTGTACCCGGAGGGTGCATATGTTTGCTAGTATATATGATATTAAATAATATATATAATATAAAAATAATATAAAGATATATAATTTTAGAATTACAGTCATAAGGGGATTCATCCTTAACAAAATGTTGTTTTTACATGAGTATCATCAGAGGATTACCTCAGGAATAAGAACTATTATAGAGGACGCAAGAATGTCATAATGAGGACGAGGTAAAAAAAAAGTTATAGTGATTACCCAAAATCAGGAAGGCTCATGATTTAACTGCCACTCGCTTGTAAACGGTAGACGAATTTCTTTCCGTTTGCAGAGCTCTGGTTTGAACGACGTTATGTATGTTTGAGAGTCGCGGTTTACGGTAAGTAAAAGAGCCGCTATGAGCGGTTTAAAGTAAGCAAATATTTAACAATCTATTTTGTGATGATAATTGTTTCTTTGTATGTTTCCAATCTTTTCTGATGCTTATAAATAAGCCATTGTTTTGTTAATTGCTTTTATCCTTGAATTATAAAAATTGATCAAATAAAAACCGCCTTCTGCCTCGAAACTTATAAGAGCCTTGATATTTTAGAAGCATATCAACGCGAAGAAGCAACAATTAACAAATCTAAATTTGATTTCTGAAATATCTGTTTTTTTTAAAGGTGTTCTTCTTAGAAATGATTATCTCAGCTAGTTGGCTTCTTTGATTCAATAATGGATTTATTCATTTATCGTTAATTATTAAGTGCAATTAAAGAACCCCCCCCCCCTCTCGACAAACATCTCCAAAATCAAATATGAAATCCTTTGTACATAGATAAAAAGACAAACAAAAAATTACAAATAAAAATTCTCCGTTTTATCAAATATTTGTGTGGAAACCTTTGTTTTCGTTACTAAATGAATTAAAATAAGGATTCAACAAATTTAGGGAAAAATTGAAAATGTTCACAATGTTTACTGCAATTATTGTTGAATTTTTTTAAACGCGTACGTTCGATTTTTTAAAGAGGGAATCCTTATGGCGTAGTGGTTAACACGCTGGACTGCATCATCGCAGCAATCAAGTTCAAACTCTAGTCACTCTATCAAGTTCACTTTCTGACAACCGCCCTGTCGGCTGGGGCGTTAGAATGCACCGACTGCACCTCTGCAGAGGAGTAAGACTCCCCCAATGGGGCCACCTGTTGACCGTGGGTGGCGACATGTGATGCTTAAGGATAGAACCCAGGTGGATGAGCAGTTCATTACATGCAATACTCCACTTTGGCCCTATCTTGGGCTAGACGGGAGGTCGGAGAGGCTCCCTCCGATCAATCGGCTGGTCACGTCAAGCCCTAGCACCTATATGTTTTTCCCAACCCTATTGCCCTTATGGCAAGCCCCAACCCCTTTTTATCATATGGGTGCTAGAAGGCAGTGGATGCGGGTCTACATGTTCTGGGAATGACGTTAAACTCCATCTGATGGTGAGGTTCCAGTTTTGGAGGTTTGGGGAATGTGGAGCACCCCTTCATCACCATTGCTCCCTGGTCCACTGACCCGGAGTGGTAGTACCTGTTAGGGTCCCATCTATGGGTTAAATAGAAAAATGTATTTATAAAGAAATTGTATTATCCATTAAGAATTGATTTATTTCAAAACTTTATCGGCATTAAATGACCCACTGAGGTTGATATGCGTAAAACAAAACAAACCAAACTTTCTGACAAATACTCTTGAAAAACGTATGAACCTACTCTCCCTCAGCTATGTGTTAAATAATGCAACTACTGTTCTTGTACAAGGATGGCTCTGGCATTGAATAATACACGAAAGTTGTTATACCATATAGTTTTTTCTTCTCATTTATTTTTCTATTTTTTTTTGTTTGTCTATATATTGCAATTGTTGTTACTGGCATTTGCAATTCGTCTTTCCTTGCTCTTTTTAGTGTATTATTCGCTTTCTTGAATTGTTGCATCAACGCAATCCTCAATGTTGACGAATCCTCTTCCTCTTCTTGACACATAGTCTGCATATGCCATCTCTTGTTTTTAATGTTTTGTGCGTTGTTATAAATTTCCTTATCCTTTAATCCATCTGTCGGAGTTCCTCCTTGTCGATTTTAACAATGGTTCAGAGTATCTTACATGTGTAACGTTGCGGCTAATAGCGATATATGTTGTATAGCGGGTCTTGTCAACGTGCCTCCAAATTCACGACACTAAAAAGGTGTTCGGCATCTGGCGGTTATCTTGTCGATAAAAAAGTACAACGCGAGAAATATATTGTCACAAGCTGCTTAGCTTTTATTTCCACGGCTAGTCTCGTGGGCTGTGTCGGAGGGGAGGAAAGGCAGAAAGAAAAAGAGAGAGGACACTGTTAAATTACTGTGATCCCACAACAGGGACCAGAGTTCCGGTCTGTACCCTACGCGTCCGAAAGCAAAAAGTGTCCGGTATTTTTCTTCGTCGTTCCACGTCACCACGTGACTCCCGGTTCTGGTCAACACCCAAAACTTCCGGTTGACATTCAATTCTCCATTCGGGGGGGGGTCACGCCCCGGTCAAACTCACGACAACCGTTTTGTGCTCATCACTTTTTTTAAACCTTTAATTTACCTCTTATTTCTTCTTCCTCTCTTTTCTAATAGTAGTTCACGCAAAACTCAGGATATTCCCCATCTTGCTACACATGGGTTACAGCCCAGGTACTTATTCTTTTGACGAATTTCTTCTGTAGAAATTTAGTCTCAAGAAGTTTTGGTTGTTCTTTTCTTACTCTTTCTTTAATCTGTTTGTTTGACGGTGTCCATTTCCAATATTCACAAGTAGTTGTAATTTTTGTTTTCTCCAAACTTTTTCCGATTAGTCAATGTACGAGAGTAGAATGAATAATAACAAGCGTCATTTCATTTTTTTCCAACCATCATGGCACCCCAGATGTTCAGGGGCAGGTGGAGAGGGAGAGATCTCAAAGTAGTTTTGACAAACGAGACGGAACCCTTTTTGGTTTTCCTTTTCTTAGATCAGTTGTCATACCAAGGTGAAAGAGCCCAGTCTGCCCTACAATTTAACCATAGCTGAAGGGAGAATACCTTTCCCAAGAGTATTATCACTATGGTAAGTGCAATCAACCGCATTCAGGATTTGAACTCGTCTCACCGTGTCCATCTCCTTCAACGGTAACCATTACACAGGCTCCTACACAATATATGAATAAACTCCACAATAGCTCATAGATAGAAACTACAAGGTTCCTAGTTCGATACAACTCAGCGTATGATATATTAAGGAGCTGATAACAGATGTTTAGCGCGATGAATAATTTAATCGACACTTCGATAGTAATACCACATATTTCTTTCAGTGAAACATGAAACAGATAAATATATATATAGATTGAGACTTATCCCGTAACCTGATTTGGGTGTATGAGTGCTACAAATATACCGTTGATTGGGTAGGAATAACCTGGTGTAGCCCATTCCTCTTTAGGCCTGGTTTTGAATTCAGAGTTTTCCTTTTCCTAAACTACAAGTTCTCAACCGGGGGCCAAGAGTACCCGGGGATCAAATAAATTATTTGGGCTTTAGGCAGGATATTTAAAAATACAATAGGACTTTTAAACATCAAATGTCTATGGAAGTCCAGCAGAGATAAATCGGAATCAAAGTAGACCATAGGTAGAAAAAAAAAGTTAAGAAGCACTTTTCTAGACTAATAGGGTTTTTCTGCCAAATAAGCTACGTTTAGATTTTTAAAAGCAGACATCCTATGGTGGTATAATTATCAAGCTAAGTTAGCAGAGCCTTATATATTATTATATTATAAATATAGATATAGATATATAGTATAATATAATATAATCTTCAAGCAATACTTATATACATATATATATAATATATAAATATAATATATATGAAGATAGGATGGATGTAGTAGAAACAGTATGAGGTAGGTAAAAGGATGTTGGTATAAATCGACGAAATATTTCAACTCTTTAGATTTGTTTTGAGTTATCATTTCTTGTTCACTATCCTTTTACCTTACCTATATATATATATATATATAATATATATAATATATGTGTAATGTGTGTGTGTGTGTGTGTTCAGCCAAACCCTCCACCACGAGCAGGATAAGACACAAGGTCAATTTCAAGCGTTGTACCGCTTGTTTGCATTCAAGTTGTTCCTTCTCTTAGACCAATTGCCATACCAAGATTAAAGAGCCCATTCTGCTCTACTATTACCTATATATGGAGGGAGAATAGTTGGATTCACCTCTTTCCCAGGGCTACTAGCGTTAAGTAAAATGCAAACAGCCTTGTTCAGGTTTGGAACGAGGGTAACCGAGTACACTTCCTAGACGATTATCGGTACGCCACGAGGAGCACAATGACACTGTTAGATGAAACAACTTATCAGCTACGAAACAATGCTTTGAAAAATAGTGAAACAATTTCTCAGCTACGAAACAATGCTTTGAAATATAATCAAACAATTCTCAGCTACGAAACAATGCTTTGAAATATAATCAAACAATTTCTCAGCTACGAAACAATGCTTTGAAATGTAATTAAACAATTTCTCAGCTACGAAACAATGCTTTGAAATATAGTCACCACTGCTGACTCTGCCTTCTTTTTGTTACTAATTCTTGAGAATTGTAAGAGGGAAGAATTCGACGGCATCTCACCGCCTACACTCCACTTCTTGGCAGACAGCAGGAAAACCTTTTTGTATTATATAAAAGTGTCAGTCGTAATTAAATGTGGTTTTACTGAGTCGTAAATCATAGATACCGCCCTGTCGGCTCTGCACAGGGGTAAGACCTCCCAATTGCCCCCCCGCCCTATTGGCCGCGAGTGGTGACCCCTGATGCTGAAGGATATAATTATGTTGCCTGAGCAGCATGACATGCAACACTTTACTGCAAACAACCTACTATCAAAATCAATAAAAAAATCCTTGAAAAAAGACATAATAATGAATTTGACCATCCCTTACAACTTACCGCTTGGCATGAAATAACCCTGGATGGGTTGACATACCGTTAAAATCAATCAATCAATCAATCAATTACTTGGAATAGAAGATTTTTTACATATTAATTGGATCCCTATTACATTTTTAAGGTAGCGTAGAAATCATTATGGCGATCAGTACAGCTGATGGCCTTGAGAGTGAGTGACAGCGTTTGACCTCACTCTCACCTTGCGTTCTGGGGAGAACCGTGAGAAACGGAACCTCGATAGAAAGCCCCTTCCGGTTTAAGGGGTAGGCAAGTCAGTTGGAGTTAGGACAGAAGCAAAGCTAGCAAGATGTGAGCTCACTGCGTGATTGTCTGGTCTGGGGTTCTACGAATAAAGTAACATCATCGTAAATCGAAGTCTTGTTGTTATTACTAAAAGCTAACAATGACACGAGGCTTCTGATAAGAAATGATCCCCAACAGAACCAGACACGGAACCCTCAATAGAATACCAGACGAGACCTTAGAAGATATACCAGATCCGGCCAGAAGAGTAGACGACCAGAATAAGACGTAAGAGGGTATATAACATATAGATATTTAGTGCTGTCAAAGAAAAGGCACTACGTAACAGATTGATTTAAGTGGACCCCTCCGATCAATCACCTGGTCGCGTCAACTCACTCATTAAAGCTTACAAATTGATTGTCACATCCTGTTCTTGTGGATGTGTTTGTTAATTACATATACTAGCAAATATATGCACCCTCCGGGTGCAAGTATTTAAGTTTTAATATAATAAAATATCATGTTAAATTAGAAAGGCTAATGAAACTGAATAAGAATGCAGATAAAAGATTTGGAACAGAGGGGGTATGATTGAAAAATAGAACGACTTTGAAACTAATTCTTCCATCATTTTCCCTTACTCCCGTCTTTCATTGGTAAATTTTCCTAATTTAACTATTTAGTTAAAATAGGAAGTAAAGAATAATATTACAGTTATTTCTTCTTGTTAATGGATTTTTTAAAAGATTTATCCCCGAGATTTTTGCTCATATTCATTAATATAAAACCAAACAATTAGAAATCAATAATACTAAGCATATATTTATTAAAATCACATTTTTAATATCAAATGCAAATTAGCCTTCCCATTCACACTGTAAACCGCTATTTTGTTGTATATATAAACACAATTGCATGTTATTAGTATGTAATATGGTGAACAGTCTTAATGAGGTAAAACAATTTTATTAATAATTGAGGTTTAAATAAAAATAAAATCCTGGAGAACGTGATGTAAATAACAAAGGGAATTGTGGCTTGAATAGTAATATAGTTTCGGTTACAGACATACAAACCCACAATCTCCATTATAATAAGAAGATATGTTCCCAATCGGAAAACGGCACTGGCTCCTATTCAATAAGATTGACAATTACATTTTGAATTTGATAAGATCTAGCACTTCTCGCCAATACACCTGCACAAGCATAGCACACCTTCCCTGTTGCATAGCCTAGAGAAGGCAGCAACAGCCATTGTCCTCTATGTGAACTTTGATAAAACAAAGTTCTTCTTTTAAATACGATAGTAAAACTCTGCAATTAGTTAACATACCGAGGTACTAATATATCATCCACAGAAAGCGATGTCGATATATATTTACCAAACCCCTCCGCACGAGCAGGATGTGACACAAGGTCAATTTCTTAAACAGTTTTGAATTCAGAGTTTTCCTTCTCCTAGACCGGATGTGCAGTTGTTTCTAGCCCAAGTAAGGGCCAAATTGAAGTGTTGCATGTCATGCTGCTCAGGCAACATAATTATATCCTTAAGCATCTATGGTCACCACACGCAGCCAATAGGGGGGCCCATTGGGAGGTCTTACCCCTCTACAGAGCCGACAGGGCAGTGTCTATGATTTACGACTCAGTAAAACCACATTTAATTACAATTAATCACGTTTGAATTCAGAGTTTTCCTTCTAGACTGCTTGCCACTCCCAGATTAAAGAGCCCAGTCTGCCTTACAACTTATCCATAGCTCGAGACTGTATGAAGCGGAATTAAACAAGTTTTCATTAAGAGGTGTCCTTCTACTAGACCTGGTTCCCATATCAGTCTGCCCTACTATTTACCAATAACTGGAAGGAGAATCGCCGGATACATACCTTTCCCGAGGGCATTAGCGATATATAAAATTTAATCAGCCTCGTCAAGAATTTGATCTCGGGCCATCTTGTCCATTTACTACGAGAGTAACCATTACACTACGAGCATCTTCGGTAACATATCTAAGTCAAGAAAATATATAAACATACGTATGCATCAACTCAACCACTGCCCGACTCGATCAGTAACGGACACAAGGTCATTTTCTAAGCAGTGCTTAGTCGGTAGAGCATTCGCCAAGGGATCGCAAGGTTCTGGGTTCAGCACCGGTCCAGTTGACCCAGCGAATAAGTAGCACATTTTGGATAATCTGATCTATGCAGTGAAGCATCTGCGAGATGACTACAGGTGTGGCGTTCTACCTCAGCAAAAATGATCTCCCTGGTATAGTGCTAGCGAAAAGTGTATAGATTCCCTCTTATATAATGACCTGTTGGGCTGTTACCGACAATAGGCTATGCCGTAGACTTTACAGCTGGTTTGAATTCAGAATCTCTCTTCTTTTAGACTGGGTGTCGTATGAGGGCTAGAAAGTCTATTATGTCCCACAATTTACCAATAGCAGATGAGCTACCGAAGAGATTGATTCAGGACTTATCTTTGCGACATTGGAGCGAAATGAAATGCAAACATCCTCGTCCAGGATTTTTACTCGTCGAGTCCATATGTGTGAAAGTGATGATCTATCAATCTATCTCTCACACTCTTTCTCTCTCTCTGGCCCTCTCCTATATATCTAATATATATATATATATATAATTATATATATATATATATACGCATTAACTTAACACGCACGGGTGCAGAAACGACTACATCACCACCCAGAGTAGACACACACACACACACACACACACACATATATATATATATATATATATATATATATACGACTACACACAGATGTCGTATATAAATATATATGTATATATATATATATATATATGTATTATATATTATATATATATATATATATATATATAATATATATATATATATATATAGTAAAGAAATAACAGAAGACTTATAGGATTAGCATTATAGTCTATTTCAGGGACCTTAGACAAAGTGTCTAACTCTCCGACATCAGATGCGAATGATGAATTCTTTATTACTTTTAAAGGCATTTGAAAGCAGATTTTAATTTTATTATTTTTTATTTTCTAAATTTTATAGTCCTGTGATATCAAATTACAAAAAAAACCTTGATGTTGCAAAAAAAAAAAAAAAAAAAGAAAAGAAAATTTATGTTGTAGTTTCAATAGAAGCACTTCCGCCACAAATATCTCGGTCAACATATATATATATATAATAATATATATATATATATATATATATATATGTCTAGTCTGGATGTGATATATATATATATATATATATATATATGTACGACTACTTCACCACCCAGACTAGACACACACACAAACACACACACACACACACACATATATAATATATATAATATATATATATATATATATATCTATTCTGGGTGCTGATGTAGTCGTTTCTGCACCCGTGCGTGTTACGTTAATGCGTATTATACTTGACAGTAAACATGGATTCATGACTTTTCCGACGACATTGACGTGAAATGAAACGCAATCATCCTCGTCCAGGAATTTTACTCGTCGAGTCCATATGTGTGAAATTGATACGTATCTATCAATCTACCTAACACTCTTTGTCTGTCTGCCTGTCTGTCGTCTGTCTGTCTGTCTGTCCATCTGTCTGTCGACTCTCTCTCTCTCTCTACTTCCTTTCTGTCTGCCCCCTTCCTCTCTCTCCTCTTTCTGTTTCTTTTTTGTCTGCCTCTCTCTCTCTCTCTCTCTCTCTCTCTCTCTCTATATATATATATATATATATTATATATATATATAATATGTCTACTCTGGGTGGTGATGTATCCGTTTCTGCACCCGTGCGTGTTAAGTTAATGTGTATGTCAAGTAAACAGACCCGCAATTTAACGACTCTTTTACTTCTCATGTGACAGCTGAGGTTGCAAGCGAGATAGAATCCTTAAAATTCTTTATATAACTTATTTCATTACCCCCCTCCTCCCGCACACACAGCCATACAGAGAGAGAGAGAGAGAGAGAGAGAGAGAGAGAGAGGAGAGAGGGAGAGAGAGGAGTGTATATATATATATATATATATTATATATATATCATTACGTATTTAGAAACAGCTTTTGTGTTTTACATGCTTCATTAAACCTAAGAGACCATGATATTCTACAGTTAGTAAGTCTCAAGACTTTGTTAATATCTGAGGATCTTTTTAGATGCTGTTGTAATGGGTTTGCTGAAGTATCAACTTGACAGTTTTACGAAGTCGATTGCTTCCATATTCTTGTAAATCTTTCTGATTTTTTTCTTTTCTAATTTATATACCTCATGTTTGCAGTGTGCTTAATAGAATACTTTTAAAGAATACTAAAAAAATGAAAAAAAAAAGATATCACCTATACCAGAATTATTAGGCGATAGTAAATAGTCAGGTTTAAATCTCTAGTTTTATAATCAATTGCTTTCTAATATCATGATCAAGAAAACCTTAATTTATAAGAAATAAATTTATTTCGGCTACCTTTGCCTCTTCAAGTCTGATTTCATAATAGACAAGAATTACGTATCAGGTCTATTTAGATAAATAGAAGAGAAAGTCACATTTAAATATACTTGACTATTATCATATCAGAATTAAAGAGGCAAGGGTAGACGAAATAAATTTATTTCTGATAAATTATGGTTTATCTATCTATCTATCCATCTATCAATCTATCTATCTGTGTCTGTTTGTCTATTTCAGTGTGTTCATATATACATTTACCAACCCCTCCGCACGAGCAGGATGCGACACAAGGTCAATTTCTTAAGCGGAGTTCAACAGGTTTGAATTCAGAGTGTTCCTTCTCCTAGACCGGTTGCCTAACCAAGGTTAAAGAGCCCAGTCTGCCCTACTGTTTACCCATAGCTGGGGGGGGAGAGTAGGATTCATACCTTTCCCAAGGGTATTAGCACTAAGTGAAATAATTGCCACGTCCAGGATTTGAACTCGGGTCGACGAGTCCATTTCCCATGACTTTAACCATTACACCACGCGCTTCCTTCAGTGTGTTCATATATGTATGTATGTATGTATGTATGTATCTATCTATCGATCTATCTATCTCTAACGTGAATATATAGGAGTATCCAGCATGTTGAAAAAAAAACTGAAAGACGTCCAGCATGTTTAAAAAAATGGGATCTATCATTACTAACAAGTTCCGTGCTCATTGTTTACCGCAACTTTTGACTTTGAGCCAAATCGCCCCTAAGATTTAAATATCGTTTCTCGAATAAAAGAAAACACGAGAGCCAAAATGTTTTAATGAAATGATCCTGAGATACAAAGATGAGTCAAAAATTTAAATTCTGAGGAGCGCTGTCGTAAACAATTCTGTTATCAGTTCATCCCAGTATTGTAGTAGGCCCAACACAAATGTTCACCACTATAAACAAACCTTAACCGACAATTAAGAAATGGAGTTAACGGAGATTAAATAAAGGGGGGATAAAGAGAAAAAGAGAAATAAACATATGAGAACAAGCTAATAAGCGATAGATAGACAGATAGACAGATTATAAACATCCTGATAGATAGGTAGATATGTAATAAACATACTGTGATAAGTGGATAGATAGGTAGATATGTAATAAACATACTGTGATAGTGGATAGATAGGTAGATAATAAACAGATAGATAGATACATGGATAGATAGATAGATATAAAAAGGGATAGGAACAGATTCAGATAGATAGATAGATAGATAGATAGATAGATATGAACAACTGAAATAAATAGATTTGAACAGATTAAGCATCTACTTATAATAGATAGATAGATAGATAGATAGATAGATAGATAGATAGATAATAAACAGACTGAGATAGGTGGATAGATAGGTAGATATATAATAAACAGAGATAGATGGATAGATAGATAGATAGATATACAAAGAGATAGGAACAGACTCAGATAGATAGATAGATAGATAGATAGATAGATAGATATAAACTACTGAAATAGATAGATTTGAACAGATTAAGTATCTATTTATAATAGATAGATAGATAATAAACAGACTGAGATAGGTGGATAAATAGGTAGATGTATAATAGAGACAGATAGATAGATAGGAACTACTGAAATAGATTTGAATAGATTAAGTATCTATTTATAAGAGATAGATAGATAGATAGACAATAGACAGACTGGGATAGGTGGATAGATAGGTAGATATATAATAAACAGAGATATATGGATAGATAGATAGACATGCAAAGAGATAGGAACAGACTCAGATAGATAGATAGATAGATAGATAGATAGATAGTATGAAGTACTGAAATAAATAGATTTGAACAGATTACGTATCTATTTATAATAGATAGATAGATAGATAATAAACAGACTGAGATACGTGGATAGATAGGTAGATATGTAATAAACAGAATAGATGGATTGATAGATAGATATGCAAAGAGATAGGAACAGACTCAGATAGATAGATAGATAGATATGAACAAGTGAAATAGAATGATTTAAACAGTTTAAGTATCTATTTATAATAGATAGATAGATAATAAACAGACTGAGATAGGTGGATACATAGGCAGATATATAATAAACAGAGATAGATGGATAGATTGATACATAGATAGATATGAACTACTGAAATAGATTTTAACAGATTAAGTATCTATTTATAATAGATAGATAGATAGATAGATAGATAGAAAATAAACAGACTGAATATGTGGATAGATAGATAGATAGATAATAACAGACAGATAAGTGGATAGATAGATAGATAGATAATAAACAGACTGAGATAGGTGGAGATAGATAGATAGATAGATAATAAACAGACTGAGATAGGTGGATAGATAGATAGATAGATAGATAATAAACAGACTGAGATAGGTGGATAGATAGATAGATAGATAATAACAGACTGAGATAGTGGATAGATAGATAGATAGATAATAAACAGACTGAGATAGGTTATAGATAGATAGATAGCTAATAAACAGACTGAGATAGGTGGATAGATAGATAGATAGATAATAAACAGACTGAGATAGGTTGATAGATAGATAGATAGATAGATAGATAATAAACAGACTGAGATAGGTGGATAGATAGGTAGATATATAATAAACAGAGATAGATGGATAGATAGATAGATATGCAAAGAGATAGGAACAGACTCAGATAGATAGATAGATAGATAGATAGATAGGAACTACTGAAATAGATAGATTTGAACAGATTAAGCATCTATTTAAAATAGATAGATAGATAATAAACAGACTGAGATATGTGGATAGTTAGGTAGATATATAATAAACAGAGATAGATAGATAGATAGATAGATAGATAGGAAATAGATTTGAACAGATTAAGTATCTATTTATAAAAGATAGATAGATAGATGGATGGATAGATAATAAACAGAGATAGGTGGATAGATAGGTAGATATGCAAAGAGATAGGAACAGACTCAGATAGATAGATAGATAGATAGGAACTACTGAAATAGATAGATTTGAACAGATTAAGTATCTATTTATATATATAGATAGATAGATAGATAGATAGGTATATGATAGCAGCAAACACATGTTATTGTCATTGCTTGATAAGATAAGCAAAACAAAAAATGTTCAACGGTGAGCTGCGCGAATGTGTCTTTTAGCACAGCTAAAAGTTATTCCAGAGTGCACAGGGTAGTTTATTGGTCCATTTCGCCGATGCACAGTTTGGTGACTCATCAGACACTGCCTTCCACACTCTTCACTCAATAGATCAATTTGATGCCCTCGCTCGTCTACTGCTTCCTGAATGTTCGCCTTGCGAACATCTTGTTTTAACCGTTCGTGCTTCATACGATTGGTCTCAAATTTCTTTGGTGTCCTGCAAAGTTTTTCTCCACTGCCCTCGATCCAAAGCTTTACTCTCCCAGGTTTTCTCGTCTTTGCTACACTTTTTCAAGATCGACTTCAAGCAATCCTTGTACCTCTCTTAGGCTTTTGAGCCAAATGCTTTCCGTTTGCAAGTTCCCCATAAAACAGTTGCTTAGGAAGTCTCTCATCGTCCATCCTTAGAAAATGCCCGATCCACCTCAATCTAAGCTTGGTTATGAGAACTTCTATACTTAAACATTTGGCTCGATCCGAACCCTCAATTTCGCTAACGTACATTTGCTAGTGCACCCCTAATATTCGGCGTGGATAGATAGATAGATAGATAGATAGATACATACATACATACATACATACATAGAGAAATACATCTACTGGGAGGAGTCGACATTGAATGATTACAAAAATTAACAAAATAGGAGAAATGTTTATTAATCTTAACTTAGTAAGTATCAAGAATAAAGATTTAACAAAATCAACAAACCCAACATAAAAAAGCTTTAAAGAAAATTTAAAAAGCCCGCGTATGTGTATAAATAAATAGTGCAAGTTTTGCAGGGTATGTGTAAAGAAAATGAAACAATACAAAATAAGTCCATTTAAAAAATCATTTTTAAAGTAAGACAAGGTGCAAGAATAAAAGAATGAAAGAATGAAAGAAAGAAAGAAGGAAGGAAAAACAATAAACAAATAAAAAAACAAACAAGAAAGAAAGTTAATAGTCGTTATCGTATAGATAGATGGACACTATCCAGGAATGAATCTGTCTGTCTGTTCTCTCTCTCTCTCTCTCTCTCTCTCTCTCTCTCATTTATATGTATGTGTGTATGTGTGTGTGTGTGTGTGTGTTTGTGTGTGTGTGTGTGTGTGTTTGTGTGGGTGTGTCATCTTCTGCATAGTCCAACACATTAGCCACTTTATTTGCACCTAAATTATAGGAATATTCAATCTTCCTTTCCGTCTTTTCATTTACGTACACTTCTTGGAATCGTTCTCATATCCTTCTTTCTTCATATGTAATTAAGAAAATATTAATCCAACACTCATTGTTTAGGTTTTTTTGGGGGAAGGGTGCTTTCTTTTTTATTTTTTATTTGAAAAGTTTCGGAATACTCATTTAATTCTTTTTCTTTGTTTACTATCAAATTTAGCCAACGTTCATTATTTATTTCTCTCTCTTTAAATCTTTCCAATTCTCATTCTTCCCTTCTTTCTTTCTTTCTTTTCTTTCTTTTCTGTTCATTTCTTTTCTTTTATTTCTTTCTTTCTTTGATTCAATCAAACCAAAAATGGCGACGTTCTTTATTTTCTAATTAAATACTTAATCGGCGTATTTTTCTTTATTTTTGCTTTTTTCTTCTCTCTTGCTTCAGTTTAATTTACTAATGTTTTTTTAATCTTCCATTCAATTTCGGTTTTGATTTCTTCATCGTTCAATCTCCGTGACATCTTTCTCGTTCAAATTCTAACCAATTAGCTATTTCATTTTTTTTTGAAGATAGGCAAAGTAATAGAAAAACAACAAAAGAAATGCAAACAAAATAACAAAAAAACCCAAATAAACAAAGAAAAAAACGATAACAGACGAAAGTAATCTCACACTCCTTGGAGCGTGTAAACACAAATACACAAAAACGATTCAGCGGGAGTGACATTTAATCCTGATCGCTAATCTACTCGTGATTAAATACAAACCTATGAATACTTTCCCCAAAGAAACAGAATTGAAATGTCTTGCACTCAATTATATATATATATATATATATATATATATATATATATATATATATATATATACTTTGATACAGGGTGTAGGTCACCCGAAATATTGGAATAAATCGAACCAAGGACAGAACAATAGGTGAATATTGAAACCCTTTTTTTTTTGTTCTGTTTCTGTTTTTGTTCTCTTGTTCATTTCCCATGTTTCATGATATAACAAAAAAGTTAACAAGAACAAAGTTTATACACAATCAATTCATATTATATATATATATATATATATATATATATATATATATATATATATATATATATATATATATATATATATAGTCCTCTCCGCATGAGTCGGATGTGACACAATGTCAATTTCTTAAACGGAGTTTACAAGGTTTGAATTAATTGTTTTCCTTCGACTTTGTTGCCTAAACAAGTTTTAAAAGCCCCGTCTGTCACACTATTTTCACGTAGCTGAAGGGAGAACAGTTGGATTCCCAAGTGAATTAGCTATATGAAATTCAAACAGCCTCGTCCAGGACTCGAATTCAGTTCACCGTGTCCATTCCCTACTTATGATAACCATTACACCACGCACCTCCACACAGTGCTTTCACGTATGATATTCACTTAACATACTCAAGTGTTTTAGTGTCCTACTTATGACTCTAAACTGTATTCGGTGATGCGGCTATAGTTCATGCATTCTGGTAATGTAGAGTAACCCTTTGTTGCTATTACTCCCAGTTCCACTCTGATTCGTAATGATAATATCTTTAAAGATCTCGTAGGTCTATTTGAAAATTATAATCGTTTGCATTTCACATAGCGCTAATACCCTAGGGAACAAATACCATGAACCATTGAAAATATAGTTATGAGTCAATTATTTACAAATGAATTAAATGAAATAAATCAATTAAATTTCGGTATTCAATAACCCATAAGTAGTTGATATACCGTTAAACAGATAGACCAAACAAAACTAGTGTTATATCGTGGTGTAATCCTTAGAGACGTAGGAAATGGACTCGTTAACCCGAGGTCAAATCCTGGACTAGGCTATTTGCATTTCACATTGCGCTAATACTCTAGGGAAAAGTATGAATCCATATATTCTCCTTCCAGCTATGGGTAAATAGTAGGGCAGACTGGGCTCTTTAACCTTGGATAGATAACCAGTCTAGGAGAAAGGAAAACTCTGAATGCAAACCTGGTAAACTTGGCTTAAGAAATTAACCTTGTGTTGCATCCCACTCATGCGGAGGGGTTTGGTATATATATTGTTGGTATATATATTGTTATATATATATATATATATATATATATATATATATATTGTAGGGTGACGCAATATATTTTCAGTTGACCCTGGACAGAACTCAAAAACTGCCCTTTCACGTTTTTGGTGATGAAAAAAGTCCTGAAACAGGTTTTATGTTTGAGATTCATAGGTTTATTACGGTGTTCATGAAAAGGGTAGTTCTTAACGGTCATTTCCACTGGAAAAAGTCATTTAACAGTAGGCGAAAGTCATTGTATCGGGGATCAAAATTTTAAGCCTCACTTATGCAACCGGGACATTGAAAAGTCACCAAATGCCTATTTACTGGACTAGCAAAATTAAAAACGGCCTCCGGGCGATGTAAAATAGATTTTTGAAACATATTGCCTGAGGGGTGGGAGCTAAAAATTCAATGTCAGCGAGTTTGTACCCTAAGTAAGTAAAATCATCAAATTCATTAAAGGATTAAGAATAAAACAATTTGAAATATAAACCTTAAATATGTATTAAAATAAAAAAAACTATATATAGATATATAATACCAGTCATGTATTTAATAAAACTTGTTTTAAAAAAACAATGAGCAGTGACGTAGTTTTTTTACAGACAAAAACCGGAAGCACATCTCCATTATTAATAGATTGGCAGCCTGTTGTATTTGTTACGATTTTTGTGGCCATCCTTTGACTTCAAGCAAAATCACTCCCCAGCGAGGATCCCTTGTGTTAAACACGATCCTTAGTGAAGAAACCTTTGGTTGCTACTTCGTGTCCCTCAGTGTTAGGTATGATCCTTTCGTTGTTCCTTGGTGTACCTTTATGTTGGGTATGAGCATTCAGTTGTAGGTCCATTTGTCAATGTCAAATAATGTGCAAATGAACGGCTGTCAATATCAGTGATTAAATAGTTAACTAACCACGTATTCGGGCTGTTGATTACCGGAGCTTTAAACAACATGACCTCGCTTAGTCTATACGTTAAAGTGGTAGATTACAGCACGCCTTATATACAAAAATATTCCAACAGTATTTACACCAAAACATTGAAAAGTCACCATATTATTACACCTTATATACAGAATCTCTGAAACACAACCAAACAAAAATTCCAAACTCCCATCACATCTTAGCCGAATAGACATGTACCTGGTATAGACATGTACCTGAATAGCCTGTACCTGGTACCTACCCTTACCCTAAATGCTTTAATTACCCTAGCTGCACAACTTTGAACTTGCAATCCACCGTATCGTTGATTTGTTGGTGACACTTACCCTTCCCCTTACCTGACCACGTCGGGGGTTCAGTGAGCTTCGGCCACTGGACAGGTAAAGTAAATTAATAGCGTCGATCCCAGGGGACTATCCCCCCAGGCAATACATGCCACCTTGATTTAAAGGGGCAGGGCTGGGTTTATTGCCCAGCGCCTGAGGCGCCCCCCGTCGCAAGGAAGATTTATTCACTTGATCTTTGGATTATATATATATATATATATATATATATATATATATATATATATAAACCTAATGAGTCAGATATACCTACTAAAAGTTTCGCTTAGTGCTCTTCAGGGTAGAGATCTGACACTAATATTTTTTACAATCAAACTATTTGCCGGGTTTTTCTTACCGCAATAGTTTACCAACAAGTTTGGTATACACACACACACACACACACACATATATATATATATATATATATATATATATATATATATATATATATAGATAGATAGATAGATAGATAGATAGATAAATATAGATAAAAGGATATGAAAACACACAATGCTATTAAAATGAAAATATTTTATATCATATTCATAGCTAATATTGAACAATATTTCGATTTATAAAAATCATCTTCAGAGCTTGTTTTTAACCCGGACTCATCGAGAGAGTGTTTTCATATCCTTTTATCTATACTTATACCGTCGGATTCATTGCCTTACTCTTAACTTATATATATAAGGGGGAATGCCGACGGGATCAACGCAATTTTTATGCCCCCACATAAAAATGAGACCTTATGTGCAGCCGTCATTAGTGGGATGAGACGCAAATACCCTTACCCCTACCCTTGTTTCTTTTTCTCTTGTCTATACTTCTGCCTCATACGTCCCGACGCATCCCTCTTCTCCTCTCCCTTTCTCCAACCCTCCTTCCACTTTTTCAATATAATATACACATAGCAGTTTCTATCTCAAAATAACATTCTGATGGAGCATCGTTACTACACCGAGGCGAAATATTAATTGATTGAAGTTGTTTGTGTTTTATCCGGTTTTATTACTCAATTTGTAATCACACAAACACACATACAGGCACACACACTCACACAGAAGCACATGCACACATGCATATATATATATATATATATATATATATTAATATATATATTATATATGTGTGTGTGTGTGTGTGTGTGTGTGTGTGTGTGTATAAATACATTTTGTATTTATTATGAATAGGATCAATGAAATTATGCTCTAGGTTTTATATATATATATATATATATATATATATATATATAATTTGATATACCAAACTTGTTGGTAAATCCTCGCGGTGTGAAAAAAAACAGCAAATAGTTTGATTGTAAAAATATACTACCAAACATTGCCCGGGGAGAAAAAAAGACCAAGATATTCGTACCAACCAATAATAATCTATTGGTACAATATTTGGCCAAAAGAAAAAACAATTTATATATATATATATATATATATATATAATATATAATATATATAATATATATATAATTCATACAAAATCGCCAGGAAACTAAAGCTAATAAGTAAAAAGTGCTCAATACCTAAGTAGAGCAAATAAATCTCATGAGTCAGATAAACCTACTAAAAGTTTCGCTTAATGCTATATATATATATATATATATATATATATATATATTAAAATTTGAAGGCAATACAATGCGTATAAAAAATAAAGACAAAAAGATGTTTTATATGTCTTATCGATTTCGAAGCTAGAGCTTCATCATCAGAGTTTATTTTCAGAAATGACGTGCTTATGTTTTTTTATTTGTGTGGTTATAATTTCTCTTCTTATTTCCTTTTTCCTCTCCTTTTTTCCTCTCTTTTTTCTTCTCCCCCTTTATGAATGAAATGGGCGAATAACTGTAATTTCTTATTTCTCTCTTTTTTTCTTTTTTAAAAGTTTGTTGAGAACAAGGCTGACATCCGGTAAAATGTTGCCAATATGTTGCGACCGTGTGGACATGTCAAAATTTAAAAACAAAAATGAACAAATAAATAAAAACCGTTAATAGAAAAATTTACATACTTAGCTTTTGTTTCGCTTTCACCTTTACTTTCTTATTCTTTCTCCCTCTCTTTCTTTTTTTTGTGTTATTTCTCTTCTTTTTCTTTTTTCTTTTTATCCCCTTTGTTCTCTAATTTAAATTATTTTTTATAGTAAATAAGTAAATAAAAGATTATCTTAAATTATGTATTAGTATTGATAGAAAAAATAAATAATTCTTTTTTATTTTTTTTAAAGAAAATATCTTTTATGAGTACTTTTTTCTCTTTTTCTTTTAAACTTAAATAGATTAAATATTATATTAATTATATATTAAAATATCATATAATAATTACATATTAGGATTGATGCAAAATTCAAAACAATAAAACAAACCATTTTCCTTTTAAATTTCAAATAGATTAAATATTATAAATCAAATATTTGAATTACAAAAGGCATAGTGTTTTGCTTCAATTGTATATTTTATTTAACTATTTTTTTCCTTCTTTTGCTGTTATTATTTATTCTTTTTTTTTTCCTTAAGTATTTATTAATAGTTCTAGACTGACCGTAATCCTAAGAGGGTATTATGGTTTAAAGAAATGGTGTCATGGTTTAAAGAAATAATGTCATGTAAAGGAGTTAATTAGTATGTCAAAATTGTTAAATTAATCGTAATTCATTTTTTTATATTTTTATTATCTTTTTCTTATTCTTAATCATTCCATCACTATATATATATATTTAATATCAATTAAAAATTTTTTTTCCTTTCATATTGTGAGTGCATGAAATGTTGAGAATCAATGGTATGTCTTAATAGATATCTATTATAGATGTATTACATAATTCAAATATGCAAACAGTTGATAGTTGGTAGGTTTAAAATTTGTGATAGGGAAAATACATATTTATGTGGAAATATGTATACTAAAAAAAAAAAGCTATATATGAAACGTGTAATTTAGTTAACTGTGTATTCTGTGTTTAATTCTAATCTATTGATAGTTGGTAGGTTTAAAATTTGTGATAGGGAAAATTACATATATATGTGAAAATATGTGTACTAAATAAACTAAAACCTATATATGGAACGTATAAATTTAGTTAATTATGTATTCTGTGTTTAATTCTAATCTATTGTTTATATTGGAACCTAATTTAGCTATTAATAATCTTTCTCTAATTCTGAGATTACCAATGTTGCGTATTATAGCCTCTATCTTAACTGAAAAATTGTTGTCCTTATTTTTGCATTTGATTAGGTGTTTATGGAATGAGGATGCACGTGTGTGGATGTGTTCCTTGATTCTAATGTGGAGGGGTCTAATTGTAATACCTATATAGAAATTAAGGCATTTGGAGCAAGTCAGACGGTAAATTGTATAGGTCTTGTGGCATAAGTTAGGATCTTTTATTGGGCAGTTGGCTAGTGTGAAATATATATATATATATATATATATATATATATATATATATATATATATAAACTAGTATTTATCATAAACAAGATTAATGAAATTGTGCTCAATATTAAAAAGCTGCTAGTAATCTGTTTTTTTTTTAATATTGCGCAAAGAACGGCGTTGGTTTTGCTAATATATTTTCATGTAATACACGAGCAACGATTTCAGGCGTAATATTCACGTGATCCTCGGAAGATGACCTCGTGCGTGATATTCACACAATTTTCACTCAAGGCGCGATCTTCGCCAGGAAGTGATTTTCAGGACCGAGCCAACACGACTTAAAAATTGCTTAAACATTTTTTTAAAGAAACGTAACGTATATATATATATATATATATATATATATATATATATATATATATATATATATATATATATATATATATTAGTAATTTTCCCAAGATGAAATAAGGAAAATAAAATGCTCAATTACAAATATAAGAGCTTTATTCATTAAATTTTTAAGGCATGCCCACACAAGAAAAAATATTTACTAAATCCATTGATAAGTGAAACTCACCATCTACCCTGAAATACAAGATTACAAAATTTTACAAGATTTTACCATCAGGAAATTTCAATGTGCATAAGTTTCTTTACATATGTGTTTTTTTGTTTAAATATTTTTCCGAAAAAAATTGTTTTATAAACAGTCAAATGGAGATAACTTTGTAAGCCTATATATTTCTGGATTTATATTTTCGGATTCATCAGCGTCCATGAACGAAATTTTGCAGTCATTCACAAAAACATAACCGCAAAAAATGATTTTGCAGACACCCCAGGGGGATTAAAAGTATCCTGACGAAAGCAAAAAGCTTGAAACCTTAGGTAGATATATTTAATATATATATATATATATATATATATATATATATATATATAGTCATCAAAAGGTTGCTACCACGTTTTTATTGTAGTAGCATTAGTAGTTAATCCAAAAGGGCTCAATATATTTCATAAAATATAGACCATTTATAGTTGTTGGAAAAAGTTTTTCTCTCTACCATGGTTTCGGTGTACAAGGTACACCTTCCTCGGGTGTTCTCCTGGGGAAGGTGTACCTTAAACACCAACACCATGGTAGAGAGATAAACTTTTTCCTACAAATCTTTCTCTCTCTCTCTCTCTCTCTCTCTGTCTTTCTCTCTGTCTGTCTGTCTGTCTCTCTCTCTCTCTATATATATATATAGTGTCCAATAGCCGCAATAACACTTCCGTTGCAGTGACATTAGCAATCTATCCAAGGGTGCTCAATATATGACAAACATAGTAGTATTAGTATCAATATTATCATTAGTAGTAGTTAAAAAGTGTTATGGGTCAGCCACGGTTTCGATCTATATGATCTCTTCAGGCCGCAATGAGAAGAGATCGTATTGATTGAAACCGTGGTACACCTATAACACTTTCTTCTACAACAACCACAACAACAACAACAACTACTACTACTACTACTACTAATACTAATAATAATAATAATATATATGTATATATATATATATATATATATATATATATGCATGATTGTGTGTGTGTTGTTTACGTGAGAGTATGTCTGTGTCGTTTACGTAGTATGGTCTGAGCAGAGAGTAAACAGATATTCCGTTGCCATGGCAGCTTAAGGCATACAAATTAAAATGTACCTTCAATTATTCACACGTACACACGCACATACACACATATACACACAATCTGTCTGTCAGTCTGTCTCTCTCTTACAATCTATTTCTCTTCCACCTCTTTCTCTCTCCGCCCCCTCTCTCTCTCTATTTCTTTATCTATTTCAGTTCGTGCTTTTTCTCTTTTTTTCTTTTCCGCTTTCTCTTAACCTGTTGTGACTTTCACTTTCGCCTTCCACTCTTTCTTTCCATCTTTCTGTCTTTTTTCTCATATTCTAAAATTATTCGAAAAGATTACAGTGGATTTGTGCTTCAGCATTCTAAAGTCACCCACGTGACTGATGCCAACACATCGATACACAAGAAAAGCAGAAGAGTTGATTCTTATGCATGTAACATCATTTATTACTAATACTATACTAAGATATACCTGTATAATTTGCACACAGACACACAGACACACACACACACAGACACACACAAACACAAACACAAACACACACACACACACACACACACACACACACACACACAATATAATAATATATATATATATATATATATATATATATATATATATAATATATATAATTTAATATACCAAGCGTGTTGGTAGATCCTTGCGGAGAGAAAAAACCCGACAGAGAGTTTGATTGTAAAAATATACTACCAAACATCAACCAGGAAGAAAAAAAAATTTTTGAAAGAAAGAAAAGACCAAGATATTTGTACCAACAAAAAATAATCTATTGGTATAGTATTTGGCCAAAAGAAAAAACAATTTATATGTATATATATGTATATAAGATATATATATATATTCATATAACCGCTAGTAGAAGCTAATTTGTAAAAAGTGCTCGATACCTAAGTAGAGCCAAGTAATAAAAATATTTACTTTATTATATTTTATTTATTATATATATATATATACATATATATATATATATATATGCATATATATATAATCAATGGTAATATTATGGATTTACACTCATAACTTGAAGTTTCATGGTAATCCAATCATCAGATGAGTCCAATGGTTGAGATCTTAAAAACCAGTCGTGAAATGGTTGAGATTTTAAAAACCAGTAATTTTTTTAGCGTTTATCTAAACGTGAAGCGTTTTCACGCGATGGGAAATGTAAAGCTAAAAATTGTTTTTTTAAACTCTGGCTTGTTTAACGTTTATGTGACGTGGGTCGTGTTCACGTGATGTAATGTTACGACGTTAAATTTGTATTAAAAAACATGATAATCAAACAAATATATATACATATATATATATATATATACTTCCAGGAAAGCGAAAAACCTAACAACCAGTAATTTGACTATTATAAATTGATTTATTTCGAAGTGGCTGACCTCTAGAAAAAATTAATTTATAATAGCCATCTGAATAGTCGTTAAGTATAGTTTGATAGTAGTGTAAATATTGCTCTGATATAACTCTCATGTATTGAGCTCTCCCGCAGACTTGAATAAATCTCCATATATGTCTATGGGTTTATATATATATATATATATATATATATATATATATATATATTGGTTAGGAGGTTGATTTAGAAGGCTATCACAATGCAGTTTGGATAAATAAAAATAAATAATACGGTAACAATGGTGTTGTGTGTTGACCTGTATTTTTTATTATTTCTTGAATTTCGAGGTAATACCTCTTTATCAAAGAATTGAACTTCAATTGAAGTTCAATTCTTTTGATAAAGAGGTATTACCTCGAAAATTCAAAAATAATAAAAAATACAGGTCAACACACAACACCATTGTTACCGTATTATTATTTTTTATTTATTCCAAACTGCATTGTGATAGCCTTCTAAATCAACCTCCTAACCAATACATACACAATGCTTCAAGCAAATTATGAAACTCTCTTATATATATATATATATATATATATATATAATATAATATATATATATATATAGGGTAAGGGGCTTGGCAGACGAAAATTCGGTCGGGTTTCGATCCCGGCTAGAAGTAGCTGTTAAAAAAGTAGAGCCGCACTGATGAGAAATAAACTTCGGAACAAGTGTCTCTGGATGACTGATATATATGCTCCCAACTCCCATGCGTGAGCACTGTAGAGGGACATTGATTGAAATTTCACCGTTTAGTGTAAGTTGTTACACGCCTGTTTACAGATTTGAGTCCTCTGGTGATTGTAAAAACATTTCCCGTAAGGATGTATCAATTAATTGTTCACCCCAGACTGACAGCCGCTGATAGCTGCAAGGGCAAGAAGCTTGGCAGACGAAAATTCGGTCGGGTTTCGATCCCGGCTAGAGGTAACTGTTAAAAAGTCGCATTGTTGAGAAGTAAACATCGAAAACACGTGTCTGTGGATGACTGATATATATATATATATTATAATATATATATATATATATATATATATATATATATAAGAGGTATATAATTTTCTTGATCCATTGTGTCTATATTGGTTTCGTGGTTGGTTTTGAAGGCTATCACAATGCAAGCATGAAGAAAAATGAGCTAACTATGATGTTGTTCTCGTACCTTTGATTTATCTTCTTAAATCAAAGGTGATGAATAACATCATATATATATAAAATATTTATACTCTCTCACAATATATATATACTCTCTCTCTCTCTCTCTCTCTCTCTCTCTATATATATATATATATATATATATATATATATATATATATTTATATATATGAATTACATTGTAAGTATATGAAGGATAAAGAAGGCCCTAAAGAGAAAGATTCCCATTACCAACTCATCTGGTATTCTGGATACTCACACACACACACACACACAAACACATATATATATATATATATATATATATATATATATATATATGTGTGTGTGTGTGTGTGTGTGTGTGTGTGTGTATGTGTGTATATATTAAAATAACCTGCAAATATGAACGTTGTAAATCAATAGGCAGCAGTCAATAACTACAAACAAATCTTCGCATACACACGTCCAGATTTAAACAGACACTGAACTGGTGAAAAAAAAAATTAACCAAGTCTTTACTGATCAATACTTTTCATTCTCTCGTGTCAATCGATTTTTAACCATTTTTATAAAAATTATTTCCCTTTTTTTTAAACCTCATATCATCGTTATTTCATTTTCCCTGCCAACGGACAGCTTCATGAATTGTTACTGGAATGTTTAAACATCAGGATTATGAAGTGTTCTGCTTGTATTATGCAGCCATCTTGAGTTTATCGGGCATGCGCAGTGCAACAGTGCGGTGATTAAAGTATCTCTTGTTTTTTTTCTTCTTAGTTTGTCGTCTTTTCCAACATTATTTGTTTTTTGAATGCATGTTTGTGTTAATGTGTTGTTTGTATTGTAAGGAGACTCTTAACGTTATCGGTTGCTGTGTGTTGTGCTGATGTTTAAATAAGACTTGGGCGATAATCACTGTTTAGAAATGGAGACGACGTGCGGTTTATAAAGATGGAATTAAAAAAAAAGGAATCAGAATATCAAAGGGCAAACTGAATGAAGGTGAGCTATTAGAATGAAATAAATAGAGGGCAAATGAGGGGGAAAGAAAATAAAATGAAAGAAGAGGAAAAGAGAAATGAGAAAGAAATAAAATCTAAAAGAAAGAAAGAAAGAAAGAAAGAAAAGAAAAAAAGAAAAAAGAAAATAAATAAAGGATAACAAAAAAATAAACAAATAGAATATGGAAGAGAGAACAAAAGTGTAAAAAGAAAGAGAGAAAGAAAGAGAGAAAGAAGGAAAGAAGGAAAGGAAGAGGTGAATAAATAAAGAAAGAAAAGGAAGAAAGAAAAAGAGTGAGATAAAGAATGAGAGATAGAACGAAAGAAAGAAAATAGTGAAATGAATAAATAGAGAGAAAAAAAGAGATACAGAAAGAAAGAGAGAAATAAAGGGGAAAGGAATGACAAATGCAAAAAAGGAAAAAAAGAACAAAATAGTAAAAAGAAAGAAAGAGAGAAAGACGGAAAGAAAGAAAGAAGGAAGGAAAGAAAGAGATAAATAAATAAATAGAAAAAGGAAGAAAGAAAAAGTGTGAGATAAAGAATGAAAGATAGAACGAAAGAAAAAATAGAGAAATGAATAAATAGAGAGAAAAAAGGAAATACAGAAAGAAAGAGATACATAATGGGGAAACGAATGACAAATGCAAAAAAGGAAAGAAAGAACAAAATAGTAAAAAGAAAGAAAGAGAGAAAGAAGGAGATAAATAAAGAAAGAAAGAAAGAGAAAAAGAGAAAAAAAAAGATAAAGAGAGAAACGAAGAAAGAAAGAAAGAAGAAGACTTACAATCAAGTCACACTTAAAGCAAGTTCTCGTGAAATCAGATGTTAAACACTGTGCATACTCAGTATTAACTGGATGACTTCTTAAAAAAATACTGTAACAATATAGCAAGACCCAAGCACTTGCATGATTTTGTATTTCGCCAAAAAATTACTGATAAAAAAGTATCGAAACTGCCGATCAAAAGATATATAGAACAGACACACTCACTCTTCCAGACATTATCACTTTTATATATATGTGACAGAGAACACAAGTCGAGTGGCGGGCATGAAAACTTGCTGTATTCTCAAAAGCGGGCTAGGCTTTGCCTGGCTTGTAGGACTGACCTAGGATCGAACCCGCGTCCTTCAGAATGCGAAAAGGCGACACTTTGGAGCGGGCACCGGAATCGAGATGCCACTGTCCTGTATGTGAACGCCAGATGCCCGGATGATAGCTGCGGGCATTCCGGCAACTGGGATTGAGTTGACAGTCCCGTATGTGAAGCAGCATTGCTCCCAGATCCGCTCTGACCTGGAGAGGTAGTACCTTTTAGGGTTCCATCTATAGGTTAAATAGAAAAATATTAGTTTATAAAAAAATTGGGTATCATTAAGAATTAAATTATTTCAAAACTTTGTTGGCATTAAATGACCCACTGAGGTTTATATGCCGTAAAATAAAACCAAATGAAACCAGAACAAATCCAGTCATGTACCAGGTATTTCTCCTCGCTATAATATAAATTGTTCAGCTGTGCACACTTTTTAAAATTTTAATACTTTAGTTTCAATACTTTTTTATTCATCTCGTGCAATTGGTTGGTTGGTTGGTTGGTTACAGCATGTTAACCCCGTTTTGTGTTATTTTTAATCTATCTAACCCATAGATACCTAATAGGTAACATCACTCCGAGTCAGTGTTGAGTAACGGCAATAAACTGGCACTCTCTAGAGCTCTAAAATTGGATCCTCACCACTAGATACAGTTTAACGGTATATCCAGGACACTCAGTCACCGCCCTATAGCACATATATGATAAAAAGGGTTTGGGTTGCCATAAGCGCAATAGGATGGGGACAATCATATAGGTGTCACTGTTTGACGTGACCAGTAGATTAATCGGTGGGGACCATCCCTGACCGCCCGTCTAGCCTAAATAACGACCAAAGTGGACCACTAACCTACCCAGATTCTGTCACAGGTCGCCACCCATGGTCAACAGGTGGCCCTATTGGAGGGATTTTACCTCATAGAGATGCAGTCGGCGTATTCTACAGCTCCAACTGACAGGGTGCCATTCTGTTAGTAATGCTTATATTAATTTTTGATAAATTCTACCTTCCTGATATTTTGCACCATATGCGAATTACACACTTTTGTAACGTTGTCGGGGTCACGAATGTTGTTACTGTACTACTTCTTGTTCTGTAGTAGCTACGTTGAGAAATGGCTGCGTTGCACTGATATGTCTGGGAGGTTTTCGGAGAGTGGATAGTTAAACTCGCAAAGCATATCTTGACCCTTAAGCCTATGATCTTCTGTTGATTTCTTATTTCCCGGAAAATCAAAGAGGTTTCCAAGAGAATAAAAGAGATTTGTCATATAAAGATATTCTACAACAGAAATGTAAATAATTTCAGCTTCACTGCTACATTTCGCAGAGTTTGGAACGGGAGAGAGAGAGAGAGAAAGAGAGAGAGAGAGAGAGAGAGAGAGAGAGATTGTTAATTTCGTCCTTAGATTCTCGACAACAACAAACTTTACTCTCTGTTGGCGGACTTCTCTTCTCTAACACCTTCATATATTTTTCTTTCTTTCTTCTCTTCTTTTCTTCTCTCCTTTCCTTTCCTTTCCTTTCTTTCCTTTCTCTTTTTTTTCCTTCCTTTTCTTTCTTTTGTTTCCTTTGTTTGTTTCATTCTTTCCTCTAAACCTTCCTATTTTTCTATGTTGAATTTTCACTATCCTATAAATTACGCCGCCAATTAAAATTGCATTCTCGTTCTTTCTTTCTTTCTTTCTTTCTTTCTTTCTTCTTTCTTCTCTGTCTTTCTCTGTTTTTTGATTTTTTCTTTCTTCTCCGTTTGTCTTTCTTTCTTTCATTTTTCTTTCATTCCCGTTTCTCTTTCTTTCATTCATCATTCTTTCTTTCTTTCTTTTTCTTTCTCTTTCTTTCTTCTTTCTCGCTTCTCTTTCTTTTTTCTTTCTTTCATATTTCTTCACTGACCACCTGACGCTCAAGGAACTGTCTCTATGGAGACACGATTCTTAATCTATATCCAGAAACGCAATTAAAAAGCCATTAATCCATATTCTGGTTGTTTGTACAAGTCTGACGCGCACGTGTTACTTTCTTATTTTAAACTTTTGATTCAGGTCATCGAAAGATCCTTAGCCTTTATTTAAACAGACCGTCTTCATTAACTCTTGGATTATATTTTAGTATAAGACATAAACAGAAACTCTAATTCTATACATAGACCTTGCCAGTAGTTATAAGTTCAGCAGCACCAGTTTCCATTAAAAGTGGCGAATAAAGAGTCTCGACAAAAAGAATTTAAGATCATTAACTGTCTTCACAATCAAGGATAGACTGCTGATCTCTCTCGACAGGAGGCTTACTACAGACTTGGATTAACCGTGATTCAACAACGAATCTCAATAATTTTTGTCAATAATGATAACCATTTGTTACAGCTTGCAACGCCACTAAGTGCCGAAACGGAGAGACACGAGAGGTGATTCTGAAAGTAAGTATTGGAGTACTACTTAATATAAGGCACAAACAGAATCGCCGCTTCTATGTATATACCTTACCAGCAGGAGTAGGAGCAGAAGCTGCGACTTCCTGTAAAAGTAGCCAATAAACAGGCAGCACAAAAAGCATTTAAGATCATTCAATGTTTTGATGGAGATATTAGAATATCAACAACCAATGAAAGCCTGCTGATTTCTTTCAACTGAAGGCTTAGACTACAAAATTGGATTAACCGTGATTCAACAATGGCTACGAGAATCTCAACACTCCAACGTAAAAACGCTATAGAAAACTTACAAATATACAAACTTTCTGTACACTCTAAACAGAAAGCAGCTTAGATGTAGGCAATGGGTAGGCAGGACAAAAAGTATTTAAGATAATTCACTCTCTGGATACCATTTACTAGAATATCAACAACCAAGGAAAGACTGCTGATCTCTCTCGACTGGAGTCTTGCTACAGACTTGGATTAACCGTAATTTAACAATGGCTCTGAGAATCTCAACAGAATCTAATTCCTTAATATTGTAGCGAGATGCTGAAGGTCCTGAGTTTTGCGAGGACTACTATTAGAAAAGGAGGAAGAAGAAATAAGAGGGAGTAAAGGTTTTTAAAAAAGTGATGAACATAAAACGGTTTGTCGTGAATTTGACCGGGGCGTGACCCCACGAATGGAGAATTGAAAGCCAACCTGAAGTGTCGGGTGTTGACCGGAACCAGAAGTCACGCGGTGACGTGGAACGACGAAGAAAAAATACCGGCCTCTTTTTGCTTCTGGTCTCTAGTGTGGGATTACAGTAATTTAACAGTGTCCTCTCTCTCTTTCTCTCTGCCTTTCCTCCTCTCCGATACAACCCACGAGACGAGCCCGAAAATATAAGCTAAGCCCCGGGGAAGATATATTTCAAGCGTTGTATCTTTTTTAATCGACAAGACGACCGCCGCGAAACAAATACCTTTTAGTGCTGTGAATTTGGAGGTACGTTGACAAGACCCGCTATACAACATATATCGCTTTTGGTACTGTGACCATATAACGATATTAGAACATTACAATATAATAAACCAACCATCCCACCAATCAAATATCGTCCTTACATTATCACTAGTTTCACTTCTTGAAACACGCATTTTCTGATAAGGCTGAATATATTGGAATATAAAATAAAGAAAGGATCAATTAAAAAGTGGAATCGGTGTGATTTGATGGAATACGCATTTTAGCTCTGAGCGGAAGTAGACATATACGAAAAAGCACAGGGAGTACCTTTGATGACTAAATAATGATTCTATGAATTTACGTGAATATTCTTTTCAAAGAAATATCGGGATATTTTCGCGGAAATAAATAATATGAAGGGCTGAATTTACTTCCGGTCAAATGTAGGCAATCGCAAGCAGGGCAAAAGGCATTTAAGATAATTCACTCTCTGAATATCATTTACTAGAATATCAACAAACAAGGAAAGACTGCTGATCTCTCTCAACTGGAGTCTTACTATAAACTTGGATTAACTGTGATTCAACAATAGCTACGAGAATCTGAATACCAATTCAAAGGGCTCTTCTTCACGGATAGACACCAATGTCTGGAATTTTAATGTTTGTGGGATTCAGTTATCTAATACTTTGTTGATCCACATTTAAGATTTTCGGTTGACAGTGTCATTCTTTTCTTTAAATTTCTTTATTCCCATCCAGCCATAATGTACCACTTTGTGTACGTAAACAGCTGACCAAGTCTAGGCCTAGATTGTATTTCACGTATGATGTTACACCCTAATATCAAGTTAAAATTTCGGTCACAGAAAGTTGCATGATACACAAGTACATACGATATCTTCTGTAGGGAAATCTCTGTTATTGTAGCGTTAAATAATATCATATATATGGTTTCAAATATTCCTATCTGATATTAATATTTATGCGGTTTCAATGAATTATTCCTGTTAAAAATTGTAATTTTCTGTAGTTGCGTGGTTTTAAGTAAGTAATAATACTGATACAATGTAAAACAATTATCGCTGCAATTATCTATTCTTAAAACAAATAATTTATAGTTATATAATATTACGTATTCTATCCAATATTAATAGTTTTAGAAAAGGTATATTTGACCGTCAAATAGGACAGAGTGAACCAAAGCGTAATTGCAATGAAAGAGTATTCCACAATCCACATATCTCTCGAACTAGAGTCTGATAACCGGATTCAATTTCTCATACCCAGGACACTCCGTTCTTTTTGGCGTATCCCTCGCAGAGAAACACCACTAAAAAGAATATACGGAGTATAACTGGATCTAATTCAGAGATTTCTTTCTTCTAGATGGAATGATTATGCCAAACTATTTACCCACAACTGGGAGGCGCATTAATGTCGTTACATATATATATATATATATATATATATATATATATATATATATATATATATATATATTATACTCCGTTTAAAAATTGACATTGTGTCGCATTGTGTCTGTGGTGAAAGAGTTGGGCAAATACGATTTCTTTGGTTGTTCGGACAAGTTAATACTTTAGATCCCGGGGTACTGACAAAATTCTAATTCTGCCCCGGACATCACGCTGATGCTACTACTAAATTAGATCAGTTGCCACACCTAAGTTAGAAAAAAACAAATAAGCTCAACTCATTTCACATTTCGAAGATGGGGATAGTTTATTACATTTCCCAACGGTATTAAGATACAATCTGAAATACAAGCAGCCTCGTCCAGGATTTAAACACTTGCATTTCCTACGACGAAAAACAAGCGCCTTCAATTAGAAAATTTATGAAGATAAAGAGAGGAGACAATGACTACAGCCTCACCACTATGAATTAAAACCAGTTATAGGGCCGGTATAGCTCAGTCGGTAGAGTGTCCGACTAGGAACCACAAGGTTCCCAGTTCGATACCGGCCGTCGTCAACTCAGCGTATGAGTAACACAGGTATTTGTGCGGTGAAGTAAGGAGTTGATAGTCGGTATGGCGCTCCACATCAGACACAAAAACAATCTCCTTGGTCTAGCGCTAGTGAAAAGGGGATAGACTTTCTCGCTGTCTGGCTGATACCGACTTTAGGCCACTCCGACGACTTTACTTTATACTATGCCTAAAAATTGACCTTGTGTCACATGCTGCCAGTGGTGGAATAGTTTGTGTAAATACATATTGATGCTTCAAAGTCAACGAGAAGATCAGTTGAAAGTGACCCATGTTCTATGAAAGCCTATAATAAACGGAAGCATCAAGTAAAAATGTTTGGAAGTGTACAGGCTGAAATCCAGCGTCGAGTGACTGTATGAGATTTAGAATATCTTGGGATTCCACGCCTGTCCATAATGTGTCCAACCATATTAAAAAAAAAATATGACAACTATCGATTATTTACATCTCGTGTGGGTTTCCGTATTTTTTCTTTTTTTTTCTTCTGCAAAACTTCGTATCAGGCAAATCCGACAGTTTTGAATTGAGTCACTATGACATCCGGCTTTTCAGAAAGCTTAAATTGCCAGTGAAACGCTATGGATGATATGAAGGAGAACATGATGAGACAGCTAATGGTTACTCGAAAGAGGATTGTTACGGGATAGGGACTATTATTTCTGGACACCGGTTTACAGACACTCAGAAATGTGGACGAGGCATTTGAATAAGAACGTACCGTACCAAAATAAGTAATGGAAAGGGAACTAAATCATGTTTTCAATGGACACGGTATTGTTAAGTGACTGAATCATTTTCAGGGGAGTCCTTACAAAAAGCCCTTATATATATATATATATATATATATATATATATATATATATATATATATAAAGAGTTTTTTTATGGGTACAAAATTTCATAAGACTACATCTTAAAAGAGGAAAATTTATAAAAAAAAATTAGTGAACCCTTATAATTAGATATTTAATCTAAGTTGATATTTATTCTTTTTTCGACTAATCTCATCAGAGAAATTCATTGATAGATGTTATGACTTAAGTTCAGGATTGTTGTTGAACTTTTTTTTTCATCAGGAAAGAGAAATTAGAATATATATACATATATACAGTGTGTCAAAAAATTATCGAGATCTTTTGTACTTTTTGACACACATTGTATTCTGGAAAAAATAGCAGCACAAAACTAAAAATATATGTACTTATTCATTTTAAAGCATGGTTTATGCTCTATTATACAACATTTAGTGACACGCTATGAATTTATGCCTATTTTAAAGAATACTTGGACTTTTATGCAGATAATCGCCTTTGAATCTCTGAGAATTCAATCCGCAGTAGTTTCTTTCTACAATAAAATCGGAACTTTTTAAAACAGGATAAATCTGTATTATTTGGATTATTCGGACTAATGTCTGCACCTTTATTGCTATCTGTACAACGTTTCGGCCGATGTGCCCTCCGGCTTTCTTGTCGGACTCGGGAACCTTCCTGAACTCGGGAACCTTCTTTTCGGACTCGGGAACCTTCTTGTCGTAATTGGGAGCCATCACGGAACTTTGAACCCAACCCTTTTTTTTCAATCCACGGGGTTATCCTGTTCTCATTCCGCTAACCATAGCTGGGGTATTTAAGAAAAATAGGATAAATCTGCGTTCCAATTTCTCCCGTATTTTGCCTATTGAAGAAATAAACAATTTCGTCTCGTGTTAATAAACACCCTCTATGATTTAAGAGTGACTTTATAGTAAATTCGCTGGTAACATGGGTGGATTTTATATGAAGGATGTTAATATTTATTGCCGTCATTTTGTAAAATGTCAGTGTAAAAGATGCACTTTTTAAAAGCGAAATAAGTCTATGTTTTAAATTCTACCCAGTTTTACCTATTAAGGAACTTGTTACGTATTGGCATCAAATTCTATATGTTATATAGCGGCTTTTTCGCTACTCTAAATCGTGTAAGTAATTAATCGTTGCGGGTATATATGGTCACGTAGCGAAGTATGTTGTTGTCGTTTAATGAAATCTACAACACATGCGTATAGTAGGAGTTTTGACTTTATTTCTTCTTCTCGGCTGTACGTGGTGGGTGGCGAGCGTCGACTGAAATGACCGAGGGTTGACAATGACTACTACTATTGAGATGACTGGCGATGGTGAGGTAAAGGGAGTGGCTGGTGGCGTCTCACCGCCCTTGGCCGCGACGGACCGTGTCGACGGTCGCTCCTTGTGCTCTGTTCGCCGTCCGCTGTCTGACTGACCTGTCGGCTCGAACCCTTAGGCCTTTTATATTGATAGGTACTCCTACGAATCTTTATCTTTTGATCTGATAACGGGCATTTGTTATATATTTCTTTATCTTCTCCCTGCTTTGTTGACCGGAAAGCCTCGCTTCCGTTTTTCCCTTTTTTAAATATATATTTTTATATTTCTCTTTGTCTTTTTGCCGGAAGCTTCGTTTTCCGGCCGAGGACAATACAACAAACTGTCTCCCGTCAATACAGCTCCCTCGGTTATTTAAGAATGAAGAACGCCTTTAAAGCCGCTGGTATAATCGGTGGCTTTTATAAGAGGGTTGATACTTACTAGCAGGACCTGGGGATATCCCATAATATGATAATTATAATTTGGTATATTTACTTAAGAGTTCTTGGAAAATAGTTTAATAATATATAAAAAGTATAATAATCTTGATTTAACTCTTTCTCTCACATTTTTTTAAAATCTCTGTCCTTCTTTTCATCTTTTCATTATGTTCGATTGAAACAGATTAGCGGTATTGGTTTTCCGTTCTCACCCTATTTCTATATTAGTCTACGCTCTTTCTTTGTTTCTTGTAATATTTTTTCTGTGTAGCATGTCCTTTCATTATTTATAATGAAACCGGAATGATCCATCATTTAGCTGAGGTGACGACACTCATAAGAAATAAGAATTCGGCGGATAAGCGACACTAGATAATCGGTATTTAGATTTTTGCAATTCATCTTGGACGGTCTCATTTTTAACCAGAGGGTGTTGCAAGATGATAACGGACGGAAGATTAAGCAACACAATTATTAATATATAGAATGAGGAGATTTTCGGTGTATAAGGCACACTTTTTAACTACAGAATAACTCTAGGTTCTCAATTCTCTCGTGTCTTACCTATTTAGGAAATAAATAAACTCGTCCTCCGTTAAAACGCCTTTATAACAAATCGCCAGCATAACGGGTGGCTTTTATACAAAGGGGAATAATAATTATTCCAGGATTATTATCCACAATAAAATTATATGTAACTTCTCAACAAAATATGGAATATTCAGGGAAAGACTACAGTCATAAATACTGAAAGCGTCCAGAATCAACAGCAGATGCTGGTTTAACGAAAGACAAAGTAGGCCAATACCAAGAACGTCTTTCAATGATTTTTTGACCCGATAAAACATATCATAATTCTATTTGACTTGAATTCGTTATTTATTATTCTAGTTCTTAGAAAAACAACTTTGCATTTATAATTTCATAATGCAAGCAGAAATTATCTTAATTCAAGGGCATAAACTTTTTCAAATTTATTAAATTTTGTTTGGAAAATTGTAAGTGGAGGTTAATAACTTTAAACACAAAAAATCCAAAAAAACAGGAAACCGATTGACATATCGGCGGTAATGTGATGAATTTAATTAAATTTCTCACTGCTGTTAATTATCTTTATTTTCACCTACGGTATCATTACAGTTTATTTTTTTCATATTTTCTATTGGATTTGTGATGGCGAGGACAATACGTTAAATTTGTGTCCTTAAGTCTTAAAACAAACGGTTGTATAGAATGTTAAATTTAATAAATCACACAATAAAAATGATAGAATCATTCAATAAAACACGAAAGCTCAATTCTTGAAGGTCTATTTTTATGTACTTTTTTAATATTATCCTTTAAAATTATCAACATCATGAATAATTCATTCTAAATCTAATGCAGAACTTTAGGAACTCTCTCTCTCTCTCTCTCTCTCTCTCCCCCTCCATCTCTTTCTCTGTCTATATATATATATATATGAATAAGATATAATGAAAAAACAAACGATGTTTACAACTGAAATATGCTCATCAGAAGAGAAAGTGTGCAAACCGTTTCGGGGCCAATTCTCTTGACGGTTTTAAAAAGCAACACTCGGCCCATCCTCAACTAATATGAGGACCCTATTGCATTATAATGTATCAACCGCACGTGGGTCGGTCATCAACAAAAACAAGACGGGAAAAAGACCGTTAGTAAAAACAGAACGCTGCTAGTTAAACGTTGGAATTAATTAAAAAAAAAAATAAAATTGTGCTGTCTGCATTAAAAATAATATGAATTTTATTTAAAAATAAAATGAATTTTATTTAAAAATAAAATGAATCTCATTTTCAATTTTGAAAATAATCAGAAGCATTATAGTAATGAAATAAGACTCAAAAATGGGCCGAGTGTTGCTTTTTAAAACCGTCAAGAGAATTGGCCCCGAAACGGTTTGCACACTTTCTCTTCTGATGAGCCTATTTCAGTTGTAAACATCGTTTGTTTTTTCATTATATCTTATTCATACTGTCGGATTAATTTCCATTTTATTTTCATATATATATATATATATATATATATATATATATATATATATATGAAAGTAAGTAAACAAACAATGTGTTTATTTTTATATGGCTTTTTTAGCCGACAATTTTTGGAGGATATTTGCTTAATTGAAGTCGTACCTAATTTTGAAAATTAATTAGTTAATAATTAATGAATTTTAGGCGGGTATATATGTTCAAATGTAAGGCTAAACAAATCGAGAAAATGTCAGTCCCTGTATGTACATTTCGACCTATTAGGTCTCATCAGCAAGGTTATGTCATGTTCTTGTGAACGTTGTTTGTTTGGTCTTTTGAAGCATTGGAAAAAAGAACAAGAACAAGAAAAACAGACAAAAAATCAGAATGTTTATATATTCAACCGTTGCTCTGTTCCTGGTTTAATCTATTCCGATATTTCAGGTGAACATTCACCCTTTTTCATACGGTCTGGAGAATATATATATATATCATTATTATCATCATCATGTCGTGTTGACAACAGGGATTCTCATGACTCCCTCTCTCTCTCTCGAAACAGGTCATCCCTCCTGGCAAGTCCTCCTCACGATATCCAGTATCTACAAGAAACAAAAACGAAAGAGTGAAAAATTTATGGCTTTCTCGAGGACAACGCGTAGTAAAAGGCAAATACACTCATCCTGGATGTGTATGCACACACGCATGCATATATATATATATATATATATATATATATATATATATATATATATATATATATTGTGTGTGTGTGGGTATGGGTGTGTAAATCCACATGATTTGTGGTGACTACATATTTATAGATAAACGCTAAGCTGAGCTTAATCTGTGACAGACTGGACTAAGCTGGACATCTATAAATATGTACACAGTCAAAACGAATAATACGTTCTACACAAACATCATACACACACACACACACACACACACACACACACAGACATATATATATATATATATATATATATATATAGCTGTATAATAATAGCATATATATGTATGTGTGTGTGTGTGTGTGTGTGTGTGAAGAGAGGATGAGGCAACGGACAAGACAAATATCGAGTGAGTCACAATTTAAAGAAAAATATGTAACCGGATAAGTCGGAATTATGAATGAATATAAAATGCGCTTAGTACATTTGTGGAGCTGATTTAGAAAACCGATAAAAGCAGAAGAATATATCTACCAAGGTTTGACCACGTGGGTCTTCAGGATAATTCTAATTAAAATTCATTAAAACAAGTGAACAGAAAAATCTTCGAGAGGGAACATATACAGAAAGGAACACAGTAGAAAACAAAAATAAAAACGAAGTATTGTGTTTTTAAAACATTTTTAACTTTTTTTGTTATCATGTTTTGTTATTCCTAACATCTGGGATACAACATAAATATTATTGGATTTGTGCAAAAATTATCAGCACCAATTTTTTTTAAACCAGAGATTTACTACACAGTAGAAAACATTTTTACATAAAAAGTCCTGGAAACTTTTGCACATGTCTAATACAATAGCAGTCTAAATCTGTTCAGAATTTAGAATATTTGATTTAATAGTTCTTCGGAATTTTTTTTATAGAAGGCGATAGTTAATTTCTCCTATATACTGGCGGTAATAGTGAAGGGAAAGAATTGGGGAGGGCTGTTGTTTGCAGCCAAGTGGCGAACGTGTTCTCTCTAGAAAATCGGCATTCGAACCACTTAACATTATGCAAGCTCGAACACTGATCATGGTAACCATTGTGAAGTAAGCAACACTTCCAGCCATTTGGTATTTTGTGCGTAGGCCTAGCGAAAGGCCTAAAGAGATAGACATCCAGTGTGCAGACCTAGTTGCGTGTTAACCTCTTCAGAATGTTGTACATTTTTCTCATTACATATTATTAATACTACTAATTATATGTTAGATAGTTGGCAGTACTTTCGAAAGTTAGAAATAATTGGTTAATTTGTAATTACCCCCTACACACGGGCCGTAACCCACACACACGTATATATAGATATATATGTCGAAAATATAAATGGAAGAAAAAATGTATATTTTTGTATGAATGAAATGTATTATTGTTGTGTGTTGACACGTGTTTCGACCAAACTTTGCTTACGCATACAGTATTTAATTTAAAATTATGATCAATGTAAAGTAAAATCCTATTATAATGGAGATTGTGTGTTTTACTGTCTGTAACCGAAACTATTTTACTACTCAAGTAACAATTCCCTTAGTTATTGACATCACATTCTCCATGATTTTATTTTTATTTTAACCTCAATTATTGATAAAATTGTTTTACATTATTCATACTGTTAACCATATCTACATACTAACAACGTGCAATTATATTTATATATAAAACAAAATAGCGGTTTACAGTGTGAACGGGAAGGCTAATTTGCATATTGATATTAAAAAATCGAATTTAATAAATATGTGCTCAGTGTTATTGATTTCTAACTATTTGGTTTTATTTTAATGAATATAAACAAAAATCTCTTCAATGAATCTTAAATAAAATCCATTAACAAGAAAAAATAACTGTCATTTTATTCTTTACTTCCTATTTTAACTAAATAAATAAATTAGAAAAAATAACAATGAAACACGAGAGTGATGGAAGAGTAAGTTTCAGTTGTTCTATTTTTCGATTATACTCACTCTGTTTCAAATCTTTTTATCTGCATTCTTATTTAGTTTAATAAGCCTTTCTAATTTAATAAAATATTTTATTACATTAAAACTTAAATACTTGAACCCGGAGGGTGCATATATTTGCTAGTCAAAATAATAGAAAAACACAAAAACAAAACCTCATCATACAGAGCTGAGTGTTTTGATTTAAAAAAAAAACCCAAAACACTCTGTCCTGTTGATGACCTTTTGTTTACATGATGACAGACAAGAAGGAATCGTTACTGTTGTATCTTCTTGATATTTCCTGTCCTGAATTCAAAAAAAAAATATTGTTTTTGTTAAAACAAAAAGTTTTTTTCTATATGGACGTATTAGAAGATTGAATTCTGGTGAATATTTTTTCTATTTGATTTTTTCTATTCGGTTTTCTTCAGTAAATTGTTAAATCTACCTGAAGTTTAATTTTGAGTGTCTTGTCGAAATGAATTTATTATAGGCAAATGAAGGTTTGTTAAGTTTTTCTTTCTTTGAAAGTCATATATACATACATATATATTTTTGGAGGATATGTGTTTAATTGAAGTCATACCTAATTTTGAAAATGAATTAGTTAATAATTAATGAATTTTAGGCGGGCATATATATTCAAATGTAAGGCTAAACAAATCGAGAAAATGTCAATCCCTGTGTTCAAATGTAAAGCTGAACAAATCGAAAGGATAGAAAAGAAAATCGTGAGACAATAATTGTCCGCTGAGTTCAACAAAACATTCATATATATATATATATATATATATATATATATATATATATATATATATGTATACCAGTACACATATGCGTATAGATATGTGCAGATACACATAGCAATTACCAGGATGCACACACATAAATATACATATATAGACACAAACATACACGATATTCATTTATATATGTATATATATGTGTGTGTGTTTTGTTTGTGTCTGTGTGTAGACATTATTATTAGTATTAGTGCATAATCATGAAAAGAATTACGCATAAAAATTCGTATACGTTTTAGCTAACTTTTTCCTATATGTTTTTTTTTTATCATCTTATTTACGCTTTCTGTTTTAAAAACCGTCTCAGTGATTTATCGCCTGAAAACATCAAACACGCCTGTGAGATTGATGCAAAATTTTCCCATGACATCTTCTGCGCAATATTAGGATAATCTCAGAAAGCACACAAGTCCAGTGTCTATGTACATTATCATCTGTAATTAAATACACCTCTATTGTTTCCGCCCTGTCGGCTGAGACTGTAGAATACACCAACTGCACCTCTGCAGAGAGTTAAGATCCCATCCATTGGGGCCACCCTTTGGCCGAGGGTGGCGATCCATGATGCTTAAGAGCGGAATATATATATATGGTAGTATATTTTTACTAAGAAATTATTTGTCGTTTTTTTCTTACCGCAAATGTTTACTAATAGGATTAGTATATATATATATATATATATATATATATATATATATATATATATATATATATATATATGTATGTATTTATATATATAGTAGTACTTCGACTTACGAGTGCCCAACTTATGAGTTTCCCGAGTTACGAGTTGTGTCTCGGTCGATGTTTTGTTTGGTGTTGACTGCTAAGCTTCGGATACGCTTATGTTTATAAGTTCAGAGAGAGATAAAAAGAATCCTTGCTGTTGCCACGCCTTGATGATGATGATGATGATGACGATGATGATGATGATGATTTAGATTAACAAATGGGACCAAGTCACCTTTAAGCACCCCCAGGGGCGACCTGTATTCAGAAGGACATGTTTTTCATTTCCACCGTCAAAACCCGTTTTTTTTTACCAGGCGATTTTTAGACGCATTTTTTGTTTATTTCAAAAAATTTTTTTTTAAATAAAAATATTTTTTTTTATTCACAAAAACTTTAAACAAAAAACAAGTTTAGACGGGAATAGTTAACAGTTTTATGGGACAATCCTAAATCATGCCCAATCGCCGCTCTGACACCATAGCATTACTTTGAATAAATCAGAAGTTTTGCTTATTAATCAGAAGTTGATGAATATTTTTCAACACTAACAATAATTTTTTTAAAATTAGGAAAAAATATTAATTTTTAATTCTTAATCTGATAAAATAGTTTTTGATTTTGATAAAAAAATTAGTTATTTTAAATAAAACTTGAAACGAAAGACGTTTATATATTTTCCGTGTGCCTCTACGGATAGTTAATATTGAAAAGTATTTATTTAAAAATAGATTTTGCTAGGGTTTCGGTTAGGGTTAGGGGTTAGGGTTAGGGGTTAGGGTTAGCAGTTACTTTCATAATTTAAAAAAAATGCGTCTAAAATCGTCTGTTAACAAACAACCGGATGTTGACGGTGCAAAACGAAACATGTCATTCTGAATCCAGGTCGCCCCTGGGGTGCTTAAAGGTGACTTGGTCCAACAAATGTTTAGCGTATATTAAATTGTGGGGGTCGGTGTATGACAAAAATTCCTATTCTGTGTAAAAAGAAAATGTAAGTTGATAAAGTACACGCATCTACATTCTGCTCGTCTGTGATTGGGTTCGTGTTTTTGCGCGTTGCCATGTGCATATGTTAGTATTTTCAGCGTGTGCATATCAAGATGCAAAAAAAATCAGCACCCCCCCACGTCTGCGCAAGTACGCATAGTCTGTACATTTATACAGCTCAGCAGGCTTTGAGAGACAGCGACTAAAAAGCGCCTCATCTTTCATCTTTCATCATGATTGATGTCATCGCACACACAGTGCAAGAAGTGTCTTCATTTTGCGAGGCAGGTCGGTAATTGTGCACCGGTTGTATTGGCTTTTATCCAAACTTGTATTTCAATCTCTCAACTCTCTCTCTCTCTCTCTCTCTCTCTCTCTCTCTCTCTCTCTCACCCTGATAAATAACAAGGTGCTGTCGTTGTCTTTGTTCTTCTCTAGATGCAGTTGCGAGATGTGGTGCACGCAAATTAGTGAATATGAGGTCATGAGAGAGAAAGAGAGGTAGAATGAATGGTAGAGACAGGAAGGAGGGTAGATAGAGAAACTGAAAGAATGTCTCAACTAATTCGGATAATAATAGATAGGTAATTAGCTGTGACGCAGGACACAGACAAACAGACAGACAGTGTCTAGGTGGGCAGAGGAAGAATGAAATATGGGAAGACAGATAGTGGGTGTTGTAGATAAGAAAGAGAGAAGGCTGGAAGTGAATGGGAAAATGAATTAAAATGTTTACGAAAGAAAGAAAGAAAAATAGAAAGAAAGAACGATGGAAAAGAAAGAAAGATGAATAAGAAGGAAAGATGAAACAGAAAGAAAGGTAGAAAGAATAAAAGAAAGAATAAAAAGTAAGAAAGATAGAAACAAAGAAAGAAGAAGTCAGAAATAAAGAAAGAGAAACCAAGTACTTCAACAGAATGGAAAGACTGAATAAAAGATTACAACAGAAAGAAAAAAGAAGAAAGAAAGAACGATGAAACTGAGTGGCTAAATGAATTAAAATATTTACGAAAGAAAGAAAGAGCGAAAGAAAGAATAACGAAAGAAAGAAAGGAATATAGAGAGCAAGATAGAAAAATGATGAAGTAAGAAAAATAGAAAGAAACAAGTCAGAAATAAAAAAAGAAAAACCGAGTAGTTTAACAGAAATAGAAAGATTGAATAAAAAATTACGACAGAAAGAAAGAAAGAATGAAGATTTATTTTGTTTTCAAAAAGTGCGTCTTATGCACCAAAATTTACCTCAATAATTATTAACAGCCTTCATATTAGAGCCACTGATCATACCGGCGAATTTACTATAAAGGGGATACATAAAAGAAGCACACATCTACAACAAAAGCTAAAAATCTTAAAAAAAAAATGAAAACACAAAAATATATGTTAAAAAAAAATCATCTAAAAGTTTCATTCACAAAAAATATGTAAAAAAAAAAAAAACCTTTAAAAAATTAAACATTATCACCAATTCATTTCAAAAACGTAGTCGGCATTAAATGATCCATTGAGGTTGATATGCCGTTAAACAAGAACAAATCAAATCAAATTACTATAAAGGCGCTCTTAAATCACAGAGGGTATCATATTAACGGGGGGGGGCGACTTTTTTAATTTATTTCCTCAATTGTTGAAACACGAGAGAATTTAGAAGCCAGATTTATTCTGTCTTTAAGAATTGAGCCTTATACATTTCAGTAATTATTAGTGCTCTTCGTATTGTTACCGATGAATTTACAATAAAAACGCTCTTAAATCACGGAAGGTGTCGGATTTACGGAAGACGACTTTATTTATTTATTTATTTATTTCCTCAATATATAAAACACGGGGGAATTTCAAAGCCACATTTCTTCTGTTTTTAAACAGTGTATCTTATACGCCCGAAATTACCTCAATAATTATAAAATTCCGTCCTGAAAAACACCAGTATTTCTAACGAATTTACTATAAAAGAGTTAATTAAATCACAGAGGATGCTGTATTAACGCGTAAAGACTTTATTCATTTGTTTCCTCTATAGGTAAAACACCGGCGAATTTAGAACCCAGATTTATTCGGGTTTGAAAAATGTGCGTCTTATACACTGAGAATGATGTCTATCATTACAGACAAACTGGAAGCAAAACGTGTGAGCGTATAAATAAAAACAAACTGGAAGGAATGAAGGGAATAATTAAGAAAAAGAAAAAAATCTCAGCAAAACAGAAGATAAAAGAATCATGAAATAAAAAAAATAAAAAAAGCTAAAAAATAAATAGAAAATAAAAATAAAGAAGAGAGAGAGAGAGAGAGAGAGAGAGAGAGAGAGAGAGAGAGAGAGAGAGAGAGAGAGAGAGAGAGAAAAGATGAATCAAATGAGAGAAACACTGGGAGAAGATGTAAAAAAGATAAAGATTTGGCGCGAAGTAGGATAGATTACGTTAGTAAATATTGGATCATATTCCTTCAACGGTGTCATTAAGAAGTTCACCTCTTGTGATCTAAGTACAATAAAACTGTCTAGAATATATTATAGCTTTTCTCTCCAATTTCATTTGAGAACGTGTGTTATTCAAGATATATATATATATATATATATATATATATATATATATATATATATATATATATACAAACTCGCTAAATTTTCTTTCTACTTGAGTTTCCAGAATGTCAATACTCACGTAGGCTGCAAAACAGATTAAATAAGGAAGTTGTTAGTTATTTACTAAGACAAGAAAGTGGAGGAGGGAACAGAGCGTCTCTTAAAGTAAGTAAAGTAGTCGGGGTGGTCTAAAGTCTGTAGCAGCCAGACAGTCAGGGAGTGTATCCTTTTTTCTCTAGCACTAGACCAGGGAGATTGTTTTTGCATCTGAGGTGGAGCACCGCACCTTCCACCAGCTCCTCATTTTACTGCACATGCCCCTGTGCAGCTCATACGCTAAATTTGCGAGGTCCAGTATCGAACCAGGAACCTTGTTCGTAGGCACAAGCTTTACCAACAGAGCTAAACCGGACCTAATAGTTTTGACTAATGCGAAGAGAACCCCTTTTGTGTTTCAGAGTTTTCCTTCTCCTAGACCGGTTGCCATACCAAATGAAAGGTCCCAGTCTGCCCTACTATTTACCTATAGCTGGAGGGAGAATGCGCTGGAGTTATAGCTTTCCCAGGAGTATTAAAAATGCAAACAGCCGCATGTAGCATTTGAACTCGCGCACCGAGTCTATATCCTACGATAGTAAACATTACACCTCGCGCTTCCACTTACTAAGCGGTGCTTAATTGTAGCCAGGATTCTGGGATATCCTGTAAAAAGTTTGCTAAACTAGCTTGCTAATCACGGAAGGAAGCACTTATTTTTCCCACTGATATATTTTTGTTTACTGTTTTCTTTTTCACGTGATGTAAACAGCCATACAGCACTTATATTCTAAAAGGCTTGTCACCTGATAAAATATCTCACATGATCTAAACTAGTTATGCAATACCAACCACTTTTTTCTTTTACTTTTACATTGACGTTACAGCTGTTGTATTTCTTACATTCAAATTGGAGGAAAGTTTTTATGATATTTTTATCTTTAGCTAATTCTAAAGTATCACCAATGGATTATAAATATTGTTTTGCGTAGAGGCCACGTCGGATTGTAGTAGTAGTCGTTATTAGTAGTAGCCGTCGTTAGCTCAGAGAAACAACATACGAAAGTCGTACAGTCGAAAAGGGGTTGTTTATTTCTTTCAAGGCTCGTGTTTTCTTTTTCAGAGAGAAGAAGAAGATGAAGAAAAGAGAGAGAGAGAAAGAGAGGAGGGAGAGGGGGAGGGGGGAGAGGTGAGAGGTGAGAGGGTGGGGTAAGGTCAAGATGTTCTATCGTAAATCACGTTCATGCGCGCTGTTTGTCGCTAGCCTCGACACGTCAACTCAAGAAACCCACATCTGCCTCCGACGAAGGCCCAGACAAAAAAGACCGATTTTTCTCTTCTTCCGTTTGTGGTCCCGGGGGTGGGGAAAAGGAATACATTCGCTTCCTCCCTCTGCAGAAAACTTGGAACTTCCGTTTTTATTTTTAAAACTAGTTCAGGGGACATTGGTCGGTCAATGACAGGCAGTTATCAATACCCATGAGCTTCATCAGACCGCTAACTTTATTGTAAATGGTAAATTGATAAATTCTGAGGTTTCTTTATATTTTTTCGTGATCCCTGTGATGGTATCAGGTTTCAATTCATCTTATCTTTTTAGGAGGTGGTTATGTTTCTCACCTGGTGGAAGATGTTTATATATATATATATATATATATATATTATATATATATATATATATATATATATATATCCGATACCATCACAGGGATCACGAAATATATATAAAAGAAACATCAGAATTTATCTGTATACCATTTTCAATAAAGTTAGCGGTCTGATGAAACTCATGGGTATAATCAGATATCAGCGACTGGAAATAGTACCATACCCGCATAATAGCTGATTGTTAAGACTTTTTCTTTACTAATTATATTGGTCTGTTTATTAAAAAAATAAATTAACATTGAGCTCTCAAATTGGACCTGAACTCTCTAACATTTTACCGTTGGAAGAAAGAGCCAGCTTAGAATCATTCTAATACCAACTTACCAGGTAACCCACCTACGGATGTATCAATTAATTATTCTCTTAAAGTTGACAGTCACTAATGGCCGTATGTGTAAGAGACTTGGCAGACGAAAATTCAGTCAGGTCTCGTTCCCGGCTAGAGGTAGCTGTTAAAAGTACAGCCACACTGATGAGAAGTGAAACCTCGAAACACGTGTCTGTGGATTAACTTATTTATATATACTCCCACTTGATTGAGTTCTAAAAAAAAGGATTTAACTGAATTTTCACCGTCTGGCGCATAGCTAACCCTCAATTTGTTTACAATATTTAGAGGACTCTCGTGAAATCATTTCCGCTTACGAATGTATCAATTAATTATTCTCTTAAAGTTGACAGCCACTAATGGCCGTATGGGTAAGAGGCTTGGCAGACGAAAATTCAGTCAGGTCTCGATTCTGGCTAGAGGTAGCTGTTAAAAGTATAGCCACACTGATGAGAGGTGAAACCTCGAAACACGTGTCTGAGGATTAACTTATATATATATATATATATATATATATATATATATATATAGTTTGCTATATTTATGTATTTATTTATTTTTCGTTTGAAATATTAATTGAACTAATTTTATTTGTTTGAATAATGTAAAATATTGAATTGAATTTCTTACAATATCGTTATATTTGATGTCAGGCAAAAAGTTTTGTTTCCTGACTTCCCATGTGGCTGGATTAACACAGATCTTTTTTTACGCGCGCACTTTTATGGAGTATCCTGTGAGGATCGAACTCGCTATTCAATAGTTATGGATCTGCAAGATAATATATATATAATCATTACACTACTTTTGTTTTTGTATTTGTTTTTTCTCCTTTACCCAGGTTTGGCGGGTAGTCGCTTCTAGTTTATAAATAAAGTATTATCAATATCACTAATAGACCATATATCTGATAGAGTAGATACAGAGTCAACAGTACTTGGTGACTGCTCGTTTCGTAATAATTAGTTTTCACGTAGTGGGTATCCCTTTATATGTATTTTTAGATAGTTATGAACAGACAGATGGATATGAAGAGACTTGAAGCATTGTTGAGTAAAATATATTATTATTTATATTTTTTGCTTGAAGGCAATTACAATGCGTATATCGTATAAAATTCGATAATTATTGAAAATAATCATGACAAGCAAACTCGGCAAATATTGTACCACACGAAGAACATCGTACAGCTGTTTCAACTCGCTGATGAGACTTAATAAAGATAGAACAGCTGTACGATGTTATACGTGGGGCACAATATTTGCCGAGTTCGTTTGTCATGATTATTTTCAATAATTATCGAATTTTATACGATATACGTATTGTAATTGCCTTCAAGCAAAAAAATATAAATTATAATATACTTTACTCAACAATGCTTCTAAAGCAAATTATCAAATCTCATATATATATATATATATATATATATATATATATATATATATATATTAGTTAGGGCAAAGTGGACATGGTTACTGGAAAATTTCTCACTTATACGATTTTCAAACCAATCACTTGTCAATAACCAAGTGCCATTGGCTTCATATTCACGCTACCCTAACTTAGATATAAATGCTCTATTCACGTTATTGAGTACTATTTACTTATAAATATAGCACCCTATATTTTCTATATATATATATATATATATATATATATATATATATATATATATATATCGTCGTATGAAATGGACACGGCGAATCGAGTTCAAATTCAAATGTGTGTCTGTATGTATTTTCTTAAAATTTTCATGGACGAATATTTAGTCCAATTTATTAAATATTTTTCTGTAACTTTGCTAATATATAAGTTGCAGATAACTTATTCTATCTTCTGTTGCATTTACTAAACAAATTCAGCGAGTGTGAAAAATAATTTTGTTTCTAAGAGCTCTAATGTCATGGACAAAGAAATTGTCTTTTTCGATGACACTTTAAGTCAAAGATGATGCAGACGAAAAGGTCAATAAGTTTAAATGAAAATTTCAATTTCGATTATGTTTTGTGTAACGCAAATTAAAAACAAATAATAAAACAATCAAACCGAAATAAACATAAAATACATCTGTTATTGTTGCATAGCCATCAAATTCTTATTCTCATTCCCGCTGCTACATCGTGTACGTTAGTACTGGTTTAATGAAATCACAACATATGCTGTATAGTAAGGAGTTTGACTTTATTTCTTCTTCTCGACTGTACGTGGTGGGCGGCGTGCGGTGACAATGACTTCTACTGCTGCTGTTTGGATGAATAGCGTTGGGGAGGCGGAAGGTGGCTACGTGACGGCTCACAGCCCATCAGCTGTGACCGTGAGTGCGGTCATTCACTTGTTCTCTGTCTCCTGTCTAACTGTTTTCGACTGACTGCTCGGCTCGACCCTTTGGCGACAACCGCCTACGCATCTTTATCTTCTGATCTGATAACTATTTCCGAACTTATTGTTACCCATCCTTTGTTCGTTTTACCTGGAAAAAAAGTCCTTTGTCATTTTTGTTGTCTTTTCATTGCTTTATTTAATTTAACCGGAAATTCATATTTCCGTTTGTACAATATCCAACATTATCATTCATGAGAAGTCATAAATTTTAAACAGACCTGTAGCTAATAATATTCATACTAAGGGCCGTTAACTTTAGAATCAAGAGGTCCCCATGGAAAATTACCGGTGATTGTTAATAACCCTTGATCCCTTTGGGTGCGTGATTTGGGCGCCACGACAGACACGTGATATAGTTTAGTTAGTTATTCAATGCGAGCCAGCTTGCAGAGAATGTAGACGTAATTGTCGGCTCTGACAGGATTCATCGCTCCCCACGGCGGAACCAATATGGGCTAGAAGAAAATAAAACTTGATCAAGAACAAACAAGGTATTTTTGTGCTTGTAAATGATTAAGACAATGACCAGCTCAGCCTAGCCTAAAGAAGTAAGAAGAAAAGAGAAAGACATTAACCCTTAACAGCAGATAGAAGTCGAATAGACAAGATGGCGGCCAGACAAGAAAGAAGAAGCAGTTTTCAGGAACCAGTCAACAATCAGAAATGAAAAAACAAGTAAGATTAACCACCTCTCTAATCTAATATCTCCCTCTGTCTTCAATATATATATATATATATATATATATATATATATATATATATATATATATATATTATATACTCGAGTATGTCAGAATGGTATATACGGCTATACAACACAGCAGCTAATATACAATAAGTTATAGCTGGAAGGTTACTCATAGCTGGAAAAAGAAAAAGTGGATTAATACCTTTCCCAATGGTATTACACAACAAATACCTCCTTTTTATTATAGGTGCAAGAAATATGTTGGTGTGGGTCAACCAACAGCTTATTGATATACCTTAAATTAATGTAAATTATTTCTACCAGTTTATAAAAACAACCAAACCAAACCAAACCAAACCAAACCAAACCTACAAACTATTCGCTTACAAATAACATATAAAAATAACCGATTAGGCATAGAATAACTCACTAGTGTTGGTATGCCATTAAACAAACAGCAGTCAATAAACCACCCAAAATATAATTAGCATCTTGTTGTATTTCTAGGACTTACCAAGTGAAATGTAATTTATTAGAATAAATAAAGCAAAAGTGATATTATAATGTTACTACTAGTTTTCACTTCCTTTCTCTCTTCATCCTGGTCTCTCTCTCTCTCTCTCTCTCTCTCTCTCTCTCTCTCTCTCTCTCTCTCTCTCTATATATATATATATATATATATATATATATATATATATATATATATATATATATAAGCTTTCAGCAGTTCAGGTGTGAACTGCCTGACTGCTTTAACAAGTAATTTGTTTACAGTAGTGTAGGTTTGTGTAGGTACAGCCGCACCTTTTGGGATTATATACACATATATATATATATATATATATATATATATATATATATATATATATATATATATATATTATTTATATATAGTACAGTCCCACGCCCATATGCATACAATCTAAGCTGATGTTTTCTCAGAGTCAATGATTGTTCTTTCTACTGATAAAATATTTGTTGTTTGAAAATAAAATGAACTATGTAAATAAAGATAAATACATATTTGCTGTATTAAGCAAAATAAATTGAGTGACAAAAATTATCGGAAGAATAACCGGTTGCGCAGTAACTAGAAGACCCGCTTATCGAACAGCATTCTAGATATTCAATCTCTCGCCAGGGAAACGCTGCAATTTATTAAACGTCTTACCGTCAAGTGTCACCAAAAGCGCCACTTCACGCCAGCCAATCAAAGTTAAGTAGTAATGCGGCTATTCACGACTCGAATGAGTAAACAGTTTGTAGCAGCATGTACAGTGAAGAGGATGTGTGTGAAAAAGTAGTTATACTGTTGTAAAAAAAGAAAAAAAAAGACACGTACAATACTCATGGTATTTATTATACAAACAAATATTGGGCACCTCACGTGGTGTAATGGTTAGAATGCTAGATTTGCAAACCATTGTTAGTGAGTTCGATTCTCACTGGGTGCCCATACTTCTGGCCTTTTGCCACATCTAAGCTAAGCTTAGTTAATAACTCGTATCTGCATTGCAGTCTCGGAAGACTATTTAATTCTCATGCCCCTGATGTTACAGCGCCTACCGTCATTGTGAAGTCCAATGTTCGATAAACAGCCCCAACTGTTGTATATCTTTCTTTACTTTCTTCTATTCTTCTTCTGACGTCTTTTCTATCTTACGTCTTCTTCTAGCGCCTCTTTTAACATCTGGACTTCGTCTTGGTGGTCGGTCGCACTTAACTCATTTATTCTTCTAGATCAGTCTTGTTACCAAGATATCACCAACCACAAAACTGTGTTATTTTCTTAAGCTTTTATTTACTTAACTATACATTTCCTGCAACTGAATATCTGACTAACATAGCGCGCGTATGCAGTGTGAGTTCCAGTTAAGGCAGCACATCTTCACTGCCCGACGTCAAACTGAAACTGAGGACCCAACTAGGTCCCACGTGACTTCACGTATTTCGCGGGCTTTCTGCACTATTCCATGGAAAGTCCCGCCCGTGATATGAAAAAGAACCATCCTTTTAGAAATACAGGGGATTGACAATAATCTTATGCAACCGCATAGATTATGTAACACAACCACATATATCGCACGTGAAGGCTGTCACTGAAGATGTTGATGTGCCGTGCTTTGTTGCCACGGCTTTCTTCTGGACCTTTTCGCTTCATGGTGTGGCTCTCCGTAGCGGACTGGTCATGTTCATAACTGTGCCACATATAATTTAAGCTTGGTTAATAACTATACAAACAAATATAACATATCCATGTAATAACAAGCACAGATACTCAAATTGCTTGCCTTCAGCATCCACAGACTCTTCCAATCGAAAACGGACACTCAACCAAAATACAATTAGTATCCCGTAGTATATCTTGGACTTACCCAGCGAGAGGAATTTTATTTGAATAAAATAAAAGCGTTATTATAATGTTAGCATTAGTTTTCACTTTCTTTACTCTCTCTTTTTCCATTCTCTCTCTCTTTCGTTCTCTTCCTTTCTCTTTCTCTCTCTCTCACTCACTCTCACTCTCTTTCATTCCCCCTCTCTCTCTCTCTCTATATATATATATATATATATATATATATAATATATGTTGAAAAATAGGAATGAATCCGACAATATGTTGAAAGGATAATTAAATAAGGGAAAGAAAATGTTGTATGGATAAAATTGATTTAATGATTTACCAACACGTGTTTCGGCCAGAAGTTTGTTCATGTACATATTGTATACTATTTATTATTATTTCAAATATAAAATAAAATAATAATAATAGAAAATTATAAAGTATTTACGTATACAAAGAGAACCGGCCTTCTTCAGGGTAAAATGTTTGATATTTGAAGTTAAAACAGTCAAACAGAGAATTTTGAAGTGTTCGAATATATATATATATATATATATATATATATATATAATATATATATGATTTAAACATTTTTTGAAAAAACAAATGATGTTAATAGTTTGCTGATAGAATCTGTTTCGACTGTTTTAATAGAGCGGTCTTCATCAAGAGCAACCTATTCATATGTAGCTCTTGATGAAGACCGCTCTATTAAAACGGTCGAAACAGATTCTGTCAGCAAACTATTAACAGCATTTGTTTAAAAAAAATGTTAAATTCATACTGTCGGATAGCTTCCATTTACTTCATATATATATATATATATATATATATATATATATATATATATATATATATAAGGGTTAAATCAGGCGTTTAATGCTTCTAATTTTATCGATGTGATGCTATCGTATACCTACTTCTGCATCCCCGGTATGTATATTTACCAACCCCTCCACACGCGTAGAACGCAACTCACGGTCAATTTTTAAGCGGAGTTTAACAGGTTCAGAGTTTTCCTTTTTATAGACTCGTTGCCAAACTAGAGTTTAAAGAGCTCAGTCTGCCATACCATTTACCCATAGCTGGAGGGAGATAATATGGATACATACATTTCTCAAGGTTATTAGCGCGATGTTAAATGCGAACAGACATGTCCATGATTTGAACTGAGGACGCCGAGCCCATTTCCTACGACAGCAACCAATACACCACGCGACTACAGTATATATTTAACTAGCCACTCCACTAACAGTATATATTTAATTACCTTTCTTCCACACGATAAATGTGTGACACAAGGTCAATTTTTTAATGGAGTACATTTGATATGAAAAATGAGTTATGTAACTGTAATATTTTAGTCTTCTTAACTTTATTACAATTACAGGGCTAGATTGGATTGTTTAGGATTAAGTGCTTTACTAGAAAGACGAATAAGAGGTGATATAATTGAAACTTTCAAAATAATAAATGGAATTACTAATTATTGTTCACATTTTTAAAAATATTCCTCCTCCAACCTGGAAACTTACTGCCAAGGCAAATTTCAAAAACTTAGTCTATTATCTAATTGGATTTCTTTTTATAATAGAGTAAATATATTTTGAGAATAAATTGCATAATAAGATCAAAAACAGAAATAGCGTAAAAAATTAAGATTAATTTAATTTCAGAAAAAATGGTGAGAAGAAGAATTTAAGAGGGCATTGTAGAGGTGCGTGGTGTAATGGTTACTGTCATAAGAAACGGAGGTGGCGAGACGAGTTCAAATCATTGACGCGGCAATTTGCATTTGACATTAGCTAATACCCTTGGGAAAGGTAAGAATCCTCCCACTATGAGTATATATTAAAGCAGACCTTAGTATAGCAACTGGTCTAGGAAGAAAAACTCTGAATTCAAACCAAAAGGGCTCTCTTCTCCTTAGTCAAAACTACTTTGAGAGCTCCTCGTCCCATTTATTCATATCACCCCCTTTAAAAATAAATAACTATTCTGGTTTTCTTTAAGGATTTCCTTAGCATTAGATAACCCAAGAAGGTTGATATGTCATTAAGCAAAATAACCAAACTAGACCAATCCTAAAATATTGTGGTTTCACACTCTGAGTTAGTATTCACAGAAGCTTTCGATAAAATACATTCTACAAATAATAAGTATTAGAAACATTACTTGTTTACCGTGGCAGTCGACACTTTCTAATTACAGACTCTCTGCACTTTGTGTTTTGCATCATGCCAATATTTAATGGCAGTCAAACCCAAGTGGTGCAAAACTGTTATCGATTCGAGTCGATAAAAACGCTTATTTGACTGAATAAGCGGCAACAACCAAGACAATAGAGTCATCCGATGCTAGCGTTTGCAGGATAACCATGTACTCTAATTCGGTAATGTAACTAATTAAAAGCTCCCAAGTAAAGTACTCAATCCAGGATCTGAGACCACAGATAGGTAAGTGTAACGAGGTGAGATACCGTTAACAACCGGATGCTTTGAAGCAAACTCGTAACTAAATATGCGCAGGTGGGATCCGTATGTCGGTTTGAACGTGAGAATAAAGCCTGGGAGGACGAGATTGATGCTGTCAATGAAGTCGATGCATGCCACATGAACCCTAAGGCTTTGAAAAAATATATATATATAATCACCGATAAGACAGCAAAGAAGCAACAACTGTAACGAAGTGGGATACTGATAGACAATCGGATACTTAGAATTAAAAAAATAAAGTGACCCAGTATGTGCAGGTAGGATCCGTATTTCGGTTTGACGAGAGAATAAAGCCTGGGAGGTTGAGGTTGATCCTCTAAATAAAGTCGATGCGGGCCATACGCAACAAAGCATAAGGCCTTTTTGATATATCGTCACCTATAAGACAGCAAGGAAACAATCACAAGTTTTGCAAAATCACATTTCATGATATCTTATTCGGAGTTTAGCCTTGAAGGAAGAAATCCGGTAAAGATAACAAGTTGATAAGAAGAACGTTCGTCACTAGGCCATACGTCTCTTCTAGATCTAGTAAATGAAATGCAAGCTTGATAAACATTTAACAAGGATTATGTGTATTTTATTCAATAGCCCCCTCTCTCACAAGATACTTTGATTTCAGTAGTGTGGACAACGTAACATAAGTCTTGTAATCATTTCTAAAAGCTAAAATATAAGAAGCTGCATCTGCAATCCAACCAGATGCTACTATAACCCATAACACAGGTGTTGGCGAACGAGATGTCGAGATTGTGGGTGTAGACAATTTAAAATCTGTCAAAAGTGCTAACTATTATACTACGTGAGGTGCACAAAAACAAAATATATTTTCAATTTCACACACACACACACACACACATACATACATACATACATACATATATATATATATATATATATATATATATATATATATCTTAATTTCTCGTTCCTATTGAAAAAGGGGGAAAAATTACATTTTTTCTCAACTATTCCAACCTTCGTATAACCTGCTTTCAACGTATTTCTCTGATGAGAATTGACCGAAAAAATAATATTTATTTTCGATTATACATCTAATTATAAGGGTACCATAACTTTCTTTTTATAATTTTTTTCCATCGCTTTTAAGATGAATTCGCTTTTACGTGTCCTATTAAAATGTTGTACTGCTGAGAAACTTTACACACACACACACACACACACACACACACACATATATATACATATATATATATATATATATATATATATATATATTATATTTACAGTAGTAAAAAAGATATTATCAGTGAGTTAAAGTCTCACTGACTACCACATAAACTTAGCAAAGCTTAGAGAATTAGTACTTTGATTCTAGAATATTAGGAATGAATATTTCTTTTCACAAAATGTTTCTATTTTCATAATGATGAAATCACCCACCAATGCTCAGCATAGAATTACTCTCACGTCTAATGGCACAGGTGTAAAACCGGTGGTTACACAAAGAAAAGCATTTGATTAAGAAGTTGTACATGCTGAGTTGCATTAAATGTCCATTCAGATTTGACAAAAATTACATATTATGTCTATATATATATATATATATATATATATATATATATATATATATATAAGTTTTGTTGAACTGTACAGACAATTCTTGTCGGACAAGTTTTTGGTGGATCCTTTCCAATTTTCGGGCCATCTTTTTGGTGTCGGAGTGTAACTGGTGTAACAGTCCACCAAAGGTTTCAAAACGAGCGCTTTCGGCAATACAGTTTGCCATCATCAGGTAGGAAACGATGGTATGGATTAGTGTCTCGTTTTTAACGAGAACGAATACTAGCAAGGAATTAGAAGTGGGAGGTAATAACAATTGGTAGTGGGAGGTTGTAGATGCCCCCCCCCAAAAAAAAAGATGGCCCGAAGATTGCAAAGGATCAACCAAAAACTTGTGCGACAAGAATTGTCTGTACAGTTCAACAAAACTTGAATAAAAGAAAAATTGCTGCCAAAATACACTTATTAATAATATATACATATATATATATATATATTATATATATATATATATATATATATATAGAGAGAGAGAGAGAGATAGTTAGATAGATAGATGAACAAATTTGTGTATCAGATATAAATTTACTTAGGCTATTTTGACTCTCTAAGTATGATTGCATAATGGACAAGAATTACATATTAGGTCTGCTTAAATATCTTCTCCACCTCTCAACGATTTATATATATATATATATATATATATATATATATATATATATATATATATATATATATATATTACTGAGGGCCGCCAAATACACAGAAACGTTCTCCTATAATATAGATAGATATCTCTCTAACGGCCTTTACATATGTATATATTTATCAGTTAAATTTTCGTTCCAGTTTGGAGGTGTGCTGAGGGTCCAGGGGTTAAGAACTCTGGCTGATGATGAATCAGTAGGGTTTCAACCTTGGTTGGAGGTAGTCTGCTAACGTCAAACCACACTGAGGTGACATTAAACGTCGAAACACGGTGTCTGTGGATGCCTAATATATATATATATATATGTATATATATGTATATATATATAGGTGAGCTTCGGCTTGTGGGTGGGCCAACGTTAAAACGAGGCCTTGTGCCCCGTCCATACAGGTGGGGTATGAGACAAATAAACTCAATTCATAACGATTTACTCCAGTCGAGATGTTAGTTAAAAGAGCTCTAAAGATTGTGTATTCACACTTCATTGTCAAAGCTATATGTACATTTTGAGCCTCTAGACACACACACACATACACACACAAGCAAACACACACGCACATACATACGCCCGCGCGCGTGCACACACACACACGCAAACACACACACACATATATATATATAAGGGGAATGACAAACACGGTATGTTACAATGGATGGCAGTTTATTACTGGTCGATGTTATAACGTTTCGGTCTTTCAGACCTTCTTCAGGGCAGAAGCTGAGTTCTTGTATGGAAGGATCCAAATCTCTTACTTACGAATGTCTTGTGGTCGTGAGTGAGAGGGGGTGGAGGTCAACTGCTGATTATGTGGGGTGAATGTTTGGGAAGGTAGTACGGGTTAGCTGTAGTTGTTGCGGTAGAGATGGTGTGTGTTAGGTCAAATAGTAGATGTGGGGTGAAATTCAGGGGTGGAGGTGGGGGAAGTCTATGATGCTGCATATTCGACGTTGGGTCTAATGGTATGTGGGGATAGAAATGTGGGTCGTCTGTGGGTAGGCAGTGGTGATGGCGGGCGTAGGATGAAAGATTAGTTGTGAGGTGGATTTTATTTATTTATTTATTATCTATTTATTATCTATTTATTTATTTTTATGTCCCGATGTTGTTGCTATATATATATATATATATATATATATATATATATATATATATAATATAAAGTAAAGTAAAGTCGGCTGTTAAGTATCTGGTCGGCATCCTTAGTTCCAGATGTAGTAAGTAAGTAAGCCAGCCAATAAGAATCCGGTGTTATAGTATTCTTTGTAAGTCCGACGTCCAAGAGAATCCAAGTGTCAATGACATGAGTTCATAATGGGGCCTCTATTAATACAGCAGAAGCAGCTGCAGCAGTGCCAGAGATTGGACAATGGGAATCTTTCTCAGGTCACGTGCTTATAGGCGAGTCTATAAGTAGAAGTGACCATTTGCCCCATGCCTTATATCCAAAAATCTTGCAACAAAGTCGGTATCGGCCAGTCAGCGAGGGAGTCTATTCCCTTTTCAATAGCGCTAGATCAAGGAGATTGTTTTAGCATCTGAGGTGGAGCGCCATACCTACCATCAGCTCCTTACTTTACTGCATAGATCCCTGTGCTACTCATACGCTGAGTTGGCGAGGACCGGTATCGAACTAGGAACCTTGTGGTTCTAGCTGAACGCTCTACCGACTGAGCTAACCCGGCCCATATATATATATATATATATATATATATATATATATACATATATATATATATATATATATATATATATGTGTGTGTGTGTGTGTGTGTACAAACAGGCACAACGGAGACACACACACACACATATATATATATATATATATATATATATATACTCAGACCAAACTCACACACACACAAACATACACTCTCTCCCTCAAACACACACACACACACACACACACACCTCATATATATTATATATATATATATATATATGTGTGTGTGTGTGTGTGTGTGTGTGTGTGTATGTGTATATACAAACACACACACCGCAGACATATATATATATATATATATATATATATATATACTCTGACCAATATCACACACACACACAAACATACACTCTCTCTCTCTCTCTCTCTCTCTCTCTCTCTCACACACACACACACACACACTATACACACACACACACACACTATATATATATATATATATATATATATATATATATACGGAACTTCTTGTGATGAAAATGAATATGAGCTACATTTGGAAAATGGATCTTACATGATTATTAGATTTGTAGGTAATCAGATGCTTAAGAAAATCGAGATGAACACCAGGGAGATGACTTTGCTGTGTCCAGAGGATAAAAACGTAAATGAAGATAAAGATAACAGATTTCACTTACACGAGGACAGTAACAATGGCAAAATACTTTTATATCCATTCACTGTGTATAATGAATAAAAGAAGAACGCCAGAATAGCAGAAACTTTACCTTCTTTTCTAGGCTCCAAATAATATATTTTAAAAACTTATTCGTATTGGATAGGAATACTTAATGACATATAACGTTAAATTATTCCTACTAGCAAGAAAAAAAAAAAGAAAAGACGCCTCCAGGCAGTGTAATAATTAATTTAGGAAATATATTACCAGAGGGATGGGAGTTGAAAATTCAATGTCAGAGAATAGGTAAATAATATCATCAAACTTAATAAAATGAGTAAAAAAATAAAAAAATAATTTGAAATGGAAACTTAGTTCTGTTAACTTTAAATACATATAAAAATAAAACAAACTACATATGAATATATAATACTGGGTATGTATTTATGAAAACTTGTTAAAAAAACCCAATGAGGATCGAGTGTATTTATTTTATGTTATGACGATTTTGTGTGATGTGACGTAAGCAGTGACGTAGTTTTAGAGACCAAATGTAAATTCTAAATAGATAAAGATTAGTTACTTGAAGCATTGTAATGCAAGTTTTGTATTATTTGTTGGTGTTATTGTGCACTTTGCCTCTGCTGTAGTTTCCGTGGAAATAAAAAGCAGACTATACGCCCAGAGCACTCCTCGTTGGTGAAGTGTAAACAATGGATTAAACGGTAAAACAAAAATGGCAACAAAAACTGGATGCATAAACATAATTGTAGACTAATGTACGTGCAGGTGTTTTAGTTGCAGTATGACGTAAATACATTACCACTGCAGTTGAGGCTGATTCATTCTTCAGCATTCTTATATATATATATATATATATATATATATATATATATAGATATATATATGATTTGAAAAAGAAGTGTTCCAAAATAAGATGGATTTATTTAAAGAAGTCGACGCTTAAATGTTTCGGTTTATTTTAAACCTTCCTCAGGACTGATTATGGGATGAAGAAAATTAATGTATGTTGTATAAATGACAGGAGTTAGAAAAATATTTATGAAAAGTATATATATATATATATATATATATATATATATACGTGAGAACAATAAACACACACACACACACACACACACACATATATATATATATATATATTGGATACGCATTGTACAATAGTTACTGCTGTATGGAATAGACATGATGAGATGAGTTCAAATCCTGTACGAGGCTGCTTGCATTTCACATAGCGCTAATACCCTTAGGAAAGGTATGAATCCAACTGTTCCCCCTACAGCTATCAATAAATAGTAAAACTTTAACCTTTGTTTGGCAACCAATCTAGTAGAAGGAAAACACTAAATCCAAATCAGTTAAAACCCCGCTTAATAAATTGACCTTGTGTCACATCCTTTTTGCGGGGAGGGGTTGTTAAATGCATACATATTCAAGGTCAATATCTTAAGCGAAGTTTAACCAGTTTAAATTCATAATATTTCTTCTCACAGACTGGTAAAAGAGCCCAATATTAGTTACCTGTAGATAATAGTTGGGTGGATATCAAGGGCATTAGCTCTACGTGAAATGCTTACAATCTAAAAAAGTTTTGAAGTTGGGTCACCCAGTCCGTTTCCTCTAACAATAATCCACACCTCACACCTCCAGTATATATATATATATATATATATATATATATATATATATATATATATATATATATATATTGTGAGATGGTCACTGTTTCAGCTTTTGCTGGAATGGTGTACCAAAGGCAGTATTAATTGGTAGAGTGCTCAATATAAAATAGAGCTGTTATATAATATAATAAGATAAATATATAAAGGTTTTAGATAATATAATAAGATAAATATATAAAGATTGTATGTAAGCATTGTTCAAATGTCGCACATTCACAGAACAACGTATTATGTGTGTGACCAGTTACCCCGCGTACGCAACCTTTATGCTGTCCATAAACACTCTCATACATTCAAATTACCATCACATACATACGCACATCCTTTTATCCAATCATACGCATACCCTGTCTATTGAATTTTCTGAAATATTTTGAAATTTTTTTCGATTTTCCTTGCATTTGAAACATCTTCACCTGATGATTGCATCTCATGAAACCAATATGGTCGTGAATGTTCCTTTGTCACCTAATAAATAGATATGTAAAACCTTTATATATTTATATATATATATATATATATATATATGTATATATATATATATATATAATGAACAGGTCTACAAGTGTATTTGATTTCTGTTCCATTTGTTCAGATTTTACACTAGGCGCAGCTCATTTTTCGGATTTTCTAATCCTTATCAGGCTAATACAATTTTAAGTTGTGTTGGGACACATTTCAATATATAGTAAACATAAACCACAATTGTATTAACTTGACAAGGAATAGAAAATCCAAAACACGTGCCGCAACTTCTGTAAAATCCGAAATACGTGTCACGCCTTCAGGGAAATCTAAATAAATAAAAGACAAATACAAACCACTTGCAAACTTTTTAATCATAAAATATTTACTTTTCTCTTGTTGGATCTACGACAATATATATATATATATATATATGTGTGTGTGTGTGTGTGTGTGTGTGTGTGTGTAAATATATATATATATATATATATATATATATGTTTCGGTGACATGGTTTTATGAAGAAATCGGGCAAATACAGCTGTATATATATATATATATATATATATATATATATATATATATATATATATATTACTTAAAACTTCTACTTATGTCAGCCGGGGAATATATATATATATATATATATATATATATATATATATATATATATATATATATATATATATATATATATATATATATATGATATTAGGTTATCATCAGGAGAAAAGTTATTGAGAAAAATTAAGTTTGAGGAAGAAAAGACATTCGATCGTTTTAGTACCAGAAAACTGCCGGTTCCAATTGCACTGGATTGGAAGGCGGTAGTTGAAAGCGAGGCTTCAGGATTAAGAAGAAAGATATGAGACAGAAAGGAAAATAAAAGATTACAAAAGAAAGAAAAGAAAATGTCCGTACTGATGGCTGTCCGGCTTTCTATTGCCGAAGAGATTGGGTTTCTGGTATAAAGACGAGAATCACCTTCCCCTGTCAATTGCAGCTGACTTTCCATAGCAAAGGGGAAATACTCTTTCTACCTAAGCTCGCTTTTATGTCTCAGTTTTTTGTTAGTTTCTCTCTTGCATTACTTAAAAATTCTACTTATACCAACCGGGGAATATATATATATATATATACATATATATACATATATACATATATATGTATATATATATATATATATATATATTACTTAAAAATTCTACTTATGTCAGCTGTGTCTGACCCGATTTCTTCATAAAACCATGTCACCGAAACAACCGATTCATTTCGTCTCAAACATGGTTTCCGGTAGCCTACTCTTTGGATTGACAAAAATAATGTTTTTTAGGCCAATGGTATTAGCTAAATTCTATATTTAACTTCAAATTTACTAATTGAAAAAAAAAAGAATTAATGTAATGTAATGGATGGCAGGGAGTAATTTTAAATTGGATGAAAATAAAAAAGGAACGTAATTTCGGGGAAAAGATAATGAAACAAAAATAGAAAGAAATACTGATTTTAAGAGATGTCTTTTAACGTCAAACCCAGGACCCTAAGATCCCTATCACCACCTAGCATATATATAATAAAAATTATTGGGGTGTGCCATAAGAACAATAAGGCAGGGACAATCATATAGGCGCTAGGGTCGTGTCCAGCCTATTGATCGGAAGGGGTCTCTCCAGCTGTTACGATTTTTGTGGCCATACTTTGGCCTCAAGCAAGAGCACTGTCCAGCGGAGATCCTTTGTGTTAAGCAGAACGCGATCCTTAGTGAAGAATTGTGTGGTTGCTTCTTAGTTTCCCTTAATATTGGGTATGATCTTTGGTTGTTCCTTGGTACTCCTCAGTATTGCAGGTCGTTCGTCAATGAGTGCAAATGGACATCTGTCAATATCAGCGATTAAGTAGTTAACCAACCACGTATTCGGGCTGTTGATTGGCTGAGGTTATAACCACACGACCATGCTTAGTCTATAAATTTAAGTAGTGTATAGAAGCACGGCTTATATAGAACATATTCCAACACCGACCGCCCGTCTATCCTAAGTTAGGATTAAAGTGAAGCAACAAGGATTTCATCCTTAAGAATCACAGGTCGCCACCCACAGCCAACAGGTGGCCCAATTGGGGGGATTTTACTCCTCAGCAAAAGCGCAGTCGGTGTATTTTTCTGCCCCGCCCAACAGGGCTAAGTTGAGCAGCGAAGAGCCTGCTTATGTACTTAAATGTGTGATCACTTAGGATCAACTAGGTTTGGTTTGTTTTGTTTTACGGCATATCAACCTCGGTGGGTGATTTAATGCCGGCAAAGTTGTGAAATAAATTCATTCTTAATGCATAATACAATTTCGTTTATCAACTCATGTTTTTGTATTTAACCGATAGATGGGACCGTAACAGGTACCACCACTCCAGGTCAGAGTGGACCAGAGAGCAATGGTGATGAAGGGGTGCTCCACATTACCCAAGCCTCCAAAACTGGAACCTCACCATCAGATAGAGTTTAACG
>CM042145.1:82430399-82455399 GCA_023376005.1 Doryteuthis pealeii
AAAAAGAAAGAAAATGTATATTTAAAAGAAAGAAGAAAGATAGATGAAATTAAACTGAAGGAAAAAGGAATGAAAATATCATAGTGAAAAAGCAATAGTTAAAAAAGAAGAAGAAAAAGAAAATTCAAGAAATGGTTTAAGAGAAAAAAGAAAAAAAATATTTAAAAGAGAAAAATTGGGAAAACGGAGAAAAGAAAATTTAAGTGATGAATTAAAAAAAGAATAAGCATACTTAGAGAACCAATTAACAAACTAAATATTTAAGAGGAAGAAAAAAGGAAAAAAGGTGAGATTTTGGCGGAAGAAAAAGAAAAATAATTAAGAAGAAAAATAATGAAGCCATTTTAAGAAATGGAAGAAGAAAAACATTAAGAGTTAGAAAAATGAAAGATAGAAAATTTAAACGTGAAAAAGAAAAAAATAATGTATATTTAAAAGAGAAAGAGAGGGATGAAGAGAGAGTGAGAGAGAGAAGGGGGAGTGATGGAAAGAAAGATAAAAGTGAAGGAGTATTGATTCGTAAACATATAAGAAGGGAATAGAAAGTAAGAAACGTTACGCCAGGAATGTAGAAAATATATAAATGAAGAAAGTAAAAGAACATTTCAGAGACGGAACAATATATATATATATATATATTATATATATATATATATAATATATATATATATATATATATTGTGACCCTGTTGTCATAGCACTGGAATTTGTGCTCGCACTCGTAAGATGCAACCCCAGTTGATGTTCATACATTTTAGGCCACTCCGCAGACTACTGGTTTAATATTTTTGATGTTCCTTCTGTCAGTCTTGTGCCAAATCTAAACAGTGCTTATTTCTTTAAAAAAAGGAACGTCTTCTTACTCAAATTGAGAGTCATATAGCCTTTCCTATCAGTCGCTACTTAGTTGGAAGTCTGATGTCCAATAGGTGCCCTTTTCTGTCAATCTTGTGCCAAATCTATGCTGTGCTTATTTCTTAAAAAAAAAAGGAACCTCTTCCTATTCAAATTGTGAGTCAGATAGCCTTTCTGATCAGTAGCTATTTAGTTGGAAGTGTGATGTCCAATAGATGGTCCTTTCTGTCAGTCTTGTGCTAAATCTATGCTGTGCTTATTTTTTTTTAAAGGGACCTCTTCTTACTCAAATTGTGAGTCAGATAGACTTTCTGGTCAGTAGCTATTTAGTTGGAAGTGTGATATTCAATAGATAGTCCTTTATTGTCAGTCTTGAGCCAAATCTAAACAGTGCTTAATTTTTAAGGGTATCTTCCCGTGGTCAAATTGAGAGTCTGCTAAACATGTTGATCAATTATTACTTAGTAGGAAGGCTCATTTAGCATAGGTGTCAATTTCAGGCTTTTTTTGTCAAATCTAATCACTGCTTATATGTTCTTGTTTTTTTAAAGAACCCTCTTCGTGGTCAAATTGTGAGTCAGATAGCCTTTCCGATCAGTTGATGTCTGATATTCAACAGGTGCCCCCTTTTGGCAGTCGTGTGCCAAATCTAAACAGTGCTTTTTTTAAAGGAATCTCTTCGTGGTCAAATTGTGAGTCAGCTAGCCTTTCTGATCAATTATTACTAAATTGGAAGTTTGTTGCTCCCTTGGGATTCGATACTTTAAGCCTTTTGCTTTGTGCCTTGTGCCAATACTAAGCTCGTTAGATACTGCTTACGTCTGGATACTTTCTAAACATACCTCGTATATACTGTGGTATCTTCGATTAAGTTACTAATTGATCCTTGGTGTAGGGGGCGCTGCGACTCTAAATAGATAATTGTTCCCATTTAAATGTAATTTCAGTTAATTGATTCCTGGTCTGTATAATGAAAATAAAATAATTTACAAGAAAGTAATTACTTCAAACAGACGACTTGACACGAAACCGACGATGGTCAGAAGGAAGGCACCATAACGGTAACAACCACATACTGAAGATATCTAGTATAGTATAGCATCTCTCTGTCTCTCTCTGTCTCTGTCTCTCTCTGTCTGTCTGTCTGTCTGTCTGTCTCTCTCTCTCTCTCTCTCTCTCTCTATATATATATATATATATATATATATATATATAAAATGAAGTTTGTTATGTACGTGTCGACTTATAACTCACAAATGAGAGGTCATTCAGATTTGAAATCTCGCATACTACTTGATATGCTTATAACTAAGTAACACACACAATTTGGGTTTTGATTTTTTAATATTCAAGCGATATAATTCCATAATTAACAAAAAAAAAAAACAGTATACACACCGTCTATCCCACCCACTCACATCGACACGAGTTTAGTTTTGAACTTCCCAGACAGAAAGACAATGTCGCTGTATGAAAGAATATACGAATGTTCATTTCTAAAAAACAAAAACTAACGTTAAGTTGACACACACACCCATTTCATCTCCCGTCGGAACAATTCGAGCTTTGAAATAGTGTTAACACAGTTTCTAACTGTAATAAAATGATAGTTCTAAAATAAATGAATAAAAACCTCCCACCCCACTAGTCGGTATAGGCTTTGAACTTCTAAGCATATGGTCGTAGAAAGGCAAATGATACTCATATGTATTTTTATTAGGTATCAACAATTCAAGCGCCAAGTTATACTTTAAAAACAAATTAAAATCAATTAAATCGATTATATAAGGTCAATTTTTTATTTAAGTCAAAAAGTTGTAGCATAATGAGTATCAGTAAAAAAGTAAAATGATATTACATATGTAATTAATTATTGATACAGTTTAAACATTAAATTCTGCCAAAAAAATACGAAAACGGACACTTTGTCTGAATTAAAAATACATACTAAAACAAACACATTATTGAGATTTTAAAACAATTTATGCCGAATTCATGTTTGTTTTATTTATTATTACTGGGTATTCAAATTATTTCTAATTCATTTTTAAACATATTTTAAAAAATTTTTTTTTCTATTTAACCAATAGATGGGACCTGGAGTGGTCGTTCTTGGTGGGCCTAACAAGTACTACCACTCCGGGTCAATGTGAGCCTGGGAGTAATGGCAATGAAGGGGTACTCCACACTTCCCAGAGCTCCATAATTGGAACCTCACCACTAGATTCAGTTTTACCATAAGAGCAATACGGTAGGGACAATCATATAGGTGATAGAGTTTGACATGACCAGCCGATTGATTAAAGGGACCTCTCTGACCGCCCGTCTAGCCCAAGTAACGGTACATGCAACGGACTACTCTGCAAACACCACGGGTCGTCACCTACGGCCGACAGGTAGCCCAATTGGAAGGAGGTTTTACTCAGCAGAGGTGCTGTCGGCATATTGGAGAGCCTCAGCCGATAGAGCTAAATAAATAAGGACACATGTTTAATACTTATCTCCTTGTTACTTTTAGGGGTAAAAAATAAATTAAATTAAATTAATATCTTTTATCACTTTAATGCAACAATCAATTAAGAAAACAAGCAATCAGGAACTGAATTTAAGTTTTAGTCCTATGTACAAAACATTTTTTTAAATAGAATTATATTTAAAAATACTCAAAAGTTGAGGATTACATTTTTTTTTAAATTCTAAAAATTATTTTCGTCTTATCCTCTCTCTTACCTACTCACTACCTGCTGGTAAATTTTTTTTTAGTCCTGTTAGTATATATATATATATATATATATATATATATATATATACATATATATATATATATATATATATATATATATATATATATATATGTACATTTCGGCCTATTATGCCTCACCAGCAGAGTTATAGACAGGAAGCCGCTTTGTGTGTGATTCAAACCCTAACTGCCAGGCTGACAGGCAGGGATTCTAACCATTACACTAGCTGTTTTTCCCAGATTTATCGTTTGTTTTTAAACTGTTATATCTAACATTATTGGAGACTTACTGCACGACAATATGAGAGTACACAAACAGTTTGTTTGGGATGGCAATAGCCGACAATTTTTGGCAGAATATGTGCTTAATTGAAGTCATACCTAATTTGAAAATTACTTAGTTGATAATTAATGAATTAGGCGAATATATCTGTTCAAACAAACTGTTTGTGTACTTTCATACTGTCTTGCAGTAAGTCTCCAAAAATTGTAGTTTAAAAAAAAACGAGAAATCTGGTAAAAACAGCTAGTGTAATGGTTAGAATCCCCGCTTGTCAGCCTGGCAGTTAGGGTTCGAATCACACACAAATCGGCTTCCTATATATATTATATATATATATATATATATATATATATATATATTAAAGTTAAAGTTGGCGGAGTAGCTTATCCGGAGTGGAAGTACTGCTAGGGTCCCATCTATAGGATAAATAGAAAAATGTGTTCATTAAAAATTGAGTATCCATTAAGAATGAATTTATTTCAAAACTTTGTCCGTATTAAATGACCCATCGAGGTTGATACGCCACAAAACAAAACAAAACAATCAAACTACCCCTCCCAGTCGGAGTGTACCTGGAAGTAATAGCAATGAAGAGGTAGTCCACACTCCCCAGATCTCCAGAATGGGAGCCTCACCATCAGATGCAATTTAGTTTCATACCCAAAATACTCCATTTCGGCGTCCCACCGTGGTGTAATAGCTAGAAAGCTAGTCTCACTGATCCATTTATACGGAAAAGTGTGTTTGAGCCTCGCGTGAGGCCACTTATTTGCGACCTTGTGACACATATTATCCATTGCGAACGGGTTGGGTAAATAACTATCCATGATGTCCTTTAGTGGTGGGTGTTATTGTTCTGTCGGGGATGCATTCAGTTATTCTAAGCTCCATCGACAGGGCAGACAGTACAGTTGAGTTAGTATTTTGGCGATTGCAAAGATGATAAGGAATTGCTATTTCTTTAGAAGATCTTCCGTATTCTAAAAATTCTCTAAAGATCTCATTCCTCTCGTTGTAATTCATTTCGGATGGGAAAACTCCTATGTAATCAATTCCCAAGGTTACACACACACACACACACATATATATATATATATATATATATGTATGTATATATGTATATGTGTGTAATCAATATATATATATATATAGGGAGATTATGTGCTTAATTAAAGTCATACCTAATTTGTTAATTAATTAATTATAATTAAATGAATTAGGTGTGCATATCGGTTTAAATGTGAAGCGTAAACAAATCGAGAAAAAGTCGATCTCTGTATGTACATTTCAGACCATTAGGCCTCATCAGCAGAGCCATAGACAGGGCAGTGCTTTGTGCGCGATTCGAACCCTACCTGTTAGGTTGACAGGCGGACATTCTAACCACTACACTAGCTGGCTTCCCCAGAATCTCTCGTTTATTTTAAACTGATATGTATATCGCACTTTTTGGGTGACTTATGTCGGCCTTCGCCATTTCAAACACATCCTTTGACCACTTCATATATATATATATATATATATAATATATATATATATATATATATATATATATATATATATATATATATATATATATATATATCATTATAATGGAGATTGTGGGTTTGTATGTCTGTAACCGAAACTATATTACTATTCAAGCCACAATTCCCTTTGTTATTTACATCACGTTCTCCATGATTTTATTTTTTATTTAAACCTCAATTATTAATAAAATTGTTTTACATCATTAAGACTGTTCACCATATTTACATACTAATAACATGCAATTGTATTTATATATCCAACAAAATAGCGGTTTACAGTGTGAATGGGAAGGCTAATTTGCATATTGATATTAAAAATGTGATTTTAATAAATATATGCTTAGTATTATTGATTTCTAATTGTTTGGTTTTATATTAATGAATATGAGCAAAAATCTCGGGGATAAATCTTTAAAAAAATCCATTAACAAGAGGAAATAACTGTAATATTATTCTTTACTTCCTATTTTAACTAAATAGTTAAATTAGGAAAATTTACCAATGAAAGACGGGAGTAAGGGAAAATGATGGAAGAGTTAGTTTCAAAGTTGTTCTATTTTCTGTTCCAAATATTTTTTATCTGCATTCTTATTCAGTTTCATTAGCCTTTCTAATTTAACATGATATTTTATTATATTAAAATTAAATACTTGCACCCGGAGGGTACATATATTTGCTAGTATATATAATAAATGAACAGCCACTAGCAACAACTTCAGTTCTTGTGATCTTCTGTAGAAGGGATTTTTTATCCCGAAATACTAAGCATTAAGAATAAATAACAGGTTAACAAACAACACCACAGTTACCTTCTTTTATCTTTACACTTGCATTGTGATATCCTTCAAAGCCAACCAACAAACCAATATACATATGTATATATAGTTAGATAGATAGATATACACATATACATACACATATACATATACACACATAATCACTCACACATATATATACATAAATACACAAACACCCATATATATACATACATATACATGCATATATATATGTATACATACATATTCATATATATGTATACATACACACATACATATATATATATATATATATATATATATACCTACATACACACATATGTATACGCACATATACACACACCTAAATATAAACACATATATTTATATACTCTGCATACCTCTATATACATACATACAAATATATATATATATACCCGCATACACAATATACATATATATATATATATATGTGTATATAAAACACACACACACACACACACACACATATATATATATATATATATATAATATATATTTAGAAAATAGAGAAACAAATATGAAATACATTTTTGAAATACTTTGTTTTTCTATTTTGTGCATACAGTCGGATTTATTTCCCTATTTTACACCTATATACACATGTTTATATACACATATACACACACAAACATATATGTATATAGGTTTATATATGCACACACATATAAGTACATATACACAGTTATATACACATACACAGGGCACCTCACGTGGTGTAGTATTTAGCATGCTAGATTTGCAGCCCCTCGTTAGTGCGTTCGATTCTCATTGGGTGCCCATACTTCTGTCCGTAATATATATATATATATAATATATATATATATATATATATATATATATATATATATATATATATATATTCACTTAGTTGAAAGTCATTCTGACCTGAGTGCAAAGCAGCTGCAACAGCTAAGATCATCGGGCGCTCGTTTAAATTCTTGCAGATGGTGCACGAGCGATGATTGTAATGCTAGGGGTTCAGATCGCGATATTTGCAAAGTTGGGCTTCACTGCTGTCGAGCGGATCCTACAACAGCTGCTAATTACGCCATGCAAACGCCACCTTCTCTCTGATTCAAGGCTCCGCCCTCACCGCAGCCCCGCCTCCCCCAGTTACAGCGTAATTACAATTTCCAGTTGCTCAGATGCATTTGTAGGACTATATATTAGTGTATATTAGCGGAGGCGCGTGGTCTAATGATTAGAGTCGTAGGAAATGGACTCGTCAACGCGAGTTCAATTCTTGGACGAAGCTGTTGGCATTTCACATGGCGCTAATACCCTTGGGAAAGGTATGAATCCAATTCTCCCCCATCTATGGGTAAATAGAAGGGCGGACTGAACTCTTTAACCATGGCTAGGTAACCAGTCTAGGAGAAGGAAAACTATGAATTCAAACCTGTTAAACTCCGCTTAAGAAATTGACCTTGTGTCACATCCTGCTCGTGCGGAGGGGTTGGTAAATATTATATATATATATATATATATATATATATATATATATATATATTGGTGTCCATGTCCACTATTCGAATACCTCTGTTACAAGTTTAATGATTTGAGGCTCGGTTTTGGATTCCTTGTTTTATAGCATATCAACGTTCGTAGGTTATTTAATGCCAAAGCCATCGTTGTAGAAGAATTTTAGTGGTACAATTTACCCCATAATTTCAAGTATGAGAGATTTCCTATCTTTCCCGAAGGTATTATTCCAAAAATGAACGTTAGCCACTACACTGCGGACACGCCCCCTTTAATGATTTGATTTGATCAATTGACTTTAAAGGCATATAAACCCGCCTAGGCTTATTTTAGGACAAGAGGTTAGGGAATTACGTTCATTGTACACTTTCGTTTACTTATTTTGTATAGGACCTGTGGATATACCATTATATATGATTTAATCATTAAAACGTTTGATATGTTTACTAAAGAGGTATTGCTTTTAGTTCAATATGTAAAAAGTATAATAATCTTGATTTGACTCTCTCTCCCCCCCTCTCTCTCTCTCTCTCTCTCTCTCTCCCTCGCACACACACACACACACGTACACACACACACACACACACACACACACAACACTCTTTCTTAAAGGAGCGATTTGTGAAGTGTTTACCTTGATTTGATAATAAAAATCGGGGGCGGGGGGCGTTTAAATATTGCCGACATAAAGTGAAAAGACTCAGAAAATATCTATATTGGGCAGTAAATTCTCCTGGCGCTGGCTCGCTCAAGTGAGGCCGGGAAGACATAAGATCAAACTTACCAAAATATCTTCCGTAATTCATAATTTCAGCATTACAAATAAAACAAAGATGTAACTTCTTTTTTTTTGTCAGTTCCTTTTAATTTTACGTTTGGCATCTAAGCAATGTAAGACCATTTGGAATGTTTCATTCTTAAAATTGGGTAAAATGAAATTGGACAAATAAGAAATTCGCGATTAAGGGACACAAGATAATCTGGATTTACATTTTTGTATTGCATCTTGAACAATTTGGACGGTCTTATTTTTAACTAGCGGGTGTTGCAGGATGATAACGGGCAGAAGATTTAGGAACACCAGTATTAATAGATAGATGATGGTTTGGTTCGTTGGGTTTTACGGCATGTCAACACTTGTTGGGTTATTTCATGACGAAGAAGTTTTTTTCTATTCATGCTTGATTGGTATTGAACATTTCTTAATCTTAATTTTTTGTCTAACACATTTTTAAACTATTTTTCTATTTGACCCATAGATGGGACCCTAACAGGTACTACCACTCCGGGTCAGAGTGGACCTGGGAGTAATGGAGAGGAAGTGATACTCCACTCACCGCTGAGCTCGAAAATTGGAACTTCCAAATTAACTGCGGATTATTGTCATGCCCAGGACACTAAGAGATTCATTCACTGTCTTCTAGCGCATATATAATTAAAAAAAAGGGTTGGAGTTTGTCCATAAGACAATAGGGTTGGGACAATCAGGAACGTGCTTAGACTTGCCGTGACCTGGTGATTCGATCGTTCGTCAAGCTTAAGTAAAGGTCAAAGTGGAGTGTTGCATGTCATGGACTGTTCAGTCATCAAGATTCCATCCTTAAGTATCACGGGTCGCCCCTCAACAGGTGGCCCCATTTGTAGGATTTTACCTCTCTACAGATGTGTTGTCGGTTTATTCTTTTGCTTTGGTCGACAAGGCGATATATGTAATGAGTACTTCTATATAATACAAATAATTTACACACAGCTATATGGTTTAAATTATTACTAATACTAATTATTATTTGGTTTCAAATAATTCTATTTGATAGTAGTCATTTGTTTGCAAACAGTTATATGGTTTAAGTAACTAATAATAATATATAGTATTTTTAATACCAACACTTTACAGTTATATGACATCACTTATTCCTATCCAAAACGAAAAAATTTCAAAAATATATATTTGACCCTATCAAGTACTACCACTCCGAGTCAGAGTAGGCTTGGGATTAATGGCAATAAATGTGTATTCCACACTTCCTAGACATCCAAAACTGGGGCCTTAACATCATATGCCATGCCAAGTATTTATGAAGGTCTAACTATTCTGCAGGGGATACAGTCAACGAATGCTAAGCGCCGCCAACAGGCCTAGCCTGTTTACTATAGAATAACAGTTACTGTAAAAAGCCATAGAGATATGTAACAGACTCAGATAATCTTATTAAATGTGTATAAGAGTCTGGAGTTTTAGTGGAGTTATATTACTTTGTTTAGCTGCGTCTGAACCTTCGTATGCTATTTAATGCTAATGTAAACCTCTTAGAAGAATAGTACTGCTACTATTTAACCCATAACTGGGAGAGTGAGGGTTCATACATTTCTCGGGATTATTAGCCCGAAAGTTAACGTTACATCCCGACTGGAGTTCGAACTTGTTTTCTACGATTTCACAATCCAGCACGTTAGCCACTACGCGACGATGATTCCCACGACGGCATTTTATAGGCTAATATTTTATTGACTGTAACATTATAGTGACTAATCTGTTGTTTTTTTTTTAGCTTAAATGGGAAAATAGGACTTTGTTTTACTGGATACACTAGTAGCAATTTGATTAGTTGATATCTCATTAAGATATAAAAATGCCATATAATTCGTCGCAGTCCAGCACGTGAGACAATACGTCATGAATTTAGTAAATCCGTTGATTTCCTTAATTCATTCATTCATTGGCAATTCAGTCTTGAAAGACTATGATAAAGTTTTTGTGTGCCCCTGAAGTTACAGCGCCTCCCTCTAGATGATGATGTTCCGATGTTTTGTTGCCGTTGCTTTCTTATGGACCTCTTAGCTTCATGATGTTGTATCAGGGTGACTTCTGACATGTACTATGTACTATGGAGATTCTGCCGCCACCGAGGGCGGTCTTGGTGACAGAATCTCCATAGAGTACTGTACGTGTCAGAAGTCACTCTGATCAGTCCAGCACGTGAGACAATACGTCATGAATTTAGTAAATTGGTTGATTTCCTTAAATACATTGTGATAAGAGCGTAGACAGATCACCCATCAGCGAGTTCAACTTGAACTTGCAAAAAAAAAAAAAAAAAGAAAAGAAAAAAAGAGTCTGATCGTGTTTTCTTTCTTAGGGTCCAAATCTACTTTTATTTTTATTATTTCACTCCTTGTGAGCTTTTCACATTCATTACCTGAGCTGGTGGTCTTTCATTGGGGGCTGAGTGACAGCTAGTCTCCTCGGGTTTCCGGAATTCTTCTGAGTACTCTAGCTAATCTTAATAAAGCTGTTGTTTAGATGACCTCTGGTTTCCAGTTCCCCCAGATTCTTTTTCCAAACCCTCTGGGGGTCGTTTCTAGTGCTCTAATTACAATTGGTACGACCTTTACCTTCATGTTCCACAGTTTGTTAAATTCTCTGACCAGATCCAAATAATTGTCTATCTTAATGTTTTCTTTCGTTTTTACTCTGTTATCCACCGGAGCGGCAAAATCCACGGTAGTTGTTGTTGTTGTTGTTATTATTATTATTATTATTATTATTATTATTATTATTATTATTATTATTATACCTTATCACACAAACCATCCGAGTAAGATATGCTATTCAGTGCTGGAGAAGCAAGAACAAACTCATAATTGACGTTAACCAGTGGACACCTACACATGGATACACCATTGTAGTTTGAGGAGCAAAAAGCTACTTCACTTAGTTCTGTACGGATTCTGGATCCTGCAGTGAGACCTTCTTGGCTGATAGAGACAGTTGACGAGAGAGAGCCATGGATATCCCTACTGTCAGCACAACCTGCTTATTATTATTATTATTATTATTATTATTATTATTGAGTTTTTCACACCTGTCGTAGCCGGAGGTTCACTGAGGGCTGTGTGACAGCAAGTCTCCTCAGGTCTCCAGGACTCTTCTGCATATTCTAGTCGATCTTAACAATGCTGTAGTTTGGATGGTCTCGATTCTTCCTCTGGTTTCCAATTCACCAAAATTATTTTACAGACCCTTAGGGACCATTACAAGAGCACCAAATCCTATTAGTACAACATTCACCTTCATATTCCACTGTTTTCTCAATTCTCGGGCAAGGTCCAAGTATTTTTTTATCTTTTCGGTTTCTTTCATTTTCAGTCGGTGACAGGCCTGGACGTCAAAATCCACGATATGACAAATTCTCTTCATCTTGTCAATCAATACTATATCTAGTCTCCTGGCCGGGATTCGGTGATTATTATTTTCACTCCTTTTGAGTTTTTCAAATCAGTGTTAGCTAATGTTATTTCACTGGAGTCTGAGTGACAACAAGTCTCCTCAGGTCTCCAGGACTCTTCTAAGTATTCTAGCCGATTGCAGCAGTGCAGTAGTCTGGATGGTCTCACTTCTTCCTATGATATCTAGATCCTCCAGTCTTTTTCCCAAGTTTATTGGTGCACCATTTATTAAGTGCACCAACTACAATTGGTATTACTTTCACTCTCATGTTCTACAGCTTTTTCAATTCTCTGGCAAGGTCCAGCTACTTATCTATCTTTTCCTTTTCCTGCAGCTTCACCCTGTGATCGGCTGGGACCACAATGTCCACCAGTTGACACGTTCTTTTTTTTTTGTTAATCCATACTAGGTCTGGCCTCCTGGTAGGGATAGGGTGATCCGTCTTTATCTCGAAGTCCCAGGGAATTTTATGCGTTTCGTTCTCAAGAACAGATTCTGGTTTATGCATATACCATTTTGTTGTATGGTCAAAGTTTATTTTTTTGCATAATTCCCAGTGGATTACCTTCCCAACCCCGTTGTGCCTCGCTTTGTATTCCCGTTGTGCTAGTTTGCTACATTCACTTAATACATGGTTTACAGTCTCATCTCTGTCACCGCACAGTCTACATTTACTATTATGTTGCGTCTTATCAATCATCATTATTACTATTATTATTATTTGTTTGTTTGTTATGCCTCCTAGGGCATCTCCCCTTTTTTTCTATCTTTTCACATCTACCTTAAGAAAGAATCTTTGCACATAATATCTTATTATAATGGAGATTGTGTGTTTTTCTGTCTGTAACCGAAACTATATGCCTACTCAAGTCACAATTCTCTTAGTTAGTGACATCACATTCTCCATGAGTTTATTTTTATTTAACCTCAATTATTAATAAAATTGTCTTACATTATTAATATTGTTAACTATGTCTACATACTGACACCATGCAATTATATTTATATATACAACAAAATACTGGTTTACAGTGTAAACGGGAAGGCTAATTTGCATATTAATATTAAAAAATCGAATTTAATAAATATGTGCTTAGTATTATTGATTTCTAACTGTTTGGTTTTATTTTAATGAATATAAGCAAAAATCTCTTCAATGAATCTTTAATGAAATCCATTAACAAGATAAAATAACTGTCATTTTATTCTTTACTTCCTCTTTTAACTAAATACTTAAATTAGAAAAAATAACAATGAAAGACGAGAGCGATGGAAGAGTAAGTTTCAGTTGTTCCATTTTTTATTATATTCCCTCTGTTTCAAATCTTTTATTATACTCCCTCTGTTTCAAATCTTTTTATCTGTATTCTTATTTAGTTTCATTAGCCTTTCTAATTTAATACCATATTTTATTACATTAAAACTTAAATACTTGCACCCGGAGGGTGCATATATCTGCTAGTACTCTATTAATATAATATCATATATATATAAAATAGAAGTAAGTAATTTATTCGATTATTCCCAAAAATGTCCTCTTAAATTCTTTTTCTTACCATTGTTTCGGAAATCTTACAAATTAATCTTTAAATTATTTACGCTATTAGTATTTTTTTAATCTAATTAGGCAGTTTGTTCAAAAAATATATCACTCGATTATCAAAACAAAATCCAATTTGTTAATAGACTTAGTTTTTGAAATCTGCTTTGATAATAAATCTCAAGTTCGTAAAGAAATATAAAAATATATCTACCATATTTCAAACAACATTTGCCTACAATGAGATATCTTTTTTACCATATAGCCACTCATTCCATTTGACAAAATTTAATAGTCAGCTATAAATATATTATCAAAGTCAAATCCTTTACCTTTTTTGATTTCCCACTTAATAATTTATATTCAACTAAAATATTTACGGATCAAATATTTAGTACTTTATATTTTTCTATGCACACAGATGTGTTTGAGAGAATGAAAGATTTACCCATTTAAAATGAAGAATGTGAAGATAACATTTTGTTAAGCAAAATGATTATGAATACACATTTGATGATTGAAAACTATATGTTAGTATTTCCTCTACCTTATTGTTACATAATTTATAGGTAGCTAAGGAATTATGTACGTACTGAAGTTGGATATATTTTTGAATCAGAGTTCTTTAGATTCAAAATAACGGAGTAGTTAAGTGGAAAATTACCAACCGTTACGGTTAGCATTATTGACGGATAATGACCACGGCTTGACCCCTTGAAAAGCGCGCCAGTAGGGCGCGAGAGGTTTTAGATCAGTTGAGACCAGTTATTAGCCGAGAGCGGATGCTATCGTCGGCTCTAGGAGGTCGCTTCTCGAACCGCGCGGTTGAATCTTGGGCTGGGACTGTTGTTAATAAAAGCTTAAAAGAAAAACAACAAAGTCTTGTTGATTAATTAAAACCAGAGATGACCAGCCGAACAAGAAAGAAGTAGAATCAACACCGAGAGAGCAACCCACTGGATCAGCCCTGAGAAGAAGCGGCCGATGAATTAGCAGCTGGAACCAGTAGGCAGACAAAACAAGTAAGAGCCATTCATCTCATCATCTCTCATACTCTGTCTCTCTCTGGCAATTATAACATAGAATACTTAGCCTAACATTTGTATCCTGTCATGGTTAACGGAATCGGAGCAGTCTACCCCGGTGGATTGAATAAAGGGTTCGGTTCGAAGTTCCGTAATGATTCCCACTTACGACATGAAGGTTTCCGAGTTCGAAGAGAAGGTTCCCGAGTTCGAAAATTTTAATGGTCAATGATATCTCTCATCTAATTTATAAGTTGACACGCACATACCAAGATAGACGCGATATATATATATATATATATATATATATATATATATATATATAGAGAGAGAGAGAGAGAGAGAGAGAAGCGATAGATTAGAATGCTTCTCTGTATTGTTTACATAGATTTTTTTTGCAGAATAACAAATTCATTCTAATTACTCTATTCCCGTAGTGAAACATGACAAATTGATTTCTTATTACTGCCTTTCCTTCTCCCGAAACTCAAAAACACACACATATACATACATCATCTCTTATACTCTCTCTTAATTATATACCCGAGATGTGGGTATACAACATTATCCACTTAACTTGTTCTGTTTCTGCTAAGTCTTCTAGATATCGGGGTTGAGACTCCCCTGGTCTTCTCGACATATTGGCTTGACTTGCGATTGGCATGAGTTTTGTTAGGGTTGCTGAATTTCTGTGTCTATTTCTTATTCTTATTGATGAGCACAAGTCTTGGTTAATTTTCGATGTCTTTTTTTTCCCAAAATCCACGATTCCAAGGCATTAAAAGGAACTTATGGGACATGCGCCATTTACGATGCCGTTGTTCTCTCTAAACTACTCTAAGATTTTCCCCCTTATCTCAGTCACGTGATATTCTAATCGAATCTGAATGTCACGTCCAGGCCTATAAGGCGTCAAAAACTGACAGTCAAACTACTGGTTATTTTCCACGACTCTTCTTCAGAATTAACATATAACTTTCGAATTAGCATATTGCTACACTTCATAATAAGTACATATAGTATAATCTTATTATAATGGAGATTGTGTGTTTTTCTGTCTGTAACCGAAACTATATTACTACTCAAGTCACAATTCCCTTAGTTATTTACGTCACATTCTCCATGATTCTATTTCTATCTAAACCGCAATTAATAATAAAACGGTTTGACATTATTAATACTGTTGGCCTTACCTAAATACTAATAACATGCAATTGTATTTATATATACAACAAAATACCAGTTTTCAGTGTAAACGTAAAGCTAATTTGCATATTGATATTAAAAAAACTGATTTTAATAAAAATGTGCTTGGTATTATTGATTTCTAATTGTTTGGTTTTATCTTAATGAATATGAGGAAAAATCTCTTCAATAAATCCTAAAAGAAATTCATTAACAAGAAGAAATAACTGTAGTTTTATTCTTTACTTCCTAAATAGTTAAATTAGGAAAATTTAGCATTGAAAAACGGAAGTGATGAAAGAGTAAGTTTCAGTTGTTCTATTTTCCGATTATACCCCCTCCGTTTCAAATCTTTTTATTTGAATTCTTAATTTGTTTCATTAGCCTTTCTGATTTAATCTAATATTTTATTACATTTAAACTTAAATACTTGCACCCGGAGGGTGCATATATTTGCTAGTAAGTATAATATAGAATCTATATAAGTAGACAGAATTCCTTATCCATCATGTAGCATATAATTCTTCGACAGATTTCGCTATAAAATAACCGAAAAATAACTTAAATGCCGTAAAAGCCGCATCCTACCCGTGGCGAACGGGTTGGGTAAATTCCTACTCGTTCCATCCTCGCTGGAAGCTCCATACATGCGACCATGTGCCACATCTTATCCGTGGTGAACGGGTTGTGTTATATTCTCAATGCTATTATACCACTGCAGGTATAGAATCTTGATAAAATAATCTGTTTCTTGGAATATATATATATATATATATATATATATATATATATATATGGGACCTAACACTCCATCGTTGTTATATCACTAAGCGCATAATGAATGTTTCTGTTTTTAAGCACCAAATACTTCCGTTTCAATCAGCCTATTTTCGTATAGTAAATATAAATATATATATATATATATATATATATATATATATATATATATTATATATTGATAATATAGTATGCTAAATTATTATTGTTGCTTTTTTATCCATTCTGGTCAATACTTCTTCATTACCACTATTATTTATTGCTAGTTTTGTTCCATCTTATTATTGTTGCTTTTTTATCCCAACTTATATGCCTCACACTCACTTCGGGAATAAGCCAACGGCATCTTCTGCCGAAAGGTAAGAATTTCATCCCCATAAAAATTGTAAGTGCTATGTACAAAACTAAAGACGATCGCACCACAACATACAAAGCAAACAAATTTCCCTGAGAAAAATAATGGGACCTAATAATCCATCGTTGTTATGTCACCAAGCGCATAATGAATGTTTCTGTTTTTTAAGCACCCAATACGCTAAAAGCAATTTCCGTTTCAATCAACCTATTTTCTTATAGTAAAAAATAGGCTACAAAATGTCGCCATTTTTCGCAACCTCCCCCTCAAATTTGGAGGGTTAAAAATCGACATAACTCCACCAATTATTGGAATCGGAAGCTAAAATTTTGGGGATTGTCTAACTTTATCAAAATCAACACTCGGAAAAAATTTCAGAAAACCTGAAGCGGGTGGGTGACATGGCCTGGATGATTTGAAATGGAATTACCCATTCATATCAGGCTGGAGAGACCAGAGTTATCTACGATTTACTAATAGCTGGAGAAAAAAGAGTTAGATTAAGGTATCTTACCCAGTCTTATCTTTTTAAGCAAACGATTATATGGTTTCAAATATCTAAAGATAATAATCCTAAGTAAACAATTATAGCTTCAAGTAACTATTCTTGATACAAATAACTTGCACACAGCTTATATGACTTCAAGTGATCCTATCAATAATTTTACCAATAATTTATCCCCTGTCGGCTGGAGCTGTAGAATACATCGATTCTAAGTCTGAAGAGGGGTAACCCCCCCCCCCCATGGGACCCCTCCGATCAATCGGTTGATCACGTCAAGCCCCAGAACTATTGCCCATATGGCAAACCACCAACACTTTTTTATCCTATATATGTGTGTTAGACACACACTTCTTAAAAAATAATATACTCTAATAAATGTGTGTTAGACACACCCTTCTTAAAAAAATGATAGACTCCAAATTTAATAAAATCATAGAGAAAAGAACTAAAAAAATAAATGAAATAAAACTAACTTATATATATATATATATATATATATTTATATATATATGTTGTGTGTGTGTGTGTGTGTGTGTGTGTGTGTGTGTGTGTGTTTGTGTGTGTGCGTGTGTTATGGTGGGTGAGGCTTTTTAGTGTCCTGGGTATGACATCAAATTATATCTAATAGTAGCGTTCCAATTTTGAAGCTCTGGGTAGTGTGGAGTACCCCTTCATCGCCATTACTCCCAGGCCTACTCTGAACCAGTAAGGTAGTACCTGTTAGGGTCCCATTTATGGGTCAAATAGAAAAATGAATTTAAAAGTATGCATGTAAAAAAATTAAGTTTAAAGATGTTGAATACCCATCAAGAATGAATTTAAAATGTCTTTGGCATAAAATAAACCAACAAGAGATGACATGCCGTAAAAATCTAACGAACCAACCAGCCAGCCAACCAACCAACCAATAATTTATACGCGTGGTGTAAGTATTGTCATCATAAGAAATAGTGACGGGACAGAGTTAAGATCTGGAATGTGCTATTTGTATCACACCGAGTTCTAATACCCTTGTGAAAAGTAAGAATTCAACAATCCCTCCTTCATATATATATGTAAATAGTAAAATTGGAGGCGCGTGGTCTAATGGTTAGAGTCGTAGGAAATGGACTCGTCAACGTGAGTTCAATTCCTGGACGAAGCTGTTGGAATTTTACATGGCGCTAATACCCTTGGGAAAGGTATGAATCCAATTCTCCCTCCAGCTATGGATAAATAGCCGGGCAGACTGGACTCTTAACTAGGCAACCAGTCTAGGAGAAGGAAAACTCTGAATTCAAACCTGTTAAACTCTGCTTAAGAAATTGACCATGTGTCGCATCCTGCTCGTGCGGAGGAGTTGGTAAATATATATATGTAAATAGTAGGGAAGACTGGAATCTTTAACCTTCGTATAGCAAACAGTCTAGGAGAATGAAAACTAAATTTAAACCTGCTTAATTTTGTGTCACATCCTGCTCGTAAGTATGGTTAGGTAAATACATAGATAGGACTCAAACGGACATGGACCCATATATATATATAGTATAACAATGAAAACACATTGAAAAAAAAGTACAAAACCCCCCAAATAAATGCACGCACATATACACACATATAAATACACAGTTTACAGTTGCACCTCTTTCAAGGAAATCAATAGTGATGGGTTCTTTCATGTCCCAGTATACTATCAGCATGACCTTCTTTACTGACTGCTGCGCCTGTAACCTTTTCTTTACCGGATAAATCAGTTTGCTTCCACTTTATGAACTGTTTTTTTTTTAATCCGGCTCGCAATAGCACATTCATGTTTCACCCATTTGTTAATATTTGCTTGACTAAAATATATTACTCTGTACACATCACACATTCTTTTTTAAATATTACTTGGCTTTCATTTCTCAGTTATCAAAAACTTCATGACAGATCAGTTCTTCTAATCTTGTGGCAGAATTGAGCTGGTTCAATCCATTGAATTCACTGTGTCCCTCAATATAAAGTCAAAGGTGGAGTATCACTGAAATAGGAAGTACGCAAGCAGTCAACAAAACCCCGCATACAGACACTCTTGTTTGCCACCGCTCATCCAAGAGACGTAGATATGAAAGGACCAAAAGTAACCGCCGATTTCCGGTGCAGACGCCTCTTGGAATTTTCACCAGAGTTCCTTTGGCCAAGTTGTGGCCCTAATACTACTGTGTGCCCGACATGTCTGCCTTGGGTGGCACTACTAGTAACTTAAGTTCTCGATGGCATAGCTCTGACACTACCACATTTACACCGACCAACTGCGATGAGATAGGATTAGACTTTAGGGCGGATGACACGCATCTGTTGGTACCTGGCGCACTGTATTTGATTTGTCGCTATATTGAATAGCCTTAAACAATAAATAAGATAGTTCTCCGTGTACAGACAAGTAGATGACCGAACTACGGAAATATACAACATAGAATTCATGCAAACTTCGGTCCAGTTAACATATCTTTTGGGTAGTTTCCCCGGAAACGATTGAAAATACCATTAGTTACAAGATGAAAAAAGACTATAACGTGTTTATCGATGGCCAAATAAGGCTGGAATTTAGATAAAAAAAACAGGCAACACATATATTACTAAATAACTATAAACAACTTGGTTTGAAAATCGCATAGGCTAGAAACAGAAGTTACCAAGCACCGTTGACTTTATGTCTTCGTTTCACTAACTTATTATATATATATATATATATATATATATATATATATAATATATATATATATATAATATATATATAAATCCACCTCCCCTGATATTAGGAAAATTCTAACCGAAAACACTAAAATTATCTACAAAAAATAACAATAAGAAACGCCTACAGATCCTTGAAACAATATGCATAAAAAATTAAAAAAACCTAACATCAATAAAACAGCATTTAAAGTCGGATACAACATATTAAATATCTTTAATAACCAACACAATTAACCTACACCCCCTTCTTAAAAAAATAATAGACTTTCCAAATTTAATAAAAACATAGATAAAAGAAGTAAAAAATGAATTAAAACCAATATATATAATATATATATATATAATATATATATATATATGTGTGTGTGTGTGGTGTGTTGTGTGTGTGAAATTGACAGCATGATTTGGGTCAATCCCTTCAAGTCACCAAAAGGAAGTTATAATAGCAGGCCGAAATTGGCTAATAGATTTACCCATAACTAATATGCTACCAAGCACTTTCAGTCCCATCATGGATCCTCATCGGGGAATGTGTATATTGTAAAACATAATAGAACTTTAGAAGCCTTTTATTTATACTGGTGTTACGTGATATGTAGAAGTGTTTGTTTTTTAAATGTGGTTCAATAAATCACACTATATATACATATGTGTGCGTGCATGCGTGTTTGTGTGTGTGTTTCTGTGTATGTATGTGTGTAGAGATATTTAAAAAGATTCTAAAGGCATGGCAATATATTTAGGGTTATTTTATGCCAAGAAGTTAGGAACTCCCGACCATCACTCGTTCATATTTACACATGAGTTGTTTCTTAGGATGTTTCTTTTTAAATTTTACATTCGGTTAAGTGATATTTATATTCCTATTCTAAACAGAACTTTTTGACACTTGCATGGAATAATAACAGGTACTAGCACTCTGGATCATAGTGAAACTATGAAGTTTAGTGATACCTCCAGGACACCACTTTAGGCGGTTAATGTCAGCGTGTTCCGAGCCCCGCTATCAGAGCAAAAGTATGTGTATGACACACACACTCTCTCTCCCTCCCCCTTTTCCTCTCTCTCTCTCTCTCTCTCTCTCTCTGTGCAATTGCTAATGATCTTTTTTAAAACTGGGATAAAGCTGCTTTGAATTCAGAGTTTCCCTTCGTCTATAAGAGGTGTCGTACCAAGGCGAAAATGCCCGGTCGGCTATTTTATCCATAGCCGAAGGAGATAAAAGATGGATTCATGCCTTTCCCAAGAGCATTAGCACGATTTGAAATACAGAAAACATCACCCAGGATTTAAGTAAGAGTCGCCTCTTCTATTTCCTACAACGATAGCAATTATGTGACAATCGATAGATAGTTATTATTTTGCTTCGCCCATCTATCTATCTATCTATCTATCCATCTCAGTATAATAACATGTGCTGGGGCACGGTCTCAATGTATGTATGTTATGTATGAGAACGATTCTCCGGCTCAGTATTGCAGTCGTCGAAACTGCCCGTTCCAACCTCCCGTTCTTATGTTGTCTGTTGATTTACAGGAAGGCTGAAAAAGAGCTGGTTTCGTCTCTTTTACCAACTCGGCTGAAATGGGATTGAATAACCAAAAGCTGTCAACGGATCAACAAAACAATTGAACACAACGCTTTTTGATGCTTATGTAAAAAATATATACATTTATTTAAAAAAACTAGCGAGGTGATTTCTTGTCAGTTGACTGGCGATGTACAGCTAGTTTTTGGCTAAGTTATTAATTTTGTACCGAGTGGCAAGGCATCAGAGTGTATCGGTAAAGTTGTATCAAGGGCCCCAAGCTATGGCGAGCTCCCTGGTCCCGGAGTGTCTGACTCGGCTTCTCTCTCCTCTTCGGGCTGTCCCGGTCTCTTCTTCTATCGCTATCTGGTCTGTTATTTGTGGGATCCAGACCTCCCCACCCCTAACATATGTCTCTGATTGGCCAGCCACCCGATACTATTGCCTACGTGTCTAAATGGCCTTGTGCCAGCCTAGCTTGTATCTTTCCATTTGGGTTTTTCCAACTCAAATGAGTCAAGGCCAACCATTGTTGTATTTATCTAAGTTTTTGAAATTGTTGACTAACTTGTCAAAAACTGGAATCTTATTTATTAAATTATCATTTTATTTTGGCAAAATTTGAAATTCCGATTATATATTAAATTCCATAATTTTAAGAATTTATGCCTACGGGATGATTCTTTGCTTAGCTAAATTTATATTTATATAAACAATTATTATTATTATATTATTATTATTATATTATTATTATTATTATTATTATTATTATTTTTACTTTTAATTTTAACAAACACCATAATTAATAATTAGGTAGTTTAATTAATTGGTAATTAATTAATAGATCGCCCAATCAACCCATAACACTTAAATAGTGTTACATCAGTCTGTTCCTATCTATATATCTATAAATCAATCAATCTATCCCATTCTGTTCTTATCTATCTATATAAATCAATCAATCTATCTCAGTCTGTTCCTATCTATCTATCTATCTATACCAGCCTGCTCCTATATATCTATACGTCATAAAGGAAATGTAATACCACGACTAGAGTTCAAACATACTAAAAGAGAGTGGTATTTTTGTTGACCACGTGTCTGGCTTTATCCTTTTCGATAAATCCGGCATCCGTGACAGAGAGTCTGAATCTGAAATTATGGCTTATTTGGTTGGAGATATTTTCCAAAAGTTAATTGGGGTGTCCCTCTGCATATATACCACTCCTGACTTAGTCTGAGCCAGTTTAATTCCAGACCGGTTAGAGTTTTAGCCAGGACGATGGGGGGGGGCTCCGGGCACCGTGTCACACCACTTGATATTAATCAATTCCTATGTATAATATATATCTATATACACCATTAAATTTTGCTCATTGAGTTCCTATCTTTCTATATATTTTTTAATGAAAATTTAATTTACTTCTAAACCAAATCTATTGAGGTTTTATTATTTCTAGCTGCACATATGCTGTTTCATTTTTAGCTAGAGAGGCTTTGTAATTTTATTTTTGGTTATAAACATTCAATACAGTAGATTTTGGTAATAATTAATATCTAACAATATTCGTTTTGTTGTATGAAATCCGAATAGAAATACTTAAACCCCGGTATCTTTGTTTTAGAATTAATTTTTTTGAAAAAAATAGGTAGAATTTTACTTAGATCATAAATATAAATAAACGAATATATATATATATATATATTATTATATATATATAATATATATATACGGAAAATATGGTTAAATGAGATATATACTCCTCACAAAATTAACCCTATTATTCTTTTTTCAAAAACGTGCTTGGTGGAAACTAATAGCTATATATTCTTTCAACGTACTTAGTTAATCAAAATCCTAAAAGATGTAGTTAAATCTTTGTACATTTTGTACAAAAAACATATACCAAAATCTTATACATTATACGAAAATGGTAATGAAATCACTAGTGTCACCAAATAGTAAATTGACGAATACCAGTTACTGTATAAAGATCGCATAAGTGAGCCGTTTACTCCATCTCCACGCTAACTTAACTTAGATATAAATGCTCTATCCATGATATTGAGCACTGTTTACTTATAAACATAGCACACATATTATCTATCCATCTATCTCTCTCTCTCTCTCTCTCTCTATATATATATATATATATATATATATATATATATATATATATATATATATGAAGGAATGACTTACCGGTGAGGTTGTGTTGTATTGTCCTCGCCCGGAAGACGATCCTTGTCAACGCTCACCACCCACATTACGACCGAGAACGAGAAATAAAGTCAAATTTCCTACTATACCCATGTGTTGTAATTTTCTAAGTCCGACTACTAAACACACGATTTAGCAGCGTGAATTTGAAGCCGCTATATAACAGTTGGTCCCACTATTTGGTTGGTACAAGTTTTGCCTGGATAAGTCAGCGTTATAACAAATATAAAGTGCTCAATACGTAAGTAGAGCGGATTTATTAATAAGTGTGTACAGAAATAACCTACCCGAGTTTCACCATGAGGATATTCAGGGTTAAATTCATTGAATTAAACAAGATATTGGTTAATTACAGCTAACTGCAGAACTTCATCTTGTAGTTAACTACAACATGAACTCCTGAAGTTAGCTGTAATTAATAAATATCTTGATTTATTCAGTGGATTTAACCCTGAAGATCCTTATGGTGAAACTTGCGTAGGTTATTTCTGTACACACTATATAATATATACATACAGACACACACATACGCACACATACACACACACACACACAGACACACACACACACACACACACACATATATATATATATATATATATAGATAGATAGATAGATAGATATAGACATTGATGATCCCAAATCGAAGAATCCCCTATATACCAGTTAGTTGGATATTTTTACCTTTATATATATATATATATATATATATATATATAATATATATATATATATATATATATATATATGCGTGTGTGTGTGTTCAAGTGGTTATCCCTTTCGGTGTTGGTGGTAATGGTAATAGACAGTGGAATCGGCTTGCCATTAATATTGGCAGGTGCGAAATTGGCGGCCTGCTGAAAAATGGAAAAAATCGGCTTGTGAGAAAATAGCCAAAAAATGGCGCGTGTAATTGAGAAAAGGCGGGAAACAGTTGCGTCAACTGGGAAATTAGTTCTGAAGATATTTCTTTTTGTCTGTTTATCATTTTCATTCGCTTGTGTAAATATTTTCCCAACGACACTCATTTTCGTACGAAGCTCGATTCGGGGGAAGAATGAACGCATTTTCGATAGATGGCCCAATTAACTCGCTGCCCACTAAACTGCACGTTTCTGTATCTTTACTTGCTAAGTTTCACCAAGGATGGCACAAGGTTAAAAGCAGTGATTGATATCCATAAACAGGCTGTCAATCTAAGTATCGATCATGAGAGAGCTTGACTTCACGGT
>CM042145.1:82460399-82470544 GCA_023376005.1 Doryteuthis pealeii
TTTCCTATGTCTTTGAACTTTTTTTCGGCCTGACTACTAACCCTATCACGCGAATTCGTTTTACAACTCACAGAATCTAACATTGCCTCCTCCTGACGCATATTCCTATTCTTTTCTAATATTTCTTTGTACATAGCTATCTTTCGCGTTCTGAGGGGCACGTAAAAATCCTCATTATCAGAGTTACCCGGACTCTCCTCGGTATCAGGATTTTCTGAGGGTGGATTTCTGATTACCGGCTTAATAATTTTCGGAGCAACCTTCTCTACGGGGTTTAACACCTTCGGCTCTGTGCTCGGTGTATCTATCTTATCCGGCTTTTTTCAACATCACTCTCTTTAGCCTCGCCAACGCTAGTTCGATTAACCCGTTGGATCGGCTCATTTCTCCTATTTTCAAAATTATTCCCCTGTGCTCCTGAAAATATTTATTATCTATCCTATTCGACGTGTCTATAGAACCGATAGTGTACGTCTGTCTAATCTTTCGTTCGGGGCTTTCTATTCAACTGGTACTCGCCATTTTGCAGCATTTCTCTGGGGGCAATTCCACCTCAGATGTTTGTTCGATCTGCATATCCAGCATAATCGATCCCTATCTCTATAGTACCTAGGCGGCTGTACCTTCCTGTGATTCATCTTGTTATCACACCTATCGTGGGGTCTTTTGTTATGCCCTATTGCATTGATGTGCACCGTGCGCCTTCTAGCGTGGCAAATCTCTATCGGTGCAGGTCAATATTGGGGGAATCCTAATCCTAGCCCTTAATTTGTCCTCTGAGAGTGCTAATTGATAGGCGCTCTCGACTGTTGGGGGATCACTTCTAAGTACAAATACCTTTACCTCGGGTCCGCTAATCCTTCTATAAAACAGCACTTAATCTGCTGTTGCACTATCGGTAAATTTATCTTCTCTAGAATAGGCCTGATCTATCAGTTTTGTTATTCTTAACATGTAATTCTGCACATTCTCCTGTCTGTACTGTTTAATATTCACTAATTGCCTTAAGTAATAATGTGCATAGTGTGTGATCCCAATATATTCCCTAATCACTTGTTTCAAGCCTAACCATGATATCTCCTTATTACCGTCTATAATTTTATGTACAAAATTTCCTATCTCTGCTCCTGTCGTTAAAATAGCTACCTTACATTTATCAGCTTCTTTGGCTTCTATTGAGGCAAAGTATTTTTCCATACTTTGGACCCACACCTCAAATCTATTTTCGTCCTTATTAACTAAAGGCGCAATCTGCTGCAGATAAAAGTCATTTCTCAATGTATTTGACAGTGATTTTGCCGTATTGATTAACTCATCTTTAAGTGTTGGATAAGTCCTAAATTTGATTCCATCATATAATATTAACAAGTATCAAACAAACAAGAGAGCGAAAAGAAAAGAAAATGGCCAAAAAAAATAAGTGGGAAGTTGTACTTACGTATAGTTGTAAAAGTTCAATTTCTTCTCTTTTTTAAAAAATGTCCTTTGTTACAATTTTGACTTCTTTTTTTTTTTTTTTTTTGTTTTATGTCCGTAATAAACGTCTTTTTTTTTCTTTTCTTTTTTGTATTTTCAAAGTTTATAGAAAGTTCTTTTTTTTTTCCGTTCGTTCTTTCGTTTTTGTTATTTTCGGGGAATCCAAGTTTACGTTGTTTTTCGTGTTTTGTTTTGTTTGTTTGTTTTGTCGTTTTTTTTTTTTTTTTTTTTTTTTTTTTTGTTTTTGTGTGTGTGTTTTCCGGCCGGTCTGAGTGGTTATTTCGTTGTCTTGTGTGGTAACGGTTCTTACAAGTCCCTGATCGAACTTCCGTGGTGCACGGCAACCAATTAACGATATGTAACGTATTGGCTTTCAATTAGCGATACGTAACGTAGTGGGATCAGTTAGGGATCTATTACGTTGGGGTACCAGTTCGTATTTAACCTTAGTGCCTTTTCTTCTCGCACTACTATTCGTACCTTCGTACCGTACGGAGTTTCGTTTGTTTACATACACCGATCTAGGTCTAGCAGTCAGTCTTAGCTAGCCCCAAAATCTTCTCCCACTTCTTTTGGTCAAGGGAAAGGTATCACGTTTCACGGCCGCGTGCTCCTTCGTTACGGCCAATTGACGTGTTGACAAGTTTACACTTTAATGACTTTCATTCATGAGTACGATTTCTTTGCGATAGTGACTTTTACTATCTTGTTTGTATCGTGAGTCCATTCATAAAATGATTTCTTTCGTTGTAAATAGAGCAGACTAATAACACTGGATTTAACTTCTGAAAAGTTTATTATGTTCCAAAATTCTTACCTTTTGAGAGAGAGAGGGTCCCTAATAATCTCTGTCTTAGCAAGAGGTGTATTTTAACTGGATTCAACTTCGAGTTTTTAGTCCTTAGTAAACTTCTCGGTGAACAAGCTTTTCTTAGCCTTTCCTTATCGTCCTTAGCGACAACAGCTTAACTCCGTACATTTCTGCCTGACTCTCCTTCTCGGATCGCAGACCCTAACTCTGCTCTGCTCGCGGACTCCAAATCAACTGACTCCAAATCCAACTGCCCTCTCTTTTGATTCTATTCGTGTCTTAAATAGTATTTCTAAATTCTTCTAGACGATTCTTTCTCTAGAACGTTCCAGCCCTTTCGATTGTTTCGATTTGTTCCAATCTCTCTGGTCACACAGAGTTCACGAAGCTAAAGTCAAAGGCTTATTGGGCCCAGAGGACTGGTTTTTCCTTAATCCTAGACATATCGTCTGCTTTCTCTCATTAAAAGATGTTATCTATCCTAACTACTTTTCGGTGATTCTAAAAGACCACCCAGCAATCTAAGATAATCGGTAGTACATTTTTCCAAAGGTTCTTTTCCAAGTCTGGCACAAGGCCACAAATATAGGTGCAGCAGTTATAACAATTGGTTGAATTGTGTACGGTGTTGATAAACCGATGTTAGACTACTCCATTCATCTCCTCTCGGCTAACAATCATCATTTTAATTACTTGAATTCTTGTTGGTATAACACACACCACACACAGAAACACCAGTTCTATATATAGACTGTAGCATCAAATCAACAGTAACGGCTTCCGGTAAACGTAGCAATAAGGAGGGCATGACAAGCACATTTAAGATCATTCACTTCTTTATTAGGATTATCCTCAGAAAGAACTCTTGATTTCTACTTGAGGCTTGATACAGAGATTAACGACTGCCACAATAGCTACTAGAGTATCAACAGGTTATGGGACCAATCGAGCCGGTAGAATACACCGACCGCTTTCTCCGCAGAGGAGTAAACACCCAACGAGTGTCCTGGGATATGACATTAAACTAACCAAAACTAAAGAAAAAGAAATAAATATACTAACCTTATCTGTTATTACTGTTTAATATTTCCTAAAAAAATATATTTTTCTAAATAACAAAAATGATAATATATGAAAAAAATCTTCGCTTTGATATATATTTCAATTTTTTAAAGTATGATTCTATATTATACCAAAACAGAGGATTGTTGGAATGCATTTGGTATAAGACACACACAGAATCACCAGTCCATAACACACAGGGGCAGCTGTAATGACTTCCGGTAAATGTAGCCAATAAGGAGGCATAACAAAGGCATTAAGACCATTCCCTGTATTTTATAGCGCTAACTAAGGAAATACTTCTGATTTTTGCTGGAGACTTACGACAGATTACTGACATCAATGGCTTCTCGATATTCATTAGTTCGGGTCCCGTAGAATACACCGACTGCATCTCGGCAAAGAAGTAAGACCCTCAACAAGTTTCGTGGGTATGACATTAAACTAGCCAAAACTAAAATAAATATATAAACAAATAAATAATAAATCACTAACTTCATTCATATATGTTGTAATATATTTCTAAAAATAACAAATAGAGGGGGAGGTGCTGCCGGACCTTTTAATACGTCAATTCGGTTTGTTGCTATTTCCGATTTTCATGTTTTATGTCTTCAAAAGAATTTCTTTGTCATTGTCTTTTACTCAACTTATGTATATATGTATGTATGTATGTATATAGTCAAATCAATATAAGATCTTTTTGCTTTAATATATATTCTATTATTTAGCAGGATGATTCATATTATACAAAATAGGGGGTGCTGGAATATATTTGGTATATGACTCACACAGAATCACCACTCCTATATAGATTGTATAAGCAGAAGCAACATACGAGTTCAGGTAATGTAGCTAATAAGAAACCATGACAAAGAATAGACTGCTAATTTCTATGGAAGTTTACTATAACTTGAGATTAACAAAATCAACAATGGCTACAGGAATATCAACAATTCTATCCCAGATGTTACTTGCTAAAACTAGGATTCTCTTTCGCAACCCTGGTTTTAGGCTTTGTGATGATCTCGAGAGGGCGACTACAAAAGAGAGAGAGAGAGAGAGAGAGAGAGAGAGAGAGAGAGAGAGAGAGAGAGAGAGAGAGAGAGAGAGTATATTTGTCGCATGCCCTACTTGTATGGACTGGGAACAAGGCCTCGTTTTAATGTGGGCCCACCACAAGCCGAAGCTCATGGGGGGAAAGAACAAAAATTGCGTCGTTGCCTTGGGGGATAGCCCCCTGGGATCGACGCTATTATTAAACTCTCGGCAAGTCCAGCGGCCGAAGTGTGCAATGAGTTTATAGAGAGAGAGAGAGAGAGAGAGAGAGAAGAGAAGAGAGAGAGAAGAGAGAGAGAGAGAGAGAGAGAGAGAGGAGAGAGAGAGCGCTGTATATATGTCTGCGTGTATATATATATATATATGTATAATTAATTTTAAATGTAGATATTTCGCATATTCTTCTAGTATTAGATGATAATGTTGGATTAAGATAAATGTACTGGACTTTTCAAAGCATGAAATACTAAGATTAAAACTAAAGATTGACTTACCTACCTTCAGTTAATCTATCCTTATTTTTCAATGCTTCGAAACATCAGTTTCATATATGTAAAACTAATATAGCAATTTTAATGATCACAAAGAGATCGAGGTGATTATATAATTCCCTGGTCGAGCTGAACATTTTCTCTGATTGGCTTGATTTTGAATCCGTAAACAAGCCAATCAGAAATCCATGACTTCTTGAATCACTTACCATTAATGCCCCTAAAAATAAATAAATAAATAAATAAAAAAAATAAAAATAAAAATAAACAAACAAAAAGCAAGTGAGTGATTATGATTGATTAATAGGCGTCCCATTCAGCTAGTTGCTTGGCAACCCACACACAAAGGTGTAAGAAGTAGTCGCCATGCAAGGAAGAAAATGATTGATAAAAGACCTTGGAATAGCTTGCATTATATTCAGAACGATTGCCTATTTACTGGCTGGAAGAAAAGAAAAGGCAAAAAAGGCAACAAAAAAAAAAAAGAAGAATGATTAGAAAAGATTAGCGGCCATGTTTGTCCAGCTCTCTTTTGGCGGGAAAATAAAGCGGCCGATTTGTTCAAAGATTTAATTCTTTCCTCGGGATTCGGAGTATCACATTGGTGTTGGTTGTTTCATCTCCTTTTTCGCTTAGGCATTAGATCTCTTCAACTTGACATGCTATCACAGCTTGGTGATCCAAGGAATGTATGACAGGACAGTTTGGTGAAGAAGGTTGGTGACGGGTAAGGGCGGGGTGGCGGGTCAGGCAGGAATGTATAAGCTTGATAAATACAAAGATTAAAAGATGAGAAGAAAAAAAAACAAGTCGGTGGGTGAACAAGTGACATGAAAGAGGCGACAAAGAGTGGAGATTTTGTCACTGACTGAAAGTGGCTGGAGGTAATGAAGAGGTGACGAAAAGGAGAGAAAATAATAAGCAAGAGAGAGAGAGAGAGAGAGAGAGAGAGAGAGAGAGAGAGGAGAGAGAGAGAGAGACGCTGTATATATATATATATGTATGTGTGTATGTTGTGTATATATATTCAATCATTTTAAGATTGAATATATATATATACTATATATACACACACACACACACACACACACAGATTTCGCATATACTTCTAGTATTAAATGACAATGTTGGATTAAGATAAATGTACTGGTATTTTTTGAAGCCTGAAAGACTACGATTGATACTAAAGATTGACTGGTCTACCTTCAGTTATCTTTAGTGTTATCCTTATTCTTCCATGCTTCGAAACATCCCGAACATTTGTTTTTAATACAACTTTGTTTTCTGTCTATTTGGTTATGTCTCTCTGTCTCTGTATGTCTCTCTCTCTCTCTCTCTCTCTCTCTCTCTCTCTCTCTATATATATTATATATATATATAATATATATATATATAATATATATATATGCACATATATATTAATATTGATAATATAATTTGCCATATCCATAGATAAAGAGTGCTCACTATCCGTGCTAGAGCATATATATCTAAGTTAGGGTCGTGTAGACATAAAGTAAACTGTCCGTTTTCGCCAATGTCATTTTTAAAATAATTAATTCACAACTTTTAAAAAATTAATATAATGTTGTGTAATGCATAATGGGAAGGCTGGTTAGTTTGTGGGCATTCTTGGAAGGGCGTTTTTATCTTACATGGAATTGTCAATTACCCACTTAATATTGCATTAATTAATACAATGAAACGGGTAGATAACCTTTCTTTGTGAAGAAATTCGGATTTAAACGATAGATATAAATAAAATGTGTTTAGATGTTATGGATATAAGAAAGACAAGAGGGGTCAGAAGCAATGTATTTCAAAAAAGGGTTCAGAAATATTTGTCTGGATTTTTGAAGATGAGGCTTGATTATTGTATAAGGCCTCCAAATTTGGCATACGGTTCCCGAGCTGGAGAAAAAGTTTCTTGAGTTCGAGAAGGTTCTCGAGTTCGATAAACCCACCTGAGGAAGATCGGAATCTTGTGCATGTAAAAATAAAGATGAGGACAATAGACACGAAAATCCAAATGATATAAAAGGAATTCAGGAATGTTGGGAAAATAATAGTCAATATTTTTTTTCTCTGGTGTAAAGATAAAAATCTATACGGTTTAGTGGAGATTGATTTCAGAATCAAATCATTTGGTTGAGAGAGGATGAGTTTAAGAAATAAATCAATAAGATTGAAAGTGATGGTTTGAGAAAAAAAACCTGCATATGGTTGAAAAATGAAGGATATAAAAAGAAATCAATAAGTTTGGGATGCAGTGGATTGCTAGAAATTAATTTGGTTTAAAAAGCAATAGATTAAAAAGAAAATGAATGCGATTTAGATATGCTGAAATGAATGGGTTTAAAGATGCTTAACGGAATGAGGTTTAGAAAGGCTGAAATTAAACCAGGTTTAGAGAGGGCGGGAGGAGTTTTTGAAATGTTGAAAAGAATGGGTTTAGAAAGCTGAAATGAATGAGGTTTAGAGAAACTGAAAGCAAAAGGGTTTCGCAGAAGCTGAAATGAATGAGCTTAGAGAGGCTGAAATGAATGAGGTTTATAGTGGCTGAAACGAATGAGATTTAGAGATGCTGAAATGAATGACGTTAACAAAGGCTGTAAAATGAGTTTAGATGAATTTTCAAGAGGCTGAAATGCATGTGGTTTAGATATGTTGAAAGAATGAGGTTTATAGTGGCTGAAACGAATGAAATTTAGAGATGTCTGAAACGAAGTGAATTTTCAAGAGGTGAAATGCAGGCGGTTTGGAGATGCTGAAATTAATGAGGTTTATAGTGGCTGAAACGAATGAAATTTAAGAGATGCTAAAATAAATGACGTTAAGAGAGACTGTAAAAATGAGGTTTAGAGACGCTGAAACGAATGAATTTTCAAGAGGCTGAAATGCATGTGGTTTAGATATGCTGAAATGAATGAGGTTTATAGTGGCTGAAATGAAAGAGCTTTAGAGAAGTTAAAACGAATGAGGTTAAGAGAGTGCCGAAATAAATGAGGTTTAGAGAGGCTGAAATTAATGAGGCTTTGAGATGAAAGAGTGAGAGATGATTATACTGAATGAGCTTTTGAGATGAATCAGTTAGAGAGGCTGAAAGGAATGCGGTTCATAGTGGCTAAAATGAATGAGATTTATAGTGGCTGAAATTAAAGACTTTTAAAGAAGCTAGAATGAATGGGGTTAAGGGATGTTGACACGAATGAAGTTTAGAGAGGCTAAAATTAAAGAGGTTTAGAGTGGCTGATATGAATGAGGTTTAGAGAGGGTGAATTTATTGGCTTTTGAGATGTTTAAATGAAAGTGGTTTAGAAAGGCTGAAATAAATAGATTTAAAGATGCTGAAATAAACAAGCGTTAGAGAGCTGGAATGAATAGAGAGGCTCACAATGAATTAGATGTAGAAACGATGGATTTAAAGAAAGGCACCGATTGAGAGACCAATTGAAGAAAATAAATGAAAGCCAGTAAATCGCATGAAATGGATTAAAGAATGAGGATTCAGAATCGATAGGTTTACGAAAGAAAGCATAATGTTCTGTGGAGATGAATTTAAAACAAAGAAGAAAAAAAAAAAAGAAGATTAGAAGCCTTGGATTTAATGACACCAATAAGGTTCAGAAAACGTTGATGAAAATAAAATTAATCAGGCTAAAGTCGACGGATTAAAAAAGAGGGGAATAAAGAAAAAAGAAAGAAATCGGTAGGATTTAGAGGCTGTGTATTTAAGGTAGAAATTAATGAAGATTTGTGGCGATTGAGATTAAAGATAACTAAATAAATTTAGAGAGTGATATCGATAATATTTATTAAGACATCAATAAGTTTGAAATTGAAGGTTTTCCGAAAAGATTCAATAAGCTTGCAACAATGGATTAAAGAATAAAACAATAAGAATTTGAAGCGTTGCATTCAATCGAATGAAACTCAATTTATATAAAATGGTGTACTTATTATGGGTGATACCGTGAATACATCACTGGGTTGATGTAAGAGAACAAATTTACTGTATTGCCCATAAATAAGTTCACCCTTAGCATACAAAATGAAAATAAAAAATAATCTGTCAGGTGGACTTTAGATATAGGCTGAAATCTCCTGCCGGTTTTAAGACCCTTACCACCAAAATAAGCGGGTACTTATCTAATGGTGAACAAATAATGTTAAACATTATTTGTATTCCACAGGATTGTTTGCCAATCCACCAATCCACTAAAAAACACCCAACTTCACAAAAATGTAAATATAAATGTACAATAACGCGATTTACCAGCCATTGAATAACGACGTGGTTAACATGCCGTTAAAATCAATCAATTAAAGTAAATATAAAAGAAATAAAATTTCTGCTTAACGCAGTATTTCAATATTTCTAATTGAATTGATGCCATTGAGCACTCATATTATTAGGTTAGCTCAGTCAGTAGAGCGTTCAGCTAGAAACCACAAGTTCCTAGTTTCGATACCAGCCTTGCCCCACTCAGTATGAGTAGCACAGAATCTGCTGCGGTAAAGTAAGGGAGTGATTTTGTAGGTGGGCGGCTCCACCTAGACGCAAAAACCATCTCCTTGGTCTCGCTAGTGAAAACGGGATATACTCCCCTCGCTGATAAGCCTGATAGCGACTTAAGGCTCCCCAACGCTTATTATTCTCTGGCTCATAAGGCATTTCAAACTGAAACACACTGTACAGCTCGTGGCTAACGTGCTGGACCGGACATGTTGTAAGCGAGTTCAAATCCAGTGCCGCTACTAGTTTCGCTTTCAGACAAATACCCTTGGAAAAATATACTGGATCCCCACATTCCCTACTTTGGGTAAGTAGTATCACTCTTATTTTTCTCTTCAGCGGAGGACTTGGCAATTAGATAATCGCCACGATATTGATATGCCATTAAACAAAGAACAAAACCAAATCTGCCAGTCAGAAATTAATTCACGTTGCTCGCCTGTATTTTTATTTATATTTCATTACTCTCTGTTCGACCCCCCTGACCACTTCCGATTTGTCAGTCTGTTTTCAATGCAATCACTTACAATATCAGTCCTCTTTGGTTAGAAGAAAAAATAATTCTTTAAGGAAAAACGTTACTTTGGCCAAAAAGCATTTAATGAATTATCTTCTATTATCAAACATCACTGTGTTAGTTTCTTTTTTGAAATTTGCTAACCATGAAACACTTATTACAACGCAGCGGAGTAGACTGTGTAAATATTGTAAGGAGTGATCTTCCTCTTTT
>CM042145.1:82470554-82503054 GCA_023376005.1 Doryteuthis pealeii
ATTCCTCTCGTTGTAATTCATTTCGGATGGGAACGTCATATGTAATCAATTCCCAAGGTTACACACACACACACACACACACACACATATATATATATGTGTGTGTGTGTTTATATACACACACATATATGTATTTATGTATATGTGTGTAATCAATATATATATATAGGGAGATTATGAGCTTAATTAAAGTCATACCTAATTTGTTAATTAATTAATTATAATTAAATGAATTAGGTGTGCATATCGGTTTAAATGTGAAGCGTAAACAAATCGAGAATAGGTCGATCTCTGTATGTACATTTCAGACCATTAGGCCTCATCAGCAGAGCCATAGACAGGGCAGTGCTTTGTGCGCGATTCGAACCCTACCTGTCAGGTTGACAGGTGGACATTCTAACCACTACACTAGCTGGCTTCCCGAGAATCTCTCGTTTATTTCAAACTGATATGTATATCGCACTTTTTGGGTGACTTATGTCGGCCTTCGCCATTTCAAACACAATCCTTGACCATTCATAATATAATATATATATATATATATATATTATTATATTATATATATATATATATATATATATATATATATATATATATTATTATCATTATAATGGAGATTGTGGGTTTGTATGTCTGTAACCGAAACTATATTACTATTCAAGCCACAATTCCCTTTGTTATTTACATCACGTTGTCCATGATTTTATTTTTATTTAAACCTCAATTATTAATAAAATTGTTTTACATCATTAAGACTGTCACCATATTTACATACTAATAACATGCAATTGTATTTATATATACAACAAAATAGCGGTATACAGAGTGAATGGGAAGGCTAATTTGCATATTGATATTAAAAATGTGATTTTAATAAATATATGCTTAGTATTATTGATTTCTAATTGTTTGGTTTTATAATAATGAATATGAGCAAAAATCTCGGGGATAAATCTTTAAAAAATCCATTAACAAGAAGAAATAACTGTAATATTATTCTTTAATTCGTATTAACTAAATAGTTAAATTAGGAAATTTACCAATGAAAGACGGAGTAAGGGAAATGATGGAAGAGTTAGTTTCAAAGTTGTTCTATTTTTCAATCATACCCCTCTGTTCCAAATATTTTTATCTGCATTCTTATTCAGTTTCATTAGCCTTTCTAATTTAACATGATATTTTATTATATTAAAACTTAAATACTTGCACCCGGAGGGTACATATATTTGCTAGTATATATAATAAATGAACAGCCACTAGCAACAACTTCAGTTCTTGTGATCTTCTGTAAATGGATTTTTTATCCCGAAATACTAAGCATTAAGAATAAATAACAGGTTACACAACAACACCACAGTTACCTTCTTTTATCTTTACACTTGCATTGTGATAGCCTTCAAAGCCAACCAACAAACATATACATATGTATATATAGTTAGATAGATAGATAATACATATACATACACATATCATATACACTAATAACTCACACATATATATATAACATAATACACAATACCCATATATATACAACATATACATGCATATATATATGTATACATACATATTCATAATATATGTATACATACACACATACATATATATATATATATATATATACATATACCTACATACACACATATGTATACGCACATATACACACACCTAAATATAAACACATATACTTATATACTCTGCATACCTTATATACATACATGCAAATAATATATATATATATATATATATATATATTATACCGCATACACCACATATACATATATGTGTGTGTATATATATGTGTGTATATACACACACACACACTCTCTCTCTCTCTCTCACACACACACACATATATATATATATATATATATGTATATGCATGTTTAGAAAATAGAAAAACAAATATGAAATACGTTTTTGAAATACTTTGTTTTTCTATTTTGTGCATAGTCGGATTTATTTCCCTATTTTACATCTATATACACATGTTTATATACACATATACACATACAAACATATATGTATATAGGTTTATATATGCACACATATAAGTACATATACACTGTTATATACACATACACAGGGCACCTCACGTGGTGTAGTATTTAGCATGCTAGATTTGCAGCCCCTCGTTAGTGAGTTCGATTCTCATTGGGTGCCCATACTTCTGTCCGTAATATATATATATATATATATATATATATATATATATATATATATATATATATATATATATATTCACTTAGTTGAAAGTCATTCTGACCTGAGTGCAAAGCAGCTGCAACAGCTAAGATCATCGGGCGCTCGTTTAAATTCTTGCAGATGGTGCACGAGCGATGATTGTAATGCTAGGGGTTCAGATCGCGATATTTGCAAAGTTGGGCTTCACTGCTGTCGAGCGGATCCTACAACAGCTGCTAATTACGCCATGCAAACGCCACCTTCTCTCTGATTCAAGGCTCCGCCCTCACCGCCGCCCCCGCCTCCCCGAGTTACAGCGTAATTACAATTTCCAGTTGCTCAGATGCATTTGTAGGACTATATATTAGTGTATATTAGCGGAGGCGCGTGGTCTAATGATTAGAGTCGTAGGAAATGGACTCGTCAACGCGAGTTCAATTCTTGGACCAAGCTGTTGGCATTTCACATGGCGCTAATACCCTTGGGAAAGGTATGAATCCAATTCTCCCTCCATCTATGGGTAAATAGAAGGGCGGACTGAACTCTTTAACCATGGCTAGGTAACCAGTCTAGGAGAAGGAAAACTATGAATTCAAACCTGTTAAACTCCGCTTAAGAAATTGACCTTGTGTCACATCCTGCTCGTGCGGAGGGGTTGGTAAATATATATATATATATATATATATATATATATATATATATATATTGGTGTCCATGTCCACTATTCGAATACCTCTGTTACAAGTTTAATGATTTGAGGCTCGGTTTTGGATTCCTTGTTTTATAGCATATCAACGTTCGTGGGTTATTTAATGCCAAAGCCATCCTTATAAAAGAAGTTTAGTGGTACAATTTACCCCATAGTTTCAGGTATGAGAGATTTCCTATCTTTCTCGAAGGTATTATTCCAAAAATGAATGTTAGCCACTACACTGCGGACACCCCCCTTTAATGATTTGATTTGATTTGATCAATTGACTTTAAAGGCATATAAACCCGCCTAGGCTTATTTTAGGACAAGAGGTTAGGGAATTACGTTCATTGTACACTTTCGTTTACTTATTTTGTATAGTTGCATATCCACAAGATCTGTGGATATACCATTATATATGATTTAATCATTAAAACGTTTGATATGTTTACTAAAGAGGTATTGCTTTTAGTTCAATATGTAAAGTAAAAGTAAGTAAAGTCATCGGGGCGGCCTAAAGTCGGTATCAGCCAGTCAGCGAGGGATTCTATCCCCTTTTCAATAGCGCTAGACCAAGGAGATTGTTTGGTGTCTGAGGTGGAGCGCCACACCTACCATCAGCTCCTTACTTTACCGTACAGGTCCCTGTGCTACTCATACGCTGAGTTGGCGAGGACCGGTATCGAACTAGGAACCTTGTGGTTTCTTGCCAAACGCTCTACCGACTGAGCTATCCCGAATCTTGATTTGACTCTCTCTCTCTCCCCTCTCTCTCCCCCCTCTCTCTCTCTCTCTCTCTCTCTCACACACACACACACACAACACCCTTTCTTAAAGGAACGATTTGTGAAGTGTTTACATTGATTTGATAATAAAAATCGGGGGCTGGGGAGCGTTTAAATATTGCCGACAAAAAGTGACAAAAACACGACTCAGAAAATATCTATATTGGGCCGTAAATTCTCCTGACGCTGGCTCGCTCAGGTAAATTAGTCAAGGAGGCCGGGAAGACATAAATCAAACCTACCAAAATATCTACCGTAATTCACAATTTTAGTATTACAAATAAAACAAACATGTAACTTCTTTTTTTTTTTGTCAGTTCCTTTTAATTTTACGTTTGGCATCTAAGCAACGTAAGACCATTTGGAATGTTTCATTTTTAAAATTGGGTAAAATGAAATTGGACAAATAAGACATTTGCGATTAAGTGACACCAGATAATCTGGATTTACATTTTTGTATTGCATCTTGAACAATTTGGACGGTCTCATTTTAACTAGCGGGTGTTGCAGGGTGATAACGGGCGAAAGATTTAGGAACACCAGTATTAATAGATAGATGATGGTTTGGTTCGTTGGGTTTTACGGCATGTCAACACTTGTTGGGTTATTTCATGACGAAGAAGTTTTTTTCTATTCATGCTTGATTGGTATTGAACATTTCTTAAACTTAATTTTTTGTCTAACACATTTTTAAACTATTTTTTCTATTTGACCCCTAGATGGGACCCTAACAGGTACTACCACTCCGGGTCAGAGTGGACCTGGGAGTAATGGCGAGGAAGTGATACTCCACTCACCGCTGAGCTGGAAAATTGGAACTTCCCAATTAATTGCAGCTTATTGTCATACCCAGGACACTAAGACGCTCAGTCACTGTCTTCTAGCGCATATATAATAAAAAAAGGGTTGAAGTTTGTCCATAAGACAATAGGGTTGGGACAATCATGAACGTGCTTGGGCTTATCGTGACCTGGTGATTCGATCGTTCGTTAAACTTAAGTAAATGTCAAAGTGGAGTTTGCATGTCATGGACTGCTCAGTCATCAAGATTCCATCCTTAAGTATCACGGGTCACCACCTCAGATCAACAGGTGGCCCCCTTTTGTAGGATTTTACCTCTCTACAGATGTGCTGTTGGTTTATTCTTTTATCTTGGTCGACAAGGCGATATATGTAATGAGTACTCCTATATAATACAAATAATTTACACACAGCTGTATGGTTTAAATTATTACTAATACTAATTATTATTTGGTTTCAAATAATTATATTTGATAGTAGTCATTTGTTTTCAAACAGTTATATGGTTTAATTAACTACGAAGCGTCTTGAGAATAAGCTAGAGGGAAGCTGCACAAGAATGCTGCGTGCAGTCTTGAACAAGTCGTGGAAACAGCACCCCACAAGGAAGCAGCTGTACGGACACTTGCCCCCCATCTCACAAACTATCCGAGTGAGACGGACAATGCATGCAGGACACTGCTGGAGAAGCAAGGATGAGCTCATAAGCGACGTTCTCCTGTGGAAGCCAACACATGGACATGCAAATGTGGGGCACCCAGCAAGGACCTACATTGACCAACTATGCGAAGATGCTGGTTGCTCCGCAGAGGAGCTCCCAGGTGCAATGAATGATAGAGAAGGTTGGCGAGAGATTGTCATGGATATCCGTGCTGCATGCGTGACATGATGATGATGATGATTCTTAATACAAACAGTTTACAGTTATATGACATCAATTATTCTTATCCAAAACAAAAAGATTTTAAAAAGATATATCTAACCCTATCAAGTACTACCACTCCGAGTCGGAGTAGGCCTGGGATTAATGGCATTAAAGGTGTATTCCACACTTCCTAGATATCCAAACTGGAGCCTTGACATCATATGCAGTTTACTGCCATACCTAGTACACCCTCTTTATGAAGGTCTAACTATTCTGCAGGGGATACAGTCAACGAATGCGGACCCCGCCAACAGGCCTAGCCTGTTTACTCTAGAATAACAGTTACTGTAAACAGACATAGAGATATGTAACAGACTCAGATAATCTTATTAAATGTGTATGAGTCTGGAGTTTTAGTGGAGTTATATTACATTGTTTAGCTGCATCTCAACCTTCGTATGCTATTTAATGCTAATGTAAACCTCGTAGAAGAATAGTACTGCTACTATTTAACCCATAACTGGGAGAGTGAGGGTTCATACATTTCTCGGGGGTATTAGCCCGAAAGTTAACGTTACATCCCGACTGGAGTTCGAACTTGTTTTCTACGATTTCACAATCCAGCACGTTAGCCACTACGATGATTCCGACTACGGCATTTTATATGCTAATATCTTAGTGACTGTAACATTATAGTGACTAATCTGTTTTTTTAGCTTAAATGGGAAAATAGGACTTTGTTTTACTGGATACACTAGTAGCAATTTGATTAGTTGATATCTCATTAAGATATAAAAATGCCATATAATTCGTCACAGTCCAGCATGTGAGACAACACGTCATGAATTTAGTAAATCGGTTGATTTCCTTAATTCATTCATTCATTGGTAATTCAGTCTCGAAAGACTATGATAAAGTTTTTGTGTGCCCCTGAAGTTGCAGCGCCTCCTGTGACTGTGAAATCCGATGTTTGAAAAACATTCTCGACCACAGATTTTGCATTTGAAGGTTGTCCCTGTAGATGATGATGTTCCGATGTTTTGTTGCCGTTGCTTTCTTCTGGACCTCTTAGCTTCATGATGTTGTATCAGGGTGACTTCTGACATGTACAGTCCTCTATGGAGATTCTGCCGCCACGAGGGCGGTCTTGGTGGCAGAATCTCCATAGAGGACTGTACATGTCAGAAGTCACCCTGATCAGTCCAGCACGTGAGACAATACGTCATGAATTTAGTAAATCGGTTGATTTTCCTTAATAACATTGTGATAAGAGCGTAGACAGATTACCTATCAGCGAGTTCAACTTGACCTTGCAAACAAAAAAAAAAAAAAAAAAGAAAAGAAAAAAGAGTCTGATCGTGTTTCTTTTCTTAGGGTCCAAATCTACTTTTTTTTATTATTTCACTTCTTGTGAGTTTTTCACATTCATTACCTGAGCTGGTGGTCTTTCATTGGGGGCTTAGTGACAGCTAGTCTCCTCAGATTTCCAGAATTCTTCTGAGTACTCTAGCTAATCTTAACAAAGCTGTTGTTTAGATGACCTCTGGTTTCCAGTTCCCTCAGATTCTTTTTCAAACCCTTGGGGGTCGTTTCTAGGGCTCTAATTACAATTGGTACGACCTTTACCTTCCACAGTTTGTTAAATTCTCTGACCAGATCCAAATATTTGTCTATCTTTATGTTTTCTTTCATTTTTACTCTGTTATCCACCGGGGCGGCAACAACCGCGATTGTGGTGGTTGTTGTTGCTGCTGTTATTATTATTATTATTATTATTATTATTATTATTATTATTATTATTATTATTATACCCTATCACACAAACCATCCGAGTAAGATATGCTATTCAGTGCTGGAGAAGCAAGAACAAACTCATAAGTGACGTTTACCTGTGGACACTTACACATGGACACACCAGTGTAGTTTGAGGAGCAAAAAGCTACTTCACTTAGTTTTGTACGGATTCTGGATCCTGCAGTGAGAACTTCTCAGGGGGGATGGCTGATAGAAACAGTTGATGAGAGAGAGAGCCATGGATATCCCTGCTGCCAGCACAACCTGATTATTATTATCATTATTATTATTATTATTGAGTTTTTCACACCTGTCGTAAAGGGCGGTTCACTGGGGGCTGAGTGACAGCAAGTCTCCTCAGGTCTCCAGGACTTTTCTCCATATTCTAGCCGATCTTAACAATGCTGTAGTTTGGATGGTCTCGATTCTTCCTCTGGTTTCCAATTCACCAAAATTATTTTCCAGACACTTTGGCACCATTCCAAGAGCACCAAGTCCTATTGATACAACCTTCACCTTCATATTCCACAGTTTTCTCAATTCTCAGGCAAGGTCCAAGTATTTTTTTATCTTTTTGGTTTCTTTCATTTTCAGTCGGTGACAGGCCTGGACGTCAAAATCCACGATATGACAAATTCTCTTCATCTTGTCAATCAATACTATATCTAGTCTCCTGGCCGGGATTCGGTGATTATTATTTTCACTCCTTTTGAGTTTTTCAAATCAGTGTTAGCTAATGTTATTTCACTGGAGTCTGAGTGACAAACAAGTCTCCTCAGGTCTCCAGGACTCTTCTAAGTATTCTAGCCGATTACAGCAGTGCAGTAGTCTGGATGGTCTCACTTCTTCCTCTGATATCTAGATCCTCCAGTCTTTTTCCCAAGTTTATTGGGGCACCATTTTTAAGTGCACCAACTACAATTGGTATTACTTTCACTCTCATGTTCTACAGCTTTTTCAATTCTCTGGCAAGGTCCAGCTACTTATCTATCTTTTCCTTTTCCTGCAGCTTCACCCTGTGATCGGCTGGGACCACAATGTCCACCAGTTGACACGTTCTCTTTTTTTTTTGTTAATCCACACTAGGTCTGGTCTCCTGGTAGGGATAGGGTGATCCGTCTTTATCTCGAAGTCCCAGGGAATTTTATGCGTTTCGTTCTCAAGAACAGATTCTGGTTTATGCATATACCATTTTGTTGTATGGTCAAAGTTTAATTTTTTGTATAATTCCCAGTGGATCACCTTCCCAACCCCGTTGTGCCTCGCTTTGTATTCCCGTTGTGCTAGTTTGCTACATTCACTTAATACATGGTTTACAGTCTCATCTCTGTCACCGCACAGTCTACATTTACTATTATGTTGCGTCTTATCAATCATCATTATTACTATTATTATTATTTGTTTGTTTGTTATGCCTCCTAGGGCATCTCCTCTTTTTTTCTATCTTTTCACATCTACCTTAAGAAAGAATCTTTGCACATAATATACTCTATTAATATAATATCATATATATATATATAAAATAGAAGTAAGTAATTTATTCGATTATTCCCAAAAATGTCCTCTTAAATTCTTTTTCTTACCATTGTTTCGGAAATCTTACAAATTAATCTTTAAATTATTTACGCTATTAGTATTTTTTTAATCTAATTAGGCAGTTTGTTCAAAAAATATATCACTCGATTATCAAAACAAAATCCAATTTGTTAATAGACTTAGTTTTTGAAATCTGCTTTGATAATAAATCTCAAGTTCGTAAAGAAATATAAAAAAATATCTACCATATTTCAAACAATATTTGCCTACAATGAGATATCTTTCTTACCATATAGCTACTCATTCCATTTGACAAAATATAATAGTCAGCTATAAATATATTATCAAAGTCAAATCCTTTACCTTTTTTGATTTCCCACTTAATAATTTATATTCAACTAAAATATTTACGGATCAAATATTTAGTACTTTATATTTTTCTATGCACACAGATGTGTTTGAGAGAATGAAAGATTTACCCATTTAAAATGAAGAATGTGAAGATAACATTTTGTTAAGCAAAATGATTATGAATACACATTTGATGATTGAAAACTATATGTTAGTATTTCCTCTACCTTATTGTTACATAATTTATAGGTAGCTAATGAATTATGTACGTACTGAAGTTGGATATATTTTTGAATCAGAGTTCTTTAGATTCAAAATAACGGAGTAGTTAAGTGGAAAATTACCAACCGTTACGGTTAGCATTATTGACGGATAATGACCACGGCTTGACCCCTTGAAAAGCGCGCCTCGAACCGCGCGGTTGAATCTTGGGATGGGACTGTTGTTAATAAAAGCTTAAAAGAAAAACAACAAAGTCTTGTTGATTAATTAAAACCAGGGATGACCAGCCCAACAAGAAAGAAGTAGAATCGACACAGAGAAAGCAACCCACTGGATCAGCCCTGAGCGGCCGATGAATTAGCAGCTGGAACCAGTAGGCAGACAAAACAAGTAAGAGTCATTCATCTCATCATCCCTCATACTCTCGCAATTATAACATAGAATACTTAGCCTAACATTTGTATCCTGTCATGGTTAACGGCATGAGAGCAGTCTACCCCGGTGGATTGAATAAACGGTTCGGTTCGAAGTTCCGTAAAGATTCCCACTTACGACATGTAGGTTTCCGAGTTCGAAAATTTTAATGGTCAATGATATCTCTCATCTAATTTATAAGTTGACACGCACATACCAAGATAGACGCGATATATATATATATATATATATATATATATATATATATATATATATATATAGAGAGAGAGAGAGAGAGAGAGAGATTAGAATGATTCTCTGTATTGTTTACATAGATTTTTTTTGCAGAATAACAAATTCATTCTAATTACTCTATTTCCGTAGTGAAACATGACAAATTGATTTCTTATTACTGCCTTTCCTTCTCCCGAAACTCAAAAATACACACATATACATACATCATCTCTTATACTCTCTCGTAATTATATACCCGAGATGTGGGTATACAACATTATCCACTTAACTTCTTCTGTTTCTGCTAAGTCTTCTAGATATCGGGGTTGAGACTCCCCTGGTCTTCTCGACATATTGGCTTGACTTGCGATTGGCTTGAGTTTTGTTAGGGTTGCTGAATTTCTGTGTCTATTTCTTATTCTTATTGATGAGCACAAAGTCTTGGTTAATTTTCGATGTCTTTTATTTTCCCAAAATCCACGATTCCAAGGCATTAAAAGGAACTTATGGGACATACGCCATTTACGATGCCGTTGTTCTCTCTAAACTACTCTAAAATTTTCCCCCTTATCTCAGTCACGTGATATTCTAATCGAATCTGAATGTCACGTCCAGGCCTATAAGGCGTCAAAAGCTGACAGTCAAACTACTGGTTATTTTCCACGACTCTCCTTCAGAATTAACATATAACTTTCGAATTAGCATATTGCTACACTTCATAATAAGTACATATAGTATAATCTTATTATAATGGAGATTGTGTGTTTTTCTGTCTGTAACCGAAACTATATTACTACTCAAGTCACAATTCCCTTAGTTATTTACGTCACATTCTCCATGATTCTATTTCTATCTAAACCGCAATTAATAATAAAACGGTTTGACATTATTAATACTGTTGGCCTTACCTAAATACTAATAACATGCAATTGTATTTATATATACAACAAAATACCAGTTTTCAGTGTAAACGTAAAGCTAATTTGCATATTGATATTAAAAAAACTGATTTTAATAAAAATGTGCTTGGTATTATTGATTTCTAATTGTTTGGTTTTATCTTAATGAATATGAGGAAAAATCTCTTCAATAAATCCTAAAAGAAATTCATTAACAAGAAGAAATAACTGTAGTTTTTATTCTTTACTTCCTAAATAGTTAAATTAGGAAAATTTAGCATTGAAAAACGAAGTGATGAAAGAGTAGTTTCAGTTGTTTCTATTTTCCGATTATACCCCCTCCGTTTCAAATCTTTTTTTTTGAATTCTTAATTTGTTTCATTAGCCTTTCTGATTTAATCTAATATTTATTACATTTAAACTTAAATACTTGCACCCGGAGGGTGCATATATTTGCTAGTAAGTATAATATAGAATCTATATAAGTAGACAGAATTCCTTATCCTTCATGTAGCATATAATTCTTCGACAGATTTCGCTATAAAATAACCGAAAAATAACGTATATGCCGTAAAAACCGCATCCTACCCGGGGCGAACGGGTTGGGTAAATTACTACTCGTTAGATGCTCGCTGGAAGCCCCATACTTGCAACCATGTGTCACATCTTATCCGCGGTGAACGGGTTGTGTTATATTCTATGTGCTATCTAGCACAGCAGGTATAGAATCTTGATAAAATAATATATTTCTTGGAATATATATATATATATATATATATATATATATATATATATATATATATATATATATATATATATGGGACCTAATAGTCCATCGTTGTTATCTCACTAAGCGCATAATGAATGTTTCTGTTTTTTAAGCACCAAATACTTCCGTTTCAATCAGCCTATTTTCTTATAGCAAATATATATATATATATATATATATATATATATATATATATATATATATATATATATATTTATATATATATAATATAGTATGCTATATTTATAAGCAAATTATTATTGTTGCTTTTTATCCCATTCTGGGTCAATACATTCTTCATTACCACTATTATTTTATTGCTAGTTTTGTTCCATCTTATTATTGTTGCTTTTTATCCCAACTTATATGCCTCCCACTCACTTCGGGAATAAGCCAACGGCATCTTCTGCCGAAAGGTAAGAATTTCATCCCCATAAAAATTGTAAGTGCTGTGTACAAAACTAAAGACGATCGCACCACAACAGACAAAGCAAACAAATTTCCCTGAGAAAAGTAATGGGACCTAATAATCCATCGTTGTTATGTCACCAAGCGCATAATGAATGTTTCTATTTTTTAAGCACCCAATACGCTAAAAGCAACTTCCGTTTCAATCAGCCTATTTTCTTATAGTAAAAAGATAGGTTACAAAAAGTCGCCATTTTTCGCAACCTCTCCCTCAAATTTGGAAGTCTAAAAATCGACATAGCTCCGCCAATTTTTGGAATCGGAAGCTAAAATGTTGGGGATTGTCTAACTTTATCAAAATCAACACTCGGAAAAAATTTCAGAAAACCTGAAGCGGGTGGGTGACATGGCCTGGATGATTTGAAATGGAATTACCCATTCATAACAGGCTGGAGAGACCAGAGTTATCTACGATTTACTAATAGCTGGAGAAAAAAGAGTTAGATTAAGGTATCTCACCCAGTCTTATCTTTTTAAGCAAACGATTATATGGTTTCAAATATCTAAAGATAATAATCCTAAGTAAACAATTATAGCTTCAAGTAACTATTCTTGATACAAATAACTTGCACGCAGCTTATATGACTTCAAGTAATCCTATCAATAATTTTACCAATAATTTATCCCCCTGTCGGCTGGAGCTGTAGAATACATCGATTCTAAGTCTGAAGAGGGGTACCCCCCCTCCAATGGGACCCCTCCGATCAATCGGTTGATCACGTCAAGCCCTAGAACTATTGCCCATATGGCAAACCACCAACACTTTTTTATCATATATATGTGTGTTAGACACACCCTTCTTAAAAAAACGATAGACTCCAAATTTAATAAAATCATAGAGAAAAGAACTAAAAAAATAAATGAACTAAAACTAACTTATATATATATATATATATATATATATATATATATATATGTGTGTGTGTGTGTGTGTGTGTGTGTGTGTTATCTGGTGGGTGAGGCTTTTAGTGTCCTGGTTATGACGTCAAGTTTTATCTAATAGTAGCGTTCCAATTTTGAAGCTCTGGGTAGTGTGGAGTACCCCTTCATCGCCATTACTCCCAGGCCTACTCTGAACAAGTAAGGTAGTACCTGTTAGGATCTCATTTATGGGTCAAATAGAAAAATGAATTTAAAAGTATGCATGTAAAAAAATTAAGTTTAAAGATGTTGAATACCCATCAAGAATGAATTTAAAATGTATTTGGCATAAAATAAACCAACAAGAGATGACATGCCGTAAAAAACAACCAACCAACCACCCAGCCAACCAACCAACCAATAATTTATACGCGTGGTGTAAGTATTGTCATCATAAGAAATAGTGACGGGACAGAGTTAAGATCTGGGACGTGTCATTTGTATCACACCGAGCTCTAATACCCCTGTGAAAAGTATGAATTCAACCCCCCTTCATATATATGTAAATAGTAGGGAAGAATCTTTAACCTTCGTATAGCAAAAGGTCTCGGAGAAGGAAAACTGAATTCAAACCTGCTAAATCTTGTGTCACATCCTGCTCGTAAGTATGATTAGGTAAATACATAGATAGGACTCAAACGGACATGGACCCATTATATATATATATATATATATATATATATATATATATATATATATATAAATCCACCTCCCCTGATATTAGGAAAATTCTAACCGAAAACACTAAAATTATCTACAAAAATAACAATAAGAAACGCCTACAGATCCTTGAAGCAATATGCATAAAAAATAAAAAAGTTAACATCAATAAAATAGCATTCAATGTCGGACACAACATATTAAATATCTTTAATAACTAACACACTTAACCTACACCCCCTTCTTAAAAAAATAATAGACTCTGCAAATTTAATAAAAACATAGATAAAAGAACTAAAAAATGAACTAAAACCAATATATACACATATATATCTGTGTGTGTGTGTGTGTGTGTGTGTGTGTGTGTGTGTGTGAAATTGGACAGCATGATTTAGTCAATCCCTTCAAATCACCAAAAGGAAGTTATAATAGCAGGCCGAAATTGGCTAATAGATTTGCCATAACTAATATGCCACCAATCACTTTCAGTCCCATCATGGACCCTCATCGGGGAATGTGTATATTATAAAAAATAATAGGACTTTAGAAGCTTTCTATTTATACTGGTGTTACGTGATATGTAGAAGTGTTTGTTTTTTAAATGTGGTTCAATAAATCACACTATATATACATATGTGTGCGTGCATACGTGTTTGTGTGTGTGTTTGTGTGTATGTATGTGTGAAGAGATATTCAAAAAGATTCTAAAGGCATGGCAATATATTTAGGGTTATTTTATGCCAAGAAGTTAGGAACTCCCGACCATCACTCGTTCATATTTACACATGAGTTGTTTCTTAGGATGTTTCTTTTTTTTACATTCGGTTAAGTGATATTTATATTCCTATTCTAAACAGAACTTTTCGACACTTGCATGGAATCATAACAGGTACTAGCACTCTGGATCATAGTGAAACTATGAAGTTTAGTGATACCTCCAGGACACTACTTTAGGCGGTTAATGTCAGCGTGTTCCGAGCCCTGCTATCAGAGCAAAAGTATGTGTATGACACACACACTCTCTCTCCCTCCCCTTTCCCCCCTCTCTCCTCTCTCTCTCTCTCTCTCTCTCTCTCTCTGTGCAATTGCTGATGATCTTTTTTAAAACCGCGATAAAGCTGCTTTGAATTCAGAGTTTCCCTTCGTCTATAAGAGGTGTCGTACCAAGGCGAAAATGCCCGGTCGGCTATTTTATCCATAGCCGAAGGAGATAAAAGATGGATTCATGCCTTTCCCAAGAGCATTAGCACGATTTGAAATACAGAAAACATCACCCAGGATTTAAGTAAGGGTCGCCTCTTCTATTTCCTACAACGATAGCAATTATGTGACAATCGATAGATAGTTATTATTATGCTTCGCCCATCTATCTATCTATCTATCCATCTCAGTATAATAACATGTGTTGGGGCACGGTCTCAATGTATGTATGTTATGTATGAGAACGATGCTCCAGCTCAGTATTGCAGTCGTCGAAACTGCCCGTTCCAACCCCCCGTTCTTATGTTGTCTGTTGATTTACAGGAAGACTGAAAAGGAGATGGTTTCATTCCTTTTACCAACTCGGCTGAAATGGGATTGAATAACCAAAAGCTGTCAACGGATCAACAAAACAATTGAACACAACGCTTTTTGATGCTTATGTAAAAAATATATACATTTATTTTAAAAACTAGCGAGGTGATTTCTTGTCAGTTGACTGGCGATATACAGCTAGTTTTTGGCTAAGTTATCAATTTTGTACCAAGTGGCAAGGCATCAGAGTGTATCGGTAAAGTTGTATCAAGGGCCCCAAGCTATGGCGAGCTCCCTGGTCCCGGAGTGTCCGACTCGGCTTCTCTCTCCTCTTCGGTCTGTCCCGGTCTCTTCTTCTATCGCTATCTGGTTTGTTATTTGTGGGATCCAGACCTCCCCACCCCTAACATATGTCTCTGATTGGCCAGTCACTCGATACTATTGCCTACGTGTCTAAATGGCCTTGTGCCAGCCTAGCTTGTATCTTTCCATTTGGTTTTTTCCAACTCAAACGAGTCAAGGCCAACCATTGTTGTATTTATCTAAGTTTTTGAAATTGTTGACTAACTTGTCAAAAACTGGAATCTTATTTATTAGATTATCATTTTATTTTGGCAAAATTTGAAATTCCGATTATATATATTAAATTCCATAATTTAAAGAATTTATGCCTACGGGATGATTCTTTGCTTAGCTAAATTTATATTTTTAATATAAACAATTATTATTATTATTATTATTATTATTATTATTATTATTATTATTATTATTATTATTATTACTTTTAATTTTAACAAACCACCATAATTAATAATTAGGGTAGTTTTAATTAATTGGTAATTAATTAATAGATCGCCAATCAACCCATAACACTTAAATAGTGTTACATCAGTCTGTTCCTATCTATATATCTAAAAATAAATCAATCTATCCCATTCTGTTCTTATCTATCTATATAAATCAATCAATCTATCTCAGTCTGTTCCTATCTATCTATCTATCTATACCAGCCTGCTCCTATATATCTATACGTCATAAAGGAAATAATACCACGACTAGAGTTCAAACATACTAAAAGAGAGTGGTAACTGTCTGGCTTATCCTTTTCGATAAATCCGGCATCGTGACAGAGAGTCTGAATCGAGGCTTATTTGGCCAAAAGTTAATTGGGGTGTCCCTCTGCATATATACCACTCCTGACTTAGTCTGAGCCAGTTTAGTTCCAGACCGGTTAGAGTTTTAGCCAGGACGATGGAGGGGGGGGGGGGCGTCCGGGCACCGTGTCACACACTTGATATTAATCAATTCCTATGTATATATATATCTATATACACCATTAAATTTTGCTCATTGAGTTCCTATCTTTCTATATATTTTTTAATGAAAATTTAATTTACTTCTAAACCAAATCTATTGAGGTTTTATTATTTCTAGCTGCACATATGCTGTTTTCATTTTTAGCTAGAGAGGCTTTGTAATTTTATTTTTGGTTATAAACATTCAATACAGTAGATTTTGGTAATAATTAATATCTAACAATATTCGTTTTGTTGTATGAAATCCGAATAGAAATACTTAAACCCCGGTATCTTTGTTTTAGAATTAATTTTTTTGAAAAATAGGTAGAATTTTACTTAGATCATAAATAAATAAACGAATATATATATATATATATATATATATATATATATATATATATATATATATATATACGGAAAATATGGTTAAATGAGATATATACTCCTCACAAAATTAACCCTATTATTCTTTTTTCAAAAACGTGCTTGGTGGAAACTAATAGCTATATATTCTTTCAACGTACTTAGTTAATCAAAATCCTAAAAGATGTAGTTAAATCTTTGTACATTTTGTACAAAAACATATACCAAAATCTTATACATTATACGAAAATGGTAATGAAATCACTAGTGTCACCAAATAGTAAATTGACGAATACCAGTTACTGTATAAAGATCGCATAAGTGAGCCGTTTACTCCATCTCCACGCTAACTTAACTTAGATATAAATGCTCTATCCATGATATTGAGCACTGTTTACTTATAAACATAGCACACATATTATCTATCCATCTATCTCTCTCTCTCTCTCTCTCTCTCTATATATATATATATATATATATATATATATATATATATATATATGAAGGAATGACTTACCGGTGAAAATATGAGGTTGTGTTGTATTGTCCTCGCCCGGAAGACGATCCTTGTCAACGCTCACCACCCACATCACGACCGAGAACGAGAAATAAAGTCAAATTTCCTACTATACCCATGTGTTGTAATTTTCTAAGTCCGACTACTAAACACACGATTTAGCAGCGTGAATTTGAAGCCGCTATATAACAGTTGGTCCCACTATTTGGTTGGTACAAGTTTTGCCTGGATAAGTCAGCGTTATAACAAATATAAAGTGCTCAATACGTAAGTAGAGCGGATTTATTAATAAGTGTGTACAGAAATAACCTACCCGAGTTTCACCATGAGGATATTCAGGGTTAAATTCATTGAATTAAACAAGATATTGGTTAATTACAGCTAACTGCAGAACTTCATCTTGTAGTTAACTACAACATGAACTCCTGAAGTTAGCTGTAATTAATAAATATCTTGATTTATTCAGTGGATTTAACCCTGAAGATCCTTATGGTGAAACTTGCGTAGGTTATTTCTGTACACACTATATAATATATACATACAGACACACACATACGCACACATACACACACACACACACAGACACACACACACACACACACACACATATATATATATATATATATATATATATATATATATATATATAGATAGATAGATAGATAGATAGATAGATATAGACATTGATGATCCCAAATCGAAGAATCCCCTATATACCAGTTAGTTGGATATTTTTACCTTTATATATATATATATATATATATATATATATATATATTATATATGCGTGTGTGTGTGTTCAAGTGGTTATCCCTTTCGGTGTTGGTGGTAATGGTAATAGACAGTGGAATCGGCTAGCCATTAATATTGGCAGGTGCGAAATTGGCGGCCCGCTGAAAAATGGAAAAAATCGGCTTGTGAGAAAATAGCCAAAAAATGGCGCGTGTAATTGAGAAAAGGCGGGAAACAGTTGCGTCAACTGGGAAATTAGTTCTGAAGATATTTCTTTTTGTCTGTTTATCATTTTCATTCGCTTGTGTAAATATTTTCCCAACGACACTCATTTTCGTACGAAGCTCGATTCGGGGGAAGAATGAACGCATTTTCGATAGATGGCCCAATTAACTCGCTGCCCACTAAACTGCACGTTTCTGTATCTTTACTTGCTAAGTTTCACCAAGGATGGCACAAGGTTAAAAGCAGTGACTGATATCCATAAACAGGCTGTCGGTCTAAGTATCGATCATGAGAGAGCTTGACTTCACGGTTCTGTTTCCTAGTCTCCATCTCCTCTATGTTCTGTGGGAGTCTGTTTATTGCTTGATAACTGAGGTGCCATCCAAACAGCTTGAGCGATGATGACAGACAGCAAGAATTTTTGAGCACTGTCCTCATGAACAAGAGCCCACATCAGACAAAATATTGACTCTGTATCACATCCTACTAGTATGTACATTAAGTTTGTGATCTCGAGCAAAGCATTAACATCGTTCAGGTGTGCCACATCTCTGAGTGAATCTCAATCATACTTGGTGGGAGTAGTTTCAGACATGAATTTTCCAAAGCAGCCCTCTTTGTGTTCCCTTTATCCTTCTCTGTATCTCTTTCCTTCATTTTTTTCCTTCCTTTTTTCCTTTCCTCTCCATTTTTCTATCCGTCCGTCTTTCTCGTTCTATCCTCCCGTCTGTCTGTATCTTTCTATCTGTTTGTCATTCTGTCCTCTTTTCAAAATTAGGTACGACTCCAATTAAGCACTTATTCTCCCAAAAATTATCGGCAAAAAGCCATTCAAAACAAACCGTGTTTACAACTTATCATATCGTCGTGTAATAAAAGTCACTAGAAGTGGAATATTAACCTACTCTAAACAAATCATAAAATCTAAGAAGTCCGTTTAGTGTAGGGGTTATGAGATCGGCCTGTCAGCTTGGCAGTCCGGTTTCAAATCACACACAGGGCGGTCTTCCGATCTATAGCTCTGCTGATGAGGCCTAATAGGCCGAAATGTACATACAGAGATTGATTTTTCTCGATTTGTTTAGCCATACATTTAATAGGTATTCCCGCCTAATTCATTATTAATTAATTAATTTAAGTTAAGAGTAAGGAAATGAATCCGACGGTATAAGTATAGATAAAAGGATAAGAAAACACACAATGCTGTTAAAATGAAAATATGATAGAAAATATGATACAAAATGAATATGATAGAAAATATTTTCATTTTAACAGCATTGTGTGTTTTCATATCCTTATATATATATATATATATATATATATATATATATATATATATATGCTTTTTATACGCTCGCAAAACCCGGTAGAACTCTATTTAATTGACTTTCACCGCTAGCGTAATAAAGCAATGATCGTCTGTTGTTTGTAGATTTGATCTCTCTGGTGATCGTAGAATATATACAACGATGTATGTATTTATTAGGTAAAACTGTTGTAGACAGCCGAGAGGTTAAGGAACCGGGCTGATGAAATGTCGGTGAGGTTTCGTTCATGATCAGATGTAGCTGCTGTGTCTAGCGACACTGATGAGACGTGAAACTTCGAAAAATGTTGTCTGTGGATGACTTATTAACACACACACACACACACACATATATATATATATATATATATATATATATATATATATATATATATAGTATATAAAAAGATATGAAAACACACAATGCTGTTAAAATGAAAATATTTTATAGCATATTCCTATTTTCATTTTAACAGCATTGTGTGTTTTCACATCCTTTTATCTATACTTATACCGTCGGATCCATTTCCTTACTCTTAACTTATATATATATATATATATATATATATATATGTGTGTGTGTGTGTGTGTGTGTGTGTGTGTGTGTGTGTATATATATATATATATATATTATAAAATAATAAAATTCGAAGGCAATACAATGCGTAAAAAATAAAGACAAAAAGATGTTTATATGTCTAATCGATTTCAAAGCGAAGCTTTATCGTCAGAGACGGATTTCAGAAATCCGTCTCTGACGATAAAGCTTCGCTTTGAAATCGATTAGACATATAAACATCTTTTTGTCTTTATTTTTTACGCATTGTATTGCCTTCGAATTTTATTATTTTATAACATACTTAACAATGCTTCAAGCAAATTACCAATTACTTTTATATATATATATATATATATATATATATATATATATATATATAGTCATATTTTATTAAAATATGATAGATAAAGATTTCAAGTTGATTTTTAAAAAAATATTTTCGTGTCCGCAAATGAGATGTTGTAAATGGGGATGAAATGTGTATAATAATTGTCCGGAATCACTAGTGTTACATCCCGAGTACATGTAGTTTCAACCCTCGGGATATAAAACCAATGATCGCGGACGATAATTATACAGCCTTATTTGCAAGATCTCATTCGTGAACATGAAAAAGTTAGTACTATAAGTTAATTTTGTGGTTGATAGTTGAATCCCAATTAAACTTGGAGACTCAAACACGCACTTTGCAAAGGAAACTGAATAGTGTTGAAATCTTTATTCGCCTGACTTATGCATAGGATAGATAAATCAATTTCTGCTACCCCATTTATCTTCCTCACACTCTAGTGATACTCCGTGTCAAAACTTGGCTTCTATCCCAGTTGCTGTCCACTAAACTGGTGAATGAGCAGTTCATAACATGCAACACTCCTCTTTAGCCCTTACTCATGCTAAACGGGCAGTCGGAGAGGCCCTTTTCGATCAATCGGCAGATCACGTCAAGCCCTAGCACCTACATGATAGTCCCAACTTTATTGACCTTACGGCAATCTACAACCCTTTTTATCATATATGTGCTAGAAGGCGGTGACTGTAGGTCGTAATATCTTGGGTATAACTTTAACTTTATCTGATGGTTAAGTTCCAATTCTGGAGCTCTAAAAACATGGAGTACACTTTCATCACCATTACTCCCAGATCCACTCCGACACAGAGTGGTAGTACCTGATAATCTATGGTTTAGATTATGGGTTAAATAGAAAAAATGAGTTTAAAAATTGTGTTTAAAAAATTAAATACCCCTCAAAAATGAATAAAACAAAAAAGGCATGAATAAAGTTAAATGTATATACACAATAAATATCACCAGTTCTTGCTTTTTGTGCAAAAATTATGAAGATTTCATTAATATTCGAAGATATTTAAAAATTAGAATATACATAGAAATAGCATTGAAATTCTACTTAAGACATTGTCCGTAGATCTATAGAATCTTCTATTGTGCTAAAGTCTGTACCTTTTCTTCAAATATGAAGAATTTGGTACAGCGTGGGTGAAATTTGGTAGGCATAGGGTTAATGAAATATGCACATCAAATATGTATTAAGCTTAAAGCTTCTTTTTTATTAAAAAATGCTCTTCACAACGATACCACCCAAACCGTAACTCTGATTACAGGATTCCTGTGTTCCTCAAATTTGACTATGTGTTGACTGGTTTCTCTCTTATATGACGGTGGAAGGGCTAGATAAATATTCAGTATGTTAAGTTCTTAGTCAATACCAATCCATTAACGTTCGAGTTATTGCGCCTGAACATTGGTTGAATTGTGTACGGGGTTGATAAACCGATGTTAGACTACTCCATTCATATCCTCCCGGCCTAACGATCATCATTTCTAATTATTTGAATTCTTGTTGGTATAACACACACACAGAAACACCAGTTCTATATATAGACTGTAGCATCAAATGCAGCAGTAACGGCTTCCGGTAAACGTAGCCAATAAGGAGGCATGACAAGCACATTTAAGATCATTCACTTTCTTTATAGGATTATCCTCAGAAAGACTCTTGATTTCTACTTGAGGCTTGATACAGAGATTAACGACTACCCCAATAGCTACTAGAGTATCAACAGGTTATGGGGCCAATCGAGCCGGTAGAATACACCGACCACTTCTCCGCAGAGGAGTAAGACACCTAACGAGTGTCCTGGGATATGACATTAAACTAACCAAAACTAAAGAAAAAGAAATAAAATATACTAACTTTATCTGTTATTACTGTTGTAATATTTTCTTAAAAAATATATTTTTCTAAATAACAAAATAACAAAAATGATAATACATAAAAAAAATCTTCGCTTTGATATATATTTCAATTTTTAAAAGTATGATTCTATATTATACCAAAACAGAGGATTGTTGGAATGCATTTGGTATAAGACACACACAGAATCACCAGTCCGTAACAACAGGGGCAGCTGTAATGACTTCCGGTAAATGTAGCCAATAAGGAGGCATAACAAAGGCATTTAAGATCATTCCCTGTATTTATAGCGCTAACTAAGGAAATACTTCTGATTTTTGCTGGAGACGACAGATTACTGACATCAATGGCTTCTCGAATATCATTAGGTTCGGGTCCCGTAGAATACACCGACTGCATCTCGGCAAAGAAGTAAGACCCCTCAACAAGTTTCCTGGGTATGACATTAAACTAGCCAAAACTAAAATAAATATATAAACAAATAAATAATAAATCACTAACTTCATTCATTATTGTTGTAATATATTTCTAAAAATAACAAATAGAGGGGGAGGTGCTGCCGGACCTTTTAATACGTCAATTCGTTTGTTGCTATTTCCGTTTTCATGTTTTATGTCTTCAAAAGAATTTTCTTTTGTCATTGTCTTTTACTCAACTTATGTATATATGTATGTATGTATGTATATAGTCAAATCAATATAAGATCTTTTTGCTTTAATATATATTCTATTATTTAGCAGGATGATTCAATATTATACCAAAATAGGGGGTGCTGGAATATATTTGGTATATGACTCACACAGAATCACCACTCCTATATAGATTGTATAAGCAGAAGCAACATACGAGTTCAGGTAAATGTAGCTAATAAGAAACCATGACAAAGAATAGACTGCTAATTTCTACTGGAAGTTTACTATAAACTTGAGATTAACAAAATCAACAATGGCTACAGGAATATCAACAATTCTATCCCAGATGTTACTTGCTAAACTAAGATTCTCTTTCGTAACCCTGGTTTTAAGCTTTGTGATGATCCTCGAGAGGCGACTACAAAAGAGAGAGAGAGAGAGAGAGAGAGAGAGAGAGAGAGAGAGAGAGAGAGAGAGAGAGAGAGAGAGTATATTTGTCGCATGCCCTACTTATATGGACTGGGAACAAGGCCTCGTTTTAATGTGGGCCCACCCACAAGCCGAAGCTCATGGGTGGGAAAGAACAAAAATTGCGTCGTTGCCTTGGGGGATAGCCCCCTGGGATCGACGCTATTATTAAACTCTCGGCAAGTCCAGCGGCCAAAGTGTGCAATGAGTTTATAAGAGAGAGAGAGAGAGAGAGAGAGAGAGAGAGAGAGAGAGAGAGAGAGAGAGAGAGAGAGAGAGAGAGAGAGAGACGCTGTATATATGTGTGCGTGTGTATATATCTATATATGTATAATTACTTTTAAAATGTAGATATTTCGCATATTCTTCTAGTATTAGATGATAATATTGGATTAAGATAAATGTACTGGACTTTTTAAAGCATGAAATACTAAGATTAAAACTAAAGATTGACTGACCTACCTTCAGTTAATCTATCCTTATTTTTCAATGCTTCGAAACATTCAGTTTCATATATGTAAAACTATATATGCAATTTTAATGATCACAAAGAGATCGAGGTGATTATATAATTCCCTGGTCGAACTGAAACTTTTCTCTGATTGGCTTGATTTTGAATCCATAAACAGCCAATCAGAATCCATGACTTCTTGAATCACTTACCATTAATGCCCCTATAAATAAATAAATAAATAAAAAATAAAAATAAAAATAAACAAACAAAAAAGCAAGTGAGTGATTATTTGATTTAATAGGCGTCCCATTCAGCTAGTTGCTTGGCAACGGCCAACACACAAAGGTGTAAGAAGTAGTCGCCATGCAAGGAAGAAAATGATTGATAAAAGACCTTGGAATAGCTTGCATTATATCAGAACGATTTGCCTATTTACTGGCTGGAAGAAAAGAAAAGGCAAAAAAGGCAGCAAAAAAAAAAAAAAGAAGAATGATTAGAAAAGATTAGGCGGCCATGTTTTGTCCAGCTCTCTTTTGTGGCGGGAAAATAAAGGCGCCGATTTGTTCAAAGATTTAATTCTTTCCTCGGGATTCGGAGTATCACATTGGTGTTGGTTGTTTCATCTCCTTTTCGCTTAGGCATTAGATCTCTTCAACTTGACATGCTATTCACAGCTTGGTGATCCAAGGAATGTATGACAGGACAGTTTGGTGAAGAAGGTTGGTGACGGGTAAGGGGCGGGGGGTCAGGCAGGAAGTATAAGCTTGATAAAATACAAAGATTAAAAGATGAGAAGAAAAAAAAACAAGTCGGTGGGTGAACAAGTGACATGAAAGAGGCGACGTAGAAGTGGGGATTTTGTCACTGACTGAAAGTGGCTGGAGGTAATGAAGAGGTAGACGAAAAGGAGAGAAAATAATAAGCGAGAGAGAGAGAGAGAGAGAGAGAGAGAGAGAGAGAGAGAGAAGAGAGAGAGAGAGAGACGCTGTATATATGTGTGTGTGTGTGTGTATGTGTATATATATATTCAATCATTTTAAGATTGAATATATATATATACACACACACACACACACACACACACACAGATTTCGCATATACTTCTAGTATTAAATGACAATGTTGGATTAAGATAAATGTACTGGATTTTTTTGAAGCCTGAAAGACTAAGATTAATACTAAAGATTGACTGGTCTACCTTCAGTTAATCTTTAGTGTTATCCTTATTCTTCCATGCTTCGAAACATCCTGAACATTTGTTTTTATACAACTTTGTTTTCTGTCTATTTGGTTATGTCTCTCTGTCTCTGTATGTCTCTCTCTCTCTCTCTCTCTAATATATATATATATATATATATATATATATATGCATATATATATTAATATTGATAATATAATTTGCCATATCCATAGATAAAGAGTGCTCACTATCCGTGCTAGAGCATATATATCTAAGTTAGGGTCGTGTAGACATAAAGTAAACTGTCCGTTTTTCGCCAATGTCATTTTTAAACTAATTAATTTACGAACTTTAAAAAAATTATATAATGTTGTGTAATGCATAATGGGAATGCTGGTTTAGTTTGTGGGGCATTCTTGGCAGGGCGTTTTTATCTTACATGGAATTGTCAATTACCCATTTATATTGCATTAATTAATACAATGTAAACGGGTAGATAACCTTTCTTTGTGAAGAAATTCGGATTTAAAACGATAGATATAAATAAATGTGGTTTAGATGATATGGATATAAGAAAGACAAGAGGGGTTAGAAGCAATGTATTTCAAAAAAGGGTTCAGAAATATTTGTCTGAATTTTTGAAGATGAGGCTTGATTATTGTATAAAGCCTCCAAATTTGGCATGAAGGTTCCCGAGCTGGAAGAAAAGGAAGGTTCTCGAGTTCGATAAACCCACCTGAGGAAGATCGGAATCTTGTGCATGTAAAAATAAAGATGAGGACAATAGACCGAAAATCCAAATGATATAAAAGGATTCAGGAATGTTGGGGAAAATAATTGTCAATATTTTTTTTCTCTGGTGTAAAGATAAAAATCTATACGGTTTAGTGGAGATTGATTTCAGAATCAAATCATTTGGTTGAGAGAGGATGAGTTTAAGAAATAAATCAATAAGAATTGAAAGTGATGGTTTTGAGAAAAAAAACCTGCATATTGGTTGAAAAATGAAGGGATATAAAAAGAAATCAATAAGTTTGGGATGCAATGGATGCTAGAAATTAATTTGGTTTAAAAGCAATAGATTTTAAAAAGAAATGAATGCGATTTAGATATGCTGAAATGAATGGGTTTAAAGATGCTTAACGGAATGAGGTTTAGAAAGGCTGAAATTAACCAGGTTTAGAGAGGCGGAGAGGAGTTTTTGAAATGTTGAAATGAATGGGTTTAGAAAGGCTGAAATGAATGAGGTTTAGAGAAACTGAAAGCAAAAGGGTTTCGAGAAGCTGAAATGAATGAGCTTAGAGAGGCTGAAATGAATGAGGTTTATAGTGGCTGAAACGAATGAGATTTAGAGATGCTGAAATGAATGACGTTAACAAAGGCTGTAAAAATGAGGTTTAGATGAATTTTCAAGAGGCTGAAATGCATGTGGTTTAGATATGCTGAAATGAATGAGGTTTATAGTGGCTGAAACGAATGAAATTTAGAGATGCTGAAACGAATGAATTTTCAAGAGGCTGAAATGCAGGCGGTTTGGAGATGCTGAAATTAATGAGGTTTATAGTGGCTGAAACGAATGAAATTTAGAGATGCTAAAATAAATGACGTTAAGAGAGACTGTAAAAATGAGGTTTAGAGACGCTGAAACGAATGAATTTTCAAGAGGCTGAAATGCATGTGGTTTAGATATGCTGAAATGAATGAGGTTTATAGTGGCTGAAATGAAAGAGCTTTAGAGAAGTTAAAACGAATGAGGTTAAGAGATGCTGAAATAAATGAGGTTTAGAGAGGCTGAAATTAATGAGGCTTTGAGATGAAAGAGGTTGAGAGATGATTATCTGAATGAGCTTTTGAGATGAATCAGGTTTAGAGAGGCTGAAAGGAATGCTGTTCATAGTGGCTAAAATGAATGAGATTTATAGTGGCTGAAATTAAAGACTTTTAAAGAAGCTAGAATGAATGGGGTTAAGGGATGTTGACACGAATGAAGTTTAGAGAGGCTAAAATTAAAGAGGTTTAGAGTGGCTGATATGAATGAGGTTTAGAGAGGGTGAAATTTATTGGCTTTTGAGATGTTTAAATGAAAGTGGTTTAGAAAGGCTGAAATAAATAAGATTTAAAGATGCTGAAATAAACAAGGTTTAGAGAGACTGGAATGAATAGAGAGGCTACAATGAATTAGATGTAGAAACGATGGATTTAAAGAAAGGCACCGATTGAGAGGACCAATTGAAGAAATAAATGAAAGCCAGTAAATCCGGATGAAATGGATTAAAGAATGAGATTCAGAATCGATAGGTTTACGAAAGAAAGCAATAATGTTCTGTGGAGATGAATTTAAAACAAAGAAGAAAATAAAAAAAAATAAAGATTAGAAGCCTTGGATTTAAATGACACCAATAAGGTTCAGAAAACGTTGATTGAAAATAAAATTAATCAGGCTTAAAGTCGACGGATTAAAAAAGAGGGGAATAAAAGAAGAAAAAAGAAAGAAATCGGTAGGATTTAGAGGCTGTGTATTTAAGGTAGAAATTAATGAAGATTTGTGGCGATTGAGTTAAGAGATAACTAAATAAAATTTAGAGGTGATATCGATAATATTTATTAAAGACATCAATAAGATTTGAAATTGAAGGTTTTCCGAAAAGATTCAATAAGGCTTTGCAACAATGGATTAAAGAAATAAAACAATAAGAATTTGAAGCGTTGCATTCAATCGAATGAAAACTCAATTTAATAAAATGGTGTACTTATTTATGGGTGATACCGTAATACATCACTGGGGTTGATGCTAAGAGAACAATATTTACTGTATTGCCCATAAATAAGTTCACCCTTAGCATACAAAAATGAAAATAAAAATAATCTGTCGGTGGGACTTAGAATAGGCTGAAATCTTCTGCCGGTTATTAAGACCCTTACACCACCAAAATAAGGGGTACTTATCTATGGGTGAATACAAATAATGTTTAAACATTATTTGTATTCCACAGGATTGTTTGCAATCCACCAATCCACTAAAAAAAAACCCAACTTCACAAAAATGTAAATATAAATGTACAATAAACGCGATTACCACGCCATTGAATAACGACGGGTTAACATGCCGTTAAAATCAATCAATTAAAGATAAATAAAAGAAATAAAATTTCTGCTTAACCAGTATTTCAATATTTCTAATTGAATTTGATGCATTGAGCACTGATATTATTAGGTTAGCTCAGTCAGTAGAGCGTTCAGCTAGAAACCACAAGGTTCCTAGTTCGATACCAGTCCTTGCCCACTCAGCGTATGAGTAGCACAGAGATCTGTGCGGTAAAGTAAGGAGGTGATTGTAGGTGTGGCGCTCCACCTCAGACGCAAAAACCATCTCCTTGGTCTAGCGCTAGTGAAAACGGGATATACTCCCTCGCTGATAAGGCTGATAGCGACTTAAGGCCTCCCCAACGACTTATTATTCTCTGGCTTCATAAAGGCTATTTCAACTGAAACACCTGTACAGTCGTGGCTAACGTGCTGGACCGTGACATCGTTGTAAGCGAGTTCAAACTCCAGTGCCGCTACTATGTTCGCTTTCAGACAAATACCCTTGGAAAATATATGAATCCCCCACATTCCCTACTTTGGGTTAAGTAGTATCACTTCTTTTTTCTTCAGGGATGACTTTTGGAATTAGATAATGCACGAATATTGATATGCCATTAAACAAAGAAACAAAACCAAATCTCCAGTCAGAATTTAATTCAGTTGCTCGCTGTATTTTTATTTTATATTTTATTATCTCTTAGTTCGACCCACCACTTCCGTTTTGCAGTCGGTGTTTTCAATGCAATCACTTACAATATTACAGTCTCTTTGGTTTAGAAGAAAAATAATTCTTTAAGAAAAAAGTTACTTTTTGGCCAATAAAGCAAATTTAATGATTATTTTCTATTATAAACATCACTGTTGTTAGTTTCTTTTTTGAAATTTCTAACTGAAACTCTTATTCAACGCAGCGAGTAGACTGTGTAATATTGTAAGCGAGTGGTCTTGTGATGCGAATAATTTTCAAATAATATGAGTTATAGTTGTAGGGGTCTACCATGGTTTCAATCCAAATGATTTCATCATGACACTACCCTACACTTTACGAAGTCGATGTAATTCTTAAGTTAAACTGAGATAAATTCATTTTTGAATAATAACGGTTGAACGCTATGTTAGTTAATATTTTTTGTGGGATGCACGAAGTCAAGTTCAAAGCTAGATTTACAAACCATAAATACTCATTTTCTAATATCAAGTTTAGAAACTCAACAACTCTATCAAGGTATATTTGGGACTTAAAGGATCAGAACATAATACCAATTATTTAATGAAATATCTTACGAAAATCAAATGTGTGCAGATCTCTAAATGATCCATGCTACCTATATCTATACGAAAAAACTAGCTATAATTAGATTCCCGGATAAGAAAAAACTTTTGAATAATAGAACTAAATCAATCTGCAATTGTAGAAATAGGTTGAACCAGTCAGTAAAATTTATTAGAATTACAATATTAAATTTAACATAATAAATTAGGTGCAAATTATTTGTATTAGATTGGATTAAATTATTAGATTGAAAATACTAGAAAAGTCAGCATCCGGAAGAAAGACGTTATGACAAATTTAAAAATATTGTCCGGTGAGCTAGGTGAAACCAGATATGATTACTCTAGCATCCTAGACTAAAAACAGCAATGAAACAGGATTTGATGAAATCGCCTAACTCAAATGTGCAATTCCGTTATTATTACTAGCAAATATATGCACCCTCCGGGTGCAAGTATCTAAGTTTTAAAGTGATAAAATCTTATATAAAATTAGAAAGGCTAATTAAACTAAATAAAAAAGATTTGAAACAAAGAGGAGTATAAGCGAAAAATAGAACAACTGAAGATTACCCTTCCATCACTTCCGTCTTTCATTTCTAAATTTTCATAATTTAACTATTTAGTCAGAATAGGAAGTTAAGAATAATGTTAGATATTTCTTCTTGTTAATGGATTTCTTTTTTGATTTATTGAAGAGATTTTTGCTCATATTTATAAAAATAAAACAAAAAAATTAGAAACTAATAATACTTAGCACATATTTACTAAAATCAAATAGTTATAATCAATATGCAAATTAGCCTTCCAATTCACACTGTAAACAGTTATTTTGTTGTATATATAAATACAACTATTATTAGCATGTAGATATAGTCAACAGTCTTAATGATGTAAAACAATTTTATTAATAATTGAGGTTTAAATCAAATTAATCATAGAGAATATGATGTAAATAACTAAGGGAATTATGATTTGAGCAGTGATATAGTTTCGGTTACAGATAGACAGACACACAATCTCCATTATAATAAGATTATAACATCCGCAATCTCTCTGTAAGGATGCCAGTGTGTTCGTGCAGAGTTACAATGTTCATATGCTTCCTTTGAGTAACGTCTATCACAGACAATAGCCGGAGGACAACTAATCGACAGTTGAGGCAATAGTGTCTGTGCGTATAAAAGATCTGATGGTATCACAGATGACGTAATTCTTTCAACGTGAAACAAATTACATCATACATCTCTAAAATAGATTAATATTACTACGAATGACCTACTCTGAGGAAAACAGTAATCAAATGCGTCCTGTCATTCCAGTGGGTCTAAAACTGAACGTATGGTGAAAGAAAGAAATTAAAACGGCTGTCTTGATTAATTTGCACGAGGGTGTACGTGGTATCGGGTGCTGTCCAATCGACCGGCCGGCTATCCGAAGTGGGAGTTTGGTATTCTATGAACCCATGACTTTAGCCTCATTACCATATAGCTGGTCTTGATTGAATAACAGATAGCAAATATGTAGAGGCATTTGATTTTAAAAGCTATGCAAATAGAATATAAAATCAAAAATCAAAAAATCAGTAGAGTAGTTACAAAAAGAATTGAAAAGAAAGGAAGATAAATATCTTTAAAAGAATAATTAACGCTGTAATGAGATTGTTTCTTACTGAGTGAACTGTCCTTGTAAGCTGGTGCAAAGTTAACCTATTCATTGTAAAAACATAATTATCAAAGAGTGTTCCGCACATGTGACCTTGTAAGGTATAAGAATAAAGTATCAATAGACATGTTGCTTAGGAAGAACATTTTAAAAACAAATATACGTGAAAATATATTGTTGGCTGGCTTGTTTTACAGTTTTTTAACTCTTGTTTTTCGAAATCATAATTTTTGGCAAGCAGCTACAGGGTTTAGAGTAAATAATAATAATAATAATAATAATAATAATAATAATAATAATAAATAAGAAGAAGAAGAAGAAGAAGAAGAAGAAGAAGAAGAAGAAGAAGAAAAAAAAGAAAAAATGGACAAATACCTGGACCTTGCCAGCGAACTGAAAAAATTATGGAATATGAAAGTCAAAGTGATACCAATTGTTGTAGGTATCACTTGGAACGGTCCGAAAGGGATTGGAAAATGGATTGAAAAATCTGGACATCAGAGGAAAAATTGAGACCATCCAGAATACTGCATTGTTGCAATCTGCTAGAATACTTAGAAGAGTCCCGGAGACCTGAAGAGACTCAGACTCCAGTGAAAGACCATCAGCTAACGCTGATGTGAAAACTCAAAAGGAATGAATAATAATAATAATAATAATAATAATAATAATTATTATTATTATTATTATTATTATTATTATTATCATTATTATTATATTAATGATAATAATAATAAAAATATTATCATTAATAATAATAATAATAATAATAATAATAATTAGTAGAATGTGTGAGACGATCAACCATGTAATAAGCGAATGTAGTAAACTAGCATAAAGAGAATACAAGGCAACGTATGACTGTGTTCAAAAGGGAATCCACTGAAAATTATGCAAGAAACTGACTTTTGTCCATACAACAAAATGCAATATGCATAAAACAGAATCCGTCTTAAGAATGAAACGGATAAGATTCTCTGGGACTTTGAGATAAAGATGGGTCGCCTTGTCCCAGCCAGAAGACCTGACCAAGTATTGATTAATAAAAAGAAGCGAACTTGTTAACTAGTAGCTTTTGCAGTCCCAGTAGATCACAGCATGAAGAAAAAAGAAATCTAACATATAGACAAATACCTGGACCTTGCCTGAGAATCGAAAAAACTGTGAGAAAGTGATACCAATTGTAGTTGGTATCTTGAAAACAGACTAGAATAATTGGAAATCTGAGGAATAATTGAGACCAAACATACAACAGCTTTGTTAGGATCGGCTTGAATACTAGGAAGAATCCTGGGGACGCGAGGAAACTTGTTGTCACTCAGAGTCCAGTGAAAGATAATCAATTTACGATGGTGGGAAAACTCACAAGGAGTAGAATAAACATATAAATGGTGAATATCAAGAGAGAACAGGGGCCGAAAAC
>CM042145.1:82508054-82538054 GCA_023376005.1 Doryteuthis pealeii
GACAATTTCTCGCCAACCGTCCCTATCATTCATTGCCCTGGGCAGGTCCTCTGCACAGCATCCATTATCCGCGCGAAGTTGGTCTATGCACGTCTTTGCTGATCGGCCTACTCTGGCGTGCGCATGTGATAGTTTCCACATAAGAATGTCACTTATGAGCATCCTTGCAGTGTCCAGCGTGTTTTGTTCGCCTCACGCGGATGGTTTGTGTGATATGGGGCAGGTGACCATATAGCTTTTTTTTCTCGTGAGGTGTTGTTTCCACGTCTTGTTTAAGACTGTGCGCAGCATTCTTGTGCAGCTCCCACCTAGCTTCTTCTCCAGGCGCTTCGTTAGGATCCGAGTAGTGCAGCCGTAGAGTAGTACTGATACAACTACGGATTGGAAGAATTTTTGATTTCTTTCTAATTTAATCTATTTCATTACATTAAAACTTAAATATTTACGCCCGGAAAGCGTATATTCTTGCTTGGGCCGTTAATGTTATTTTAGTTGGAAATACGAGTTAATGTTCCAAATAATTTACAACGTACCAGTTCATGCAGCCATCAATGATGGTCTGTACCTATTTTCAAGCGAAAGTTTATATATATATATATATATATATATATATATATGCTTTGGTAATTCATAAATAGAGAGTGCTCAATACCAGTGATAGAGAAATGTAGACATGAAAACAAATTCCTAGTAAGCCACTTGAAAGCTAAAGATTCCAAAGCCTAATCATACCGGCCATCTAAATGGGTTTCCAAACTGTCCTTCATAAAGATTAGGTAATCTTTGCACCTTATAATTTTTAAAGCAGATCTATTTTTACCCAAGAGTGGATTTGTGAGCAATGCCAATGAAGGGGTACTCCACACTCCTAAGATCTCTAAATTGGGGTTAGTAGATTTAGTTAAGTGTCATACTTTATACACCGCTTTTTAGGGAAGAGAGGGTCTTATCCCTCTGTAGGGGTTGCATTCAGCGTATTCTAAACCCAACTGTCAGGGCGAGAATTGTTTAAAAGCCAATCCAAACAAACATGATGCGTCTGCTTTAAAAAAAAACAAAAAAAAAACAAGGTGAACAGTGACTGTTTTTCACAGAATCTTGCCAAATTGAAGAATTAAGAATTTATCCTGTTACTTTCTAGATTCATGTTACGTGAAAAGTGCATATAATCCCGTGAGATCACAATGGGAATTATTTTAAAAATACATTAACCTTTTCTTTCATTCTACAACACGGTACTTAAAACTTCCCAAGTCAGCTGAGAAGGGTAGAACCTTTGTTATTTCTGCAGGCTTATTGATTTTTGGGAAGGTTTAAATAAACCTGAAAGCCAATGCGCTTATGGTCAATTTAGGGTGTTCTAAGAAAGAGTGAGGACATATATTATATATATATATATATATATATATATATATATATACGCACGAGAAAAGGTCATTTCTAAAGCGGTGTTTCGAATTGAGAGTTTTCCTTTTCGTAGACTGATTACCTATACAATATTAAAGAGTTCGGTCTGCCCTACTATTTACCCATAGCTAGAGAGAGATAGAGATAGAGAGAGAGATAGAGAGAGAGACAGACAGACAGACAGACAGAGACAGAGAGACAGAGACAAAGACAAAGACGTTGGATGTGTACCTTTCCCATTGGTATTAGCGCTATGTGAAAAACAAACAGTCTTCTCAGGGTTTCAACTTGGGTCGACGAATTCATTTCCAATATATATATTTCCAATATATTATAATATATTATATATATATATATATATATATATGTATGTAAATGTAAAACAACCCGGTGTTCAGAAGTATGATACTTTTGATTAGACGACCCTACAGCGTTTCGGTTTCTTAAGCAAAACATTATTGGGGCTATCATGTATATAGAAATAAACTTTTGACAAACAGAAGTTTGCAAGCCTACGTTTTTGTGGGTAAATATACCCACACTCTTTCTTTTTTTGAAGGCGCGTGGTGTAACGGCTACCGTCGTCGGAAATGGACACGGGTAGATGAGTTTAAATTTGACTATCAATGTGCACGAAACTCAGAGTCATGGACAATAGTTAATATTGTGAACATTTTAATAGCATAGATTTTAAACCGAGTATCGACCAACTTACAAAAGACAACTTTTATCTCTTTGGCTATCAAATTTCCCCCATGGCCGTACCTAATTTTCTTGGTATTTTTTTGTCTGTGTGATGGGATATTTAAGAGTTCCTTATCTATCTTATCTATTCGTCTCAAATTTCATTCTATTCAAATAACATCCTATTATCATTGATTCTTCTGCTCAATTATTATGAACTAACCATCAGTAGCTTGCGGTAGGGTCGCAGTAATGAGAGAACCGCTGTGAGCAGCTTAAAGTAGACAAAGAGTTAACAATCCCTAGACTAAAACGTATACACTAAGATAAACTGATAGATAGTGGGGGCATTCTTCCATTGATAAACTACACATTTGAAAAAGACATGGGAAAATGGCATTTTTAATTTAATTTTTCAATTATCCTAAACTTTAATAAAAGTCACTGTAAATTCTTTCTTTTTCTAAATTAACAATTTGTTCTAAAGTTATTTCCAACAGTCTTAAATGAAATGTAAGAATATAAGAAATGTAAGTATGTTATGTATTTTTCAATGATTTCGAAATCTGATCTTGGTGATAAATTAAAGCGAGCATTATTCCAAGCTGTAGCGATGTCAGTGCTACTGTATGGCTGCACCATTTGGACTTGAACGAAAATGTTGAATAAAAAGCTAGATGGGAAATACACGATGAAACAATGTACTGTCTTGAACAAATCCTGGAAGAAAGAATCCATAAAACGTAGGTGTACAGCTACATATATACTATTATATAACCCATCGAAGTAAGACTAAGAAGACACTGTTGGAGAAGTAAGGAGGAACTCATAAATGACGTTCTCTAGCAGAAATCTACATGGACATATAGTGTTACAAGAGATTTTGTTTTTTTAGCTTTAAAATTAGCTGGTTATCTTGGTGCGTGTTCCTAGGGTTTGCTTTTAACCCCATCTTATTTTGGTGGTCGCACTGAAAGGAATTCAAGAAAGAAAAGGAGAGACAAATACAGAAGGTGGTTTTATGATTTAAGCTTTATTCACGGGTTTATAGCCACCACGTGCAAGGAAATATCTTCCCTGGCCAGTAGTAGTGTCTAAACACAGTTAAAGCGCTAGTCAGAATGACCGAGAGTTTCTCTTGTGGGTCGGAAGTGGGTCCTTTTTCCCCACATGCTCGGAGTGTTCTTCCGGTGAAAGCTCATTGGTGTTTTGTCTTTTTTTTAATTTTGATTTAAAAAAGTTTTAATTTCCTTTTTTAAACCCCACAGAAAAAACCAGGGCCGGTGGAACAGTAAAGACTTACATTGATCAACTTTGTTCGAATACTAGTATCGTGAAGAGGGTTTGCTAGAAGCATGACCGAGAGAGAAGATAGATAGATAAATAGATTGATGATTGATTGATTGGAGAGAGAGAGAAGGAGAGATGAGAGAGGAGAGAAGAAGAGAGAGAGTGATGTGGTGTGTGTGTGTGTCGTGTAATTTGTCAGCATACCCACCTGTATGGACTGGGCACAAGGCCTCGTTTTTAACGTGGGCCACCCACCCAAGCCGAAGCTCATGGGTGGGAAAGAACAAAAATTGCGTCGATACCGTCGGCATACCTCAAGGGGCGTCTCAGGCGCTGGGCAAATAACCCAGCCCTGCCCTCAAAGGGCAGGTATTGCCTGGCGGGATGGCCCTCTGGGATCGACGCTAATATGTACTTTAACCCGGTCCAGTGGCCAAAGCACGCTGGACCCCGGATGGGCAGGAAAAAGAGAGAGAGAGAGAAGAGACGAGAGAGAGAGAGAGAAGAGAGGAGAGAGAGCGATGGAACCTTTCTTTCAGTGTAAACACCCAATGATGACGATGATATTTAAAAATGCCTCAAAAATATATGGGAATTTTCCGGGGAAATTAAAGAAAAAAATGAATGAATAAATTCAGAGACCTGAAAATAAACAACTAGCTAAATGCTACTATGAGTGCTATAGTTGCTTTTGACAAATGAACACACGTTAAAAAAATAAAGCCATTGAATATTTCGGACTTGAAACCGCAGAAAAGTTACGGAGCGTATTTGATTCAATTATAAATAATCCTGAAAAGATTCACTGAAGAAGAGAAAATGTACTTGTCAGTTTTATCTGCCGTAAAAAGTAAAAAATAAAGATAATCCTAAAATTCAAATAAATAAAAAAAACAAGTTTTCCTAAAAGTGATCGTCGATTTTGGGCCTTTTTAAAAAAAGAAACACTATATATATTATAATATATATATATATAGTCGGTAGAGTGTTCGACTAGGAACCCACACGATCCCTGGTTCGATCCGGTCCTCACCAACTCAGCGTATGAGTAGCACAGGATTCTGAGCGGGTAAGTTAAGGAGCTGATGGTAGATGTGGTGCCCCACCTCAGACCCTAAATAATCCCCTTGTCTAGCACTTTTTGAAAGGAGATAGACTCTCCCACTGTCTGGCTGATACTGACATTAAGCCACCCTGAGAAACTTTACTTTTTTACTTTATATACATAAATATATTTCGTTATCTATATCTTATCTATTATTATTATTATTATTATTATTTATTAGTTTCACCCCTGTCATAGCTGGTGGTTCCATAGAGGCGAGAGCACAAGTTCTTCTCAGGTCTCGCGTACTCTTTCTGGTATTTCTAGCCGATCCCAAACAATGCTGTAATTTTGGGATGTTATTAATTATTATTATTATTATTATTATTATTATATTGATTTATTATTATTATTATTATTCCCTCCTTTTCGAGTTTTCATATCAGCGTTAGCTGATGGCCTTTCACTGAGTCTGAGTGGCAAACAATTCTTCCATCAGGGTTTCTTTCTTCCAGGACTCTTTTGAGTATTCTGGCAATTTGCAGCAGTGCAGTATTCTGCGTTAGTCTCGATTTCTCCCTCTGAGTTTCCAAATTTTCCAAACTTTTTTCCAATTTTTTGGGCACCTTCCAAGTGTACCAATTACAATTGTATAACTTTGACTTTCATATTCCATAAACTTTTTCAGTTCTCTGGCAAGGTCCAGGTATTTGTCATTTTCGTTTTACCTTCAGCTTCACCGCACTTTATTCTTGAAAGAAAATAATACTGAAAGCCAATGCGCTTATGGTCAATTAGGGTGTTCAAGAAAGAGTGAGGATAATATATATATATATATATATATATATATATATTATATATATATATATACGCACGAGCAAGGTCAATTTCTAAAGCGAGGTTTCAAATTGAGAGTTTTTCCTTTCCTAGACTGATTACCTAGACAAGATTAAAGAGTCCGGTCTATCCTACTATTACCCTTAGAGAGAGAGAGAGAGAGAGAGAGAGAGAGAGAGAGAGAGAGAGAGAGAGAGAGAGACAGACAGACAGACAGACAGACAGAGACAGAGACAGAGACAAAGACGTTGGATGTGTACCTTTCCCATTGGTAATTAGCGCTATGTGAAAAAGCAAACAGTCTTCTCAGGGTTTCAACTTGGGTCGACGAGTTCATTTCCAAATATAATATTTCCAAATATATATATATATATATATATATTATATATATATATATATATATATATATATATATATAAATGTAAAACAACCCGGTGTTCAGAAGTATGATACTTTTGATTAGACGACCGTACAGCGTTTCGGTTTCTAAGCAAAACATTTATTGGGGCTATCATGTATATAGAAATAAACTTTTGACAAACAGAAGTTTGCAAGACTACGTTTTTGTGGGTAAATATACCCACACTCTTTCTTTTTTTGAAGGCGTGTGGTGTAACGGCTACCGTCGTCGGAAATGGACACGGGTAGACGATTTAAATTTGACTATCAATGTGCACGAAACTCAGAGTCATGGACAATAGTTAATATGTGAACATTTTAATAGTATAGATTTTAAACCGAGTATCGACCAACTTAAAAAAGACAAATTTTTATCACACAATCTTAACTCTTTGGCTATCAAATTTCCCCCATGGCCGCTACCTAATTTTCTTGGTATTTTTTGTCTGTGTGATGGGATATTTAGAGTTCCTTATCTATTCATCTCAGAGTTCATTCTATTCAAATAGCATCCTATTATCATTGATTCTTCTGCTCAATTATTATGAAACTAACCATCAGTAGCTTGCGGTAGGTGGCAGTGATGAAGAGAACCGCTGTGAGCAGCTTAAAGAAGACAAAGAGTTAACAATCCCTAGACAAAAATGTATAACACTAAGATAAACTGATAAATAGTGGGGACATTCTTCCATTGATAAATTACACATTTGAAAAAGACATGGGAAAATGGCATTTTAATTTAATTTTTCAATTATCCTAAACTTTAATAAAAGTCACTGTAAATTCTTTTCTTTTCTAAATTAAACAATTTGTTCTAAAGTTATTTCAAAGTCTTAAATGAAATGTAAGATATAAGAAATGTAAGTATTTATGTATTTTTCAACAATTTCGAAAATCTGATCTCGGTGATCGAAATTAAAGCGAGCATTATTCCAAGATGTAGCCATGTCAGTGCTACTGTATGGCTGCACCATTTGGACTTGAACGAAAAATGTTGAATAAAAAGCTAGATGGAAATACACGATGAAACAATGTGCTGTCTTGAACAAATCCTGGAAGAAAAGAACCCATAAAACTTAGCTGTACAGCTACATATATAAAGTAAAGTAAAGTCAACGGGGCGGCCTAAAGTCGGTATCAGCCAGTCAGCGAGGGAGTCTATCCCCTTTTCAATTGCGCTAGACCAAGGAGATTGTTGTAGCATCTGAGGTGGAGCGCCACACCCTACCATCACTCCTTACTTTACCGCACAGATCCCTGTGCTACTCATATCGCTGAGTTGGTGGGGACCGGGTATCGAACTAGGAACCTGTGATTTCTAGCCGAACGGCTCTCCGACTGAGCTAACCCGACTCATTTTTTTTAACCCCAGGTTTTTTTAAACAATTTTTTTAGAACTAATTAGTTCTATTTAACCCATTGATATGACCGTAACAGTTTCTACCATTCTGGGTCAGAGTGGTACGGGAGTAATGGTGATGAAGCGGAACTCCACATTCCCGAGCTCCAAACCTGGAACTTCACTATCAGATAGAGTTTAAACGTTATACCCAGGACAATAAGACCCTCAGCCACTGCCTTCTAGCATATATGTCATAAAAAGGGTTGGGACTTTACCTTAAGCGAAATAGTGTTAGGGCAATCATATAGGTGCAAGGGCTTGATGTGACGACCCGTGATGCTTAAGGACGAAATCCTGGTTGCTGAACAGTCTCTGACATACAACATTCCATTTTTGCCCGTATTTGGGCTAGATAGGCAATATGAGCCACAACACTTCAATCAATCGGCTGATCAGATCAAGCCCTAACATCTATTTGATTGTCCTGATTGCTTTTATGTCAACTTCCAATCCTTTTATCATTATGAGCTAGAAGGCGATGGCTGAGGATCTTAGTGGCTCGGGTATGACGTTAAATAGCATCCAATGGTGAATTTCAGGTTTTGGAGTTCCAGGAAGAGTAGATTACCCATTCATTGCCATTACACATATTACTTATTATTATTTATGTATATATTATTAATTATTCTTTGATAAAGAATATTGCTATAAATTAGTGGAAATGAATGATTATTAATATTAGATATGATACTTATTTGAAAACATAATTGTAAATAAATCATTAGAATTAGATAGGAATACGTTAAACCATGTACCAGTGTGTAAATTATTTGTATCAAATTTTGGCATTAAATAACCTATTGATATCTTATAATAATGGAGATTCGGGGTCTGTCTTTAACCGAAATTACATCACTGCTTACATCACAAAACCCTCTGAAAATCTGTAAGCTTATCCATGAGTATCTAATTTATAGTCTAATCATTAATACATAGAATATATAGAATAGATCTTATTTATTAACGATGTCTCTATAAAGATCTGCGTTAGATTTTCTTCAAAGCAGTTTAAAATCCTGCAATTTGTCTTATACATCACTTAGATATAAAGGTTTACATATCATCATCATCATATCACGCTAGTAGCACGCGTATACATGACAATTTCTTGCCAACCTTCCCTATAATTCATTGCCCCTGGCAGGTCCTCTGTGCATCATCAATTATCCGCACGAAGTTGGTCTATTTACATATTTGTTGGACGGCCTAATCTGGTGTGCCCATGTGATGGCTTCCACATAAAAACGTCACTTATGAGTTCATCTTTGCTTCTCCAGCAGTGCCCAGCGTGTTTTGTTTGCCTTACACAGATGGTGTGTGTGATATGGGGCAGGTGACCGTACAGCTTTTTTTCTCGTGGGGTGTTGTTTCCACGTCTTGTTTAAGACTGTGCGCAGCATTCTTGTGCAGCTCCCACCTAGCTTCTTCTCCTGGTGCTTCTTTAGGATCCAAGTAGTGCAGCCGTAGAGTAGAACTGATACAAATAGAGCTTGGAAGAATTTTTGCCTTCTTTATAATTTAATCTATTTCATTACATTAAAACTTAAATATTTACGCCCGGAAAACGTATATTCTTTCTTGGGCCGTTAATGTTATTTTAGTTGGAAATACGAGTTAATGTTCCAAATCATTTACAACGTACCAGTTCATGCAGCCATCAATGATGGTCTGTACCTATTTTCAAGCGAAAGTTTATATATATATATATATATATATATATATATATATATATATATATATATACTTTGGTAATTCATAAATAGAGAGTGCTCAATACCAGTGATAGAGAAATGTAGACATGAAAACAAATTCCTAGTAAGCCACTTGAAAGCTAAAGATTCCAAAGCCTAATCACACCGGCCATCTAAAGTGGGTTTCCAAACTGTCCTTCATAAAGATTAGGTAATCTTTGCACCTTATAATTTTTAAGCAGATCTATTTTTACCCAAAGAGTGGATTTGTGAGCAATGCCAATGAAGGGGTACTCCACACTCCTAAGATCTCTAAAATTGGGGTTAGTAGATTTAGTTAAGTGTCATACTTTATACACTGCTTTTTAGGGAAGAGGAGGTCTTATCCCTCTGTAGGGGTTGCATTCAGCGTATTCTAAACCCAACTGTCAGGGCGAGAATTGTTTAAAAGCCAATCCAAACAAACATGATGCGTCTGCTTTAAAAAAAAATTAAAAAAAACAAGGTGAACAGTGACTGTTTTTCACAGAATCTTGCCAAATTGAAGAATTAAGAATTTATCCTGTTACTTTCTAGATTCATGTTACGTGAAACGTGCATATAATCCCGTGAGATCACAATGGGAATTATTTTAAAAATACATTAACCTTTTCTTTCATTCTACAACACGGTACTTAAAACTTCCCAAGTCAGCTGAGAAGGGTAGAACCTTTGTTATTTCTGCAGGCTTATTGATTTTTGGGAAGGTTTGAATAAACCTGAAAGCCAATGCGCTTATGGTCAATTTAGGGTGTTCTAAGAAAGAGTGAGGATAATATATATATATATATATATATATATATATATATATATATATACGCACGAGCAAGGTCAATTTCTAAAGCGAGGTTTCAAATTGAGAGTTTTTCCTTTTCCTAGACTGATTACCTAGACAAGATTAAAGAGTCCGGTCTATCCTACTATTTACCCTTAGAGAGAGAGAGAGAGAGAGAGAGAGAGAGAGAGAGAGAGAGAGAGAGAGAGAGAGACAGACAGACAGACAGACAGACAGAGACAGAGACAGAGACAAAGACGTTGGATGTGTACCTTTCCCATTGGTATTAGCGCTATGTGAAAAGCAAACAGTCTTCTCAGGGTTTCAACTTGGGTCGACGAGTTCATTTCCAAAATATATATTTCAATATATATATATATATATATATATATATATATATATATATATATATATATATAAATGTAAAACAACCCGGTGTTCAGAAGTATGATACTTTTGATTAGACGACCCTACAGCGTTTCGGTTTCTTAAGCAAAACATTATTGGGGCTATCATGTATATAGAAATAAACTTTTGACAAACAGAAGTTTGCAAGACTACGTTTTTGTGGGTAAATATACCCACACTCTTTCTTTTTTTGAAGGCGTGTGGTGTAACGGCTACCGTCGTCGGAAATGGACACGGGTAGACGAGTTTAAATTTGACTATCAATGTGCACGAAACTCAGAGTCATGGACAATAGTTAATATTGTGAACATTTTAATAGTATAGATTTTAAACCGAGTATCGACCAACTTAAAAAAGACAAATTTTATCACACAATCTTAACTCTTTGGCTATCAAATTTCCCCCATGGCCGTACCTAATTTTCTTGGTATTTTTTTGTCTGTGTGATGGGATATTTAAGAGTTCCTTATCTATTCATCTCAGAGTTCATTCTATTCAAATAGCATCCTATTATCATTGATTCTTCTGCTCAATTATTATGAACTAACCATCAGTAGCTTGCGGTAGGGTGGCAGTGATGAGAGAACCGCTGTGAGCAGCTTAAAGAAGACAAAGAGTTAACAATCCCTAGACAAAAATGTATACACTAAGATAAACTGATAAATAGTGGGGACATTCTTCCATTGATAAATTACACATTTGAAAAAGACATGGGAAAATGGCATTTTTAATTTAATTTTTCAATTATCCTAAACTTTAATAAAAGTCACTGTAAATTCTTTCTTTTTCTAAATTAACAATTTGTTCTAAAGTTATTTCCAACAGTCTTAAATGAAATGTAAGAATATAAGAAATGTAAGTATGTTATGTATTTTTCAACAATTTCGAAATCTGATCTCGGTGATGAATTAAAGCGAGCATTATTCCAAGATGTAGCCATGTCAGTGCTACTGTATGGCTGCACCATTTGGACTTGAACGAAAATGTTGAATAAAAAGCTAGATGGGAAATACACGATGAAACAATGTGCTGTCTTGAACAAATCCTGGAAGAAAGAACCCATAAAACTTAGCTGTACAGCTACATATATAAAGTAAAGTAAAGTCAACGGGGCGGCCTAAAGTCGGTATCAGCCAGTCAGCGAGGGAGTCTATCCCCTTTTCAATTGCGCTAGACCAAGGAGATTGTTGTAGCATCTGAGGTGGAGCGCCACACCTACCATCAGCTCCTTACTTTACCGCACAGATCCCTGTGCTACTCATACGCTGAGTTGGTGGGGACCGGTATCGAACTAGGAACCTTGTGATTTCTAGCCGAACGCTCTACCGACTGAGCTAACCCGAACCCATCGAAGTAAGACTAAGAAGACACTGTTGGAGAAGTAAGGAGGAACTCATAGATGACGTTCTCTAGCAGAAATATACATGGACATATAGTGTTACAAGAGATTTTGTGTTTCAGCTTTAAAGGGTAGCTGGTTATTCTTGGTGCGTGTTCCTAGAGTTTGCTTTTAACCCCATCTTATTTGGTGGTCGCACTGAAAGGAATTCAAGGAAAGAAAAGGAAGAGACAAATACATAAGGTGGTTTTATGATTTAAGCTTTATTCACGGGTCATAGCCACCACGTGGCAAGGAAATATCTCCCTGGCCAGTAGTAGTGTCTAAACACAGTTTAAACGCTAGTCAGAATGGCCGAGAGATTCTCTTGTGGGTCGGAAGTGGGTCCTTTTTCCCGCACATGCTCGGAGTGTTCTTCCGGTGAAAGCCCATGGATGTTTGTTATTTTTTAATTTTAATTTAATAAAAAAAATAATTTCATTTTAATCCCCACTGACAAACCAGGGCGGGGTGAACAGTAAAGACTTACATTGATCAACTTTGTTCGAATACTAGGTCGTGAAGTGGGTTTGCAAGAAAGCATGACCGAGATAGATAGATAGATAGATAAATAGATTGTTGATAGAGAGAGAGAGAGAGAGAGAGAGAGAGAGAGAGAGAGAGAGAGAGAGAGAGAGAGTGTGTGTGTGTGTGTATTTGTAGCATACCCCACCTGTATGGACTGGTCACAAGGCCTCGTTTTAACGTGGGCCCACCCACAAGCCGAAGCTCATGGGTGGGAAAGAACAAAAATTGCGTCGATACCGTCGGCATTCCCCCCAAGGGGGCGTCTCAGGCGCTGGGCAATAAACCCAGCCCTGCCCTCAAAGGGGCAGGTATTGCCTGGCGGGATGGCCCTCTGGGATCGACGCTAATAATTGTACTTTAACCCGGTCCAGTGGCCGAAGCACACTGGACCCCCCGGATGGGGCAGGAAGAGAGAGAGAGAGAGAGAGAGAGAGAGAGAGAGAGAGAGAGAGAGAGAGAGAGAGAGAGAGCGATGGAATCCGTTCTTTCAGTGTAACACAATGATGACGATGATATTTAAAAATGCTCAAAAATATATGGGGGAATTTTCCGGGAAATTAAAGAAAAAAATGAATGAATATTGCAGAGACCTGAAAATAAACAACTAGCTAAATGCTACTATGAGTGCTATTAGTGCTTTGACAAATGAAACACCACGTAAAAAAAATAAAAGCCATTGAATATTTCGGACTTGAAACCGCGGAAAAGTTACGGAGCGTATTGATTCAATTATAAATATCCTGAAAGATTCACTGAAGAAGAAAAATGCTACTTGTCAGTTTTATCTGCCGTACAAGTAAAAATAAAGAATAATCCTAAAATTCAAATAAATAAAAAAACAAGTTTTCCTAAAAGTGATCGTCGATTTTGGGCCTTTTAAAAAAAGAACACTATATATATATATATATATATATATATATATATATATATATATATATATATATATAGTTGGTAGAGTGTTCGACTAGGAACCACACGATCCCTGGTTCGATCCCGGTCCTCACCAACTCAGCGTGTGAGTAGCACAGGGATCTGAGCGGTAAGTTAAGGAGCTGATGGTAGATGTGGTGCCCCACCTCAAACGCCTAAATAATCCCCTTGGTCTAGCACTTGTGAAAAGGAGATAGACTCTCCCACTGTCTGGCTGATACTGACATTAAGCCACCCCGAGAACTTTACTTTTTTACTTATATACATAAATATATTTGTTATCTATATCTTATCTTTTATTATTATTATTATTATTATTATTATTATTAGTTTTTCACCCCTGTCATAGCTGGTGGTTCACTAGAGGCTGAGAGACAGCAAGTCTTCTCAGGTCTCCGGTACTCTTCTGAGTATTCTAGCCGATCCCAACAATGCTGTATTTTGGATGTTATTATTATTATTATTATTATTATTATTATTATTATTATTATTATTATTCCCTCCTTTCGAGTTTTTCATATCAGCGTTAGCTGATGGCCTTTCACTGGAGTCTGAGTGGCAACAAGTCTCATCAGGTCTCCAGGACTCTTTTGAGTATTCTGGCAAATTGCAGCAGTGCAGTATTCTGGTTAGTCTCGATTCTCCCTCTAATTTCCAAATTTTCCAAACTTTTTTCCAATCTTTTTGGGACCGTTCCAAGTGTACCAATTACAATTGGTATAATTTTGACTTTCATATTCCATAACTTTTTCAGTTCTCTGGAAAGGTCCAGGTATTTGTCCATTTTTTCGTTTTCCTTCAGCTTCACCCTGTTATCTTCTGGAAAGAAAATCCGCCAATTGACAAGTTCTTTTTTTTTGTTAATCAACACTAAGTCTGGTCTTCTTGGTGGGATAAGGTGATCCGTTTTTATCTCAAAGTCCCAGAAAATTGTATGCGTTTCGTTCTCAAGAACAGATTCTGGTTTATGCATATACTATTTTGTTGTATGGGCTAAATTTAATTTTTTGCATAATTCCCAGTGGATCACCATTCTAACCCAGTCGTGCCTAGTCTTGTACTCCCGTTGTATTAGTTTGCTACATTCGCATAGTACATGGTTTACAGTCTCATCTCTGTCACCGCATAGTCTACATTTACTATTTTGTTTGGTCTTATCAATTTTCACTTTGATATAGTTTGCCCTTATGGCATTATTCTGTGCAGCAATTATTAGTGATTTTGAGGTTTCCTTTTCTTAACCATGTCCAGGTTTTTACATGTGCAACCTCTCCGATTTGTCGTTTGAAGTGTCCATATAATTGTTTTTCTTCCCATTTTTGTTTTCTAGTTTTTGTTGTTTTTCTGTTTGTCCATATATCACATCTACTATTGTTGGCTGCCATAAGTAAGATGTCTTTGCTTTTTTTGTGTAGTCTTCGAGTTGATAGATTGTGGCCTCTACGCTGTCCACTATGTTGGCAAGATCTCTTTCTCCCTCCTTTCTTGATACATATAGTCTATCTCTATCGTCTCTAGGGTGTAGAGCCTTATGCATAGTCATTAATTTTCTAGTCCTTTGGTCAATCTGTTATTATTTATTATTATTATTATTATTATTATTATTATTATTATTATGTGATTTTAAATGAGGAAACAATAAAATAATGTTTTATCTTTTTTTCCCTTAAGTGCATATTCCCCAGACCTCCAAAACAGGAACATCACTATCAGATTTAACGTCATTCCCAGGACATGAAGACCCTCAGTCACAGCCTTCTGGCACCAATATGATAAAAAGGGAGTGGCTTGCCATAAAAGCCATAGGGTTTGGGGCAATCATATAGGTACTAGGGCTTGACGTGACCAGCCGATTGATCGGAGGGGGCCTCTCTGACAGCCCGTCTAAATCAAGTAAGGGCCAAAGTGGAGTGCTGCATGTCATGGACTGCCCAACCACATGGCTTCCATCCTTAAGCATCACGAGTCGCCACCAACGGCTAACAGGTGGCCCCATTCGGGGAGTCTTACTCTCTGCATAGGTGCAGTCGGAGTATTCTAACGACCCATCCAACAGGGCGAAACTGTATATATATATATATATATATATATATATATATATATATATATATAAGTGTGTGTGTGTGTGTGTGTGTGTGTGTGTGTGTGTGAGAGAGAGAGAGAGAGAGAGAGAGAGAGAGAGAGAGAGAGTATAAGTGTATTCATATATATATGTTTATATGTATGTATAGGTATTCATTGTGGACATACAGAGGATAAAGTAGACCCCAAATAGAACAATTCGCAATTGATCTGGTTTAGTGTATATATATACATATATATATACACACATACACACACACACACACACACACACATATATATATATATATATATATATGTGTGTGTGTGTGTGTGTGTGTGTGTGTGTGTGTGTGTTGCTATTGATAGACATCACCTTCGAAACCAGACAGGCTAAGAATGGCAATTAAGGCAAATAACGACCTCTCGTCTTACTGGCGTATATTCTAAACACAGAATAGCAGCGCATCTTTAATTACACAGTGTTTTAGATTCAGGGGAATAGTGATCCATCATTCAAAGACACTACTAACGTCTTTTTCGTGGATTTGATTTATGTAACCCCTTCTTCCGTCTATCACTTTCAAATTAAATGTTTTCACCAAACTGATTCGCGTCGCTTATTCAACCGGCCGCCATGTCTAACCCAAGCGGATGGTTACTACAGCTACTTCGGTTGCTGCTGCTTCTGCTGCAAGTAATGCTTCGCGTTCTACCGCCACGAATATCTGTTTTTCACCTCAGTTCTGGTTTCCCATCATAAAAGATTTAAGGAGCTTTGCTATTCTGCACTGAATATTTATAGTTTGTACGCTGCCAACTTTGAGCTAAATCATCTCCAATAGAAAACTTATCAGGACTATAGTGTTTTCTTTTCCACTTATCTGTACAAAGGCACGTTCAGCTTAGAAGTGGAAAACAAGGTCAGATTTCGGTAGAGGTTCATCTTTCAACGTCCTCGCTTTCATCCAGGTTTGAACACTGGTCATTAAATCATAAATATTGAATTACGCAATGTCTTTTTTACGTGAGGATTTTAATGGGGCATCCTGCAGGGATCCAACTCACAATTCAGTAATAATGCACCTGCAAGACTATCTTTAAAAAAACAAAATTCCCCCTCTACCCAGGCGACGCTTCTAGTAAATAGATAAAAAGAAATAATTTATAATTAGCATAAGAGTATGATTTATGCAAAATTCCATTGTAAACCTTTATATACAACAAAAAGACTATTATACATTCATTTAAAAAAAGGGGGGAAGGGGCATGCCATATTTATAAAAAAATAAGACTTTTCAGGTAAATAATCATATTCAACTATTACCTGCTTCTACATAATTTCTAAAGTTAATTGAAAGTATCATTTTTGTTTTTCAATCAGAAGATGCTTTGAAAGAAATAAAAAAGTTCCATGCAAATACAGCTCATAAAAATTGCATTGCAGGCTTTTAATCAAGCTAAAAAGACATATCAAGCAATCTTAGTGTATCTACAAACATAGAAAATTCTTTCCTTTTTTTGATCAGCTTTGAAGAGAATTGACTAAAGATTTAAAGGAGACTCAAAGAAAAGTGGATTCTAGGAGACTGCAATCTGTAAAAATAAAAGATAAAAAGCACTCCTGATATAACGCATCACGCACTCGATGAAGTTTACTATATACTGACTGGATCCCCAGCAGATGGCTACGAGTATCCCCCAATAAGTGTTAAACTGCATCTGATATATATATATATATATAATATATATATATATATATATATATATATATATATAATCAATGGTAATATTATGGATTTACACTCATGACTTGAAATTTCATGGTAATCCAATCATCAGATGAGCCCAATGGTTGAGATCTTAAAAACCAGTCGTGAAATGGTTGAGATTTTAAAAACAGAGTATTTTTTAGCGTTCATATAAACGTGAAGCGTTTTCATGCGATGGGAAATATAAAGCTAAAAATTGTTTTTTTCAAAACTGTGGCTTGTTTAACGTTTATGTGACGTGGATCGTGTTCACGTGATGAATGTTATGACGGTAAATTTATATTTAAAAAAAACATGATAATCAAACAAACTTGCTTTGGTTTTAATGCAGGCGGTGTTCAGATGATTTTTTAAAAATAAATAAAAGGAGAGCGAAAATTAAGGGATCGATTAGGGTCAGGTAGTAAGTGACACTAAAAATTTGTTCAAATACCTACATTTCGAAACATAATATATATATATATATATATATATATATATATATATATATATATATTGTATATATATATATATATATATATATATATATATATATATATATATATAAACAGTTAATTGCCAATCCACGAAGCAAACAAATATTTTTACTTCCTGAATAATTAAAATCGATTTAAAAAGTGCACAATAAAAAGAGCTAGATATACTTTAAAACCGAATGGGTTAAAATCCTCCGACTATAGTTTCTTGCAGTAGCGAGTCTTCAGCGAGAACTCTCGGAAGATTCGTTACTGCGTGAAACTATAGTGGGGGGATTTTAACCCATTCGGTTTTAAAACACACACATATATATATATATATATATATATATATATATATATATATATAGATGTATGTATTAAAAACAGTTAAAACCCCCTTCGCATTCTGTGGGTGACTATAGCCTAGCGGTTAAGGTGTCTGATACTGAACCAATCGTATTTCAATCCCGGCTGTAAGTAGCTTACAATTACTTTCATACAATTAATGCATAATACCACAAAAACATGTCCCCCACCTGTTAACTCACCAAATAAGATAGTGAGAACCATATATATATATATATATATATATATATATATATATATATATATATATATATCCTTGGAAAAGGTAAGGATCTACCCATTCTCCCTCCAGCTGTTGGTAAGAATAGGGCAGACTGATTCTTTAACCTCGGTATGCAAACTGTTCTAGTAAAAACTCTGAATTCAAACCTGTTAAACTACGCTTACAAAGTCCCCTTGATTCACATCCTGCTCGTGCGGAAGGGTTCGTTAAATACAGACACATAAGTTGATACAGATATATGTATATCGGTTATTTCCTATAAGTCTAACATAAACAAAGGCGAACAAATCTTGACTGATTAATTATTTTTATTTTCCCATTAAACTAACCCTAAATCTAACCATAACCTTAACCCTAACCCTAAACTCTAATCCTAACCCTAACCCCATCTTTTTCCTAGTCGATCAATAAATAAATAAATAATTTATTAGTCAAGAGTGGTTCACCTTTGTTTATGTTAGACTTATAGGAAATAACCTGTATGTCTATATATATGTGTGCATGCGCGTGTATGTAGTTTAACTCAGGAAAAATGTTTATACCTTATCTGTACAATATGATTTTAAACAGTATCCATTTGTTCAACATCCTTTTGAAAATATTGTTTCTATTGGAGTATGAAAATCAGAACCGATATTACAATGACCAACTAACGGAGTCTTTAAAACTATGATATTATAAGAAATCCAATAGACATTTTAACAGTTTAGAATTGTTGACATCATTAAAACAAGAACAAGAGATGATAAATAACTTTTGTAATATAGTGGACACCTCCCACCATCAATGAACCTATTCACCGGTTGTGTGCCCAACAGCAAAATGTCAGTCAGGGTGAGCGCAAAAAACGATCACAAGAAACATGTTGAAAAAGTTCAGTCAGTCAGTGAGCTATGGACAGAATGATAACAATAGCTAAATTTCAGAGTAGGTATAGATTTTACTTAGTTTGGCATAGAGTAAGAGGCTCGATTAGGAGAACGGATGTTATAGGAAGCAGCTAGGGAAACTTCGAAGAAGCCCTTGACAGGTGCTGTCTGATTGAAATTGATATTTGAAAGGTACTCACAAAGGCATTTGTATTCTATCTATCTATCTATCTATCTATCTCTCTCCCACTCTCACTCTCTCTCTCTCTCTCTCTCTCTCTATCTATCTATCGATCTATCTATCTCTCTCTTATATATATCTATCTATATCTATCTATCTATCTCTCTCTCTCTCTCTCTCTCTCTCTCTATATATATATATATATATATATATATATATATATATATATATAAAGTGTTGTTATGGGTCCAACGGGAGAAAATTAGATGTTTTTAAAAAAGAAGGTTCGTAAAATGGATTATATTTATTATTATTATTTTACATTTGCGACGCGTGTTTCAGATCTTTTGATAACTTCTTCAGACGTTAATTAACCATATTCTGTCCGAATGTGAATATGTAAATGTATATGTACAGATATATATATATATATATATATATATATATATATATATTTTAAATTTTATTATCATTTTATATTTGCGACACCTGTTTCAGATCTGATATCTTCTTCAGGCGTTAATTAACTATAGTCTGTCCGAATATGAATATGTACATGTATATGTTCATATAAACTAAATGCCATCCTTGGCCAGTTGAAAAGGACTTAAAGAAAGTCCTGAGTTATGGAATCCTTTGGTAAGCTTATAAGTCCTATACTGCGTATAAGTCCTATCCTGCGTATTGGTAAAGGTCCATTGATTTAATCCTATGTCCGTCGTCCACGAAGGTCACAAGTAATTATGTCCAGTAGGGTTGGTTTAAGTATTGTATCAACCTCAGAGTACTGCCAGTGATTGGCCAAAAAATGCGTCAAATGATTATGGCCGAATCTATAAGTAGGAGCGGGCGTCCATCACACACCTTATATCCAAATAAAGTCAACATATATATATATATATATATCTTTTTGAGTGACATATGAACAATCGTAACATTTATAGCAAAAAGCGACTACAAATGATTTATATACATAGGTATATGGGTAAATATGTACATCTCTATGAATATGTTTACGCAACAACTTGTTTGCATGCATTCATATACACACGATAAGAGGCGCGATTAGCATAACGCTTATCGTCGCATTAAATGGAATCAGTGGCACAAGTTCAAATCCTGAGGTTGTTTGTATTTTACTTCACATTAGGACTTTGAGAAAGACATCAATTCGTCACTCCACGTCCGCGCATCTACCGGTAAATAGTATGTATTTACTCAACAGCTAGAGGGAAACATCATTTCATGCCTTTCCTAAAGAATGTAATGTGATGTGAAACGCAAACAGCTATGTGTAATTAGTAAAGTAATTCTGTATTACTGTATTCATAGATGCATTAATGCTTTATAAGGACCTAGTGTTGTATTGATATCCCAGTTTTCTTCAAATTTGAATCAGACAATTGGGTATGCTATTAAAACACTTTACATTGGTATTATCTGCGTTATTCGGACTATTGTCCCCATCTTCATGGTTAAGATGCAAGATCAGATTGAGAAAAAAAAAACAAAAAAAAAAAACAATATGAGTCTAGGTAAAAAATCATACATAAGTAAATAGGTAGATATTCTAACCAAATCAAGACATTAGGTTTATAAGTTCCCAAAATTCACACTCACTTGGACACATGGCCTAGTGGATAAGGTGGTTAGGTTAAGACAGTTCTAAGTGACAGTTATTTCTGGATACCGAGTTCAATCCTGAGTGGAGGCAGTTAGAAAAATAATTAATACAACTCCTACCCCAGCTATGGTTAGCGGAATAAGAACAGGATACCCCCGTGGAATAAATAAAGGGTTAGGTTCAATGTTCCGTGATGGCTCCCGATTACGACAAGAAAGTTCCCGAGTTCGAAAAGAAGGTTCCCGAGTCTGAGAAAGTTCCCGAGTCCGACAAGAAATACCATAAGAAGGCCGGAGGGCATGTCTGCCGAAACGTTGTACAAATAACAATGAAGATGGGGACAATAGTCCGAATAACGCAGATAATACTAATCTTCAAGCCTCATCTCAAACATTCAGAGAAATACTTTACATTGTTTCTTTAAAATTTTTTTCATGCATGCAAATAATTCTTTCCTTATGTTCTATGCATTCTATATATCTGTGTTATTGCATCCATGGATGCACCAATGCATTCTAAGAACCAAGAGTTGGTTATATGCAGATATACATAATTCATATAATCTTTTTAAGGAACTGAAAAAATATTTTTGGTAATTACAATTTCAAAGACAAAATAATACTGAGGACTAAAAGAATTTTGGGAACACTTTTTTATTAATTAAATCTTCTCAATCCCCCAACTTTACAAAAATAAAGAACGGTTTTACGCTGAAAATAATGGAACATTTTTCTGCTTCAAACAGTTTAAACCGCCCTGTGGCCTGGAGTAAGTAACACTGATAGCTTTTTGATTTAGTGCGTACTGGGACGCACATATTTGCTTTGAATGAGTCCCCGGTAAATTTGATGGGTCCCAATTAAAGTTTCTTAATAAATTGAAGGATTTTTATTTATAATCTAGGGTAATAAATAAAGCCGTCTAACTCCTACCTTGTAACATGTCCTCTATAATTCGTTTCTAAGACACTATTGAAATGTATTTACAGTTAGCTTGAAATGGTGAGGGAAGAAAAAAGAAAAACGCTGGGACGCATGGATATGATTTTACTGCGTCCTTTGAGATTTTTGTGCGTCGGGGACGCAGGACGCGTACCTATCAGCATCTCTGCCTGGGTTATTGAATACATCGACTGCACCTCTGTCTGTTGGCGGTGGGTTACACACCGTAATGCCAGAAGGAAGGAGGTACAACGGTCTGTGAATCGGGTACTAAGTGGTCCCGTGACATGCATCCCTTTAATTCGGCCCTTACTTGGGCTAGACGGGTGATCGGAGAGACCCCGGCGATCAATCGGTTTGTCATGTCAAGCCCTAGCAACTATATGATTGTCCCGAGCATATTCTTCAAATTGCTCGTATTTAGAAATTGTGTTCAAACTTGTTTTGATATTTATAGTTTTCTTCTAATTAAGGAATGCGTACCTTCTTTTTATGTTACAAAATCAGAGAATCGGGACAATTAAGAGTTTTAAAAAATGAAACTAATCAGATTATGTTTATCTTTTAATGCAATTAATTGGTTTAGTGAATGGAAATTTACCTTTAGCCGTTAAAGTTATTGACAGCAGTTAACCTTTCGCTGACCGGTACGCCGACTTCTGATTGCCTGAAGGGAAGACGTGTGATAGGGAACTTATCTAGTTAATTAGATATCCGCTGTTAGTCAACAGGCAGGCGTTAGGATCTTTTCTCCCTAGATTCCCGCTTCTCACCGCACGGTTAGAAACCTTTTTGGCTGGGGTTTTTGTATTAAAGAATAGACGTCTAAAAAGTCTTGCTTATTAATTACAAACAAGAAATAAGCCCGGAAAACGCAGCTCATAAGAAAGAAGCAGCCCAGAAGATGAGAAGACAGAAGACAAGAAGACAGCCCAGAAGACGAGAATGGCCAGCGACAGGAAGAACAAACAGAAAAGTAAGAATCCATCTCCTCACCATCACCTCTCATCTCTCCCCATTATATACCCTATATTCAAAAAGGGTATATAACAATTCCACTTAAAAACTGGCCTTGTGTCGCACACTGGTCGTGGCGGAGAGGTTAGATAAATACATACAGTTACAACCGGGGAACACAATGCCATTGCTAGATGAATCAAGTTTTCAGCTATAACATATTATCTTCCCACATCGTCACCATTTTGTGCATTTTCGCTGACAATGAAATAGACCCTGCACTGCGTTGCTAGGTGAGACTAATCAATACTATTCTGAGCAAGAAACTATAGCAGATGTTGGTAACACATTATATTTTGGAGGCAAACTTAGCGTAACGGTTATTGAATCTGCGAGACTTGCTTGTTAACGACGGGACGCCCTAGGTATTTACTCAGCCCAATTTCAAAGTGCAGGATATGACACAAGGTCGGACCTATGGGGTTTCAAGTGAGGATTGAACTCATTCAGTAGAAATGGATCCATGACATTAGTTTGTTAACATATTAGTTTGTATATATATATATATATATATATATATATATGTATATATATATATATATATGTGTGTGTGTGTGTGTGTGTGTGTGTGTGTGTGTGTGTGTGTGTGTATCTATGTATATATCTATTATTATATTAAAGCTGAGTGAATCAATCATTATTTGTTAAAGGCTTTTTTCCTGTTTAGTTTAATGATACAAAATTAATACTAGAATATTCCTTAGTTTTAGGATTGAGTTAGGTTTGAAAAAATTCCATTCTAATTGGTTCTAATTAGTCGTAATTTTCAATGAAGTCAACAACTGACCCGTCTTTTACTCACATTATGCCTGTCACTTTCCCCTCTCTATTTATATCTTGCTTGCGTCCTGGTTATTTATGTTCGTTTCTCTCTGAGCATAAAGAGAGAGATTGGAGAGAACGTCCCCTTTCTTAGAAATCTTACAAAATGATTTTATTGTTGTTTTTTTTTAATCCTACAGCCGCAATTATTTTTGAAATAAATTATTCGCTTGGCAAAGTCACTTTTCCCTAATCCCATTATCTACCCAGAGCTAAATGGTGAGTCAATCGCTATGTTTTGTCATGAATCTGTATATAATATATATATATATATATATATATATATATATATATATATATATATATAAATTTTTTGCTCGTTTTTATAGTTAAAATAGAAGCATTATTTATAATACGATATATTTTTTTTTCTTTTTTTGAAGGCAAAATAATGCAGATTCATGTTGAAAAACATATTTATTGTAGTATTCTTAATTTTCGGACAATATCCATCTTCAGAGAATTTATTATAGAGTTGAAAATGTTCCATCTGTGTTTTTTAAAGTCAACTTGGTTCTAATGACGTTGAGTTGATGGAGATATGAAATTTAGAAGAGATCGTAATTTCAAATTCGGTAGAGATCGTGTAGGTCCGTTGAAATCCGTGAGTTGTTAAATTGCGGGACGTTTGAAATCATTTTTTTTTTCTTTTAAATTTATTTTCTCTAATTTTTTTTTTTTTTATAAAGGAATTTATTATTTTTTTTTTCCTTTTTAATACTATAAAAACAAACAATTCCCCGCTCAGGGCATATTGAAATAGAAATTTTTTTTTGCTCGTTTTTATAGTTAAAATAGAAGCATTATTTATAATACGATATTTTTTTTTTCTTTTTTTGAAGGCAAAATAATAGTATTAAAAAGGAAAAAAAAATAATAATAAATTCCTTTATAAAAAAAAAAATCTCTCGAGGTGGACGGTAAGCTAAGTAAAATACAATTCTATAATACTTTTTTCTATTTCTCTGAATTTTTGTGATGAGGCTTGATAATAGGATTATTTGGATTATTCGGACTATTATCCGCATATTTTGTGCACAAGGTTTCGGCCGATGTGCCAATTGGACATCTAGGCGTTTGAGTTAATACTGTTCTAAGTGACAATTATCTGTAGGCTGCAGGTTCAATCGTAGTCAAGGGCGTTAGTAACATAGAATAATTAACACAGCTTAACACTTGTACCCATTCATGATTAACAGAATGAGAACAGTCTACCCTCGTGTATTAAATAAAAGGTTAGGTTCGAAGTTCCATGATGGCTCCCGATTACGACACGAAGGTTCCCGAGTTCAACAAGAAATGCCTGAGGACCGGAGGGCACATTAGCCGAAACGTTGTGCAGATAACACTAAAGATGAGGACAATAGTCCGAATGTATCCAAATAGTACAAATACTTTTTCTATTCGATTAGAAATCAATGCTTTAAGTCTTTACTTGGTTTTACTATTGAAAAAATGTTATTAAGAAAGACGGTTACGCTTAACCAAAAATCTAAATATGGCGATTTTCTCATGACTTGTCTGAAGTGACATATTATTGTTAGAACAAAAAAAAACTAAAACAACATAGACTGTGTATGAAAACAATGGAAAATCATTCCAATGTGTCCCCCCAAAATAATTAAGTATTTTTCAGTTCTTGTGTTCGTATATATAATCTCCCATAGAAGCAGCTTGAATAACACGTATTGTTATTGAAGCTGCTTCAGGCGCTAGAATCTATCAGTTTTCATTCTTTCTACCGTTTATTTTCCATTTCCCTTTTATTTACTTAATCTGAATTGTCCGGTGGTGAAGTGACTAAAACTGGTGCAAATAATTTATCGAAATTACCAAGGACCTAAATGATTTACAGTATGACAGTTTCTAGTAGTCTTACAGACAGACAGCTCACAAAAGAATTACAGCAGGACGAATCATAAGAGATTTATAGTATGACAACTTTCAATAGGTTTATAGTATGCCAATTTATAATGGGTGTATCGTACGGTAACTTAAATCGTTTCTGCTTGGTTGCTTGGTTATTAAGTTTAATGGCATATCAACCCTTGTTGGCTATTTAATGCCAAATCTTGTTATTTTTATATATATGATTTTTAAGCAAATAGTTTGTAGGTAAATATTGTTTTGGTTTTATAAACTGGTAGAAATAATTTTCATTAATTCTATCTGTATTAATAATTTGGTAGAATTAATAAACAGGTTGTTGATCCTCAACCTCCGCCGTCTAAATCATTCTTTATAAACTTTAAACAATGGAATTTACAGTATCTCCTATATAATACCAGTGCTCTATTTAACCATTAAGCAAAATGACCACATGATTAGGGCATTAATAAAAGAGAGAACACCACTCAGATTTTCCATCTTCTTAAATTGAAATTATCAGGTAAAGATTTTAAGTAAATTAATATTTACTCGCAGGACCTGTGAATATACCACAGTATGATAATTTAATCATTAAAACCTTTGATATGTTTACTTAAGAGCTATTGCTATATAGTTCAATATATAAAAAGTATAATAATCTTGATTTAATTCTCTTTCACTCTTTTTCTTTCCTTCTTTTCCTTCTTTTCAACTTTTCATTATGTTCGATTGAAACAAATTAGCTTTATCACTTTCGTGTGCTCACCCACTCTCTATCTTTTCCCTACTCTCATTCTTTCTTTCTTTCCTATTATATCTTTGTGTAGCATATCCTATTTCTTCCCTTTCTTTCTATATAATAAAAAACAGAAAGGTTCATTATTTAGCTGAGGTGATGACACTCATAAGAAATTGCCTAGGGCAGAAAAATACACCGACTGCAAATTAAAGACGGAAATCCTAGTGGATGCGCAGTCCATTATAATAGATTTATAAGACAACCTTTTAGATGAGCTGATAACAGAAGATTGGAGCAACAGATTGTCACCAATCCTCTGAACAATATTCCTTGGGTTTTGAATTCCTACTAAAAACAATAGGACAGAATGTGCACTTTAATTCATTGCCTACCAAATTTCGACCAGGGTTGTAGCAAACGTTCTTTAACTCGTTTTCTATTGTAAAAGCATCAAGTATCAGTTTCACAGACAAATCAAAAGATGGCAGGGGTGTTCTTGTAGAGATTTTTCAGTGTAAACAAGTGAGATGTGTGAGTGCTGCTGCCAGCAGTTTCCGGTAGGATCGCAGTGGTTGGGGAGCCGTTGTGAGTGGTTTAAAGTAGGCAAGGAGTTAAACTTAGTATAACAACCAGTCTAAAGCAAAACTCAGAATTCAAACCAGTTGTGGCCCAGGAAAGGGATGGGCTTTGACAGGCTATTCCTGTCTAAGACATGCTATATGAGTAGGGCCCCTACAACTTACCACCCTGTCGGCTGGGGCGTTAGAATGCACCTACTGCACCTCTGCAGAGGGTTAAGACTCCCCCAATGGGGCCACCTGTTGGCTGTGGGTGGCGACCCGTTATGCTTAAGGATAGAGCCCAGGTGGATGAGCAGTTCATGACATGCAATACTCCACTTTGGCTCTATCCCGGGCTAGACGGGCGATCGGAGAGGCCCCCTCCGATCAATCGGCTGGTCCCGTCAAGCCCTAGCACCTATATGATTTTCCCAACCCTATTGCCCTTATGGCAAGCCTCAACCCCTTTTTATCATATGGGTGCTAGAAGGCGGTGGCTGCGGGTCTACATGTCCTGGGAATGACGTTAAACTCTATCTGGTGGTGAGGTTCCAGTTCTGGAGGTTTGGGGAATGTGGAGCACCCCTTCATCACCATTGCTCCCTGGTCTACTCTGACCCGGAGTGGTAGTACCTATTAGGGTCCCATCTATGGGTTAAATAGAAAAATGTATTTATAAAAAAATTGTATTATCCATTAAGAATTGATTTATTTCAAAACTTTATCGGCATTAAATGAGCCACTGAGGTTGATATGCTGTAAAACAAACCAAACCAAACCTACAACTTATACAATCCATATTATGGGACCAGAGTGTGAGTTTTATAAAGGTAAACGACATTTATTTCTTCATGGAATAATCTTTTAAAATTTGTGATAATCAAGCACCTTCAAAATTGTTTAAAACGTTCAATTAATTATGAGGCTGTCAATACATAAGCAAAATCTTTCCTGTGGAAATCGGTCACTCTTTTAAAGTTGACCAAAGAAAATTATCTATGTGGCTTAATGAGTATTTTATGGAATTAAAAAGTGAATAAATAAACTATGTTAGTATAAGTTTAAAACTTGTATATGAGGCTAGGTAAAAAAAATCAAAATATTAAAAGGGAGGTAATTCATAATAAAGCAGTGAGCAAACAAAAACACACAGCTTGTTATCAAATTGCTTAGAATAGCGGGAAGAGGAATAAAGACATGTCAAATGCAATACAAGCTTTAAATGCATAAGAGAAACAAAACAAGGAAGAAAAAGAAAAACATTAATAAAACAAAAAGAAACCGTAAGAAAAATAGACCACAAAAAAAAAGAAAAAAAAAGACTTAAGAAATGGTTAAAAAATAGTAGGAAAAAAGATGGAAAAAAGAAACAAAAAGAAAAAAGATGAAAATAAAAATAAAAATAGGCAAATGATTTGAAAGAGGAAAAAGAGGAATCCTTTCGCCGTATAAAAGATCTTTTGAGATGCGGCCATTTTCGATTCTTCTGATATGTCCAAGCCAGCTAAGGTGCCTCTCACAGAGAATGGAGAACATGCTGTTCACTTTGAACCTAACCCTATATTCAATCCACGGTGGTATACTGTTCTCATTCCGCAAACCATAGTTGGGGTACAGGTCTTAAGCTGTGTTAATTATTATTACTGTAGCCCTTGACCAGGATTGAACCTGCAGCCCATGGTGTTCCCGAGATGAAGGAAAAAAGAATGAAAGATAAGGACAGTAGTCCGAATAATCCAAATAATATAAAATAAAAAATCTGAGAAATAGTTTATGGACTGTTATTTCGACTCATGCTCGTGATGGTAAACACACGTTTAGCCATTTTTTTTTTTTTGCTTAAATAATTTTTCTTCCTTTTCTTTCTCCTTTTTTCTTTCCTTTCTCATTTTTTCTCCACTGTATTTCCCTCATTGATTAAAAATATTTTCCTTCAATACATTCTTTCTTTCTTTCTTTCTGTATAGGTCGAGAGAGCTCAGCAGTCTTTCCTTGGTTGTTGATAAAGTAGTGAATGATCTGAAATACTTTTTGTCCTGGATATTGCTGCTGCTGCTCCTACTTCTTCTGATGAGGTTTATATATAAAAGTGGCGTTTCTGTTTATGCCTTATACCAAAATATAATCTAACATGAGCGTTTCTTCATTTTTGTGTCCGTTCTTGTTCTTATAAACAAACACAAGACTTGGTATATTTTTTAACGTCTTTATTTCAAAATCCAAGTTATAACCAGATGGGTGGAGATGAATAGCTAGCGGAAGAGGAGTGCCATTTTGCGTCCGCTTCCATTGGTCGCACGAAGGTTCCCTGAATCACTAACCGGTTTTCGCGATTGGATTGACCAATCAGAGAACAGCAAACTAGCTCAGAAGAAGGTGACCATCTGCCTATCACTACTAGGTTTTTTCCATGTGTCTTCTTTTACAGAATTACTAGTTACTTTTTGAATTCTACACTACCATATATAATTAACAGGCAACCTATTGATTATATAACATACGTACTGCTATCGTATCTCTATAGGAAGAACTTTAATATATACCAAACTTCTATTGTACATCTATACGTACACTTATTGTTTCCTCTTTAATTAAGAACTCTCACCCACACCGACTATACTTCTGATCGTACTTCTATTATTTTCTCAATAGAATGAACTTTCACACATACCAAACGTGTTTCTGTAGGTACTTCCACCGTAGCTCTATATAAAGAACCCTCACCCATACTGAACGTACTTCCCTTCGTACTTTTATCGTTTCCTTTCTCGAAAGAACTATCATCTCATAACGAACGTACTACTATTCGTACTTCTATCACGTCCTATCTAGATAGAAGTCTTACCCATATCGACAATACTTCTATACGTACTCCTATCGTACTTCTCTAGAAATAACTCTCATACATACCGAACGTACTTCTATACGTACACCTATTAGGAAGCGCGTGGTGCAATTGTTAAAGTCATGGGAAATGGACTCGTCACCCCGAGTTCAAATCCTGGATATGGTAATTGCATTTCACTTAGCGCTAAAACCCTTGCGAAAGGTATAAATCCTAATCTCCCTCCAGCTATGGATAAATAGTAGGGCAGACTGGACTCTTTAACCTTGGTTAGGCAACCGGTCTAGGAGAAGAAAACCTCTGAATTCAAACCTTCTGAACTCCGCTTAAGAAATTGACCTTGTGTCACATCCTGCTCGTGTGGCGGGGTTGGTAAATATATATATAGACGTACTCCTACCGTTTTTTCTCCCTAAAGAACTCTCGCATATACCGGAATTATTTATAAACGTAATTATATTATTTATCTGAATGTTTGAGATGAGGCTTGAAGATTAGTATTATCTGTGTTATTCGGACTATTGTCCCCATCTTCATTGTTATTTGTACAACGTTTCGGCCGATATACCCTCAGGCCTTCATCATGTATTTCTTGTTGGACTCGAGAACCTTCTCGGACTCGGGAACCTTCTTTTCGAACTCGGGAACTTTCTTGTCGTATTCAGGAGCCATCACGGAACTTTGAACCTAAAGAAGGTTCCTGAGTCCGAGAAAGTTCCCGAGTCCGATAAGAAATACCTGAAGAAGGCCGGAGTGTATATCGACCGAAACGTTGTACAAATAACAATGAAGATGGGACAATAGTCCGAATAACGCAGATAATACGTACTTATATTGTTT
>CM042145.1:82543054-82590023 GCA_023376005.1 Doryteuthis pealeii
TTTAAATAACCCCACCAAAAGAAGTTAGACAGAAAAAGGGGGTCGAATTGGAAGGCCATTTAGATTCGGAATTTCCTGACAATATTCGGCAACCAAAAATTCATTTTTGTTGTACTTATAAACCTCTCAAATGAATTAAGTCGGTATCAGGCAGACAGCGAGGGAATCTTTCCCCTTTTCACTAGCGCTAGACCAAGGAGATTGTGTTTTGGCGTCTGAGGTGGAGTGCCACACCTACCACCAGCTCCTTACTTTACCACACAGATCGCTGTGCTACTCATAAGCTGAGTTGTCGAGGGCCGGTATCTAACCCAGAAACTTGTTGTCCCTAGTCGAACACTCTAGCGACTGAGCTTAACCGACCCTAGTACAATTCTGTTGCTCTAATTTGTTCTTTTACATTGACATAATTGCAAAGTATATATATATATATATATATATATATATATATATATATCATCATCATCATCATCATCATCATCATGTCGCGCAATTAGCACGGATATCCATGACAATCTCTTGCCAACCTTCCCTATCACTCATTGCACCTGGGAGGTCCTCTGCGGAGCATCCAGTATCCTCGCATATTTTGGTCAATGTAGGTCCTTGCTGGGCGCCCCACACTTGCATGTCCATGTGTTGGCTTCCACAGGAGAACGTCGCTTATGAGCTCGTCCTTGCTTCTCCAGCAGTGTCCCGCATGCCTTGTCCGTCTCACTCGGATAGTTGTGAGATGGGGGGCAAGTGACGGTACAGTTGTCTCCTCGTGGGGTGCTGCTTCCACGATTTGTTCAAGACTGCACGTAGCATTCTTGTGCAGCTTCCATCTAGCTTATTTTCAAGACGCTTCGTTAGGGTCCATGTGGTGCATCCATATAGCAGCACTGATACAACCACAGCCTGAAAGAACCGTCTCTTTAGTTTGTCGGGGAGATCGGACCTCCATACGACTGATAATTTGTTTGTGGCCGCCCCATGCCTTTGCTATTCGTGTATTAACATCACTCTCTGTAGATGAATATTACTACCTAGGTACGTGAATTGTTCTACTGGCTTGAGAGGTGTGCCGTTGAGTGTGGTGATGTTTCTTTTCTTTTTGAAGCTTATGAACTCCGTTTTACTGGAGTTCACACAGAGGCCGATATTTTCTGCTGCCTCCTCCAAGCTATGTAGTAGTGACTCAGCCTGTGCTGGTGTATCTGCAAGAAGTGCAAGATCATCAGCATAGTCTGCATCTGTGACTGTTTGTGCGGGATATCGCCTACTTCTTGCCTTTTTCAGTGTGAAACCTTTTTCTTTTATGGTATCTAATGATGTTCTGAGTACGTAGTCTAGGCATATTATAAATATATATATGGTGCCAATGTATCTCCTTGTAGGACCCCAGCGGCGATGTCAAAGAAATCTGTGTCACCATCAGGTGATCGTACCATCGCTTTAGTGTCTTTGTATAGCATCATCATAGCTGCAACTGTTTCTTTGGGGATACCATATGCTAGTAGTATTTGTTCCATTTTTCCTCTATGTATGGAATCAAATGCCTTGGAGAAATCTACGAATAGCAGCGTTGCCTCTAGATTCTTTGCTCGTACCCCTTCTATGATCCGTCTAATAGTCAGGATCTGAGAGGTAGTGGATCGATTTCTGCGGAATCCGTTTTGGTTTTTCCTAAGGATTTTTTCTATTTCGGTCGGATGCGATTAAGAAGAAAGGGCATTAAATACCTTGGCTGCAATAGCCGTAAGAGTTATGCCTCTGTAATTTTTAGCGATTCCGAGATCTCCCTTTTTGGGGAATGGGAGAATGCAGCCTTTCGTCCATTTATCTATTCTATTTTGTCTATATACTGCATTACATAGCCTAAGCAGTATGTCATTGAACTTTCCCATCTTCCATACCTCCGGGGGTATTCCGTCTAGTCCTGCCGCTTTCCTACCTTTTAGCTTCTGTAAAACTTGGTTGATTTCATCTATTGTGAAATCCCCCAGTTTGATATCTAGTTGTTTATCTACAATCTCTTGGGTATTGTTTTCTACGATTTTAGGTGGGTTCCCCAGAAGTTTTTGGAAGTGGTTTTTCCATTTCTGGAGTCTATCTTCTTGGCTGGTTGCCTTTAGCTTTGATTTAGAGGTATGTTTCCTACCACTAATAAAATATATATATAATATATATATATATATATTATATATATATATATATAATATATATATATAGTTGTATATCACAGATATTACCGAAAGTCAGAATCTACAGGTTATGTTTGCAGTACGTGTTCAATTTGCTAGATTTGATTATAGAAAAAAATAAAGCCTGCGGTTTGGTCTATTGTTAGTATCAGTCAAACAGAGCGGGAGTCTATCCCCTTTTCGTTAACGCTGGACTGTAATTAAGAGGTAAATTCCATCACCGTTTTTGATTATTGTTTAATTTGTGACCAACCTTCGATTTTCAAGGTAAGCTCACTTATCCCTTTCCTCTGGAATATTTTTTAGAAGAGGCTAGATAATTAGTATTATTTAGATTCGGATTATTGTTCTCATCTTTATTGTTATATCCACAACTTTCTGCCGATATCCCCTTCGACCTTCTTTAAGTGTTTGTTGTCGAACTCAGGAACCTTCTCGAACTCGGAAACCTTCTCTTCGAACACGGAAATTTTATTGTCGAACTTTAATCCTGCATTTTGATATTTTGATATTTATGATCGTCTGAAGATTGCATTATAAGCATGAAACTGCAGTTACGGAATATTAACAACATAAGACTGACTATATATATAATATATATATATATATATATATATATATATAAGATTTTGGATGTTTGTTTATTTAGAAACGTTGCTGGATAAAGTATATATTAAATTTTTTACTTGAAGGCACTTACAACGCATGTATCGCATAAAATTCGATACTTTTTCTTATAGAAAATGAACTTGACAAGTGTAATCCCAGTAAAGGATGGCTCGATGTGTTAATACGGAATTAAGCTTGTCAAGCGATACTACACGCCTCTACCATAATAGGTAAGGGGGCGTTATTGAGAGAATAATAACAACAAACAGACCTAATGCCCTTCGGCGAAGTGAATAAGATTTTTGGATGTTTGTTTATTTAGAAACGTTGCTGGATAAAGTATATATTAAATTTTTTACTTGAAGGCACTTACAACGCATGTATCGCATAAAATTCGATACTTTTTCTTATAGAAAATGAACTTGTCAAGCTTGTCAAGCTTAATTCCGCTAGGATGGTCAGCTGTGTACTGTGGCCGAGGCGATAAAAGTGTTTCACTAGTGTTTCACTGTGTCTGCTGAAGTTTCGATTTCTGTCGGAGGGAAATCGTTAGTATATACCGCTGATGAGACTTAATAAAGTTGAAACAGTCTGTACGGTATTCTGCACATCGAGCCATCCTTTACTGGGATTACACTTGTCAAGTTCATTTTCTATAAGAAAAAGTATCGAATTTTATGCGATACATGCGTTGTAAGTGCCTTCAAGTAAAAAATTTAATATATATATATATATATAATATATATAATATATATATATATATCATTTACTGATCTATCTAACTAATTTAATATATTTTATTTTATTTTACAACTGAAAAAAAGCTAAACAAATAAATTCTTCTATTTGACCATTTTTATTTTGAATTCGAGATAGTTACAATGTAGCAATATTCACCGGAAGTTAACCAGGCAAGATTAGATATATATACATATAAAAATTCAAACACATTTTCAACAGATATTACAAGGGTAAGAGACGGATTTTATCTTCTCTAATAAATTATAGAATAATTATATTAATTTGATGCTTCAAAGGAGTCTAATAATAGATGAGAAAAAAATTCTATCAGGGACCCCATTCTCAAAAAGTGTTTTAATACTTTTGAGAGGGTCCCTTGGAAAGGATTTTTCATTTATCCCCCTCATTTCATTCATTTTTATTTCATTCATTCATTCATTTTACCATTTAATCAAAGGCAAGAAAATAATCAATTTACATGTTTAAGTATTTTGTGGACCATCCTATAACATCGTCTTTGGAATTAAAGGGGCATTAAGCTTGAGACAAACATTGTAGTTTACAAGGTCATTGTACTACTGTACTATGTATGTACCCCAACCAGTCATCAGAGGTAGTATGTAACATAAGATCGAAAGTATAGGGGCATCCAGTGTGGATCAAACTCGCTATTCACTAGTAATGGATTTACGAGACTAGCTTGCTAACTATTGTAGTACAATAGGACAAACTTGTATGTATGTATGTATGTATGAATCTATGTATCTATCTATTGCATACTGTTCATATCTATCTATCTATATATATCTATATATCTATATATCTATTTATCTCTTTCTATCTATCTAAACCTGTTCCCATCTATCTATATAATTATCTATCCATCTATTTATCTATCTATCTCGGCCTGTTCCCATCTATCTATCTATCTATCTATCTATCTATCTAAGCCTGTTCCCATCTATCTATATACATATATATCTAAGCCTGTTCCCATATTTCTATCCATCTCTCTCTCTCTCTCTCTCTATATATATATATATAATATATATATATATATATATTATATATATATGTGTGTGTGTGTGTGTGTGTGTGTGTGTATGTATGTATATATATCTGTCTATTTATCCCATTCTGTTCATATCTAACCATCTATCTCAGTATCTATCTATCTGCCTATTTCAGTCTGATCATATATATCTATCTATCTTTTATCTGTATGTCCATACCTATGTATTTATCTCAGTCTGTTCATATCTATCTATCTATCTATCTCACTCTGTTTATATTTTGTACTATTTCATAATGATTGTAGTCCTTCATCGGCCCCTACCGATCACAAATTAAAAAGCTTGGTGCCTTTCATAAGACTTGCTACGATTCTTGTAGTCATTTTAGGGTTGTAGTTGTAAGCAGACGCACAGTGAAGATCATTTGGGCCATAAAGTTTGATCCTTTCTTGAAATAGAAAGATGTAGTATCAGTTTTAATTCTTGTTGGCTGATCTGTCCTCAGAGAATTTTATATTCCTCGTCTGCTGGTCTGTCCTTCTGCAGCGAGTAATTGTAGGACAATTTATCAACGCCTTTAAATAGTACATTAAATAAGTGTTTGGGCGTTTTTGATTGGCCGATTCTGCCAGCGCAGTTTTAGAACTGTCTATAAATACTAGTCTTGGTCATTAGTACACCTTATATCCCAAAACCCCGACCTAACCGAAACTATTCATGACAGTACACAAAGCCAAAGAATCATGCAGCATCGTGCTACCTGTTATCACTAAAAGTACGCGTTCTGCTGAGATCGTAAGAGACGTACTACTGTGGAAGCCAGCACATGGGAACACTAATGTGGGCCGCTCAGTCAATTGACCAACTATGTAGGGATACTGGCTGGTGCGTGGAGGAGCTCCCAGTGTCGATGAATGATAGGGATGGTTGGCGAGAGATCGTCATGGATATCCGTGCAAATTGCACGACATGATGATAATGATATCACAAGCTTTTTTGTACTTTTTGACATACCTTATATACTGAAAAAAAATAACATTCCATTCATTAATTTTTTCAAAATACAAGGTGTGTCAAAAAGTATCAAGTTTAAAGCTATATTTACCAAGACAGAAATGAAGAATGAATGTAACGTTATTTCTCTGAATGTTTGAGATGAGGCTTGATGATTAGCATTATCTGCGTTATTCGGACTATTGTCCTCATCTTCATTGTTATCTGTACAACGTTTCGGTTGTTATGTCCTCCGGCCTTTTTCAAATATTTCTTGTCGGACTCTGGAACCTGCTCCCGAGTTCGGAAAGAAGGTTCCCGAGTCCGAGAAGATCGGAAGTCCAACAAGAAATACCTGAAGAAGGCCGGAGGCCACATCGGTCGAAACGTTGTACAGATAACAATGAAGATGAAGAAAATAGTCCGAATAACGCGAATGTAACATTATTTCTTTTCAGAATATAAGATTTGTCAAAAACTGGTTTAATAAATGATCCCTAGGTGTTATTGTTCTCTAATATTATTGTTTTATTTTCCAACGTATTAAAACAAATTCTATAAATAATTATATATAGAAACCAATTTAAATATAATTGAAATAAGTGTATTTTTTTATATGCGTTCTTATTTAATTTCGTTAATCTTTCTAATTTAAATTACATTAAAACTTAAATACTTACGCCCAGAGGGTGCATATTCTTGCTAGTAAAAATAATAACTTGAAACCAAATGATAAATTACCTGGCAATAAAATAATGTTATTTCCATCAGCAATTCTATCGAATTTATCATTTCGCAATTATTCTTTTTCTTTTTAGTGCCCCAGTATAGAAGGAAACAAAATCACGGAATCGGTCTTCACAACAAAGCTCACATGTGGCGGCAAATAAGACCCAGGCTTGTTAACCGTAACCCAACCGGCAACAACGGAACTGTCTGTCGCCAGAATGTCTCGGCAATCCTATGTCATCTGTGCTTAGAAAATGATGACGTCAGTTTCACAGATTTTTTAAAAAAACACGTTTTCCCCCACAAAATGTGCTACACATGTTGGTAATTTTCGAAACATGCGATCTAACAATCCTTGGAATGTTTTTCTTATCTCTCTCTATTTTCTTAATTAGAATTAGACTATATTCGTTTCCCTTTATATCATGCAATTATAGATAATATAAACCCATTCGAAACTTAATAAATTACTTTGAGATAATTAAATTTAAGATAATATATATATATATATATATATATATATATATATATATATATATATATATATGTGTGTGTGTGTGTGTGTGTGTGTGTATACGGCAGTTACGATTATATCTTAGTCGTCAACAACCTTGGAATTTCAATGGGTTCAGATAACAAACATCATCATATGGCTATATATCTTCAGGCAAATCTATCTATATATTCATTTACTTACCGAAAAATATATACATATACATGTGTGTATGTTTGTATGTGTGTGTGCTGTATATATATATATGTCTGTGTGTGTGTGTTTGTGTGGGTGGGTGGGTGGTTGGGTTGTGTGTAGAGACCGATGATTGTGTAGTGACGAATCAAACTTACCTGACTCAAAGTGTCCTCGGTGACTGGCCTGCAAAATGAGCCATGGCGGAAGAAGGAATGTGGTTGGGGCGGTACGCCACTGTACCCACTCTGAGTAAGAAGTGTCAAGAAGTTGGAGGGGGCAGAGTGGACTTTTTATAGAGGGTGCAAGGCATTATGGGTGACTACCCATAGTGCATTGCAACTTTTGTTTGGCTATAAAAGCGACCCATTTTTGCCAGAACGGTGCATTGCATTTTTGTTCTTCAGTAACAGTATCTAGAAAGAGGAAGAGAAAAAAGAATAGGAAGAGAAAGAGAAAGAAAAAGAGAAAGAAGAGAAAGAAGAGAAAGAGAAAGAGAAGCTGGTGAACAATTTTCAGATTGCATACCCGTGGAACTGCCAGTCTTCAAGAACCATTGATTATGAGCCTACGCTATTTTAATTTAGATATACAAACTGTATCACCAATTTGAAACAATATTTATAAACTCAGCAAAGTATATATATATATATATATATATATATATATATATATATATATATATATATATATATACATATATATATATATATGGCGTGCAGGCTAACTTCCTGGATTGTGACGTTGCAATGAATGAGTGTGAACTCCAGTCACGCTATTACATTCAGGTTCGGACTAATACCTTTGGGAAATTATAAACTCACTCATCTGCCAGCAAAAGCTAAAATAGTACTACAACTATTATTCTACAAGTATGCGTTGGCATTAAATAACCCATTGATATTTCAATAAATAATTCTATAGTTTCTAGTAATTATTTCTATTTAATAATATTAATTTATTTGTTCGCAGTTAAGCGGTTTTAAGTAACTCATAATAATCCTTAGTAAACAAAATATCTTCAAGTGATTATTCCTAATATAAAAAAAACTTAAAGATATACAAGGTGTGTCAATAAAGTACCGATATTTTTTGTACTTTTTGACACAGCTTGTATTCTAAAAAAATAACGTTCCAGTCATTAATTTTTTTCAGAATACAAGGTGTGACAAAAAAGTACCAAGTTTAAAGCTGTATTTACCAAGATAGAAATGAAGAATGAATGTAACGTTATTTTTTCTTCAGAATACAAGGTGTGTCAAAAAGTGCAAAAATCTAGATACTCTTATGACACACCATGTATAATATAAGGTATTCCTATCCAAAAGATTTTAACCAGATTTATTTAACCTATATTAAACCCATACGTTACCAACTAAGCATTCACTATTTCTTGTTTCCAAAAATGGTTATATGAACCATATTTAGAAAACACCACGCTTTAAACAAAAGAAAAGAAAGAAAGAAAGAAACACAAACAAAAAAGCCAAGTAAAAAACACAAAAAGAGAAGAGAGGAGAAAGGCCACTGGAAGGAAAAAGGAAAAAAGGAAGAAAGGAAGGATAAGAACAAAAATATATAAAGAAAGAAAGAAAGGGAAAACAAGAACGAAAGAAAGAAAGGGAAAAAAGAGAAAAAAACAAGCCCTTGTTACAATTTGACATAACAAAGAAAAGGAAAGAAAAGGCAAAGTAAAAAAGTGAAAAGAAAGAAGAGGATAGAAAGATGACTGAAATGAATGAAGGAAAGAAGAAGAAAATAGATAAATAAAGAAATAAAGAAAGAAATGAAGAAAGAAAGAAAGAAATAAGGAATGAAAGAAAGAACGAAAGAAAGTAAAAAAAGCAAAGTAAAAAAGTAAAAAGAAAAAGAGAATAGAAAGATAACAGGAATTAATGAATGAATGAGTAAATATATAAAGAAAAAAAACGAGCAGTGAGTTAACAATGTAATGTTACTCCACGTTCCCCATACATTTTAGTGTCATACCCAGAAATGTCTGCAGTTGAAAAGATGTATAGGAAGAGAGGTAATGCAATTGAAGTGGCGCAGAAGGGAGATAAACAAGGAAAATGAGACAAAAAGATAAAGATGACGAAAAGAGGGACGGTTGAATAGAGAAGGGATGGGGAGAGAAGAAGGAAGATGTATTAACAAGGAAATATAAGTAAAAAGAGAGAGGATACTAGATGAGAAAGAAACAGATGAGGAATGAAGAAAGAAGGGAAAAAGAAGAGGTGAATAGAGAAAAGCAGTAAAAAAAATTATGCCAATTATAATAAGAATGAAAAGGAAAAAGGGGGAAACAAAAAAGTTAACAAAGAAATAAAATATTAAACCTCGGTTTCAATCGAGCAGTCTACCAGATTGAAAAGTATCTTCCACTGGCAATGAGGAAAATAAAATAAAATGAAATTGAAAATAAAATAAAATAAAACTTCGATTAAATGCTGTAAGTAGCATTCAGGCCAGACAAATCGATAATGAGCTTCACAATTTTCTTGAAAGTAATCGAATTTAGAATTTCAATTTAAAAAAAAAACGAAACTTAGTAGTGTTGTAGATAATTTAGACCTGAACACCGAGCCAGACATTTCAGCCGTAGAGTGGTTGCATTCAAAGTCTGAGTGAAAGAATTCTGAAGAAATTTGAAGAATTCAGAAGAATCGAAAGAATTGGTCAAAGAAGGTATTTACCCAAACCCAAAAGATGTGACACAAGATCGCTAATATGGGGTATCCGACGAGGATCAAAGTCGCTATTCAGTAGTAATGGATCTGTGAGACTAGCTTGCTAACCATTACACCACGATGGGACGGTTTGAATTACCCAACCCGTTCGCCACGGTTATGATGTGGCACAAGGTCGCATGTATAGGCCATCCAGCGAGGATCAAAGTCGCTATTCAGTAGTAATGGATCCGTGAGACTAGCTTGCTAACCATTACACCACGATAGGACGGTTTGAAATACCCAACCCGTTCGCCATGGTTAGGATGTGGCACAAGGTCGCATGTTTAGGCCATCCAGCGAGGATCAAAGTCGCTATTCAGTAGTAATGGATCTGTGTGACTAGCTTGCTAACCATTACACCACGATAGGGCGGTTTGAAATACCCAACCCGTTCGCCACGGTTATGAATGTGGCACAAGGTCGCATGTATAGGCCATCCAGCGAGGATCAAAGTCGTTATTCAGTAGTAATGGATCGTGAGACTAGCTTGCTAACCATTACACCACGATAGGGCGGTTTGAAAATACCCAACCCGTTCGCCACGGTTATGATGTGGCACAAGGTAGCATGTATAGGCCATCAAGCGAGGATCAAAGTCGTTATTCAGTAGTAATGGATCTGTGAGACTAGCTTGCTAACATTACACCACGATGGGACGGTTTGAAATACCCAACCCGTTCGCCACGGTTATGATGTGGCACAAGGTCGCATGTATAGGCCATCCAGCGAGGATCAAACACGCTATTCAGTAGTAATGGATCTGTGAGACTAGCTTGCTAACATTACACCACGATGGGATGGTTTCAAATACCCAACCCGTTCGCCACGGTTATGATGTGGCACAAGGTCGCATGTATAGGCCATCCAGCGAGGATCAAAGTCGCTATTCAGTAGTAATGGATCTGTGAGACTAGCTTGCTAACTATTTACAACACGATGGGATGGTTTTCAATACCCAACCCGTTCACCACGGTTAGATGTGCACAAGGTCGCATGTATAGGCCATCCAGCGAGGATCAAACACGCTAATCAGTGGTAATGGATTTGCGAAACTAACTTGCTAACCATTACACCATGATGAGATTCCAAGGTTGTATTAATCCAATGCCTTTATCCACCTCGTCACAGATAAAACACAAGGTCGCTAGTATGGGGCATCCAGCGGAGATCGAACTGGATATTCAATAAAAATGAATCAGCAAGCACTGGTCAAAGTATCTGCAGAGTGCGCTATTCATAGGAAATGGATACGGCGACACGAGTTCAAATCCTGGAAGAGGCTGTTTGCATTTCACATAGCCTGGGAAAGTTATCCATCCAACTTGTCTTTAACCTTGGTATAGCAGCTGATCAGGAGAAGAAAAAAATCTGAATTCAAACCAGTTAAACCCGTTTAAAAAATGACTTTGTGTCGCATCTGATCGCGTGGAGGGGTTGGTAAACACACACACACACACACACACACACATTCTTTTGTATATATATATATATAATATATATATATATATATATATATATGCACGTTGTCTAATGGTTAGAGTCGACCCGAGTTCAAATCCTGGACGAAGCTGTTGGCATTTCACATAACTCGAATACACTTCGGAAAGGTAGGTACCCAATTACTCTCTTTCCAGCTATAGGTAAATAGTAGGACAGAATGGGCTCATTAATTTTAGTTAAATAATCAATCTAGACTCTAAAGGGATTACCAAACATTTTTCATGGTGGGCCGGATAATTGAAAAAATAACGAGCGTGGGCCACATTATTATTGTGTTCAATACTTGCTAGCCAAAACCAAAACGAAAGCTCTGAGAAAAAGATGTAAAACAAAATGTATCTTTCCATGTTATATTTATAGTTGAGTGGCGTAAGATGCACAAAAACAAATTTAATCAACATATTTATTTTCAAAACATTATCAAAGAACGCAACATTAGCAGAAAGGTTTAGTGCGATTTGTGAAACTGAAATTTGCCTTTTAAGATATCGTCAATGTTTGGTTTGGAATTGCTACATCCAATCAAGAGAATTGCTTTCAAATATTTATCAGTCAATTTCGTTCGATGGTTTGATTCTGTAGTCAAGTCCATGAAGCTTTAGTAAGCTTAACATGATATTTTATATTTAAATGGTATCAGAACGTCTCGCGTTCCGTACGACTTAACAAACAAATTTAATTCGGGCCAGATAAAATGCCTTCGCAGGCCAGATTCGGCCTGCGGGTCGCAGTTTGGTGACCCCTGCTTTAAAGAAATGCATGTTTTTTTCTAAACAAACAAGTATATATTTACACAACTCCACCACGACGTTACACAAGATGTGATACAATGTTAATTTTTAAATGACGTAAAACTGGTTGGAATTCATTGTTTTCTCCTAAAATGTTTGCCTATAAAAGGGTAAAAATCCCAGTTTATCCGGGGGTATAGCGTCAACGCATATGCAAACAGCTTCGTCCAGGACTTGAACATAGTTAAGCAAGTGCGCCTCCAAATCTTAACATAATAAAGCACTGGATGATAATTACTCTCTAACACTCTTTGCTCGTGATTGAACCAGCGACACTTCTCTTGTGATTTCACAGCTTTGTTCTCCTCCTCTCTCAGTTCCCCACTCCTCCGTTTTCTGTTCCACCTCTCCTTCATTCCTCGTTTGATTTACGTCGTTGCTCGCTCTAGTCTATCGACTGGATGACCATTTTTCTCCCCTCCCTCAGAGAAACCCACAAAGACTCAGGCGCTTTTATAAAGAGGCCTTTCCTTCTCCTCTCTAACTTTTCGATGTTGCATCCTTGCATACACCCACTCCTCGTTCACCCGTTCAGTTCCGATGTCTCAGGCAAGGTGGACTTGCACGCAAAGCAAGTCCTTGTCCGCTTTGCACGAGGTAAGTCTCTTCTCTCACCACATAAAGCACTGGATGACAATTACTAGTCATCTGTTGAGGATCGAACCGACTATAATGGCCTCTATGACAAATCTGCTAGCTATTGTTCCACGGCGAGGATTCATTCTTTGTTTGCAAAATTAAAGCCTATATGGGATCATCAGTAACGTTGTTTTACAAATAGATATTTTCTTCCCGGGTCTTTTTCCCCTCTTTTTTTCTTTAGATTCTTACTTTAGTGGGTCTGTTTTTGTTTGTTATTCTGGCTTCTCAATACACACCTTTTCCTATGTTTTTCCTAACTTCTTTCTCCTCTCCTCCCTCTTTCTCTATCTGTCGATATCTATCTCACACACACACATACACACGCGCATGCGCACACTCTCTGTCAAGCAAACAGTGCGTTCTTCAAAACACTAAAGTCATCTATTTTCTTTCGTGTTGTGTCTACCGAGCACAATTATTAACGCTACAAAGTAGACCAACGTGTTCGTCTGGCTAATGTGATATGATATATAATTACGGAAAAGTTCAGCATCGGCTGACGAGATTAAGTGAAAGGTAGAAGAGGAGAAATTAAGTTAGACAGTCAGTTAGTAATCAATTCTAGAGGCAAGAGGGACCGTAACCCAGAAAGCAGATAACACACATACACATACACACACATGCACGTGCGCTTAGATACGCACACAGACACAGACACGGAAACCCAGGCACACACACATACAAATACACATTACGCAAAGATACACATACATACACGCACAGTCCCGCACACAAACGTCCACACGGACGGTGCCAGTCCGAATCAGATAACATGTTCGCTACTAAGGCGCAGAAACCTTTGATGATGTTGACTACCTGTCGGTAGGTGGTGTTGGCTTTCAATATAACAATGCTTGTCTTTTAATCTTTTGGGGAGAGGGGGAGGTGCTTGCCGGACCTTTTAATACGTCAATTCGTTTGTTGTTATTTACGTTTTCCTCTTTTTATGTGTTCAAAAGAATTTTCTTTTGTCATTGTCTTTTACTCAACTTATTTAAGTATGTATATAGTCAAATCAATACAAGATCTTTTGTTAGTAATTAATACAGTCTATATTTAATTAGCGTAGATACTCGTATATTGTGAGAATTATTTGTCTCCCCCCATCTTTCTATAACCTGGTAGTGAGTTGGTGAGGTGGTAACCGACTGGGTTGTCCCATTTCCCTCTCTTGAAGCTGACACCCCCTCGTTTTGGTTTATACCAAGGCCTTAAAAGTCCGGCTGCGAGGCGGGTGAACAGAACAAACTGAAAGCGAGTGGGTTATACGTGCAATTGCACATTACTTCTTTCCCCTTAAATAATTGACCCAGTACGAGTAACAGTGGGTCGCGTTTTTGAAGTGGTTAGCTGCAAAGCCCACTAAATTTCGCAACCACTTATTTACCTGGTTTGGTGGCTACCCCACTAAAGCTCGCTACTGGCCCCTACCCCCTGCGTCGGAATAAGTGCTCTTTATATTTTTCTCGACAATATAGGTCAAATTCAAGGATCTAATTCTTAAGCAATAAATGAATAAATAAATGATATAAAAATAAAATTTGCGTCACCTATACAAAAGTACTGGCAGGATACGATAAGGTGTAGCCTTTTTTGGCAGATCGCAAATCAGCACTCACTCCACACACACACACACACACACACACACACACACATATATATATATATATATATATATTATTTATATTTTTGCTTGAAGGCAATTACAATGCGTATATCGTATAAAATTCGATAATTATAGAAAATAACCAATCCAAAAAACTTATTTCCTTCACCGGGGCATGGGTCTAGTTTGTTGTTATTCATTCAACGTTTGCGTACCTCATATGGTAGAGGCGTGCTATTATCATTGACAGATTAATTTCGCAGGGATTGTAAGATGCCAACGGTCCGTTGGCCAAGCGGTAAAGTCACAGACTTTGCCTTCTAGACTACCGGTTTCGATTTTCTGTCGGAGGGAAATCGTTAGTATACATCGCTGATGAGATTTAATAAAGTTGAAACAGACTGTACGATGTTTCTAGCATCGCATAATCGTTTGCCAAATTCACTTGTCATGGTTATTTTCTATAATTATCGAATTTTATACGATATACGCATTGTAATTGCCTTCAAGCAAAAAATATAAATAATAATATATACTTTAATTCAACAATGCTTCTAAAAACAAACTCCGAAATCTCTATATATATTATATATATATATGTATATATATATATATATATATATTCCCTATATGGGTAAGTAGTAGAGTAGACTAAGCTCTTTAACTTTGGTATGGCATCGGTCTAGGAAAATTCAAACCTTTAAGAAATTAACCTGGATGAATGAATTGCGTCTTGGTGTGCTTTTCTCACGGACATTTCCAACTGACTCTAGTTTGCTATACAATAGGCAAATCTGAAACAAGTAAAGCGCATGCCCAAAATGAATATATCAAAATGGCGCCAATTTACCCCCCCACCCTGTATATGTTATAATAAGGAATTATTCCTCCTCTTTCTCCTTTCTCTCTCTCTCACTCAAAAAGTTCTATACTTCAACCTTTCCCTTTCTAATCACTATGATCTTTCTCTTGTTTTTTTTTGTTGTAATTTCTCTTCCTTCCAAATTATCTCTCTCTTTTCGTTTTTTTTCATCTTCACTATATCTTTCTACATCAATCAGTCTTCAACCTTCTCTCTATCACTTTATGTTTTATCTTTTCCTTTTTTTAAGAATTAATGAACATTCTATATTCTTATTTTTCATACGTATTAGGAAAGAAAAGTTATGGTACATTTACCTCTGTCACATAATAAATAGGTTGCGTATTAATTATGTAGGTAAGTGTGGAATTCAAAAGTTAACTGGTAATTCGTTAGAAAAAGAGTCATGGAAAAATAACCAATAATATAGATAGATAATAGTGACCTTTGGCTGACCTTTTTTAGAAGATTATGTTTAAATTGACAGCCAGATTTGAGACACTGCACTTAACGTCGTTGTTCCCTATCTAAAAAGGAACTGAGTTCAATCTTTTGCTCCAGATGTAAGTAAAAGTAAAGTAATCAGGGTGGCCTAAAGTCGGTATCAGCCAGAGAGCGAGGTGAGTCTTCCCCTTTTTCACTTGCGCTAGAGCAAGGAGATTGCTTTGACGTCTGAGACGGCAGCCACACTACCTTACTTTACGCACATATCCATCTGCTACAACATACGCTGAATTGGCGAGGGTGGAATCGATCCAGGAACCTCCAGGTTCCCAGAACGGACACTCTACCGACTGAGCTAAGCCGAAAGACTTCTATAAACAATAATTTCTGATTGGTCAAACGTTTCTTGATCTAAAAAAGTTTCTTCTTTATTTTGTTGAAAAAAGTGCCCTACACTCTCGAAGTAGGGGGCTGACTCAAAAAGTAATGGCCATTGTGTTTAGGACAGGTATAGATTACCAACACAGGAACATGTATCATACATCAAAATAAAACTGGTATTCTTTGGATCACATCCCTACTTCTCCTCATTAGTCACCGTTTCTCTCAATAGCAATGTTCCACTTCGAATAAGAGCATGTGTCCCTGCCTCGTAACATTCTGTTGACTGTTCTTTGAGCCACTTTTTTCTTTACAGATTTCACTTCCTCGTCATTAGAATAATATTTGTTCTCTTCGGACCCATGAAAGAGGTTTGCCATTCCGTATATGCAACCAGTGGTTCCATTGCTTTTAGGTTTCTTTAACACTTACCCTCTACTCTATTAATGAATTTTCATATTCCTGAACATACAACACTGTTATTTGATTTTTCGGATTGTTGTCCTCATTTTATTTGTATGTTAAAAACACAACGTTTCGGCAGTATGCCCGATCTTCTTCAGGGTATAACCCGTCGGTTGCTACCGAGCTAAAGGGCTCACAGAATCTCCGAAATTGGCCGTCAAGATCGGAATTTCTGCATCAACCAAGGATTGCAGGGTCTCTATATTTGCTGGGTCTAACCGAATGCCCCACGTTGTGCTAGATCTCAAACGACTAGAAATCTGCTTATACAGAAACTGATTTCCGAGGTTAATGGCGCCTATTGGTCATATAAAAAAAAATAACGACTCTTTTTCTTCTTCAAAAATCAACAACATTTATATTCAAAAATCAAAGAATACAAATAATTACTTCTCAAGGTTTGTGGGAGTGATGTACCCGTAATTAAATACTTCTGGTCTTCTGCAAAGTATTGTGCAAAGCAGTTCGTAAGTTGACTAAGTTTTCAAAATGGTCTTAGCTGAAGTCAGTTACTCTCGGCTCTCAGTACTGCGTTAATCTTGTCAGCTAGCCCGGTCAGCGCATGTGATCCTCAAGCAATCACAACGTCCTCTTTCAAGCGCAGCGTGGCTTAATCTGCCCGTTTCGGCCTCTTCTCTGCCCGTTCGGCCTTGTCTGCTTCTCAAGCCAAAAAACGTCTGAGTTAAATAATATTTCAATCGGAACAATTTATTTCCGGCCGACATGAGATATTAGGAATTTTTTCTCTGCTCCTCCCTACTTCAGCAGGGTAACCCCCCCCTCTTCTTTCAACCAGCCAATCAAATTTTACTTCCGCTCACAATCTGGGTGCCATCTCTTCCGGCCACTTGAATGTTTTTTTTAAATACATTCGACTTTCTTTAATTTTCGATTTTCAACAAGAGTTATCTCCATTCTTAAGTGTTTAAGGAAACAATAAACCAAAGATTCTCTTTGCTACTTGAGTATCCTTATAATACAATTTGGTTTTCTTTTAATTTCGATTTTCATTTTCCGGTAATCTATAAAACAGGATTTATCTTTTCCGCCGCGACTAAAGTCTGATTACATCAAAAGACTTTCTATAAACGCCGCCACTCGCTTCTGGGAGTTGACCTACTTGAGATTTTACTACCGGCCACCATCCGCCTCGACTGCCCGGTCGAGGTCATTGCCGGATCGCCCATCTGTTTTGAATCTACGGCCGAAGTCAGTCCGGCGAATTATATTTCCGTTTTTTTCTTTCTTTCTTTCTTCTAAATTTCAAACCTAAATCAGGTCACAAGGGGTTCTCTGTCTATTCGAGTATAGCAATGTTCCCAGCCTGGGAAATTATTATTTGTCTGATTTTTTTTTTAGATTAGGCCTGATGTCTGTTATTTGATTTTTTTGTGGCAGCCAAACTATTCTAAATGATTACCTAGCTTGGGTAATTTTCCAATAGCTGGAGTGAGATTAGTTGGATTCATACCTTTCCCATGGGATCAGCGCTATCTGAAAATGCAAATACCCTTCACCTCTTTTAGGTGATGGGATAGGTGCTGCCTTGGGGAAAAGTCCCTGGGGGTCAAGCGAATAACCTCACTTACTCTTTAACCTCACTCATTCAACCGAAGCCAGATAAAGAAAGTTACGCACGACCCGAGTGGCACGAGTGCTCGCTGAAAGTGCCCAGTAAAGGCTAGAGTTTTAAAGGCTCACTAGCTTCGATTCGAGTGTTAGATTTTTTTCTTTTTTCATTTAATTTCATTTCTTTTCAAAAAAAAAAGATGAGAAACTGAAAACCGATTTCTATGTTCTGATATGTTTTATAAATTTTAATCTTTTAAAAGCATTTACACAATTGCAATCTATGTTTTTATTTTCCAGTGAATCCTTTATAGCATTAAAAGATCCCATCTAAAAACACGCCATAAATGCAGCATTTTAAGTTATTTTCTTCGAAAGGCATTTAGTTCCAAACAAAGATAATGAATTGAAACTATTTATTGAATCTCATCTTTGTGAAAAATCCGAAAAAAAGCATTAAAACTTTATCTCGACATATAAACTGACCTTAGGTAATCGCCAAAAATCACGTCACGTGGATCAGTTTAGGCATAATTGAAGGAAGAAACGTAAACATTTTTGAAGTTTTTTATTTTTAAATCTCGCAGATAATAACGAACATAAAGGGTTGTTGCAAAGAAAAACAGTTAAGTTTAAAATTATCCGATTGAGAAAAAATTACTCACCGTTATCTTGAAAAATAAGTAAAACAGTCCGTTTTTATTAGAACAGGGCCGGTTTCATTATTGACATTTTTTTAGCAGAATTCTGTATTCATGGTTGTTTTACTAAAAAGATCCCGTATTAAATCTTATAAATATCTTTCTGATATAATTATTCAGACACAATTCAGAAAAAAATTAAAAATCTTTTTATTCGGGTTCATTTCATCAGATTTCATAAAATAAATAGCGTGGGGGAGACCTCATAAAAATATTTCCCTAATATCTTTTAGGAAAATATTATTTTAAACATAATTTCATTAACAGGTAAATAATTACCGAAATTTTCGTAAAAGTTTGACTTAGTTGATTTTTCGTAGAAATTTTTTTAAGAAGTCCGATATTCCAAACTTTGTTTTTGGCTACGTTAAATTTCAATTGATTTAATGGTACGAAATGTAAAATTGATTTTGTTCATAATTTTGATTATCCGTAAGCGAGATTTTTTTCTAAAAAGATCAGGATCTTTTAATGTTTCTTCTTTTGAATGGTCCAAAAATGTTGAAGATAATATTTACCTTATTCAAGTTTATTGTGTTAAATATATGGGGAGGGTAAATTTGATAGGTCAAATTGGAGGTGCCTACTGAACATGAATTTCATATCATATTCCACCCCGACGGCTGGGGCAGTAGAATACGCCGACTGCCCCTCTATAGAAGGGTAAAATCGCTAATGAGGCCATCTGTGGGCCGTAGTGGCCAACTGTGATGCTTAAAGACGGAATGTGTGGTGGTTGTGCAGTCCACGATATGCAACACTTCCATTTTAACTTTACTTAGGCTAAACGGATGGGCCCGGAGAGGGGGGTCTCTCCATCGTCCATAAATCAATCGACTGGTGTCACGTCAACCCTAGTACTATATAATTGTCCCAACCCTAATTGCCCTTATGGCAACCCTCCATCCCTTTTTTATCAATATGAACTGGAAGGTGGTAGCTGAGGTCTTAATCTCCTTGATATGAATTAAACTGCATCTAATTGTAAAGTTCCAATTTGGAGCTCTGGGAGTGGAGTACCTCTTCAACCATGCGCTCCCTGGCTCACTATGGCCCGGAATATTAGACGTTATGGCCCATCTAAATGAAAAAAATGAGTTTAAAGAAATATGTTTAAAATATTGAGTTTAAAAAATTGTGATACCCACCAAGATGAATAAAAAAGAAATGTCGTCAGCATAAAAATATCCAACAAGGGTCGTCATGCCGTATAAATCCAATACATCCCACCACCAAACAACACCAACAAATTTATATAATAGGCAATGATATACTTAAACAAGAGAGTAAAAAAACATTTTAAATCTTTCAAAAATTAAAATTTTTTTTTTTTTTTTTTTTTATCAATTAATTTTTCCAATTCCAGTACTCTTTTTTACCAGAGTAAAAATTTTCTTCATCCCACCCTCGATCTTTTGTCTTTTTATTTAGACTGCAAATAGTTTCAAAAGTATATAACCGCACCGGATATTTTGCGTCATTTTTTTCAATTTTGTAAATACTAGGCACTGCCAATTTATTTGTTCTTTTCATGTTAAAAAAAATCAAGAATTAAATCGATTATTTAAGTTCAAATTTTTGTTTTTAAGTCGAAAACATCAGTAAAAAGAGCAAAATAATATTACATATGTAATCTATTTTTTAATACATTTAAAACTATCATTTTTTGCTTATTATAATTGCCTTTATATATTAAATGTAATCTTTGTGAAGATCCGTAAAAAGCATCAACACTTTCTTCTTAAAGTCATATAAACTGACACTGAATTCATATGATATTTACAGCCCGGGTTGGTAGTATCCATTTATCTGGATGGAAGTTATTTCGTCATAGATTAAAATAAATAAATGGTATAAATATTACCGATGTGTAGTTGATAATGAAAAGGGTTTGGGGTTAGCCAAAAAGAAAATACGTTCAGGGCAATCAGTACTAAGGTTTGACGTGACAACCTAAGTAAAGGCCAAAGCGGAATGATGTTGACCGTAGACTGTTCAGTTAGCAAGATTTCCACCCGGAAGCTCCTGGATCGTCAACCTTCGGTCTATAAGTGGTCCCATAGTGGGGGTCTGACCCTTTTGCAGTGGCGCAGTCGGCGTTTTCTACAAGTCACAGCCGATAGGACTGAGCTAACTTTGCTAACCATTACACCCTCATGATGAAAGCCCTGTATTTGGCCCAAACCTTATAGGCCTAGGGTAGGAAGTTGACATAAGGTCGCAAGTTGGAACATCCAACAAGGATCGAACATGCTTATGCAATCAATAACCTGGATCTGCTAGAACTAGCTGCCTAACCCTTCAACACGATGGGTAGGTATTTACTCAAGCCGTACATCAACGGGTAAAATGTGTACACAAGTCACAGAATATTGTATATCCATGAGGATCGAACTTTCACCATTCAGTAGTAAATGTGGATTGCAAAGTAAGCTTGTTAACTGCAATATTACTAATTAAAAGTTAGGAAGCATGATAAAAGGATTAACATACGTTAATTTTTAAATTCTTAAATTTTTTTTTATAATAAATTACAAACAATGATTTCCGAAAAATCATGAAAGTTCAAATTTTGCCTAAAATTGTTGTGTGATCTTTGAAACATACGTCTTTTTTTGGTACTTAACTCTGAAGAATTGAAGGGTTGCAGAAATCGATTGACTTAATTGTTGAATGTAGATTATCTAAACAGTAAAAAATAATTACTAAATTTTTATCTTTTCCTTATTTATACTACAGTGAATGCTCCCCTATTTTGAAATTAAAATAGACACGGTACAGTAAGCTAAACATACACGGATCCTTTTATTATATATATAAATATCTATATATATATATATAATATATATATATATTATATATAGTATTTTGTAATTGGAAGAAATGAACATAAATTGGCCGATTGACAGTTATGATATGTATTTTTATTTGTGCTGTATGCTGTACAATTGAATAGCATCTTTACCCAATTGGTTTCAAAGCAGATGATGCAGCTTATCCCCTCAAGGCAATGTGCCCTAGAAATATTTCTTTTAAATTTAGCGCTTTTATTTTTGGATAATGGCTAATACTACGTTGCTTTGGAACCCAATTGTAATAGACGCTTTTATTTATATAGTACACAATAACACTACACACACACACACACGACACACACATAATATATAATATATATATTATATCTAGTCCTATTAGTAAACATTTGCGTAAGGAAAATCCCGAAAATAATTCGATTAACACTAATCATTTGGCCAAACGAAAAAAAATATATTACCACTAGGTTTTAAAGTTATAAATGTACAGTGCTCGAACCTAAGTAGAACAAATGAAACATACAATCTATTGAGTACTACAAACCAACAGTTTCGCTTAAGTAGCTCTCATTAGTGCAAGAAATATATTATATATAATATATATATGATTGTGTGTGTGGTGTGTGGTGAGTGTGTGTGAGCGTGTGTGTGGTTTTGTGTGTAAGAATTGGTTTGCTGCCTATGACCACCAATGCGCTCCTTACTAATCCTCAACCTAATTTAATCCTGTTAAATTAATGTTCTGTTGGTAAAAGTATTTAAAGCAATAAATTTTAATTAATGAGTATATAATTAAATGTAGTTCGTATTGAACTGTAGCGAAGGGTTCTTGTATTTCTTCCACGGTGTAATTAGCTTGAGTTGAGTCCATATAAAAATCCAGCAAACTAACTGATTTTAATTCTGATAGATCACCCTTAATTGGAAATTTGCTGCAATCACATGTCTCCTACTCTAATTTTTTTGTTTTGTTTTTTTCCCTTTCAACCATTCCAATAGAAATGTCTTACAAAATCCTCTCAATATTGTGCAATCATGACGTAATGAACAACTCCGATCAAACTAGTGTATGAACCACGACAGGATATATCCATATATATATACGCATGATATATATATATATTATATATATATTATATTTATATATTATATATGTTTATTGGAGTCGTACCTAATTTTGAAAATTAAATTAATTAATATGATATTAGGCGGAAACCTATTAAATGTCTGGCTAAACAATCGAGAAAAATCAATCTCTGTATGTACATTTCGGCTATTAGGCCTCATCAGCAGAGCTATAGACGAAACGCCATGTGCGTGATTTGAAACCGACTGCCTAAGCTGACAGCCGATCCCATAACCCAACACTAAACGAATTCTTAGATTTTTTATGATTGTTTAGAGTACTGTGCTGATGAGGCCTAATAGGCCGAAATGTACATACAGAGATTGATTTTTCTCGACTTGTTTTAGCCATACATGTAATAGGTATTCCCGCCTATTCATTAATTAATTAATTAATTTTCAAATAGGTACGACTCCAATTAAACACTTAATTCTCCAAAAAATTATCGGCTAAAAAGCCATTCTAACAACTTGTTTACATATATATATAATATTGAATATCGTATATATATATATTATATAAATATATATATATATATATATATAACAGATATATATTATATTATGTGGTGTGTGTGTGTGTGTGTTGTGATAAGTGCTGTGTCCTTAAAAGGATCCAATCATACAAGGTTGTAGTCGAAGTAATAAGGACCGCAGTCAACACGTCGTAGATTAATATATATATAATATAATATATATATATATATATATATGCCAAATGAAACTGTATATAGATTTTTTTATATTGGTGCAGGGGTTGAGGTGCTTGCTATGGGTATATATTTATTTGATTTCGGAAGAGAAATCTTCTTGCTGTATATTTTATTTTTTAATGCATTCATGTTAATATCAACCCTTTTGCATGACAAGGAAACCTTTTTATTATTATTTTTGTTTTTTATTTTTTTTTTCCTTCTTATTTTTTTTATTCAATTTTCTAAGCATTAAACAAATTCCAATTTGATGTGACATCTGTCAAAAAAATCTTTATGCAGATTTGTCATAAGAAAAGAAATCAAACTCTGGAAAATGTGTTTAACTTCGGGTTCTTCCATCACTTTCTCTAGAGTTATCCTCATCTATTTTTATTTTCCCCGCTTAAATATTTTTTCCCGCAACAATTTTCATCTGTTTATTTTTCGTTTTTTTTCTTTTTTTCTTGTTGTGCACTACATTTCCTTTCAAGCCGGTTGTTGTCTTCCTTGTCAATCGTCAATAAAATTAAATTTATTTTTTTTACTTTTACAGTTGATCTTTCTTATTTCTTTCTCAAGGAAACGAATAATGGTCTCCGCATTATTTTACATGAACCAGTCTGTTCATTGGAAAATTTAGGATTTCAATAGATGAATGCGATTCGAGAATGGGCTGGTAGATTCCTGATAAAGCCCATTTTGAATGAAATGAAAATCTCAATAACCTAAAATTCAAAGGTTTCCTTAGTAAATGACGCTCAAAAATGGAAAGTTCTTTTTTTTTTTCTTTGTTAGAAATACGGTCGTACATTATTTTATGTGTACTAGACGTTAGAGCTCTGATTTGCTTGTTTTATTTATGTAATTCAATCATTGAAAATTACTAACTACCACTACTTTACTAACTACAACTACTATTGATAATAAAATATATATAATAATAATAATCATAATATAATAATAAAACTAGCAATAATAAACGGGCGGTGTAAAATACATTTTGCCCTGACCCGTGGAAAAATAATAGATAAAATAAAACGTTTATATTTTAAAAACAAATTAATTACTTAAAAACATTCATATTCACACTCTACTCCAACTGAGATATTTGTTTTGTTTTAACGACAGAAGAACCCAAACGTTTCTAAAAATTTCTGCCTTTTTAACCGAAACAATACTTTACAAGGTGGAGTCAAAAGTTTGCAATATTAGCGCTTTGAAAATAACAAACCGAATAACTGCGTGAAACTTCACTCTTTGTGGTATCGTGTATGGGGAGCTTCATCAGAAACAGTTGCCAACCCAAGGTTGAGCACGGCAGTGAGGGCGCAGGCACAGGGGCATAAATACAAAACAGCAATGTCAATAGACACACGAACACTTTCACTGCATCCCTTGCGCTTTGGAGACTTGCTTTAGGGATCATTCTCGTTGTTGGTTTTTTCCGTTATAAAGGTGTGTACCAGATGGTCACTTCTACTTATAGACTCGCCTATAAGCATGTGACCAACCTATTGTCCAATCACTGGCAGTGCTCTGCTGCTGATATTATTTTATACTGGCTGATTCTAATCTTAGCTCGCTACTACTTGGATCTTCTTGGACGACGGACAAAAGGACTTATTGACTTACCAAAGTATTCTATACCACAGGACTTATTGACTTACAAAGGATTCTATATCACGGACTTATTACTTCAAAGGATTCTATAACTCGGACTACCTTACTTATTTACTTTAAGTTCTTTACAACTGGCCAGGATGTCGGTCAGATACTTAACACTCGTGAAAACTTATTATTAGCAGAAATATTGCCTTTGCATACATCTTTTAAAGGTAACATTGTGTGTACGTGGTGTAATGGTTATCGTCGTAGGAATTGACACGGCGAGACGAAATTAGAATCCTGGATATCACTGTTTGAAATTCACATTGCGCTAATACCCTTGAGAAAGGTACAAATCCACGTATTCTCCCCCTCGCAGTTATGTCAGTATCATCCTGGATAGCGTAGGAGTCTATCTTCTTTTCAACCACACTGGACCAGGGATATTTTTTGCGTCTGAGGTGGAGCGCCACGCCTACCATCACCTCCCAACTTTACCACAGATCCAAACTGAGCAAACTAATGCAATGAGTTGATGAGGGTTGATATCGAACACAGAACCTTGAGGTTCCTAGGCGGATGCTCTTACTAAGTGAGCTAAGCTGTACTCCACTTAAAATAATAGGACAGACTGGACTCTTTAACCTTGGTAATGGCAACCTATATGGGAGAAGGAAAACTCTAAATTCAAAGACCTTCTCGTTGTCAAACTACTTTGAGAGCTCCCCTCACAAGTGCCTCAACTTTCAATGACGATGATCCACTTTATTACAAATTGTTTTTCTTTGTCGCAGGACGGTATTCAGCTAGTTTTGTACTAAATTTTTTACCTAACTTATTTCTATCTTGTATTTGTTATTTAACATTAAAAATTTACCACTGTTTTCAGAATGTTGAAAACAAATTGACGAAAGATTCTGCCACTTGAGAACGGTTTATCAACACGTTCCGAATTCAAAAATCTGTTTTCTCATCTCCGCACACTACCACCTCTACCTTTCCACCGAAATATTTGTACACAGATCAAAACAAATACAACCACCAAGACAAATAATTGGATGAAGATACACCGTGTCAAATGTTTCACTCGACAGCTTTTGAAAACGTTGGATTTTGACACGATCTCTCGAGTTGGAAAAATCAACGAACTCGAAAGTGTAAAAAACTTATACAAAGAGATCATTAGAACTATTTTATTTTCTTAACCTAAAAAAGAAAGAAAAAACAAACAAACAAAAAACACACACCTCCTCACCAAAATAAAATATATTTTTAAGGCATGTACCTATCCAAGGTTATTGTATGACGAAGGCTTAGGGAATCGAATTAATTGTACGATTATATTTACATTGTAAAAAGTGTTATATACCCTTCTAAATACTCGGTATATATAGAGAGAGAGAGAGAGAGAGAGAGAGAGAGGAGAGAGAGAGAGAGAGAGAGAGAGAGAGACTGATATATATAGACTAATAGCGGCTACCCGGCGTCACCTGGGTAGAGGGTTTTTTAAGTTAGTCCGCAGATCCATTATTACTGGAATCGTGAGTTGAATCCTCGTGGGATGCCCCATTTAATCCTATGTGAAAAAGAATAGACCTTGCATTGATCCAGCTACTCTGAAAAGAAATGTTAATGTCTACTATCTAAATATTAAATGGAAAAAAATCCATGCTGTTATCAATTTAATTTTATTTTTTAATTATCTTCACGAATATTAAATATCTATTATTTTTGTTCAAAAACCAAGCCTGGCGATATTTAATGTGTATATTTATTTATTGTCATTAATTGGTTTATTTCGAAGTTTCCTCCGGACATACATATACACACAACTGCCCTTATTATATGTATAGATGATAATAGTTGATTTTCTTACTTTACATTCTGCTTACTTTGTCTACTCGTCTGGACGCCAGTTCTCTGGTTGGGATTCTGTTAAGGGTGGTTCTTTCTTCGTTGATTCTTCTTTGTGATGGACTGGACATTGCTTGTTTTAATATCTAATTAACATAGCAAGATCTAGTTGTTTTCTGACAAGCTTTTATTCGCAACCCTGCCCATATTAATTCCGTCGCCGGGAAAATGGCCCTGGAGCTGACAACAACGTCTACATCTTTGAAAGCCGGTCGAATCTAACTAACTAAACTAAAAGTTATTCTCACGGCGCCCAATCGCGCGTATCTACCGGAAAGGTCGACTGGGATCCTTTTCATGTCACTCATAATTCCAACGGGTATGGAAAATTCCCCACTCCGATTTTAAATCTAACGAACTTTAATTCAAATTCTAACTACAGTACGTTCAAATTTATAGCTGCCATAAATCATGTAACAAAGTACTGTTGGGTTTACTCAATTATGAGTGAGAGTGTATCTTGCAGCTCAAAAGGGTTTACGTTTTTTTTTATTAAAGAAAGACAAGCTAAATAAAAATGTTGAATATGTCATTAGGACTTTTCATTTTTCTAATATTAAAAAAAATCCATCGTCCCAAAAGAATCCCCCGTTCGTCGGCTGTGGCTAGATTACTTCGACAGCACTCTATAGAATGGCAAGATCCCAATGAGGCCACCAGTTGACCATAGGTGGCGACCGTATTTCAACGACGGTATCTGGTGGCTGGGTGGTTCGTGAACCGGTACTAAGTATCCACATGACCAACAGCATTCCACTTCGGCCCTTACTTGGCTGGACTGGTATGGAGGCGCGTAGTAATAATGGTTAGAGTTCAAATCCTGGACAAGGATATTGCATTTCACATAGCGCTAATACCCTGGGAAGGTATGAATCCATATATTCTCCTCTAGCTATGGTAAATTGTAGGGCAGCAGGGCACTTTAACCCCTGGATAGGTAACAGTCTAGGAAAGGAAACTGTAACTTCAAACCTGTTAAACTCTGGCTTAAGAATTGACCTTGTGTAGCATCCTGCCGTGCGGAGGGGTTCGGTAAATATGTACTTGGGCTGGACTGGCGGTCCGGTGAATTATGTCATACGCTAGCACCTATGGATCCCGATTGTATTAGTCAAATTTGCCCTAACAGTAAACACAAACCCTTTTTATCATACGGGTGCCGACAGAGCTAACCTGCCCATTACTACGTTGTTTTTTTAAACAAAATTCATAGAGAATTGCATGCTGTGTAGATTTTGTCCTTGAGTTTCAAATACAATGTTGCTTTATGTTAATATTCTATTTCTGGTTTTAAAAAAATGTTTGCCTTTCAACATTCTTTAAAAAAAAGGTTAGAATTATCTCCCATTCTTTATCTAATGCTTATCTTTTTGACTCATTCTATAAATAGTAACTGGTTCAACATTAAAACCGAAACCACCGAGAAATGTAGGATAAAATATACACAAAATATTGCTGCCGTTTACTTAAACAGTAAAAACATCCCAAAAAACAAATAAAACACGTTTTTTATACGTTCAAAGCTCGTTAGGAGAATTTGGATATTTTAGATACTAAACCCATTATGACTACAATGTTTTCGTTTGAGGAAAGTTAAAATAAATATGAAGATCTCATTAACTACTTACCTATTGTTAATATAATGTATACTTTCCATTGATAGTATTTATATCAACTAGCGGTAACCGTGGAGATATCACGGTATGATAATTTGACTATTACAATATTTGATATGTTTACTTAAGAGCTATTGCTTAATAGTTCGATTTTTAAAAAGTACAATAATCTCAGGCGAAATTCTTTTTTTTTCTTTTCTTTTTCCCGTTATTTTTTCTAATTTTTTTTTCTCTCTTTTCCGCATTTATCTATTTCAAATTTCTATTTTGAAAAATTTTGTAAGGGTCATCACTTGTCTTCTCTCAACTTTCTTTCTTTCTTTCTTTCTTTCTTTCTTTCTTTTCTTTTCTTTTTTTCTTTCTCTATTTATTTATTTCTATATTTGCTTTCTTTTTCCCTCTGACGGTTAGCATGTTTTTTATTTCCCTTTCTTTCCTCAAAATTACAACGATATGGTCCATTATTTATCTGAGTTGATGACAGGGAATAATACACGTAGGTCGGAATTAGCGTATCAATATATAGATATAAATTTATATAAATTTAATTACATTTGCAGTCTTACAATTATTTTAAATATCTTTAATATTAAAAAAAATGGTGTCGAAAAACATTTTTCTGTCGTTTGTTGTATAATGCGTTATATTTGTTTAGATCTGAAACTCTATAATCTTTAAATGTTTAATTATCGCATACATTCCAATTTACAATCATGGAGGAGTTGTAATTGAATACATACTAGTTAGAAAATGGAGGACAATGGGATGATATCGGAAAATGGGAAAATTAACAATTTGGATCGTAATCGGTTAACATATACTATCGCCCATAACTAAGAGTACCAATAACGCTTTTTATAAAAAAATACTTTAATATGTCTCGTAAAACATTATACAATCAAAACGGATATAATTAGGTATTATTTACGCTAGCACCCATAAATATCTACACCTTTAATGCTTTTTTTAAAACATTGTTAATCTTGAAATCTAGGATCCCCAAAGACCTACTGTATGGCGAATTAGTAGAAAACACCCGACCGGTAGGGACAGCACGCTTACGCTTTAAAGACGCCTGCAATAAGGACATGACGACATGCCATATCAAGACCAACACATGGGAGGTTGGTGCAGAAAACCGAAACGGCCTGGCGCCTCCTTGTCAAACAAGACACGAAAAGGAGTGAAAAAGAGAGGAAAAGATGCCGCGACAGAAAGAGAGCCAGAAGGAAGGAGAAACACAAAGCAATCAGCAAGTATTCAACTGTTTTGTTGGCAGTCATTGCAGCCAGAGATTGCCATTAAAAAAATTGTCGGTTCATCCACTCGCGCAGATGCAGCTAAAAAATGGACACTACCCATTGTCTTAGCAGGCGGAAAGATGCCAACTGTATTTGTTCTAGAACGTGTTAGTTATTGAAGTAGATTAGAATAAGAGAATCAGACTTTGCCAACCTGTTAGGATCCGTGATGGGCAATTACTGTAAAAAGTAAGCCCATCAATTTTTCCTTGGCATTACACTTGGTGTTTTGTGTAAGAGTAATGTATGTGTTGAAAAGCAAACGGAAGTCACAGGGGAAAAGTACAACATACAGTCAATAGTTTTGATTCAGAAAATGGACCAACAGGCTACAGTTCACTTCATTACAAAAAAGAAGCTAATTGGTTTGGTTGGTTGGTTGGTTGGATTTTACGGCATGTCAACCATTTTTTGGGTTTATTTTATGTGAATACGTTTTTGTTTTATTCATACTTGATGTATTCATTTTTTTAGACTCTATTTTAAACATTTTTAGACTTCTATTTTAACATATTTTAATTATTATTATTATATTATTTATTTATATTATTTATTTTTTTAGACTCTATTCATTATTATATTATTTATAGACTCTATTTTTATTAATATTATTTATTTATTATTTATTATATTATTCATATTATTTATTTATATTATTTATTTTAGACTCTATTTTAAACATTCATTTAACTCATATTTCTATTAACCCCTAGGTACTACACTCCGGGTCAGTGACCTGGAGTAATGGCGATATAGGGATACTCCACACTCGCTCAAAGCTCAAGAATTTTAAACTCACTATTGGATGGCTAATTTAAACAAATCGTACCAAGACCCTAATACCCTCCGCACCGCTATATATGGGATAAAAGGTTTGAGGGTTTTGGCATAAGGACGCATGGGGTTTCGGATAAACATATATGCGCTAGGGCTTGACTGACTAGCCGATTGATTGGAGGGGCTTTCTCCATCACCCGTCTAGGCTAAGTAGGGCCAAAGTGGGAGGGTTTGCATGTCATCGACTGGCTCAACCACCAGGATTTCCGTTCTTAAGAATCTCCGGTCACCAACCACGATTAACAGGGGGTTCCGCGTTGGGAGATCTACCCTTTTGCAGAAGTGTTTTCTACAGCCACATCCGACAGGGCGGTTCTAACGGCCTTTGCAGGATGCAGTCGGTGTATTCCTGCAGGCCAGGCAACAGGGAAAGAAAAGCTGTAAATAGTTCTCAGAGCCAACATCGGATACTCCTACTAAAAAGCTTATATGACAAATAGTTGTCCTATTAAGCTTTTTTATTAAGTAGTATCTGATGTTGGCTCTGAGAACCTGATATATCAGACTTAGGTTTTATGGTGTACATTAAAATAATGCTTAGCTCAATTATTTTGGGTTTTATGATGTACAGTAAAATAATACGAGTTTAAGATGTTGTGTCGATGGTGTTTAATAAAATATGCTCAGCTCAGAAAATAAGGGTTTATGATGCTACAGTAAAATAATGCGCAGCCTGAAATATGATGTCCCAGTAAAAAATTGCTGGCTCAAATTTGGATTCGTAAATGTGGTGTGCAGTAAAATAATGCGCAGCCTGAAAATATGATGTACAGTAAAAAAATGCCTGGCTCAAAATATTGGATTCGTATTGTGGTGTGCAGTAAAATAATGCGCAGCCTGAAATATGATGTACATAAAAAAAATTGCTGGCTCAAAATATCTGGATTCGTATGTAGTCTGCTTCAGTAAAAGACGCTCGCTTCACCAAACGTGTTTGGGTTCAAAAATGTACAGTAAAATAGCACTTTGACTCAGAATAAATTGGGTTTAGGATGAGGAACTAAAAATAGCGCTCAGCTCAATTAATAGGTTGGTTTCATGATATAGAATAAAAAATGCTCAACTCAAAATATTGGGTTCATGGTGGACTGTACAATTGCAATCAGCATTAAAAACTTAAACAAAATGGTTACACCTGAGGCATATAAAATTAATTTTTACTGCGAAGAGTAAAATAAAGTATCTAAAAAAATAGTTTTAAAAAATAAACATTCTTTTTTTTTTTCGAAAAAATAACTCACCATAATTACACAAGTAATTACAGTTGACAAATACAATTCCAATTTCGTGAGGAAATCTCTTGTGTCCTATCCTAATTCAAAGTTAATCTTATTTGTACATTATTTATTATCTGTCAATTTCATGACGTTACAATAACAATATAATATTTTATTCGATTTTTTATTGTATGTCTATAATAACTTCCTAATAAAATATCCTCATTTGGATTATTTAATTCATTTTTGCTCTATAATACCGCCTAATAAAATGTATTATAATCTATTAGTTCTTTTAAGTTGAAAAAACTTCGTAATAAAACTTATAAGTTAGGTTGTTAATTCTTTTAGGTCTTAATAACTTCCTAATATATTACTGGGCTGTTTTGTTTTTTTTTGGTTGTTTTAATAACTTCCTAATAAGATTTTTCTAGTTCATCTCAAAGTTTTAGATAATTGGTCGAAGAGGAAATGAACGCGTGGAATTCGCACACTTTGTGGAAGCTTTTCACATTTTCTAAATTAATGTCTTCCGGGCATAAGTGATTAGTAATCTTCAATTAGTGAAAGTGTTTCTTGACATGCCAAAGGATCTTTACAGGCGTGCAGAGCGCGGCGTTCAAACTCTCTTTGATCCAGCTGTAAATTTTAATTCAGGGAAAGGTTATATACAATATATGCACTTAAAGACAGATCACTGTAAATTTGTTTCACCTCATTCTTGTCGCGGGCTTGCGTAACGGTTATCGTCGTATATAAAATTGATTCGGCGGACCGATCCAACCCCTGAACAGGGCTCAAGCATTTCCGTGAGCTCTAATGCTCTTCTGAGAAGCACGAATTCTTCTCCATCTCTTTTGACAATCACGCCATTGTATCTGCTGCTTTGTGACAGTCACGAATTCTCCGCTTTATATAAACGTAAAACTGTTACATAGCCATTATATTTTTTTACAATTGGCTTTAAGCAAGAGCACTCTCCAGCGGAGATCCTTGTGTTAAGCAGAGCGCGATCCTTAGTGAAGAAACATTTGGTTGCCTCCTTGGTGTTACTTAATGTTGGGGCATGATCCTTTGGTTGTTCCTTGGTGTTCCTTAAATGTTGCGTATGATCCTTGTGGTTGTATCCGTTCGTGCAATGTCAATAAACGCGCAAATAAACGGCTGTCAATATCAGACATTAAACAGTTTAACTAACCGTGTATTCGGGCTGTTGAATTGGCTCGGGTTAAACCCACGTGACCTCACTTAGTCTATAAGTTTAATTAGTGGATTACAGCACGCCTTATATACAAAAACTGTGGGAAGCGCGTGGTGTAATGGTTAGAGTAATGGGGAAATGTACTCGTCGTGTCCCGAGTTCAAATCTTGGATGTGGTAATGCCATTTCACTTAGCGCTAATACCAATTAGGTATGAATCCTACTCTCCTCGCAGCTATGGATAAATAGCAGGGCAGACTAGGCTCTTTAACCTTGAATTAGGAAAACTCTGAATTCAAACCTGTTGAACTCCGCTTAAGAAATTGACCTTGTGTCACATCCTGCTCGTGCAGAGGAGTTGGTAAATCTATATATATCAAAAAACGCAACAGTATCTCACATATTTACTAATACCCGTGGTCGTATACTTATATACCTTGGCTTCTATTACTTCTTTTTAGCTTGTTTCTCCGTATTAAGGTGCTGCACTTTTGTATTTTTATTCTTCAATCTTGGCTTTGGGCTGGCAATTTCTTCTGCCTTGGGTTCGTTTGTCGTTTTCTTGTTGGGAAATTATTATATTGTCCTTGGAAATGTCTTGTCTTGTCTCGTTGCTTGTTCTTGGATTTAACGAACAGCACACTTTGTTGTTTTACTTAGAGCTCATATTCTATTTTATAGAACCCATTTCAACAAACTGGCCATTGCGATCCGTCTTGTTCAGCACCATCAAAAAAAAGTATCTCTCTTTCTCTATCTCTCACTCCAAGTTTGTCCTATTTCCTCTGATTCTCGCATTAGCTTTGATTGCCTTTGGATAAAAATTGTCTTGATTGTCTCTTTCCTTAGTCTTTTTATACATTTTTTCGTCACCCCGATCATGCTCTCACGAATTTCCTTATTTCATTCTTTTTACATATAGAAGGGCCGGATTAGCTCAGTTGGGTAGAGCGTTCAGTTAGAAAACACAAGGTTTCCTAGTTCCGATACCGGCCCTCGGCTAACTCAGCGTTATGAGTAGCACAGGGATATGTGCGTAAAGTAAGGAGCTGATGGTAGGTGTGACGCTCCACCATCAGATGCACAAAACATCTCCTTGGTCTAGCGCTGTGAAAAGGAGATAGACTCTCCTCGCTGATTGGCTGATACCGAACTTTAAAGCACCCCGACGACTTTACTTTACTTACTTACTTCGAGGAGGGGGCCGGGGTTAGTTCAGTCGGTTGAGCGTTCGGCTAGAAACACAAGGTTCCTAGTTCGAATACTGGCCTTCGCAACCAGCGTATGGGTAGCACAGGGATATGTGCAGTAAAACAATCTCCTTGGTCTAGCGCTAGTGAAAAGGGGATATACTCCCTCACTGATTGGCTGATACCAACTTTAGGCCACCCCTCGACGACATATAGAATATTCGTTTACGTTCGAATTCACTTTTTTTTTTCTTTCTTCCTTTTAAAAAAGTAAGCAATTTTTCAGCCTTTACTTTCTATATTTAAAGTAAATTTTCATTTTCGCTGGGTTTTTTTTCCGTTCTTTTTTTAATAATCATACGTCCGCACTAAACCTACCATTTATTAGGACTTTTTTCTTGTCTCTATTTGTACATTTTTTTTATTCTTCTCTTCCTCCTCCTATTTTCGAATTTTCCTTAATCTTTTTTTTTAAAATGTTTTATTAGGTAACCTCCAGTCATTACAATTTTTTTCTTGCTTTAAAGTCAATCGTTATTCATCTTAATGCTTGTTTTATTTTCTTTCGTGTCATTAATTCTTTCGTTCTTATCTCCACCGATCTTCCCCTTCTACAATACCTACCTTCTTATATTATTCTTACTAGCAGTACTTACTCGTCTCAAATACGTTTTGTAAGATGATCATTATTAACAAGGAAGCACGAATTTATTAAAGTTTAGGAATAATTATATGTACTTAAATACTTTTATTTGTTTTTTTATCGTTTATTTGCCTGGGGTTACTGCTTGTTTGTATCAAGCTTGGTGTATTGTACCCCCCACTTATTTATAATAGGGCGGTTTAACTCAGTCGGTAGAGCATCCGGCTAGGAACCTCAAGTAATCCAGCCCTGGAAAACTCAGCGTATAAGTAGCACAGGGACCGTGTTGCGCGTAAAGTAGGAGCTGATGGTACGGTTGGCGCTCTACCTCAGAAGCAAAAACAATCTCCTTGGTCTAGTGCTAGTGAAAGGGATACAGCTCGACCTTGTTGTCTGGATTGATACCTACTTCAGGTCACGCTCGCCGACTTTATACTTTAGCGGTTACGTTTAGGATTGGCCTTCGAAACATTTAAAATCAAATAAAATTTCGAAATATTGATATCATTATTTTTTCAGTCTTTGGAGATTTATTACTAACATAGAGTTAACAGCCACCTGGTTGTCTGGGGTCGTAAAAATAACGGAGACTGCACTTTCTTGGCAGAGATATATAATCCCGCTCTATGGGGCTAGTATTGTCCGTGTTGGTTGGCAACCGGGCACACCGATAGTGCTAAGGCATGTAATACCCGGTTGATTAAGTAGTCCATCGATGTGCCAACCCCTTCCTTTTGCTCCTTACTTGGTCTAGTGGATGTTTGGAGAGCCTTCCCTCCGATAATGAGCTAGGACGCATTAAGCCCTAGCAACTAAGTGACTGTTCCTAACTATATAGCCCTCATGGAAAAACGCTAACAATCTTTAATCATTATATGTGCTAAGAGGCCGGTGGTGAGGGGGTGTTTAATGTCTTGGGTGAAGGGGTACTCAACACTACCCAGAGCTCCATAACTGTAGTCCCACCCCTAAACACAGTTTAATGTCATTCCCAAGACATTAAACCCTCACCCACCGCCTTCTAGCACATATATGATAAGATTGTTAGCGTTTTTCCATGAGGGCTATATAGTAGGAACAGTCACTTAGTTGCTAGGGCTTAATGCGTCTAGTCGATTGATCGGAGGGAAGCTCTCCAAACATCCATCTAGACCAAGTAAGGAGCAAAAGGAAGGGTTGCACATCATGGACTACTTAATCAACGGGATTACATCCTTAAGCATATCGGGTTGCCAACCACGGACAATAGGTAGCCCCATAGAGGGATTATATATCTCTGCAGAAGTGCAGTCGCCGTATTTTACGACCCCAGACAACAGGGCTGTTAACTCTATGTTAGTAATAAATCTCCAAGACTGAAAAATAATGATATCAAATATTCGAAATATTTATTGATTTTTAAATGTTTTCGAAGGCAATCTCTAAACGTAACCGTAAAGTAAAGTCGTCGGGGTGACCTGAAGTAGGTATCAGCCAGACAACAAGGGAGTGTATCCCTTTTCACTAGCACTAGACCAAGGAGATTGTTTTTGCTTCTGAGGTAGAGCGCCACACCTACCATCAGCTCCTTACTTTAACCGCACAGGTCCCTGTGCTACTTATACGCTGAGTTTTCCAGGGCTGGGATTAACTTGAGGTTCCTAGCCGGATGCTCTACCGACTGAGTTAAACCGGCCCTATTATAAATAAGTGGTGGGGTACAATACACCAAGCTTGATACAAACAAGGCAGTAACCCAGGAAAAAACGATTAAAAAAACAAATAAAAGGTATTTAAGTACATATAATTATCCTAACTTTAATAAAATTCGTGCTTCCTTTTTAATAATGATCATCTTACAAAACGTATTTGAGACGAGTAAAGTACTGCTAGTAAGTAATAATATAAGAAGGTAGGTATTGTAGAAGGGAAGATCGGTGGAGATAAGAACGAAAGAATAATGACACGAAAGAAATAAACAAAGCATAATAAGATGAATAACGATTGACTTTAAAGAAGAAAAAAATTGTAATGACTGGAGGGTACCTAATAAACATTTTAAAAAAAAGATTAAGGAAAATTCGAAAATAGGAGGAGGAAGAGAAGAATAAAAAAAATGTACAAATAGAGACAGTGAAAAAAAGTCCTAAATAAATGGTAGGTTTTTAGTGGCGGACGTATGATTATAAAAAAAGGAGAAAAAAAAACCCAGCGAAAATGAAAATTTACTTTAAATATAGAAAGTAAAGGCTGAAAAATTGCTTACTTTAAAAGGAAGAAAGAAAAAAAAAAGTGAATTCGAACGTAAACGAATATTCTATATGTCGTCGAGGGGTGGCCTAAAGTTGGTATCAGCCAATCAGTGAGGGAGTATATCCCCTTTTCACTAGCGCTAGACCAAGGAGATTGTTTTTACTGCACATATCCCTGTGCTACCCATACGCTGAGTTGGCGAAGGCCAGTATCGAACTAGGAACCTTGTGGTTTCTAGCCGAACGCTCAACCGACTGAACTAACCCGGCCCTCCTCTAAGTAAGTAAGTAAAGTAAAGTCGTCGGGGTGGCTTAAAGTCGGTATCAGCCAATCAGCGAGAGAGTCTATCTCCTTTTCACTAGCGCTAGACCAAGGAGATTGTTTTTGCATCTGATGTGGAGCGTCACACCTACCATCAGCTCCTTACTTTACGGCACATATCCCTGTGCTACTCATAACGCTGAGTTAGCGAGGGCCGGTATCGAACTAGGAACCTTGTGTTTTCTAACTGAACGCTCTACCAACTGAGCTAATCCGGCCCTTCTATATGTAAAAGAATGGAAATAAGGAGAATCGTGAGAGCATGATCGGGGTGACGAAATGTATAAAAGACTAAGGAAAGAGACAATCAAGACAATTTTTTTTTATCAAAGGCAATCAAAGCTAATTGCGAGAATCAGAGAAACAGGACGAACTTGGAGTGAGAGATAGAGAAAGAGAGATACTTTTTTTGATTGGTGCTGAACAAGACGGATCGCAATGGCAGTTTGTTGAAATGGGTTCTATAAAATAGAATATGAGCTCTAAGTAAAACAACAAAGTGTGCTGTTCGTTAATCAAGAACAAGCAACGAGACAAGACAAGACATTTCCAAGACAATATAATAATTTCCAACAAGAAAACGACAACGAACCCAAGGCAGAAGAAATCCAGCCAAAGCCAAGATTGAAGAATAAAAATACAAAAGCAGCACCTTAATACGAGAACAAGCTAAAAAGAAGTAATAGAAGCCAAGTATATAAGTATACGACCACGGGTATAGTAATATGTGAGATACTTGTTGCAGTTTTTTGTATATATAGATTTACCAACTCCTCTGCAACGAGCAGGATGTGACACAAGGTCAATTTCTTAAGCGGAGTTCAACAGGTTTGAATTCAGAGTTTTCCTAATCAAGGTTAAAGAGCCTAGTCTGCCCTGCTATTTATCCATAGCTGGAGGGAGAGTAGGATTCATACCTATTGGTATTAGCGCTAAGTGAAATGCAATTACCACATCCAAGATTTGAACTCGGACGGACGAGTACATTTCCCATTACTCTAACCATTACACCACGCCGCTTCCCACAGTTTTTTGTATATAAGGCGTGCTGTAATCCACTACTTAACTTATAGACTAAGTGAGGTCACGTGGTTTAACCCCCGAGCCAATCACAGCCGAATACACGGTTAGTTAACTGTTTAATGTCTGATATTGACAGCCGTTTTATTTGCGCGTTATTTGACATTGACGAACGGATCTACAACCAAAGGATCTACGCCAACATTAAGGAACACCAAGGAACAACCAAAGGATCATGCCCAACATTAAGTAACACCAAGGAGCAACCAAATGTTTCTTCACTAAGGAATCGCGCTCTGCTTAACACAAGGGATCTCCGCTGGAGAGTGCTCTTGCTTAAAGCAATTGTAAAAAATATAATGGCTAATGTAACAGTTTACGTTTATATAAAGCGAGAATTCGTGACTGTCACAGAGGCAGATACGAATTCGTGATATGTCAAAAGAGTGGAGAAGAATTCGTGCTTCTCAGAAGAGCATTAGAGCTCACGGAAATGCTTGTAGCCCTGTTCAGGGGTTTGGACTCGGTCCGCCGAATCAATTTATATACGACGATAACCGTTACGCCAGCGCGACAAGAATGAGGTGAAACAAATTAAGATCTGTCTTTAAGTGCATATATTGTATATAACCTTCCTGAATTAAAATTTACAGCTGGATCAAAGAGAGTTGAACGCCGCTCTGCACGTAAAGATCTTTGAATGTCAAGAAACCACTTTCACTAATGAAATTACTATCACTTATGCCGAAGACATTAATTAGAAAATGGTGAAAAGCTTCCGAACAGAAGTGTTGCGAAATTCACGCGTATTCATTCCTCTTCGCACAATTATCTAAACTTTGAGATGAACTAGAAAATCTTATTAGGAAGTTATTAAAACAACCAAAAAAAAACAAAAACAGCCCAGTAATATATTAGGAAAGTTATTATAGACCTAAAAGAATTAACAACCTACTTATAAGTTTTATTACGAAGTTTTTTTCAACTTAAAAGAACTAATAGATTATAATACATTTTATTAGGCGGTTATTATAGAGGCAAAAATGAATTAATAATCCAATGAGATATTTTATTAGGAAGTTATTATAGACATACAATAAAAATCGAATAAAATATTCATATGTTTATTGTAGACGTCATGAAATTGACAGTAATAATAAATAATGTACAAATAAGATTAACTTTGATATTAGGATAGACACAAGAGATTTCCTCACGAAATTGAATTTTTATGTCAACTGTATATTGACTTTGTAATTATGAGTATTTTTCGAAAAAAAAAAGATGTTTATTTTTAAAACATATTTTTTTTAGATACTTTATTTACTTCGCAGTAAAAATTATTTATGCCTCAGGTGTTAACCATTTTGTTTAAGTTTTTAATGCTGATTGCAATTGTACAGTCCACCATGAAACCCAATATTTTGAGTTGAGCATTTTTTATTCTATATCATGAAACAACCTTATGAGCTGAAGCGCTATTTTAGTCCTCATCCTAACCCAATATTCTGAGTCAAGTGCTATTTTACTTACATTTTTGAACCCACGTTTGAGCTGAGCGTCTTTTTACTGAAGCAGACTACATTACGAACCAATATTTTGAGCCAGGCAATTTTTTTTACTGTACATCATATTTCAGGCCTGCGCATTATTTTACTGCACACCACAATACGAATCCAATATTTTGAGCCAGGCAATTTTTTTAACTGTACATCATATTTCAGGCTGCGCATTATTTTACTGCACACCACATTACGAATCCAATATTTTTGAGCCAGGCAATTTTTTTTTACTGTAACATCATATTTCAGGCTGCGCATTATTTTCTGTACATCATAAACCTTATTTCTGAGCTGAGCATTATTTTATTAAACACCATCGACACAACATCTTAAACTCGTATTTTTTTACTGTACATCATAAACCCAATAATTTGAGCTAAGCATTATTTTTAATGTTACACCATAAAAAACCTAAGTCTGATATTCACCGGTTCTCAGAGCCAACATCAGATACTACTAATAAGGCTTAATATGACAACTATGTCATAATAAGCTTTTTAGTTAGTAGTATCGATGTGGCTCTGAGAACTATTTACAGCTTTTCTTCCTGTTGCCTGGCCTGCAGAATACACGACTGCATCCCTGCAAAGGGGTTAGAACCGCCCTGTCGAATGTGCTGTAGAAAACACTTCCTGCAAAAGGGTAAGATCCTCCAACGAAACCCCTGTTAATCGTGGTTGGTGACCGGAGATTCTTAAGGACGGAATCCTGGTGGTTGAGCAGTCGATGAACAAATGCAACCCTCCACTTTGGCCCTTACTTAGCCTAGACGGGTGATCGGAGAAGCCCCTCCAATCAATCGGCTAGTCAGGTCAAGCCCTAGCGCAATATAGTTTATCGAAACCCCCATGGTCCTTATGCCAAACCTCAAACCTTTTATCCCTAATATAAGGCGGTGGCTGAGGGTATTAGGGTCTTTGGTACGATGTTAAATTGCCATCCAATAGTGAGTTTAAAATTCTTGAGCTTTGAGCGAGTGTGGAGTATCCTAATATCGCCATTACTCCCAGGTCCACTGACGCCGGAGTGGTAGTACCTGGGGTTAAATAGAAATATGAGTTTAAATGATATGTTTTAAAATAGAGTCTAAAAATAAATAATATAATAAATAATATGAATAATATAATAAATAATATAATAATAATATAATAATAAATAGAGTCTATAAATAATATAATAATGATAGAGTCTAAAAAATAAATTAATATACTAAAATAATCAATAATAAATAATTATATGTTTAAATGAGTCTAAAAAATGTTTAAATAGAGTCTAAAAAAATTGAAATACCATCAAGTATGAATAAACAAAACGTAATTCAGCATAAAATAACCCAAAATGGTTGACATGCCGTAAAACCAACAACCAACCAAACCAACCAATTAGCTTTTCTTTGTAATGAGTGAACTGGTAAGCTGTTGGTCCATTTTCTGAATCAACTATTGACTGTATGTTGTACTTTTCCCCTGTGGAACTTCCGTTTGCTTTTCAACACATTACATTACTCTATAACACAAAACACCAAGTGTAATTGCCAAGGAAAATTGATTGGCTTACTTTTTACAGTAATTCCATCACGGATCCCTAACAGGTTGGCAAAGTCTGATTCTCTTATTCTAATCTACTTCAATAACTAACACGTCTAGAACAAATACAGTTGGCATCTTTCCGCCTGCTAAGACAATGGCGTAGTGTCCATTTTTTAGGCTGCATCTGCGCCGAGTGGATAACCGACCAATTTTTTAATGCAATCTCTGGTGCAATGACTGCGCAACAAAAGTGATACTTGCTGGATTGCTGTTGTTTCTCCTTCCTTCTGGCTCTCTTTTCTGTCGCGGCATCTTCCTCTCTTTTCACTCCTTTTCGTGTCTTGTTGACAAGGAGGCGCCAGGCCGTTTCGTTTTCTGCACGCAACCTCATGTGTTGGTCTTGATATGGCATGTCGTCATGTCCTTATTGCAGGCGTCTTTAAAGCGTAAGCGTGCTGTCCCTAACCGGTCGGTGTTTTCTACTACTTCGCCATACACAGTAGGTCCTTTTGGGGATCCTAGATTTCAAGATTAACAATGTTTTAAAAAAAGCATTAAAGGTGTAGATATTTATGGGAGCTAGCGTAAATAAATACTAATTATATCCGTTTTGATTGTATAATGTTTTACGAGACAATATTAAAGTATTTTTTTATAAAAGCGTTATTGGTACTCTTAGTTATGGCGATAGTAATATGTTAACCGATTACGATCCAAATTGTTAATTTTCCCATTTTCCGATATCATCGCCATTGTCCTCATTTTCTAACTAGTATGTATTCAATTACAAACTCCTCCATGATTGTAAATTGGAATGTATGCGCATAATTAAACATTTAAAGATTATAGAGTTTCAAGGATCTAAACAAATATAACGCACTTATACAACAAACGACAGAAAAATGTTTTTCGACACCCTTTTTTTATATTAAAGATATTTAAAATAATGTAAGACTGCAAATGTAATTAATTTATATAAATTTATATCTCTATTTGATACGCTAATTCCGACTACGTGTATTATTCCCTGTCATCAACTCAGATAAATAATCGGACCATATCGTTGTAATTTTGAGGCAAGAGGGAAATAAAAAACATGCTACCGTCAGAGGGAAAAGAAAAGCACATATAGAAATAAATAAAATAGGAAGAAAAAAAAGAAAGAAAGAAAAGAAAGAAGAAAGAAAGAAAGAAAGAAAGTTGAGAGAACAAAGTGATGACCCTTACAAATTTTCAATAGAAATTTGAAATATGTATAAATGGCGGAAAAGAGAGAAAAAACATTAGAAAAATAACCGGGAAAAGAAAAGAAAAAAAAAGAAAATTTCGCCCTGAGATTATTGTACTTTTTAAAAAATCGAACTATTAAGCATAGCTCTTAAGTACACATTATTCAAATATTGTAAATAGTCAAATTATTCATACCGTGATATCTCCACCGGTTACGCGCTAGTTGATATAAATACTATCAATGGGCAAAAGTTATACATTATATTAACATAGGTAAGTAGTTAAATGAGACTTCATATTTATTTTAACTTTCCTTCAACGATAAAAACATTGTAGTCATCAATGGGTTTAGTATCTAAAATATCCCAAATTCCTCCCTCACGAGCTTTGAACGTAATAAAAAACGTGTTTTATTTTTTTTGGGATGTTTTTACTGTTTAAGTAACGGCAGCAATATTTTGGTGTATATTTATTTGCCTAACATTTCTCGTGGTTTCGGTTTTACATGTTTGAACCAGTTTTACTATTTATAAGCATTGAGTCAAAAAGATAAGCATTCAGATAAAGATGGGAGATAATTCTAACCGCTTTTTTTTTAAAGAATGTTGAAAGGCAACATTTTTTTTAAAACGAACTAGAATATTAACATAACAGCACATTGTATTTGAAACTCAAGGACAAATCTACACAAGCATGCAATTCTCTTATGAATTTTGTTTAAACTAACAACACAGTAATGGGGCCGGTTTAGCTCTGTCGGCACCCGTATGATAAAAAGGGTTTGGTGTTTACTGTTAGGGAAATTTGACTAATACGATCGGGACTCATAGGTGGCTAGCGTTGTCATAATTCACGACGCGCCAGTCCAGCCCAGTACATATTTACCGAACGCCCTCCGATCGAGCAGGATGCGAACACAGGAGGTGAATTCTTAAGGGAGTTTAACAGGTTTGAACATTCACAGTTTTCTTCTCCTAGACTAGTTTACCTATCCAAGGTTAAAGTGCTGTGCCTGCCCTCCACAATTTACCCATAGCTAGAGGAGAATATAATGGATTCAACCTTCCCCAGGGTTATTAGGCGCTATGTGAAATGCAATATCCTTGTCCAGGATTTTTAACCACTCTAACATTACACTACGCGCCTCCAATACCAGTCCAGCCCAAGTTAGGGCCGAAGTGGATGCTGTTGGTCAATGTGGATACTTGTACCCGTTCACGAAAACGCACCCAGCCCACCAGGATAACGTCCTTTGTCATATAGGTCGCCAACCCTATGGTCAACTGTGGCCTCATTTGGGGATCTTACCATTCTATAGAGTGCAGTCGAAGTATCTTTAAGCCTACAAGCGACGAACGGGGGATTCTTTTGGACGATGGAATTTTTTTTTTTTAATATTAGAAAAATGAAAGTCCTAATGACATATTCAACTTTTTATTTATGCTTTGTCTTTCTTATAAAAAAGAAAAAAACCCAGTAAAACCTTTTGAGCTTTAGATAACACTCCTCACTCATAATTGAGTAAACCCCAAACCGTCTTTTGTTAGCATGATTTAATGAGCAGCTATAAATTATGAACGTACCTGTAGTTAGAATTTTGAATAAAGTTCGTTAGATTTAAAATCGGAGGTGGGGAAATTTCCAACTGCGTTGAATTATGAGTGACATGAAGATGATCTCAATCGACTTTCCCGGTAGATACGCGCGATTGGGCGCGTGAGAATACACTTTTAGTTTAGCTTAGTTAGATTCGACGCGGCTTTCAAGATTGTAGACGTTGTGTCAGCTCCCGGGGTCCATTTTTTCCCGGCGACGGAATTAATATGGGCAGGGTTTGCGAAAAAAGCTTGTCAAGAAACAAATAAATCTTGTTATGTTAACTTAGATATTAAAACAAGCATGTCCAGTCCAGCAAAGTCAAAGAGAAATGCAACGAAGAACAACCCTTAACAGAAGCCCAACCAGAGAACATGGCGTCAGACGAGTAGAGCAAAGTAAGGCAGAATGTAAAGTAAGAAAATCACTTTTATCATCTATACATATAATTACAGGGCAGTTGTGTGTATCTGTATGTCCGGAGGAACCTTCGAAAATGAACAATTAATGACAAATAAATAAATATACACATTAAAATTATCGCCAGGGCTTGGTTTTTTGAACAAAAATAAATAGATAATTTAATATTCGTGAAGATAATTTAAAAAATAAAATTTAATGATAACAGCATGATTTTTTTCCATTTTAATATTTGATAGTAGACATTACATTTCTTTTTCAGAGCTAGCTGATCAATGCAAGGTCCTATTCTTTTCACATAAGGCATTTAAATGGGGCATCCCACGAGGATTCACTCACGTTCAGTAATAACTGGATCTGCGGGACCTAACTTAAAAAACCCTCTATCTCAGGTGACGCGCGTAAGTAACCGCCGCTTGTTGTCTAATATATCTAACTATCAGTCTCTCTCTCTCTCTCTCTCTCTCTGCTCTCTCTCTCTCTTCTTATATATACCGCGAGTATGTGTAGAAGGGTATATTAACTTTTACAATGTAAATATAATCGTACAATTAATTCGATTCCCTAAACCCTTCGTCATACCAATAACCTTGGATAGGTTGACCATGCCTTTAAAATATATTTTATTTTGGTGTGGAACGAGTGCGTGTTTTTTTTTTTTTTGTTTGTTGTTTTTTTTTTTCTTTTTTCTAGGTTAAGAAATTAAAATAGTTCTAATGAATCTATTTTGTATAAGTTTTTTACACTTTCGAGTTCGTTTTGATTTTCCACTCGAGAGATCGTGTCCAAAATCCAACGTTTTTCAACACTGTCGGTGAAACATTTGACACGGTTTTTTTTTGGTAAAAATCCTTTCCCAGTTTTTCCCCAAAAAATTTAATTTGGGGGGGGTTTCTTGGGGGTGGGGGTTGTTATTGTTTGATCTGTGTACAATATTTCGGTGGAAAGGTAGAGGTTGGTAAGTGGTGGAGGAGATGAGAAAACAGATTTTGAATTGGACGTGTTGCATAAACCGTTTCTCAGATGCAGAATCTTTTCGTCATTTGTTTTTTCAACATTCTGAACAGTGGTAATTTTTTAATGTTAAATAAACAAAATAACAAAATAGAAATAGATAGGTAAAAAATATTAGGTACAAACTAGCTGGAATATCCGTCTGCGACAAAGAATAAACAAATATGGTAATAAGTGGATCTCGTCATTTGAAAGGTTTGGAGGCACTTGTGAGGAGCTGTCAAAGTAGTTTTGACTAACGAGAAGGCCCCTGGTTTGAATTTAGAGTTTTCCTTCTCCCATATAGGTTGCCATACAAAGGTTAAAGAGTCCATCTGTCCTATTATTTTTAAGTGGAGTACCAGCTTAGCTCACTAGTTTAGAGCATCCGCCTAGGACTCGAGTTCTGTGTTCGATATCAAACCTCATCAAACTCATTGCATCGAGTTGCTCAGTTGATCTGTGGTAAGTTGGGAGGTGATGGAGGTGTGGGCGCTGCCACTCACGCAAAAAACATATTCTGGTCCGTGTTGGTTGAAAAGAAGAATAGACTCCTAGCTATCCGGATGATACTGACTAACTGGGGGAGGGAAGAACTACGTGGATTTGTAACGCTTTCTGCATGGTATTAGCGCAATATGAATTGCAAACAGTGCATATCCAGGATTCTAAACTCGTCTCGCCGCTGTCCAATTTCCTACGCCCGATAACCATTACACCACGTACACCCACAATGTTACCTTAAAAGATTGATGCAACAGGCAATATTTTCTGCTAATAATAAGTTTTCTACGAAAGTGTTAACTATCTGGCCGACATCCTTGCCCAGTTGTAAGAACCTAAAGTAAATAAGTAAGTAAGTCCGAGGTTTATAGAAATCCTGGTAAATGAATAAGTCCTGGATAAGAATCCTTTGGTAAGTGAATTAAGTCCTGTGGTATAGAATCCTTTGGTAAGTCAATAAGTCCTGTGGTATGAATACTTTGGTAGTCAATGTCTTGGTCCGTCGTCGCAAGAAGATCCAGTAGTAAGTGAGCCTAACGTATTAGAATCACAGTAAAATAATAATATCAGCAGCAGAGCACTGCCAGTGATTGGACAATAAGGTTGGTCATTGCTTATCGGCAGTCTATTAAAGTAGAAGTGACAACTCTGTACCACACCTTATAACGGAAAAAACCAAAACAACGAGAATGATCCCTAAAGCAAGGTGCAAAGGCAAGGGATACAGTGAAAGTGTTCGTGTGTCTATTGACT
>CM042145.1:82590123-82617623 GCA_023376005.1 Doryteuthis pealeii
TTTTCCACCCGAATAAGGTGCGGGTTTGATCCAACCCCGGTTCGCAACGGTCTCTATGATGTGGCACAAAGGTAGCGCATGTATAGGCCTAACACAGCGAGGATCAAGTCCGTTTTTCAGTAGTATGGATCTGTGAGACTAGCTTGCCTAACTATTCAACAACCACGATGGGACGGTTTGAATATCCTCAAGCCCGTTCGCTACGGATTATGATTGTGGCCAAGGTCGCATGTATAGGCATCCAGCGAGTGATCAAACACGCTTATTCAGTAGTAATTGGATCTGTGGAGACTGAGCTTGCCTAACTATTACCACGATGGGAAATAATGGTCTTCAAATCCAACCCGTTGCCACGGTTAAATGATGTTGAGCACAAGGTCGCAATGTCGATAGAGGCCATCCGCGAGGATGCAAAGTCGCTATTTCAGATAGTAATGGATCTGTGAGACTAGCTTTGCTAACTATTACAACCCACGATGGATGGTTTCAGAATACCGCAAACCTTCACCACGGTTAATTGATGTGCACAGCGTTCGCATGTATGGCCATCCAGCGAGGATCAAACACGCTAATCCAGTGGTTAATTGGATCTATGCGAAACAACTGCTAACCATTACACGCTCGATGATGAAATTCAAAGGTTGGTATAATCCAAGAAGTGCCTTTATCCATACTCGTCCAGATAAAACACAAGTGGTCTGCTAGTATGATGGGCGATCAGCAAGGCGAGATCGAACTGGATATCAATAAAAGATTGAATCAAGCAACGCACTGGTTCCAAGTATCTGCAGAGTGCGCTATTCATAGGAAATGGATAGGCGACGACGAGTTCAGAATCCTGGAAGTAGGCTGTTTGCATTTCACAATAGCCGGGAAAGTTATCCATTCTCACTTGTCTTTACACTCGGTAAATGGCAGCGATCAGGAGAAGAAATAAATCTGAATTCAAACCAGTTAACTGACCGTTTAAAAAAAATGACTTTGTGTAAACATCCTGATCGTAGTGGAGGGGTTGGAACACACACACAGCACAGCCCATCAACATTCTTTTGTATATATACTATAATATATAGTATATATATATATATATAAAATTGCACGTTGTCTAATTGGTTGAGTCGACCCGAGTTCAAATCCTGGACCGAAGCTGTTTTGGCATTTCACATAACTCGAAATACACTTCGGAAAGGAGGTTACCTCTCAATTACCCTTTCCAGCTATGGTAAAATAGTAGGACAGAATGGCCTTTAATTTTAGTTAAATAATCAGTCTAGACTCTAAGGGATTACAACATTTTTTCATGGTGGGCCGGATAATTGAAAAAATAACGAGCGTGGGCACATTATTATTGTGTTCAAGTACTGCTAGCCAAAACCAAACGAAACGCTCTGAGAAAAAGATGTAAACAAAATGTATCTTTCATGTATATATAGCCTGAGTGCGTAAGAAGCAAAAATGTCGTTTCACTTCAAAACTATCTAGTATCAAAGAGCAACATTAGACAGAAAGGTTTAGGTGGAGTGGGAGTCTTTTAGATATGCGTCATGTTGTTTGGATTGCTACATCCAATAAGAGAATTCTTTTCAAATGTTTTATCAGTCATTTTCGTTCGATGGTTTGATTCTACGTAGTCAAGTCTGCAAGCTTTAGTACGCTTAACATGATATTTAATTTAAATGTAACAGAACGTCTCGTGTTTCGTATGTCTTAGCAAAAAATTCAATCGGGCCTGATAAAATGCACTCGCGGGCCAGATCCGGCCAGCGGGTCGCAGTTTGGTGACCCCTGCTTTAAAGGAATGCATCTTTTATTTTAAACAAACAAGTATATATTTACACAACCCCACCACGACGTTACACAAGATGTGATATAATGTCAATTTTTAGTGACGTAAAACTTGTTGGAATTCATTGTTTTTTCTCCTAAATGTTTTTGCCTATAAAGGCTAAAAATCCCATTTATCATACTGGGGTATAGCGTCAAGAGCATATGCAAACAACTTCGTCCAGGATTGAACATAGTTAAGCAAGTAGCCTCCAAATCTTAACATAATAAAGCACTGGATGACAATTACTCCTAACACTCTTTGGCTCGTGATTGAACAGGCACTTCTCTTGTGATTTCACACTCTTGTTCCCTCCTCTCCCAGTTCCTCCACTCCTCCGTTTTCTGTTCACCTTCCTTCGTTCCTCACGTTTGATTTACGTCGTGCTCGCTCATAGTCTATCGACTGGATGACCATTTTTCTCCCCTCCCTCAGAGAAACCCACAAAGACTCAGGCGCTTTTATAAAGAGGCCTTTCCTTCTCCTCTCTAACTTTCGATGTTGCATCCTTGCATACACCCACTCCTCGTTCACGCGTCGTTCAGTTCCGATGTCTCAGGCAAGGTGGACTTGCAAGCAAAGCAAAGTCCTTGTCCGTTTGGCACGAGGTAAGTCCTCTTCTCTCACAATTAAAGCACTGGATGACAATTACTAGTCACTGTTGAGGATCGAACGACTATAATGGCCTCTATGACAAATCTGCTAGCTATTGTTCCACGGCGAGGATTCATTCTTGTTTGCAAATTAAGAGCCTATATGGGATCATCAGTAACGTTGTTTTACAAATAGATATTTTATCGGTCTTTTTCCCCTCTTTTTTTCTTTAGATTCTTACTTTGTGGGTCTGTTTTTGTTTGTTTTATTCTGGCTTCTCAATAACAACACCTTTTCCTATGTTTTTTCCTAACTTCTTTCTCTCTCTCTTCCCTCTTTCTCTATCCTGTCGCTATCTATCTCACACCCACATCACACGCGCATGCGCACACTCTCCGTCAAGCAAACAGTGCGTTTCTTCAAAACACTAAGTCATCTATTTTCTTTCGTGTTGTGTCTACCGAGCACAATTATTAACGCTACAAAGTAGACCAACGTGTTCGTCTGGCTAATGTGATATGATATATAATTACGGAAAAGTTCAGCATCGGCTGACGAGATTAAGTGAAAGGTAGAAGAGGAGAAATTAAGTTAGACAGTCAGTTAGTAATCAATTCTAGAGGCAAGAGGGACCGTAACCCAGAAAGCAGATAACACACATACACATACTACACACATGCACGTGCGCTTAGATACGCACACAGACACACAGACGGAAACCCAGGCACACACAAATACACAATTACGCAAAGATACACATACATACACGCACAGTCCCGCACACAAACGTCCACACGGACGGTGCCAGTCCGAATCAGATAACATGTTCGCTACTAAGGCGCAGAAACCTTTGATGATGTTGACTACCTGTCGGTAGGTGGTGTTGGCTTTCAATATAACAATGCTTGTCTTTTAATCTTTTGGAGAGGGGGGAGGTGCTTGCCGGACCTTTTAATACGTCAATTCGTTTGTTGTTATTTACGTTTTCCTCTTTTTATGTGTTCAAAAGAATTTTCTTTTGTCATTGTCTTTTACTCAACTTATTTAAGTATGTATATAGTCAAATCAATACAAGATCTTTTTGTTAGTAATTAATACAGTCTATATTTAATTAGCGTAGATACTCGTATATTGTGAGAATTATTTCCCCCCCCCCCCATCTTTCTATAACCTGGTAGTGAGTTGGTGAGGTGGTCGCCGACTGGGTTGTCCCATTTCCCTCTCTTGAAGCTGACACCCCCTCGTTGTGGTTTATACCAAGGCCTTAAAAGTACGGCTGCGAGGCGGGTGAACAGAACAAACTGAAAGCAAGTGGGTTATACGTGCAATTGCACATTACTTCTTTCCCCTTAAATAATTGACCCAGTACGAGTAACAGTGGGTCGCTTTTTTGAAGTGGTTAGCTGCAAAGCCCACTAAATTTCGCAACCACTTTATTTACCTGGTCTGGTGGCTACCCCATTAAAGCTCGCTACTGGCCCCTACCCACTGCGCCGGAATAAGCGCCTCTTATATTTTTCTCGACAATATAGGTCAAATTCGAGGATCTAATTCTTAAGCAATAAATGAATAAATAAATTATATGAAAAATAAAATTTGCGTCAGCCTATACAAATGTACTGGAAGGATACGATAAGGTGTAGCCTTTTTTTGCAGATCGCAAATCAGCACTCACACACACACACACACACACACACACACAGACACAGACACACACGCACACACACACACACACATATATATATATTATTTATATTTTTGCTTGAAGGCAATTACAATGCGTATATCGTATAAAATTCGATAATTATAGAAAATAACCAATCCAAAAATCTTATTTCTTTCACCGGGGCATGGGTCTAGTTTGTTGTTATTCACTCAACGTCTGCGTACCTCATATGGTAGAGGCGTGCTATTATCATTGATAGGTTAATTTCGCAGGGATTGTACGATGTCAACGGTCCGTTGGCCGAGCGGTAATGTCACAGACTTTGCCTGCTGGACTACTGGTTTCGATTTCTCTCGGAGGGAAATCGTTAGTATACCTCGCTGTTGAGATTTAATAAAGTTGAAACAGACTGTACGATGTTCTAGCATCGCATAATCGTTTGCCAAATTCACTTGTCATGGTTATTTTCTATAATTATCGAATTTTATACGATATACGCATTGTAATTGCCTTCAAGCAAAAATATAAATAATAATATATACTTTAAACAACAATGCTTCTAAAAACAAACTCCGAAACTCTTAAATATATATATTATATATATATATATATATATAATATATATATATATATATGTATATATATATATATATATATATAATATATATATAATTGTATTCCCTATCTATGGGTAAGTAGTAGAGTAGACTGAGCTCTTTAAATTTGGTATGGCACTCGGTCTAGGAGAATTCAAACCTTTAAGAAATTAACCTGGATGAGTGAATTGCGTCTTGGTGCTGCTTTTCTCACGGACATTTCCAACTGACTCTAGTTTGCTATACAATAGGCAAAATCTGAAACAAGTAAAGCGCATGCCCAAAATGAATGTATCAAAATGGCACCAATTTAACCCCCCCCTGTATATGTATGAATAAGGAATTATTCCTCCTCTTTCTCCTTTCTTCCTCTCTCACTCAAACGTTCTATACTTCAACCTTTCCCTTTCTCTTAATCACTATGATCTTTCTCTTGTTTTTTTTTGTTTAATTTCTCTTTCCTTCCAAATTATTCTCTCTCTTTCGTCTTTTTTCATCTCTCACTGTATCTTTCTATACATCAATCTTCAACCTTCTCTCTATCACTTTATGTTTTATCTCTTTCCTTTTTTTAAAGAATTAATGAACATTCTTATATTCTTATTTTTCATACGTATTAGGAAAGAAAAGTTATGGTACATTTACCTCTGTCACATAATAAATAGGTTGCGTATTAATTATGTAAGGTAAGTGTGGAATTCAAAAGTTAACTGGTAATTCGTTAGAAAAAGAGTCATGGAAAATAACCAATAATATAGATAGATAGATAGTGACCTTTGGCTGACCTTTTTTAGAAGATTTTGTTTAAATTGACAGCCAGATTTGAGACACTGCACTTAACGTCGTTGTCTCCCTATCTAAAAGGAACTGAGTTCAATCTTTTGCTCCAGATGTAAGTAAAACGTAAAGTAATCAGGGTGGCCTAAAGTCGGTATCAGCCAGAGAGCGAGGGAGTCTATCCCCTTTTCACTTGCGCTAGAGCAAGGAGATTGCTTTGACGTCTGAGACGGAGCACCCCACCTACCTTACTTTACCGCACATATCCATCTGCTACAACATACGCTGAATTGGCGAGGGTCGGAATCGATCCAGGAACCTCCAGGTTCCCAGACGGACACTCTACCGACTGAGCTAAGCCGAAAGACTTCTATAAACAATAATTCATTGATTGGTCAAACGTTCTTGATCTAAAAAAAGTTTCTTCTTTATTTTGTTGAAAAAAGTGCCCTACACTCATGAAGTAGGGGGCTGACTCAAAAAGTAATGCCATTGTGTTTAGGACAGGTATAATTACCAACACAGGAACATGTATCATACATCAAAATAAAACTGGTATTCTTTGGATCACATCCCTACTTCTCCTCATAGTCACCGTTTCTCTCAATAGCAATGTTCCACCTTCGAATAAGAGCATGTGTCCCTGCCTCGTAACATTCTGTTGACTGTTCTTTGAGCCACTTTTCTTTACAGATTTCACTTCCTCGTCATTAGAATAATATTTGCTTCTCTTCGGACCCATGAAAGAGGGTTTGCCATTCCGTATATGCAACGCAGTGGTTCCATTGCTTTTAGGTTTCTTTAACACTTACCCTCTACTCTATTAATGAATTTCATATTCCTGAACATACAACACTGTTATTTTGATTTTTCGGATTGTTGTCCTCATCTTTATTTTGTATGTAAAAACACAACGTTTCGGCCAGTATGCTCCGATCTTCTTCAGGGTATAACCCGTCGGTCGCTACCGAGCTAAAGGGCTCACAGAATCTCCGAAATTGGCCGTCAAGATCGGATTTTCTGCATCAACCAAGGATTGCAGGGTCTCTATATTTGCTGGAAGTCTAACCGAATGCCCCACGTTGTGCTAAGATCTCAAACGACTAGAAATCTGCTATAGAAACTGATTTCCGAGGTTAATGGCGGCCTATTGGTCATATAAAAAAAATAACGACTCTTTTTCTTCTTCAAAAATCAACAACATTTATATTCAAAAATACAAGAATACAAATAATTACTTCTCAAGGTTTGTGGGAGTGATGTACCCGTAATTAAATACTTCTGGTCTTCTGCAAAGTATTGTGCAAAGCAGTTTCGTAAGTTGACTAAGTTTTCAAAATGGTCTTAGCTGAAGTCAGTTACTCTCGGCTCTCAGTACTGCGTTAATCTTGTCAGCTAGCCCGGTCAGCGCATGTGATCCTCAAGCAATCACAACGTCCTCTTTCAAGCGCAGCGTGGCTTAATCTGCCCGTTCGGCCTCTTCTCTGCCCGTTCGGCCTTGTCTGCTTCTCAAGCCAAAAACGTCTGAGTTAAATAATATTTCAATCGGAACAATTTTATTTCCGGCCGACATGAAGATATTAGGAATTTTTTCTGCTCCTCCTACTTCAGCAGGGTAACCGCCCCCCTCTTCTTTCAACCAGCCAATCAAATTTACTTCCGCTCACCAATCTGGGTGCCATCTCTTCCGGCCACTTGAATGTTTTTTTAAATACATTCGACTTTCTTTAATTTCGATTTTCAACAAGAGTTATCTCCATTCTTAAGTGTTTAAGGAAACAATAAACCAAAGATTCTCTTTGCTACTTGAGTATCCTTATAATACATTTGGTTTTCTTTTAATTTCGATTTTCATTTTCCGGTAATCTATAAAACAGGATTTATCTTTTCCGCGCGACTAAAGTCTGATTACATCAAAGACTTGTCTATAATCGCCGCCTCTCGCTTCTGGGAGTTCCGACCTACTTGAGATTTTACTACCGGCCACCATCCGCCTCGACTGCCCGGTCGAGGTCATTGCCGGATCGCCCATCTGTTTTGAATCTACGGCCGAAGTCAGCCGGCGAATTATATTTCCGTTTTTTCTTTCTTTCTTTCTTCTAATTTCAAAACCTAAATCAGGTCACAAGGGGTTCTCTGTCTATTCGAGTATAGCAATGTTCCAGCCTGGGAAATTATTATTTGTCTGATTTTTTTTAGATTAGGCCTGATGTCTGTTATTTTGATTTTTTGTGGCAGCCAAACTATTCTAAATGATTACCTAGCTTGGGTAATTTTCCAATAGCTGGAGTGAGATTAGTTGGATTCATACCTTTCCCATGGGGATCAGCGCTATCTGAAAATGCAAATACCCTTCACCTCTTTTAGGTGATGGGATAGGTGCTGCCTTGGGGAAAAGTCCCCTGGGGGTCAAGCGAATAACCTCACTTACTCTTTAACCTCACTCATTCAACCGAAGCCAGATAAAGAAAGTTACGCACGACCCGAGTGGCACGAGTGCTCGCTGAAAGTGCCCAGGTAAAAGGCTAGAGTTTTAAAGGCTCACTAGCTTCGATTCGAGTGTTAGATGTTTTTTCTTTTTTCATTTAATTTCATTTCTTTTCAAAAAAAAAAAAAGATGAGAAACTGAAAACCGATTTCTATGTTCTGATATGTTTTATAATTTTAATCTTTTAAAAGCATTTACACAATTGCATCTATGTTTTTATTTTCCTAGTGAATCCTTTTATAGCATTAAAAGATCCCATCTAAAAACACGCCATAAATGCAGCATTTTAAGTTATTTTCTTCGAAAGGCATTAATAGTTCCAACAAAAGATAATGAATTGAAACTATTTATTGAATCTCATCTTTGTGAAAATCCGAAAAAAAGCATTAAAACTTTATCTCGACATATAAACTGACCATTAGGTATCGCCAAAATCACGTCACGTGATCAGTTTAGGCATATTGAAGGAAGAAACGTAAACATTTTTGAAGTTTTTATTTTTAAATCTCGCAGATAAATAACGAACATAAAGGGTTGTTGCAAAGAAAAACAGTTAAGTTTAAATTATCCGATTGAGAAAAAATTACTCACCGTTATCTTGAAAAATAAGTAAAACAGTCCGTTTTTATTAGAACAGGGCCGGTTTCATTATTGACATTTTTTAGCAGAATTCTGTATTCATGGTTGTTTTACTAAAAAGATCCCGTATAAAATCTTATAAATATCTTCTGATATAATTATTCAGACACAATTCAGAAAAAAATTAAAAATCGTTTTTTATCGGTTCATTTCATCAGATTTCATAAAATAAAATAGGGTGGGGGAGACCTCATAAAAGATATTTCCCCTAATATCTTTTAGGAAAATATTATTTTAAACATAATTTCATTAACAGGTAAATAATTACCGAAATTTTCGTAAAAGGTTGACTTAGTTGATTTTTCGTAGAATTTTTTTAAGAAGTCGATATTCATAACTTGTTTTTGGCTACGTTAAATTTCAATTGATTTAATGGTACGAAAATGTAAAATTGATTTTGTTCATAATTTTGATTATTTCCGTAAGCTGAGATTTTTTTCTAAAAATCATCAGGATTCTTTTAATGTTTCTTCTTTTGAATGGTCCAAAAATGTTGAAGATAATATTTACCTTTATTCAAGTTTTATTGTGTTAAATATATGGGGAGGGTAAATTTGATAGGTCAAATTGGAGGTGCCTACTGAACATGAATTCATAATCATATTCCACCCCGACGGCTGGGGCAGTAGAATACGCCGACTGCCCCTCTATAGAAGGGTAGAATATCGCTAATGAGGCCATCTGTGGGCCGTAGGTGGCCAACTGTGATGCTTAAAGACGGAATTGTGGTGGTTGTGCAGTCCACGATATGCAACACTCCATTTTAGCCTTTACTTAGGCTAAACGGATGGTCGGAGAGGGGGGTCTCTCCGATCGTCCATAAATCAATCGACTGGTCACGTCAACCCCTAGTACCTATATAATTGTCCCAACCCTATTGCCCTTATGGCAACCTCCATCCCTTTTTATCATATATGAACTGGAAGGTGGTAGCTGAGGGTCTTAATCTCCTTGATATGATATTAAACTGCATCTAATTGTAAAGTTCCAATTTTGGAGCTCTGGGGAGTGGAGTACCTCTTCATAGCCATCGCTCCCTGGCTCACTATGGCCCGGAATATTAGTACGTTATGGTCCCATCTAAATAGAAAAAAATGAGTTTAAGAAAATATGTTTAAAAATATTGAGTTTAAAAAATTGTGATACCCACCAAGAATGAATAAAAAGAAAATGTCGTCAGCATAAAATAATCCAACAAGGGTCGTCATGCCGTAAAATCCAATACACCCACCCACCAAACAACCCACCAACAAATTTATATAATAGGCAATGATATACTTAAACAAGAGAGTAAAAAAAACATTTTTAATCTTCAAAATTAAAATTTTTTTTTTTTTTTTTTTTTTTACAATTAATTTTCCAATTTTCAGTACTTCTTTTTTACCAGAGTAAAAAAATTTTTCTTCATTTCCCACCCTCGATCTTTTGTCTTTTTATTTAGACTGCAAATAGTTTCAAAAGTATATAACCGCACCGATATTTTGCGTCATTTTTTTTCAATTTTGTAAAATACTAGGCACTGCCAATTTATTTGTTCATTTTCATGTTAAAAAAAAATCAAAATTAAATCGATTATTTAAGTTCAAATTTTTGTTTTAGTCGAAAACATCAGTAAAAAGAGCAAAATAATATTACATATGTAATCTATTTTTAATACATTTTAAACTATCATTTTTGCTTATTATAATTGCCTATTATATATTAAATGTAATCTTTGTGAAGATCCGTAAAAGCATCAACACTTTCTTCTTAAAGTCATATAAACTGACACTGAATTCATATGAATATTTACAGCCCGGGTTGGTAGTATCCATTTATCTGGATGGAAGTTATTCGTCATAGATTAAAATAAATAAATGGTATAAATATTACCGATGTGTAGTTGATAATGAAAAGGGTTTGGGGTTAGCCAAAAGAGAAATACGTTCAGGGCAATCAGTACTAAGGTTTGACGTGACCAACCTAAGTAAAGGCCAAAGCGGAATGATGTATGCCGTAGACTGTTCAGTTAGCAAGATTCCACCCGGAAGCATCCTGGATCGTCACCTTCGGTCTATAAGTGGTCCCATAGTGGGGGTCTGACCCTTTTGCAGTGGCGCAGTCGGCGTTTTCTACAGTCACAGCCGATAGGACTGAGGCTAACTTGCTAACCATTACACCATGATGAGAAGCCCTGTATTTGCCCAACCTTTAGGCCTAGGGTAGGATGTGACATAAGGTCGCAAGTATGGAACATCCAACAAGGATCGAACATGCTATGCAATCATAATGGATCTGCTAGACTAGCTTGCTAACCCTTACAACACGATGGGTAGGTATTTACTCAAGCCGTACATCACGGGTAAAATGTGACACAAGGTCACAAATATTGTATATCCAGTGAGGATCGAACTCACCATTCAGTAGTAATGGATCTGCAAAAGTAGCTTGTTAACGCAATATTAACTAAATTAGGAAGCATATAAAAGATTACATACGTTTTAATTTTTTTAAATTCTTAAATTTTTTTTTTATAATAAATTACAAAACAATGATTTTCGAAAAATGCATTAAATTCAAATTTTGCCTAAAATGTGTGTGATCTTTTGACATACGGGTTCTTTTTGTACTTACTCATGAAGAACTGTGAAGGGTTGCAGAAATCGATTGACTTTAATTGTTGAATTAGATTATCTAAACAGTAAAAATCAATTACTAAATTTTGTACTTTTCCTTATTATAAGCACATGATGCTCTATTTTGAATTATAAATAGACACGTACATAACTAAACATACACGGATCCTTTATATATATATATATATATATATATATATATATATATATATATATATATATATATATATAGGTATTTTGTATTGAAGAAATGAACATAAAGTGGCCGATTACAGGTATGATATGTATTTTTATTTGTGCTGGTATGCTGTACAATTGAATAGCATCTGTTACCATTGGTTTCAAAGCAGATTATGAGCAGCTTATCCTCAAGGCAATGTGCCCTAGAAAATATTTTTTATTAGCGCTTTATCTTTTGGATAAATGGCTAATACGTTGCTTTGGAACCAATTGTAATAGACGCCTTTTATTTATATAGTACACAATAACACACACACACACACACACACACACACATATATATATATATATATATATACTAGTCCTATTAGTAAACATTTGCGGTAAGGAAAAATCCCCGAAAATAATCGATTAACACTATATCATTTGGCCAAAAGAAAAAAATATATACCACTAGGTTGTTTAAAGTTAAAATGTAAACAGTGCTCGATACCTAAGTAGAACAAATAGAAATACTAATCCTATTGAGTACTACAAACCAACAGTTTCGCTTAATAGCTCATTAGTGCAAGAATATATACATATATATATATATATATATGTGTGTGTGTGTGTGTGTGTGTGAGTGTGTGTGAGCGTGTGTGTGTGTGTGTGTGTGTAAGAATTGGTTTGCTGCCTAATGACCACCAATGCGCTCTTACTAATCCTCAACTAATTTAATCCTGTTAAATTTAAAATGTTCTGTTGGTAAAAGTATTTAAGCAATTAAATTTAATTAATGAGATATAATTAAATGTAGTTCGTATTGACTGTTAGCGAGGGTTCTTGTATTTCTTCAGCGGTGTAAGTAGCTTGAGTTGAAGTCCATATAAAAATCCAGCAAACTAAACATTGATTTTTAATTCTGATAGAATCACCTTAATTGGAAATTTGCTGCATCACAGTCTTCCTACTTCTAATTTTTTTGTTTTGTTTTTTTCCCTTTCAACCATTCCAATAGAAATGTCTTACAAAATCCATCTCAATATTGTGCAATACATGACGTAATGAACAACTCCGAATTCAAACTAGTTGTATGAACCACGGACAGGATATATCCATATATATATACGCATATATATATATATATATATATATATATATTATATATATATATATATATATATGTTTAATTGGAGTCGTACCTAATTTTGAAAATTAATTAATTAATAATGAATTAGGCGGAATACCTATTAAATGTATGGCTAAACAAATCGAGAAAAATCAATCTCTGTATGTACATTTCGGCCTATTAGGCCTCATCAGCAGAGCTATAGATCGGAAGACCGCCCTGTGCGTGATTTGAAACCGGACTGCCAAGCTGACAGGCCGATCCCATAACCCCAACACTAAACGAACTTCTTAGATTTTTATGATTTGTTTAGAGTACTGCTGATGAGGCCTAATAGGCCGAAATGTACATACAGAGATTGATTTTTCTCGATTTGTTTAGCCATACATTTAATAGGTATTCCCGCCTAATTCATTATTAATTAATTAATTTTCAAAATTAGGTACGACTCCAATTAAACACTTATTCTCCAAAAAATTATCGGCAAAAAGCCATTCTAAACAAACCTTGTTTACATATATATATATATATGAATATGCGTATATATATATATATATATATATATATATATATATATATATATATACAGATATATATATATATGTGTGTGTGTGTGTGTGTGTGTGTGTATAAGTGCTGTGTCCTTAAAAGGGATACAATCAGACAAGGTTGTAGTCGAGTATAAGGACCAGTCAACACGTTCGTAGATTTAATATATATATATATATATATTATATATATATATATATATATGCAAATGAACCTGTATATAGATTTTTTATATGTGGTGCAGGGTTGAGGTGCTTGCATGGGTATATATTTATTTGATTTCGGAAGAGAAATCTTCTTGCTGTATATTTTATTTTTAAATGCATTCATGTTAATATCAACCCTTTTGCAATGACAAGGAAACCTTTTATTATTTTATTTTTTTTTTTTTTTTTTTTCCTTTATTTTTTTATCTCAATTTTTCTTAAAGCATTAAACAGAATTCCCAATTTGATGTGACATTCTGTCAAAAAATCTTTATGCAGATTTGTCAAAGAAAAGAAATCAAACTCTGGAAAATCGTGTTTACTTTTCGGGTTTCTTCCACACTTTCTCTTAGAGTTATTCCTCATCTATTTTTATTTTCCCGCTTAAATATTTTTCCCGCACAATTTTCATCTGTTTATTTTCTTTTTTTTTTCTTTTTTTTTCTTGTTGTGCACTACATTTCCTTTCAAAGCCGGTTGTTGTCTTCCCTTGTCATCGTCAATATCAAATTAAATTTTATTTTTTTTACTTTTACAGTGATCTTTCTTATTTCTTTTCTCAAGGAAACGAATAATGGTCTCCGCATATTTTACAGGAACCAGTCTGTTCATTGGAAAATTTAGGATTTTCAATAGATGAATGGCTGATTCGAGATGGGCTGGTAGCAATTCCTGATAAAGCAGCCATGTTTGAATGAAATGAAAATACTCAATAACCTAAAATCAAAAGGTTTTCCCTTTAGTAAATCGACGCCAAAAATGGAAAGTTCTTTTTTTTTCTTTGTTAGAAAATACGGTCGTACATTATTTTTATGTTATAGACGTTAGAGCCTCTGATTTCTTGTTTATTTATTATATTCATATTCATTTGAAAATTACTACTACCACTACTACTACTACAACTACTATTGATAATAATAATAATAATAATAATAATAATAATAATAATAATAATAATAATAACTAGCAATAATAAACGGGCGTTGTAAAAATACATTTTGCCTGACGGGGTGGGAAAAATAAATAGATAAAATAAAACGTTTAATATTTAAAAACAAATTAATTACTTAAAAAGCATCATATTCACTCTACTCCACTGAGATATTTGTTTTGTTTTACGACAGTAAGAACCTCCAAAACGTTTCTAAAAATTTCTGCCTTTTTTAACCAAACAATACTTACAAGGTGGAGTCAAAAGTTTTGCAATATTAGCGCTTTGAATACAAAACCGAATAACTGCGTGAACTTCACTCTTTGTGGTATCGTGTATGGGGAGCTTCATCAGAAACAGTTGCCAACCCAAGGTTGAGCACGGCAGTGAGGGGCGCAGGCACAGGGGCATAAAATACAACAGCAATGTCAATAGACACACGAACACTTTCACTGCATCCCTTGCGCTTTGGAGACCTTGCTTTAGGGATCATTCTCGTTGTTGGTTTTTTCCGTTATAAGGTGTGTACCAGATGGTCACTTCTACTTATAGACTCGCCTATAAGCATGTGACCAACCTATTGTCCAATCACTGGCAGTGCTCTGCTGCTGATATTATTATTCATACTGGCTGATTCTAATCTTAGCTCGCTACTACTTGGATCTTCTTGGACGACGGACCAAAGGACTTATTGACTTACCAAAGTATTCTATACCACAGGACTTATTGACTTACCAAAGGATTCTATATCACAGGACTTATTGACTTACCAAAGGATTCTATAACTCGGGACTTACTTACTTATTTACTTTAAGTTCTTTACAACTGGCCAGGGATGTCGGTCAGATACTTAACACTCGTAGAAAACTTATTATTAGCAGAAAATATTGCCTTTGCATACATTTTTTAAAGGTAACATTGTGGGTGTACGTGGTGTAATGGTTATCGTCGTAGGAAATTGACACGGCGAGACGAATTAGAATCCTGGATATCACTGTTTGAAATTCACATTGCGCTAATACCCTTGAGAAAGGTACAAATCCACGTATTCTCCCCCCTCGCAGTTATGTCGGTATCATCTGGATAGCGTGGGAGTCTATCTTCTTTTCACCAGCACTGGACCAGGGATATGTTTTTTTGCGTCTGAGGTGGAGCGCCACGCCTACCGTCACCTCCCAACTTTACCACAGATCCAAACTGTGCAACTAATGCAATGAGTTGATGAGGGTTGATATCGAACACAGAACCTTGAGGTTCCTAGGCGGATGCTCTACTAAGTGAGCTAAGCTGTACTCCACTTAAAAATAATAGGACAGACTGGACTCTTTAACCTTGGTATGGCAACCTATATGGGAGAAGGAAAACTCTAAATTCAGACCTTCTCGTTTGTCAAAACTACTTTGAGAGCTCCCCTCACAAGTGCCTCAACTTTCAAATGACGAGATCCACTTTATTACAAATTGTTTTCTTTGTCGCAGGACGGGTATTCAGCTAGTTTTGTAGATAATATTTTTTACCTACTTATTTCTATCTTGTATTTGTTATTTAACATTAAAAATTTACCACTGTTTTCAGAATGTTGAAAAAACAAATTGACGAAAGATTCTGCCATCTTGAGAAACGGTTTATCAACACGTTCCGAATTCAAAATCTGTTTTCTCATCTCCGCCACCACTACCACCTCTACCTTTCCACCGAAATATTTGTACACAGATCAAAACAAATAACAACCACCAAGACAAATAATTGGAACTGAAGATACACCGTGTCAAATGTTTCACTCGACAGCTTTTGAAAACGTTGGATTTTGACACGATCTCTCGAGTTGGAAAAATCAAACGAACTCGAAAGTGTAAAAAACTTATACAAAGAGATCATTAGAACTATTTTATTTTCTTAACCTAAAAAAGAAAAGAAAAAACAAACAAACAAACAAAAAACACACACCTCCTCACCAAAATAAAATATATTTTTAAAGGCATGTCAACCTATCCAAGGTTATTGTATGACGAAGGCTTAGGGAATCGAATTAATTGTACGATTATATTTACATTGTAAAAAGTGTTATATACCCTTCTAACATACTCGGGTATATAATAGAGAGAGAGAGAGAGAGAGAGAGAGAGAGAGAGAGAGAGAGAGAGAGAGAGAGAGAGAGACTGATAGTTAGATATATTAGACTAATAGCGGCTACCCGGCGTCACCTGGGTAGAGGGTTTTTTAAGTTAGTCCCGCAGATCCATTATTACTGAATCGTGAGTTGAATCCTCGTGGGATGCCCCATTTAAATCCCTATGTGAAAAAGAATAGACCTTGCATTGATCCAGCTACTCTGAAAAGAAATGTTAATGTCTACTATCTAAAATATTAAATGGAAAAAAATCCATGCTGTTATCATTTAAATTTTATTTTTTAATTATCTTCACGAATATTAAATATCTATTATTTTTGTTCAAAAACCAAGCCCTGGCGATATTTAATGTGTATATTTATTTATTTTGTCATTAATTGGTTTATTTTCGAAGTTTCCTCCGGACATACATATACACACAACTGCCCTTATTATATGTATAGATGATAATAGTTGATTTTCTTACTTTACATTCTGCTTACTTTGTCTACTCGTCTGGACGCCATGTTCTCTGGTTGGGATTCTGTTAAGGGTTGGTTCTTCGTTGATTCTTCTTTGTGATGGACTGGACATTGCTTGTTTTAATATCTAATTAACATAGCAAGATCTAGTTGTTTCTTGACAAGCTTTTATTCGCAACCCTGCCCATATTAATTCCGTCGCCGGGGAAAATGGACCCCTGGAGCTGACAACAACGTCTACACTCTTTGAAAGCCGGGTCGAATCTAACTAACTAAACTAAAAGTTATTCTCACGGCGCCCAATCGCGCGTATCTACCGGAAGGTCGACTGGGATCCTTTTCATGTCACTCATAATCCCAACGGGTATGGAAAATTCCCCACTTCCGATTTTAAATCTAACGAACTTTATTTCAAAGGTCTAACTACAGGTACGTTCATAATTTATAGCTGCTCATAAATCATGTAACAAAAGTACTGTTTGTGGTTTACTCAATTATGAGTGAGAGTGTATCTGCAGCTCAAAAGGGTTTACGTTTTTTTTTTATTAAAGAAAGACAAAGCTAAATAACAATGTTGAATATGTCATTAGGACTTTTCATTTTTCTAATATTTAAAAAAAATCCATCGTCCCAAAAGAATCCCCCGTTCGTCGGCTGTGGCTGAAGATTACTTCGACAGCACCTCTATAGAATGGCAAGATCCCAAATGAGGCCACCAGTTGACCATAGGTGGCGACCCGTATTTTCAAAGGACGGTATCCTGGTGGCTGGGTGGTTCGTGAACCGGGTACTAAGTATCCACATGACCAAAAGCATTCCACTTCGGCCCTTACTTGGGCTGGACTGGTATGGAGGCGCGTAGTATAATGGTTAGAGTTCAAATCCTGGACAAGGATATTTGCATTTCACATAGCGCTAATACCCTTGGGGAAGGTATGAATCCATATATTCTCCCTCTAGCTATGGGTAAATTGTAGGGCAGATAGGGCACTTTAACCGTGGATAGGTAACCAGTCTAGGAAAAGGAAAACTGTAAATTCAAACCTGTTTAACTCTGCTTAAGAATTGACCTTGTGTAGCATCCTGCTCGTGCGGAGGGGTTCGGTAAATATGTACTTGGGCTGGACTGGCGGTCGGTGAATTATGTCATACGCTAGCACCTATGAGTCCCGATTGTATTAGTCAAATTGCCCTAACAGTAAACACCAAACCCTTTTTATCATACGGGTGCCGACAGAGCTAACCCTGCCCATTACTACGTTGTTTTTTTAAACAAAATTCATAGAGAATTGCATGCTTGTGTAGATTTTGTCCTTGAGTTTCAAATACAATGTTGCTTTATGTTAATATTCTATTTCTGGTTTTTAAAAAAATGTTTGCCTTTCAACATTCTTTAAAAAAAAGGTTAGAATTATCTCCCATTCTTTATCTAATGCTTATCTTTTTGACTCATTCTATAAATAGTAACTGGTTCAACATTAAAACCGAAACCACCGGGAAATGTAGGATAAAATATACATAAAATATTGCTGCCGTTTACTTAAACGGTAAAACAAACAAACAAATAAAAATGTTTATACGTTCAAAGCTCTTTAGGAGAATTTGGATATTTTAGATACTAAACCCATTATGACTACAATGTTTTCGTTTGAGGAAAGTTAAAATAGATATGAAGATCTCATTAACTACTTACCTATTGGTTAATATAATGTATACTTTCCATTGATAGTATTTATATCAACTAGCGGCAACCGTGGAGATATCACGGTATGATAATTTGACTATTACAATATTTGATATGTTTACTTAAGAGCTATTGCTTAATAGTTCGATTTTTAAAAAGTACAATAATCTCAGGCGAAATTCTTTTTTTTTCTTTTCTTTTTCCCGTTATTTTTTTCTAATTTTTTTTTCTCTCTTTTCCGCTTTTATCTATTTCAAATTTCTATTTTGAAACATTCTGTAAGGGTCATCACTTGTCTTCTCTCAACTTTCTTTCTTTCTTTCTTTCTTTCTTTCTTTTCTTTTTTTCTTTCTCTATTTATTTATTTCTATATTTGCTTTCTTTTTCCCTCTGACGGTTAGCATGTTTTTCACTTCCCTTTCTTTCCTCAAAATTACAACGATATGGTCCATTATTTATCTGAGTTGATGACAGGGAATAATACACGTAGGTCGGAATTAGCGTATCAATATATAGATATAAATTTATATAAATTTAATTACATTTGCAGTCTTACAATTATTTTAAATATCTTTAATATTTAAAAAAATGGTGTCGAAAAACATTTTTCTGTCGTTTGTTGTATAATGCGTTATATTTGTTTAGATCTGAAACTCTATAATCTTTAAATGTTTAATTATCGCATATATTCCAATTTACAATCATAGAGGAGTTGTAATTGAATACATACTAGTTAGAAAATGGAGGACAATGGGATGATATCGGAAAATGGGAAAATTAACAATTTGGATCGTAATCGGTTAACATATACTATCGCCCATAACTAAGAGTACCAATAACGCTTTTTATACAAAAAATACTTTAATATGTCTCGTAAAACATTATACAATCAAAACGGATATAATTAGGTATTATTTACGCTAGCACCCATAAATATCTACACCTTTAATGCTTTTTTTTTTAAATTGTTAATCTTGAAATCTAGGATCCCCAAAGACCTACTGTACGGCGAATTAGTAGAAAACACCCGACCGGTAGGGACAGCACGCTTACGCTTTAAAGACGCCTGCAATAAGGACATGAAGACATGCCATATCAAGACCAACACATGGGAGGTTGGTGCAGAAAACCGAACGGCCTGGCGCCTCCTTGTCAAACAAGACACGAAAAGGAGTGAAAAAGAGAGGAAAGATGCCGCGACAGAAAAGAGAGCCAGAAGGAAGGAGAAACAACAGCAATCCAGCAAGTATCACTGTTTGTTGGCAGTCATTGCACCAGAGATTGCCATTAAAAAATTGGTCGGTTCATCCACTCGCGCAGATGCAGCTAAAAATGGACACTACGCCATTGTCTTAGCAGGCGGAAAGATGCCAACTGTATTGTTCTAGAACGTGTTAGTTATTGAAGTAGATTAGAATAAGAGAATCAGACTTTGCCAACCTGTTAGGATCCGTGATGGGAATTACTGTAAAAGTAAGCAATCAATTTTCCTTGGCAATTACACTTGGTGTTTTGTGTATAGAGTAATGTAATGTGTTGAAAAGCAAACGGAAGTCACAGGGGAAAAGTACAGCATACAGTCAATAGTTGATTCAGAAAATGGACCAACAGCTACAGTTCACTTCATTACAAAGAAAGCTAATTGGTTGGTTGATTGGTTGTTGGTTGGTTGGTTTTTACGGCATGTCAACCATTGTTGGGTTATTTTATGCTGAATACGTTTTGATTTATTCATACTTGATGGTATTCAATTTTTTTAGACTGTATTTTAAACATATTAATTATCTATTATTATATTATTTATTATATTATTTATTTTTTAGACTCTATTTATTATTATATTATTTTTAGACTCTATTTATTATTATATTATTTATTATATTATTTATTATATTATTTATATTATTTATTATATTATTTATTTTTAGACTCTATTTTAAACATATTATTTAAACTCATATTTCTATTTAACCCCTAGGTACTACCACTCCGGGTCAGTGGACCTGGAAGTAATGGCGATAAAGGGATACTCCACACTCCCTCAAAGCTCAAGAATTTTAAACTCACTATTAGATGCAATTTCACATCGTACCCAAGACCCTAATACCCTCAGCCACCGCCTATATATTGGATAAAAGGTTTGAGGGTATGGCATAAGGACAATGGGGTTTGCACAAACATATATGAGCTAGGGCTTGACCTGACTAGCCGATTGATTGGAGGGGCTTCTCCGATCACCCGTCTAGGCTAAGTAAGGGCCAAAGTGGAGGGTTGCATGTCATCGACTGCTCAACCACCAGGATTCCGTCCTTAAGAATCTCCGGTCACCAATCACGATTAACAGGTGGTTCCATTGGAAGATTTTACCCATCTGCAGAAGTGTTTTCTACAGTCACATCCGACAGGGCGGTTCTACCCCTTTGCAGGGGTGCAGTCAGTGTATTCTGCAGCCCAGGCGACAGGGAAGAAAAGCTATAAATAGTTCTCAGAGCCAACATCAGATACTACTACTAAAAAGCTTAATATGACAATAGTTGTCATATTAAGCTTTTTATTACTAGTATCTGATGTTGGCTCTGAGAACCTGATATATCAGACTTAAGTTTATGGTGCACATTAAAATAATGCTCAGCTCAAATTATTGGGTTTATGATGTACAGTAAAATAATACCGAGTTTAAGATGTTGTGTCGATGGTATTTAATAAAATAATGCTCAGCTCAGAAATAAGGGTTTATGATGTACAGTAAAATAATGCGCAGCCTGAAATATGATGTACAGTAAAAAAATTGCCTGGCTCAAAATATTGGATTCGTAATGTAGTCTGCTTCAGTAAAAATACACTCAGCTCAAAACGTTGGGTTCAAAAATGTACAGTAAAATAGCACTTTACTCAGAATATTGGGTTTAGGATGAGGATTAAAATAGCGCTCAGCTCATAATGTTGGTTTCATGATATAGAATAAAAAAATGCTCAACTCAAAATATTGGGTTCATGGTGGACTGTACAATTGCGATCAGCATTAAAAACTTAAACAAAATGGTTAACACCTGAGGCATAAAATAACTTTTACTGCGAAGTAAATAAAGTATCTAAAAAATAGTTTTAAAAATAAACATCCTTTTTTTTTCGAAAAATAACTCATAATTATAAAGTCAATATACAGTTTACATAAAATTCCAATTTCGTGAGGAAATCTCTAGTGTCCTATCCTAATATTAAAGTTAATCTTATTTGTACATTATTTATCATACTGTCAATTTCATGACGTCTACAATAACATATGAATATTTTATTCGATTTTTTATTGTATGTCTATAATAACTTCCTAATAAAATTTCTCATTGGATTATTAATTCATTTTTGCTCTATAATAACCGCCTAATAAAATGTATTATAATCTATTAGTTCTTTTAAGTTGAAAAAACTTCGTAATAAAACTTATAAGTAGGTTGTTAATTCTTTTAGGTCTATAATAACTTCCTAATATATTACTGGGCTGTTTTTTTTTTGGTTGTTTTAATAACTTCCTAATAAGATTTTTCTAGTTCATCTCAAAGTTTAGATAATTGTCGAAAGAGGAATCGAGTCAGATGAGCAAGTCAGAATGAACGCGTGAATTCGCAACACTTCTGTTCGGAAGCTTTTCACCATTTTCTAATTAATGTCTTCGGCATAAGTGATAGTAATTTCATTAGTGAAAGTGTTTCTTGACATCAAAGATCTTTACGTGCAGAGCGGCGTTCAACTCTCTTTGATCCAGCTGTAAATTTTAATTCAGGGAAAGGTTATATACAATATATGCACTTAAAGACAGATCTGTAATTTGTTTTACCTCATTCATGGTCGCGCTTGGCGTAACGGTTATCGTCGTATATAAATTGATTCGGCGGACCGAGTCCAACCCCTGAACAGGGCTGCAAGCATTTCCGTGAGCTCTAATGCTCTTCTGAGAAGCACGAATTCTTCTCCACTCTTTTGACAATCACGAATTCGTATCTGCTCTTGTGACAGTCACGAATTCTCCGCTTTATATAAAGGTAAACTGTTACATAGCCATTATATTTTTTTACAATTGACTTTAAGCAAGAGCACTCTCCAGCGGAGATCCCTTGTGTTAAGCAGAGCGCGATCCTTAGTGAAGAAACATTTGGTTGCTCCTTGGTGTTACTTAATGTTGGGCATGATCCTTTGGTTGTTCCTTGGTGTTCCTTAATGTTGGGTATGATCCTTTGGTTGTAGATCCGTTCGTCAATGTCAAATAACGCGCAAATAAACGGCTGTCAATATCAGACATTAAACAGTTAACTAACCGTGTATTCGGGCTGTTGATTGGCTCGGGGTTAAACCACGTGACCTCACTTAGTCTATAAGTTTAAGTGGTGGATTACAGCACGCCTTATATACAAAAAACTGTGGGAAGCGCGTGGTGTAATGGTTAGAGTAATGGGAAATGTACTCGTCGCCCCGAGTTCAAATCTTGGATGTGGTAATTGCATTTCACTTAGCGCTAATACCAATAGGTATGAATCCTACTCTCCCTCCAGCTATGGATAAATAGCAGGGCAGACTAGGCTCTTTAATCTTGATTAGGAAAACTCTGAATTCAAACCTGTTGAACTCCGCTTAAGAAATTGACCTTGTGTCACATCCTGCTCGTGCAGAGGAGTTGGTAAATCTATATATACAAAAAACTGCAACAAGTATCTCACATATTACTATACCCGTGGTCGTATACTTATATACTTGGCTTCTATTACTTCTTTTTAGCTTGTTCTCGTATTAAGGTGCTGCTTTTGTATTTTTATTCTTCAATCTTGGCTTTGGCTGGATTTCTTCTGCCTTGGGTTCGTTGTCGTTTTCTTGTTGGAAATTATTATATTGTCTTGGAAATGTCTTGTGTCGTTGCTTGTTCTTGATTAACGAACAGCACACTTTGTTGTTTTACTTAGAGCTCATATTCTATTTTATAAAATCCATTTCAATAAACTGCAATTGCGATCCGTCTTGTTCAGCACCCATCAAAAAAACGTCTCTCTCTTTCTCTATCTCTCACTCCAATTTCGTCCTGTTTCTCTGATTCTCGCAATTAGCTTCGATTGCCTTTGATAAAAAAAAATTGTCTTGATTGTCTCTTTCCTTAGTCTTTTATACATTTCGTCACCCCGATCATGCTCTCACAATTCTACTTATTTCCATTCTTTTACATATAGAAGGGCCGGATTAGCTCAGTTGGTAGAGCGTTCAGTTAGAAAACACAAGGTTCCTAGTTCGATACCGGCCCTCGCTAACTCAGCGTATGGGTAGCACAGGGATATGTGCGGTAAAGCAAGGAGCTGATGGTAGGTGTGGCTCTCCACCTCAGATGCAAAAACAATCTCCTTGGTCTAGCGCTAGTGAAAAGGAGATAGACTCCCTCGCTGATTGGCTGATACCGACTTTAAGCCACCCCGACGACTTTACTTTACTTACTTACTTAGAGAAGGGCCGGGTTAGTTCAGTCGGTTGAGCGTTCGGCTAGAAACTACGAAGGTTCCTAGTTCGATACCGGCCCTTCGCCAACTCAGCGTATGGGTAGCACAGGGATATGTGCAGTAAAAACAATCTCCTTGGTCTAGCGCTAGTGAAAAGGGGATATACTCCCTCACTGATTGGCTGATACCAACTTTAGGCCACCCCTCGACGACATATAGAATATTCGTTTACGTTCGAATTCACTTTTTTTTTCTTTCTTCCTTTAAAGTAAGCAATTTTTCAGCCTTTACTTTCTATATTTAAAGTAAATTTTCATTTTCGCTGGGTTTTTTTTTCTCGCTTTTTTTATAATCATACGTCCGCACTAAAACCTACCATTTATTTAGGACTTTTTTTCACTGTCTCTATTTGTACATTTTTTTTATTCTTCTCTTCCTCCTCCTATTTTCGAATTTTCCTTAATCTTTTTTTAAAATGTTTTATTAGGTACCCTCCAGTCATTACAATTTTTTTCTTCTTTAAAGTCAATCGTTATTCATCTTATTATGCTTTGTTTATTTCTTTCGTGTCATTATTCTTTCGTTCTTATCTCCACCGATCTTCCCTTCTACAATACCTACCTTCTTATATTATTACTTACTAGCAGTACTTACTCGTCTCAAATACGTTTTGTAAGATGATCATTATTAAAAAGGAAGCACGAATTTTATTAAAGTTTAGGATAATTATATGTACTTAAATACCTTTTATTTGTTTTTTTAATCGTTTATTTCCTGGGGTTACTGCCTTGTTTGTATCAAGCTTGGTGTATTGTACCCCACCACTTATTTATAATAGGGCCGGTTTAACTCAGTCGGTAGAGCATCCGGCTAGGAACCTCAAGTAATCCCAGCCCTGGAAAACTCAGCGTATAAGTAGCACAGGGACCTGTGCGGTAAAGTAAGGAGCTGATGGTAGGTGTGGCGCTCTACCTCAGAAGCAAAAACAATCTCCTTGGTCTAGTGCTAGTGAAAAGGGGATACACTCCCTTGTTGTCTGGCTGATACCTACTTCAGGTCACCCCGACGACTTTACTTTACGGTTACGTTTAGAGATTGCCTTCGAAAACATTTAAAAATCAATAAATATTTCGAATATTTGATATCATTATTTTTCAGTCTTGGAGATTTATTACTAACATAGAGTTAACAGCCCTGTTGTCTGGGGTCGTAAAATACGGCGACTGCACTTCTGCAGAGATATATAATCCCCTCTATGGGGCTACCTATTGTCCGTGGTTGGCAACCCGATATGCTTAAGGATGTAATCCCGTTGATTAAGTAGTCCATGATGTGCAACCCTTCCTTTTGCTCCTTACTTGGTCTAGATGGATGTTTGGAGAGCTTCCCTCCGATCAATCGACTAGACGCATTAAGCCCTAGCAACTAAGTGACTGTTCCTACTATATAGCCCTCATGGAAAAACGCTAACAATCTTTATCATATAGGTGCTAGAAGGCGGTGGGTGAGGGTGTTAATGTCTTGGGAATGACATTAAACTGTGTTTAGGGGTGGGACTACAGTTATGGAGCTCTGGGTAGTGTTGAGTACCCCTTCATCCCCATTACTCCCAGGTTCACTCTAAACCGGTAGTAACTGTTAACTAAGGGTTAAATAGATAAAAAAAGACTTTTTAAAATTTGGAATACTTAACAAGAATTAACAAAAGGTATTTGGCATAAAATAACGCAAAGTGGTTGACATGCCGTAAAAACCAAACAACCAGCCAACCAAGTTTAAAAAAATGCTTATTCGCATTCTTCTTCGTATTCTTCTTATTGTTTGTATGCTTTAATTATTTGATTCCCTTAGTCAATTTTATATTACAAGGTGTGTCAAAAAAGCATCAAGATTTTTTGTACTTTTTGACACACCTTGTATTCTGAAAAAAATTAATGTTCCATTCATTGTTCATTTCTATCTTGGTAAATGCAGCTTCAATCTCGATACTTTAAGAAACAGAACATTACTACTGTACTTTACCACTGAACTTTACCACTGTACTTTACCACTGTACTTTACCACTGAACATTACCACTGTACTTTACCACTGAACTTTACCACTGAACATTACTACTGTACTTTACCACTGAACATTACCACTGTTTTACCACTGAACTTTACCACTGTACTTTACCACTGAACATTACCACTGAACATTACTACTGTACCACTGAACATTACCACTGAATTTTAACACTGAATTTTACCACTGAACATTACCACTGTACTTTACCATTGTACTTTACCACTGAACATTACTAATGTACTTTACCACTGAACTTTACCACTGTACTTTACCACTGAACTTTACTACTGAACATTACTACTGTACTTTACCAGTGTACTTTACCACTAAACTTTACGACTGTACTATACCACTGAACATTACCACTGAACATTATTACTGTACTTTACCACTGAACTTTACCACTGAACATTACCACTGAACATTACTACTGTACTTTACCACTGAACTTTACCACTGAACATTACCACTGAACATTACTACTGTACTTTACCACTGAACATTACCACTGTACTTAACCTCTGTACATTCTAGTACCTTTTGTTTTTAATCATCAAATTTTGTTTGTTCTGTTCCTTTCTCTATTTGTTTTTTTACTTCATGGTTTCTAATCTTTTTGCTGATATTTTAAAATTCTTTTGAAAAAAAAATTATTCATGTTTTTATCTGTTCTGTCAATGTCTTTTAGAGGAGAAACCGTTTTTCTAATTCCATTTCTTTCGGCAGACGTGATATGCACTGGGAAAAGAGTGACTTTAACGTATAGCTTTTGTTGTTTATGTTCAACAGTGAATTATCACACACAGATCAATACGTGCACAAATTCCAAAATAGAATCCGTGTCAATAGTACTCAGATCCCATATGCATACGGTATGTAAATCAACATAGGCATCTTCCTTCAGGGTGTTGCAATCTTTGACACTATATATATATATATATATATATATATATATATATATATATATATGTTGTGTGTGTGTGTGTGTGTGTGTGTGTGTGTATAAACTTAACAAACCGTCAGACTGCTATAATATCTATTTCGATCAGAAATTCAAAATTTTGAGTTTCTGGTCGAAGTAAGTATTATAACAGGATGACGCCTTGTTAAGGTTTGTTTCTTTGAAAGTGTGATATTGCTCTATGTATAATTAATTCGTTGATTATTATACATTGAGCTCTTTTAGGGATTTACAAAAATCCATGTATGAATATATGTTTGCACCTGCAAGACCATACAGTATGGTTGTATAGTTAGATTACGATTATCCCATAGAATCATCCCTTACTTACCAGTCATGTGGGTTATCTTACACACCACACACACACACACACACACACACACACACATATATATATATTATAGAAATGAATAGATATATATATATATCTTCTTTTACTATATATATATAGTTTTTTACATATACTTTGTATATATTTCTTTTACTAAATAGGATATATATATATATATATATATATATATATATATATATTATATATATATAT
>CM042145.1:82620123-82647555 GCA_023376005.1 Doryteuthis pealeii
AAGAACAAGGAAAAGTGGATCTAGCCGTCAAGGATTAAACCCATTAAATGAGAGTTACCACCCCTATGTTATGATTACCTTCTCTTTGGAGAACTCTCTAGTGAATACTAGACTATATAAAAGCTCAATAAGTGTACCAATTATTCTAAGTAGAATAAAGCTTTCTAAAGTCTATCGGTGTTATCGTTTGTCATTACACCCATGTTACGTAGTCGGATGCTCAGGTGACTGTTTATTGCTGTCAACCCAGTACCATTACACCAAAGTTGTAAATCCCCTTGGTTTGGTTTGGTTCGTTTTGGTTAATGACATATCAAATTTTATATATACTATTTAATGCCAATGCGATCCTTGCTGAAGAACAGTTAATCATAGCTGGGGAATGAGAGGATCCTATCTTTTACCGAGAGCCTTAGTCCTAAATTTAACGTAATAGCCCGACGGGAGATCAAACTAGATTACTACAATGTCGCAGTCCAGCGCTTTGCCAATACGCCACAAGGGCTCACTCGAATCCATTGGTACACTTTTGAGTTTAAATTGTGTGATAGAAAGACGGATAAAACTTATTATTTCCGTAAGGTGTACAGAAAACCGCCACTTAAACTCATAGACTCGGCGTGGACACGTGGATTAAAAGCCAGCCAATCAACAGCTCGAATACGTGGTTAGTTAACTATTTAATCGCCAATTTTGAAAGCCGTTTATTTGCACGTATTCGCCATTTCCAAACGGACCTGTAACCAAGGACTTTGCTCAACCGAAGTATTCTAATCAACACTAAGGGAAAGCAAGGAAGAAAAAAGGATTCTTCACTAACGATCGCGCTCTGCTTAACACAAAGGATCTCCACTGTAAAGTGCTCTCACTTGAAGCCTAAAAATGGCCACAAAAATTGTAACACACAGTCTAGGAAGCGACTGCAAGGATGACATTTCCTGATTTTTTTTCTTTCCTCTATTATCACCAGTTCACATTAAATCAAGTTCGTAATATTATCGGTTATTTACTTTACTTGTGTGGGTGTCTTCTTCATATTTATTTTCTTAAAATACTATTTCTTGTTTTCACACAGTTTGATACAAATAATTAAATATAAATGTACCATAAGAAATTTAAGGAATTTCGTCAATGCCAAATAAAAGAAAATTACGAAATAGTGTTTGTCTTTGGTTTACACATTTTATATAATTACACATAGGTTAATGGGTCGCAATTCAAATTGTTTTTTTTTGGCTGTGAGTCGCAGTAAAAAGAATTTTGAAAAATACTATCGTATAAGACGGATCTTGGGAAGTGAGTATGCAGAAAAGAAAAAAAATAAAGAAAACGAAAAGCTAAAAAAAAAAAAAAAACCTAACATGTTTTTGGTGTAAGGCAAACGCGCGCAAAAATAGCATGTGGTATCCATATGTGTAAACGACAACAGAAGGTCAATCATGATAACTCGCGCTGTTGGGGGCGGACATGTGAATTGTTGATTTTTAAAAAGAGGCAGTTAGTTACCGGGAGAGTGACAAATAACAGCCAAAATTTCGAGCCGAGCAAAATCATTTCCATTTGGTGTGGGCTGCGATTTGTCAAAGAATTGATCATTCCTTGATGAATTAAGAAAAAGAAAACACGCCATATTTTCCTATTTTCGATTGATTGATTTTAACGGGATGTTAAACAAGAAAAAATGTATCATTACTATTTACAAGAATGTCTGATACCCAAAGTTTCGACGATTGTTATGGTGTCAAGCGACCAGTGAAAATGTGGCATCTATTACCAGCTGACACTATATTACTCATATAGAATCAGCTGTCTACAGATGACCAACAGATGTCATACGAATGTTAAAGAATCCAGTCTGCCCCACTATTTACCCCATAGCCGAAGGGAAAAATATTTGGATGCATACCTTTCCAAGGGTGTTAGTGCATATCCTACAATGATCACCATTAGAGCTCGAATACCTTCAGAATTTTAAAATGTAAGAATAATATCGAATATCTTTTAGAGCAAGAATGCACTTCTTTTTCATAGCTGCAGTCTACTTAGAAGAAATAAAAGACTAATATTGTTTCCTCTATTCTCTTTGATTAAACAAACTTATTTGTTTCTTGCTGATATTTTTGGGGATATACCATTTATCATCGCATTCCAGCTGGATAGAGATATGACCAGAATCCTTTAACATACGACAAACTTCTCTTCCATTTAATACTAAGCAAAGACAAACCGTAGGTTGCTCAAAGTAGTCATTGGTCAGGCTCATTGCTGTTTAACGTGGTGATCTTAACTGGAATTGGTGCTTTCAGCCTAAATTGACTGAAGATAAAATAATTAAACTTAGTAAATATCAATGGTTGAAACTTATGGAAGTCTTCATACATACTTACACAGCTTACCTGACGTGTTACTGGTACAAATATCAGTTACTTCATGATTCAGATTTTCTAATAGAGACTTGGCATTGTGTTCTATATTCGACGTCGAAGTTCTGTACATTGGTGTAGTTATAAAGTCTGCTTAATTATAGCTACCACATTAAGATTCTTCAACGTTTTGTTGGTGTAACTGGTACCAAACTTGCAGCTCTAAAGAGAGTGAGTGTCTTAAATATTCGTGTAAATAGTTTAGCCGCTTGATATCCGAAAAATGGCATTGATCTATTTCAAGGGATTGTCATTTTGGGATTTTTAAATGTTTTAGAAAGAGTAGTGAGATATTTAATTTAAATGTAAGTGTTTACAGTGTGAATTCCATAAATCTATTAGATACGTTTATTTAATGGTTTAATTCACAGAATTTCTTCTAAGGAGATAACCAGTCTAGGAGAAGGAAAAATCTGAATTCATACCTGTTAAACCCCGCTTAAAACTTTGTACCACATACCACTCTTGTGGAGAGGTTAGTAAATATGCATATATGTCATAAAGAACATTGAATAACTTTAGATGAATTTGTATAAATACTGTGATCAAATCCAAGGATCAAAATTGTATGCGCATTGGAAAAAACTTCAATGATTTAGAATTGTTTTTTTTTCTTTTTTTTCTAATTTTTTGAGCAGTGTATGAGAGACAAAGGGTCAAAATATTGAACATTGACAATGAAAATAAGCATACGAATTTGATAAATTATAATCATCTCTCTCTCTCTCTCTCTCTCTCTCTCTCTCTCTCTATATATATATATATATATTATAATATATATATATATATATATATTATTGTTGATAAACATATCGTTGGGTGAATACTAGGCCGCAGTCATCAGTAATGAACCAGAGGTCAACAGGTGTTTCGGGTTACTAATCACCATACACCTTCGCCCAGGGGACCCCAACCGGGATGATCAATTCCCGGTTTGCGACCAAGTGACAATTTGATAAATTATAATTCCCCTCTCTCCCTCTCCCTCTCTCTCTCTCTCTCTCTCTATCTATCTATCTATCTCTCTCTCTCTCTCTCTCTCTCTATATATATATATATATATAATCATTTTCATGGATATATATATATATATATATATATATATATATATATATATATATATATATATATAAATGATTATTGATGTCAATGAGCAATGGTCATTTTGAATATAACATTATATAAAATGATAATAAATAATAAGTAATAGAAGGTAAAAGATCAATCACAATTTCTGTGTTTCTGCCTATTTTATGCATAGAGGTTAAGGAATCTCGTTCATATTTACATTTTTTGCGTCGATTTAAAGAGTTTCTTTTTTTTTGTTAAGGTCCTTTCAATAAAGAATAATTTCAGACATATCTATTTGACCCCTTGAAGGGACAGTAGCAAGTACTACCACAACCAGAGTCGACATGGGAGTAATAAAAATGAATGCGTCTTTCATATTCCGCAGAGATCAGGAACTTGATCCTCACCATCAGGTGAAGTTTAGTTTCACACTTCTGTTTTGCAGACCAGTCCAGAGGAAAGTTGTAACATCTGCAATAAACTGATTTTCTTTTTGTGACCACGTGTCTGACATTTCCTGTCAGAATTTCTCGTAATCATCTCTTTATTCTGTCTTAGACACGCCGTCAATACAAGCTATTTACTAGAACACTACAAACCTTACTATATATATATATATATATATATATATATATATATATGGAGATACGGTGAGGAAATTAATCCAACAATATGAGAAGAACATATTTTAAAAATATAACAAACACAGGATGTTATGATATATATATATGTATGTGTCTATGTATGGTTATATGTGGATATGCGTATATATGTATTATATGTATTTATGTATTATTTTAATCTTCTTATTTTTCTATCATTAATATTCCATATGAAATACATCATATCTTTGTTAACTTTTCGTCCTCCGCCTATTCACGTTCATGCAAGCGTCATCATGTGATCTTCACCTTCCATTTTTGCACATGCATTGATCACGTCATCTGCTTTTCGTAAACAAACGCGCATATAAATATTAACGGTTAATAGTATCATATTCACACATTCACTGTACACTTAACATCTTTCATTTTGTCCCTCACATAAACATTACTTAACAGTGTCCTGAAGATGGTACAATATACCGAAATGCTTAAGTATTGACACAAAAAATTGTTTTCCTGATCATAACATCCTGTGTTTGTTATATTTTTTAAAATATTTTCTTCTCATTCATATATATATATATATATATATATATATATATATATATATATATTATATATATATGTGTGTGTGTGTGTGTGTGTAGTAATATCTCAATCACAAAAACTGATAGTAACATACGCATAGGAAACGCATGGATTGGTATAAAACGATTATGGATCATATATAAATCTGATCTCTCTGATAAGATAAATGAAGAATTCTTCCAAGCAGTAGTCGTATCAGTGCTACTCTATGGATGTACCACTTGAATTTTAACAAAACGATTGAAAAAAAAAGCTTGGTGGAAACTACACCAGTATAAAGCTTGCTATCCGGAAAAAAACTGGAGCAGCATCTCATAAAAAAGCAGCTGTACGGCCACTTACCTCCTATCTCACAAACTATCCAATTAAGACGAACAAAACACTCTGGAGATTAATGAAAACGTAAGGATGTTCTCCTGTGGACACCTATTCATAGACATACCAGAGTAGACCCACCTGATAGGACATTGATCTGCTCTGCGCCGATACAGGATGTCCTGACAAGGACTTGTCAGGGGTGATTGACAGATATGGATAGTTAGCGACAGAGAAAGAGAGAGAGAGAGAGAGAGAGAGAGAGAGAGAGAGAGAGGGAGAGGGGGGGAGATAGAGGCTTGGGAATCCATAGTGTCAGTGAGATATGATAATGATGATATATATCTATTAATAATGGAGATTTGCTTCCGGTTTTTGTCTGTAACAAAAATTACATAACTGCTTACATCACATTACCCCAAATCGTCATAACATAGAATAGACACACTCAAAATTTGAACATGCAACATTAGACAGTCCTCATTGTTTTTTAAAACAAGTTTTAATAAATACATGACTGCTATTATATATCTATATATAGTTTGTTTTATTTTAATACATATTTAAAGTTTACATTTCAAATTGTTTTATTTTTTAATCCTTTAATGAATTTGATAATTTTACTTACACATTGAATTTTTAACTCTCACCCCTCAGGCAATATGTTTCAAAAATCTATTTTTACATCGCATTTTGTACTAGTATAAATAATTCCCAAACAGTTTTTTACGTCTTTTCTCGTGTGTAGAGTTACTGCCAAATCTAGCCGAACTTATTTGTTCATATCACTTTAGTTTTGTTTTTTCAAAGGTCTTGCAAATTGAATAATTTCATAATCAAGAATATAATTAGTTTTTTGTCAATAATTACGTATGTCATCTAATTCTCTACAGAATAGAATTTAAACATATCAAACAGCTAAAGGCTAATTAATTGTGTTTATATTATTTTCTACGCACTGTAATTGTAAAAATATCAATTTGTCAGAAAAGCACAAACACACACACACACACACACACACACACATAACTATATATATATATATATATATATATATATATATATACACACACACATAATTATATATATATATATATATATATATATATATATATATATACACACACACACACACACATATATATATATATATGCATATATATATAAAGAGAATAACCAAACTAATTATTAATGGAATCAATATTCTTATCACCTCAAATACAAACTTAATACAACACAGAAAATACACTAATGGACAATAGAATTACAACAGACTCATCGACTATGCCGATCTCGCCCGAGACAGTGTGTGTATGAGGTCAAAGTACTGTTAAATACATATCTTGTTTTAAAACCAGGAAGCTATAAATGTATATTGTTATAATTAGGTAAAACTGAAATACTTGAAATAAATTCAAGTTTGCTTTAGTTAGTTGGGTTAATAGCATATCAACTCTTGTGGTTTAATTAATGCCAAATCCTGTCTTTTTATGTACGAGGATAATCTCAAACATAAAACCTCACATCCTGATGATCACTCCCTGTAGAGCCTGATGATCACTCTTTGTACAGCCAGAGCCTTGTTGATCACTGGTCTTTCTTTTTGGGAATTCTTTTATATCAGTAAGCACATTCCCATTACAATATAGCGTTACCCCTCAATAAGGATCTTTTGGTTCTTTTACTCCATTTTCGTCGTCCGTAGTAACTTGTGTTAAAGAAGTCAAACACCAACCGTTTTATGTTTGTCAGTATAACATTTATTTACCACTGTTGATTGTTTTCTAGCAGTTGGCAAAAAAGAGAAAAATTGATCAATAGAGATATAATTTGTACAATAATAGGGAAAAGACTGAAAGAGAACAGAAAGAACGAAAGAAAGGAAGGAAGGAAGGAGGGAGGGAGGGAGGGAGGGAGGGAGGGAGGAAGAAAATGACTATGTGCGTGATTGATACCCGGGTGGTTTCTCTTTCTGCTTTTTCTCTTAGAACTCGGTTTAAATCTTAAATTTAAAATCTAAAGATTTTTAATTAACAAATAATTTTTCCTAATCGGCTCAATCTACATCACCGTTGGCCCACAAACATTAGCTGATTCTTCACTGACCTTCATAACGTTTAAAGAACTGTTATATTGTCGGAGGTTTGCATTCCAAAATATTTATCTAGCATTTTTAATTTGTAAATAAAGGTTTTATACTCGGATTGTTTTCATTCCAAAATATTTTTAATCGACTGCTCACGTCAAACCCTAGCAACTATATCTCTACCGTATTCGGACCAAATAACCAATAAGCACCCCAGCTGAGATCTGTTTTGAAAGGAACACTTTTTGATTTTCACCGTAAACTCCTGGTTGTTTGTTTACAAACAACAGACGATTTTTTGCATTATAATTTCACTGAAAGATTTTTTAAAGTTTGTTCATGTATATTTACAACCCGAAGGCATGTTTTTATACTAAAATAATTTTCGATTTAATTTAAAAAATTAGTTATTTCATGATGTTGTTGTTAATTCAATAGGAATGTTTTTTAAGTTTTAAAAACTTTGAACGAAAGACACGTTTTTATATGAAAGACAGATTTTTATATTAAAATTGTTTTTATCTAATCAGAAGAGAAATGCAGATATGTTTATTTAAATGAAAATAGTTTTTATTTACAAAATATTTTGGACCATATTACATTTAGGCGCTCCTTTTTTTTATCTAGATTAAGAAAGGACATGTTTTTCATTTACACCGTCAATATCCGTTTGTTTGTTAGGGGTTAGGGGTTAGGGGTTAGGGATTAGTTTTATAATTTAATAATAAACTCTTAAATCGTATGTTAAAACAACGGGATATTGACGGTGTAAATGAAAAACATGTCCTTTCTTAATCGAGATCAAAAAGGGGTGTCTAAAGGTCATATGGTCCAATATTTTTTTTATTTAAATAAAAGGATGTTAGGACCAAGTAACCAATAAATAACTTGCAAAAAAATCGTCTGTTCTTTGTAAACAAACAATCGGGAGTTTACGGTGAAAATCAAAATGTGTTCTTTTCAAAAGACCTCTCAGCTGGGGTTCTTATTGGTTACTTGGTCACCGTATTCTTCGAATTACTCCAATGGTAAACACCCAGCCCTTTTTTATAGTTTTTATAGTTCATTAAAACACATGAAGTTATTTCCTCTAATTTATTGACACCCATGAAGTTAATGAAAATTATTTCTACCAATTTGTTGATACACATGAAGTTAATAAAAAATCTAGCATTAAAAATTATTTCAATCAATATAGTGTCCATCTAGTGGGGAGGTTTCAATTTTGGAGCTCTGAGGAGGGTAGAATTCTCCTTCATTGCCATTACTCCCAGGTCCACTCTGATCCAGAGTGGTAGGAACTGGCAGGGTCCTATCTGTGTGTCTGTTAATGAAAATTATTCCTACCAGATTATTAATACCCAATATTAATGATCAATCTAACATAAAATGATTTCCTGAAATATATTGCTACACACTGAGTTAATGAAATTTATTACTACGTCTTTATTGATACACATGACGTTAATGAAAATTATATCAGCCAATTTATTGATACACACTAAGTCAATAACATTATTTCTACCAACTTATCAACCCGAACAAAAGTATTTACCAACAAAATACTCGCTTACAAATCAAATATACAAAGAAAAAAGATTTTTCCATGAATAGCCCAATGTAGATTTAACAACTAACCAATCGTTAGTGTGAGTCACATTTCAGCTAAGCCCTGTGGGCTGGAATACACAGACTGCACCTCTGCAGAGGGGTAAGACCCCCCTAAATGAGGCCACCTGTTGGCTGTGGAGGTTTGGGGTGTGTGGAGCACCCCTTCATCACCATTACTTCTTGGTCCACTCTGACCAGGAGTGGTAGTACCTGTTAGGGTCCCATCTATGGGTTAAATAGAAAATTGAGTATCCATTAAGAATGAATTTATTCAAAAACTTTATCGGCATTAAATTACCCACTGAGGTTGACATGCCGTAAAACAAAACAAAGCACATTTCAGATGGAAATATCTATGCAGTATCAGATGCTAAAAGCTGTAGGAAAGTCTTAGAGAGAGTAGATAGGGAGGCAGAGACGTCTTTAGTTTGTTAGGGTGGAGAAAAAGTGTTGTAGTTGAAAGATGATACTATAGGAAAGGGGGGTAGGGAAGGAGGAGTGAGATAGGGGAAGAATATAAAGGTGTAGCCGGAAGTTGAAATGCATACTTAAACCTACTAATGCAACTTATCAAACGTTAAGTCTTCCTTTTTACTAACCAGACAGATGTTTATCTCCAAATCTCAATGTAACAATAGCTGATAATACATTTTTATTACTCTTACAAGAGTAATATATATATATATATATATATATATATATATATATATATATATATGTGTGTGTGTGTCTGTGTGTGTGTGTGTGTGTGTGTATAAATGTGTGTGTTGGATAGATAATATGGGTGGTATATTTATAAGTAAACAGTGCCCAAAATCATTGATGGGTCGTAGTTACAGTTTCTCGCCTATGTTATCTTTAGAAGATGGTATAATATATATATATATATATATATATATATATATATATATATATATATATATATATATAAGTTAAAAGAAAGGAAATGAGTCCGACGGTATGAGTATATATAAAAAGATATGAAAACACCACAAAATGCTGTTAAAGTGAAAACATTTTATAACTTAGCTGATATTGAACAATATTTCGATTTTATGAAAATCGTCAAAATCCATGTTGTGAAGAGCTGAGACAAAAGTCATATGAGTTCAAAACAAAAACCTATATATATATATATATATATATATATATATATATGTGTTGTGTGTGTGTGTGTGTGTGTGTGTGTGTGTGTGTGTATGTGTGTGTGTGTGTGTGAGTTTGGGCAGCATTTTGTCATTTATCCATGTTGAATTAAACAATAGACACATCTGCTTAACAATTTTATTTGTGATCTTTTCAAGTTTTCTGGCCAACTTTTTAATATTTGGGTCGAATTCGAGGATTAGTTCACCAAAGTTCAGGTCCCGAGTACTTTCGGCACTTCGAGGTGCTCCAGTTTTTCCAATTATATTAATGGATGTGGAGGCTGGAAGGAGAAGAATTGATGAGAAAGGCGTTATAGGCCTTTTAAAATGTGTGTACTGCATTGGAAATTAATTTTGTTTAAGGATGGTTTGTAATGTATCATGTATAAAGCTTCTAGTATTAGGAGTTTTTGTTTATTTTTTTCTTTGTGCAGAATGTATTTTCCGTTAAGATATTTCGGTAATTAGAGTGGGGGCATAAATGTAATTTTAGGTGTTGTGAAATGAAGCTATTATCTGTTAAATTGAGAGTTAGACGACGTGACAATATCGTTGAGGTAATTCTCCTCCTTCCAGCCTCCACATCCATTAATATAATTTGAAAAACTGGAACACATCATCTCTGATGATGGCACTTCGAAGTGCTGAAAGTACTTGGGACCTGAACTTTTGTGGATTACTCCACGAATTCCACCCCAAAAAAAGTTGGCCAGAAAACTTAAAAAGATCACAAATGAAATTGTTAGACAGAAGATGTGTCTTTTGTTTAATTCAACATGCACACACACACACACACACACACACACACACACACACACATATATATATATATATATATATATATATATATATATATATATATATTATATAATATACTAGCAAATATATGCACCCTCCGGGTGCAAGTAATTAAGTTTAAATGTAATAAAATATTAGATTAAATCAGAAAGGCTAATGAAACTAATTAAGAATTCAGGTAAAAAGATTTGAAACGGAGGGGGTATAATCGGAAAATAGAACAACCCAAACTTACTCTTTCATCACTTCCGTTTTTCAATGCTAAATTTTCCTAATTTAACTATTTAGTTAAAATAGGAAGTAAAGAATAAAATTACAGTTATTTCTTCTTGTTAATGTATTTCTTTTAGGATTTATCCTCGGGAATTTTGCTCATATTCATTAAGATAAAACCAATCAATTAGAAATCAATAATACCAACCATATTTTTTATTAAAATCAGTTTTTTTAATATCAATATGCAAATTAGCTTTACGTTTACACTGAAAACTGGTATTTTGTTGTATATATAAATACAATTGCATGTTATTAGTATTTAGGTAAGGCCAACAGCATTAATAATGTCAAACAGTTTTATTATTAATTAAGGTTTAAATAGAAATAGAATCATGGAGAATGTTACGTAAATAACTAAGGAAATTGTGACTTGAGTAGTAATATAGTTTCGGTTACAGACAGAAAAACACACAATCTCCATTATAATAAGATATATATGTGTGTGTGTGTGTCTGTGTGTGTATATATATATGTGTGCGTGTATGTGTGTGTGTGTAACCAAGACAAGTGGAAATTAATCTGTTTGTATGTTGAGAAACGAGTGAGCGCGAAAAACTTTTAAAAATGACGATGATTTATTGATATTTGATAGAATGTACCAACATTAAGTCGTTCGATTTAGATTTGCAGTATCGAAACACACATTTAAAAAAACATACGTATTAAATATGTGTTTTAAATCATCCTCAGAGTAACAAATATCATCTGTTGATTTCGGGGTTTTCTTTTCAACGAATAATACTACTAAGGAGATTACGTCATAACAAACTTTTATTTAATTTTTATCAACCTAATGTTTCTTCCTGAAATAAGGTTATTTGAAAATTTGTAAATTAGGCTTCTTATTCTTCCCTACTCACCCAGCAGTGCCTTGCTGTCATATATGGTTTGGGAGATTGGAGGTATGTGGCCATATAGTTGCCATTTTGTGATGTGCTGTTTCCAGGACTTATTCAGAATAGGACAAAGCATCCATGTGTAATTACTGTTTTGTTTTTTCTCAGCCATCACTGGTGTGTCAATGAGTAGAATTCCACAGGATACCGTCACTTATATATATATATATATATATATATATATATATATATAATATATATATATATATAGACAAATACCTCTGCATGAGCAGAATACGACACAAGATCAATTACTTCAGCTGAGTTTAAACAGGTTTGAATTGAGAATTCAGAGTTTTTCATTCTCCTAGACTGGTTGCCATACCAAGGGTGAAGAGCTTAGTCTGTCCAACCATTTACTCATAGCTGGAGGAAGATTAGTTGAATTCCTACCGTCGCTTATAAGATTGTCCATACTTCCCCAGCAGTTTCCAGCATGTATTGTTCGTCTTAGTTGAATAGTTAGTGAGGTGAGAGGTAATAATCTCACATGGAGAACTAATACTTAAGAAAAAAAAGTTTTCTGGACGCTCAATTCATCCTTTCTACTGGATGATTGATTAATCACAGTGCATACTTGACAACCGATAAATTATATTGTTTATTGTGTTCTATAGATTTTGATTGGATAATTCTGCCTTTAATTAAATAGCGGTCTTTTGAGTATATCAAAAACTTCCAAAAAGTAAATCAAAGCAAAATCGACAGAGATAAATTATGCTTTTAGTGCGAAGTCAACATTTAATGGTATGTATTTACCCAACCCCTCCACCACGAGCAGGATGGCCCAAGGCCAATTTTTAATCACAGTAAAGCTGGCTTGAATTCACAGCATTCCTTCTCCTACCCATAGCTAAAGAACCGAGTAGGCTCTAATATTTACCCATAGCTGGATTGAGAACAGATTATTTCCTAAGGACGTTAGCGTGAAGTGAAATTCAAACAGCTCCGTTCAGGATTTGAACTCAGGTCGTTGGTTCCATTGCCTACAACGATAAGCGAGCCTTATGGACAATATGGGACACAAGATAACTTTTTAAGTGGAGTAAAAGCTGGTGTGAATTCCGAGTTTTCCTTCTCATAGACTGGTTGCCTAACCAAGATTAAAGAACCCAGGCTTCGAATAGCAGGGAGGGAATTAATGAATTTATGTATTTCTAAAGGGCATTAGCCTAAAGTGAAACGCTAACTGCCTGGTGCAGAAATAAAACCAGGGTTGCAGATTCGGTATGAAATGTTTGGGATTAGTTACCACAATTCTCGACACTTTTTGAAGAGTATATTTTGGGCGAAAGACAAAAATGTCGCATTGAAGCAAAATCTCTCTCTTTTTTCTGTCTGTCTGTCTGTCTCTCTCTATCACACAGACACACACACACATACGCGCGTGCGTGCACACATACAAATAGATAATGTATGCAATATTTATAATACATACATATATGTAATATATATATAATTTCTTCAGACTTCAAATTTTGAACAGACTGATAAACAAGGACTATCACTTGCTTTTCTCGTCATTCTGTGATAAAATTTTTTTATCACCTTCCATATACCAACAAATGCCCTGAAGATGATCTAATTAATAGATCGAAACACTGCAGCGTCGGTTAATAAACTTACCACTCAACTTATTTAAACATGTGTTTTTTCAATTTTCTTAATATACCGTCGGATTCACTACCTTTTCTTCAGCCGATTCTACAGGTGAATATTTTTGAGCACTGTCAAGATTAAGGTAGCAGAGATAAAAATATCCAGGAAATCAGACGTCAGAGAAAAATCGGAGAAATATTTTTCTGAAAAAAAAAAGAAGTTTCAGTTTTATTTTCATTTTGACGGAGAAGAAAATAAAATGCCAGCATCCAACAAAAAATACGATTTACTTACAACAACAACAACAACAACAACAACAGCAACAGCAAGAACAACAGTAGCAGGAGCAAGAGTAGCAGCAAAAGCAGCAAACTTTTTTTAATGAATCTTAGAAATAATTTGAAATAAGTGTCATATGCTCTACTCGAAATGCTTCTAAGTTTTTACTCTATCAATATATGCATACGCAATTAGAGACATAGCTTTGACAAAGGCACACACACAAGCACATACATTCACACACACACACACACACACACACACACACGCACACACACACACACACATATATATATTTATTTATTTATTTATAAGTTAGAGTATCATAGATATGGAGCCAACGGAGTTTGGTAACAGACAGTTTTCTGCCAATGCAATTCTTAAACCAAGTGAATTATTTGTCTTTGTTAATTCATTATATCCTGTTGAGTGATGCATCATGATGCATCATGGGAAGGGTCCTATATATATATATATATATATATATATATATATATATATATATATACATATATATATATATATTATTATTATATTGGGGGGGGGAATATGTGCTAATTTTGAAAATTAATTAATTAATAATTAATGAATTAGGCGGGCATACCTATTCAAATGCAAGGCTAAACAAATCGAGAAAATCAATCTCTGTATGTACATTTCGGCCTATTAGGCCCCATCAGCAGAGCTATAGACAGGAAGACCGCTTTGTGTGTGATTCGAACCCTGACTGTCAAGCTGACAGGCGGGGACTCTAACCATTACACCAGTTGGCCTTTTTCCCAGATTTTACGTTTGTTTAGAAGTAGGTGATATTCCACTTATGGTGACTTTTACTAACAGGCCGAAATGTACACACAGAGATTGATTTTTCTCGATTAGTTTAGCCTTACATTTGAATATATATGCCCGCCTAATTCATTAATTATTAATTAATTAATTTTCAAAAATTAGATACGACTTCAATTAAGCACATATTCTCACAATAATTGTCGGCTAAAAGAGCCATATCAAAAACACATTGTTGTTTGTTTGTTTACTTCTCATATATATATGTGTGTGTATGTGTTTTGTGTGTGTGTGTGTGTGTGTGTACGCGTGGGTGTTAGCGTGTGGGTGTATATGCGAGTGTTTAAGTATAAAAGTGTAAAAGATATTCAGAGTACGTGTTAATGAATAATTCTGCCTTCGTTCTAGAATTTTCGGTTTTTATATATATATTGAATATATTAACCACCATCAGGGCATTGATAAGGAGCAAAGGCATATGATGTCATGTCCCATGCGTGTCTTTTTTTTCTGCGAAACCGTTGGTACCCTATTAATGCTAGTGAACCCAGTCTAGCCTACTATTTACATATAGATGGTAATTTTTTTTTCGGGGGGTAGATTCATGCTTTTCCCAAAGAGAACTTAACCCGAAGTGAAACGCACACAGACAAGTCAAGAATTTTAAATCGGGTCGCAGATTCCATTTTCTATGACTATAACCATTAGGATATCTTTGCCTCTTTCTATAGTTTATAATTACCCAATCCATTTCAAGTGCATACACTGCCCTGTCGGTGAGGCGTTAGAATGCACCGACTGCACCTCTGTAGGTGGCGACCCGTGATGCTTAAGGATAAAACCCAGGTGGATGAGCAGTCCATGACTTGCCATGCTCCACTTTGGTCCTTACTTAGGCTAGACGGGCGGTCGGAGAGGCCCCCTCCGATCAATCGGCTGGTCACGTCAAGCCCTAGCACCTATATGATTTTCCCAACCCTATTGCCCTTATGGCAAGCCCCAACCCCTTTTTATCATATGGGTGCTAGAAGGCGGTTGCTGTGGGTCTACATGTCCTGGGAATGACGTTAAACTCTATCTGATGGTGAGGTTCCAGTTCTGGAGGTTTGGGGAATGTGGAGCACCCCTTCATCACCATTGCTCCCTGGTCCACTCTGACCCGGAGTGGTAGTACCTGTTATGGTCACATCTATGGGTTAAATAGAAAAATGTATTTATAAAAAAATTGTATTATCCATTAAGAATTGATTTATTTCAAAACTTTATCGGCATTAAATGACCCACTGAGGTTGATATGCCGTAAAACAAAACAAACAAACAAACAAACAAATCAAGTGCATACAGATCAGTATATCACCTAGTGGGAATGGTGATATGCATTCATACTGTTATAATTTTTGTGACCATCCTTGGGCTCTCAAACGAGAGCATTCCCCAGCGGAGACCCCTTGTGTTAAACAGAGCGCAATCATTAGTGAAGAAACGTCTGGATGCTCCTTGATTTCCCTCAGTGTTTGGTATGATCATTTGGTTGTTCCTTGGTGTCCCTTAGTGTTGGGTATGATCCTTTGGTTGTATGCCCGTTCGTCAATGTCGAATAACGTGCAAATAACGGCTGTCAATATCGGCGATTAAATAGTTAACTAACCACGTATTCGAGTTGTTGATTGGCTGGGCTTTAATCTACGAGGTGACACCGTGTCTATAATTTTAAATGGTGGATTCCAGCACGCTTAATACATCCGCATCCCCTGCATATGTACCATATATATATACACACACATACATATGCATATACACATACATATGCACATATCCATACATATACATCCACACATACACATTTATATGCATAAACATACATATACATACGTATGCATACATACATACGCGCATACACGCGCGTACATACATGAACACACGCACACATATACATATAAACAGACTGAGATAGGTAGAAAGAAAGAAGAAAAAGACTGAGAGAGATAGATTGATGGATAGATGAAATAGATAAAATGGACACAGATAGGTAGATAGAATGTTAGATAGATGGATAGATGAGGAAACAGACTGAGGTAGATAGATAGATAGATTGATAGATAGATAGAAGCGGATAGATAGATAGATGAGGAAACAGACTGAGATAGATAGATAGATAGATAGATAGATAGATAGAAGCGGATAGATAGATAGATGAGGAAACAGACTGAGATAGATAGATAGATAGATAGATAGATAGATAGAAGCGGACTAAGATAGATAAATAGATAAACAACATAATCCAACACATGAATTTCCCATGACAATATTTGATATGATATTTCCCTATGAGTTCACCATTTTCCTTTTCCTATACTGGTTGCCTAATCAAGGTTAAAAGAATCCATGCTATCCTAATATTTACCCACAGCTGAAGGTAGAATAATTGTATGCATACCTTTCCTAGGTTACACACAAGTCAACCTGAAAGTACCGGTTCCCGCTAGATCACCGAAATTAAACAGTGCCTGTCCAATACTTAACTGAGTGACCACTTAAGCAACAGTAGGTACCTGAGTCCTTTGTTTATTAAGATGACTTGATTTGGCATTAAATAACGCAAAATGTTTTGATGTACCGTAAAAACCAGCCAACATACATTTTTCAAGGGTATTCGGACTAGAGGAAATACAAACAGCCTGGTCCAGGATTTGAACTCGAGTAACCGAGCCCATTTCCTACGACGATAACCATAACATCACGAGCGCATCTATCAGCATATGTGCATCAGCGTGAAGTAAATCACAAACACCTTGGTCCAGAATTTGAACTCGGTTCGCCGATTCCATTTCGTACGATGATAAACATTACGCGTTGAACCTCGTCATCGCTGCAAACTACCTACACCACCCGCGGACAATTTTAACCTTCACGCACGACTCGCCATAAACCTCCGTTAATTTGTGATGGATTTCAATCGGTCTAATGCCTTTTGCGTTGGAAAAACGAATAACTACGCAAAATTCACACTTGGCGATAGCGTCAATTGAGAGTTCCCTCAGAAATGATTGGGCTAGGCAGCAAGGCGCGTTCAGTTACAGGCACAGATTCATGCATAGGCGTATTCACAACAAACCGAAAAGCGGTGCCAATTGTCGCAAAAAACAGTTTGCCTTCGCATTGGAGACCTTACTTTTGGGATTACCTTCCTATTTAGAAACAAAACAAAAAAATAAAACAAAGAGATAACAATAAAACTGCGAGTCTAATATTATCTATCCTTTCTGTTCAGTAAGTGATATTTTGCACCTAGTAAATATTCACAAGCTGCCGTAAATACCGCACGAGTCAGCTATGTTATCGAGGTGCACTTTGTTGCAGGGTCAATCCAACCTAAGACGGAAAAATAGAAGCAAGACTATGCTAAAAATGTTATAGGAAGAAATATACTATTGCAATAAAACAGTTTTAACCATGTCACTCAGTGAATGGAACTATCTGTGCCATTTTGATCCCCCACACCCGTCATTGTCTAGGCATTTCGAATGCCAACTCCGCCTTGCCGACGTTCATTAAGAGGCAATGAAACTTTCTGACATTTAAAAAGAACAGAGCCGCGAATGAAGCACGTGCCATAGGCCTGTTGTGCTATGCCGAGTGGATGAGGGCCAAGAGCCAAAAAAATCAGAGGATGAGCAGGTAGGGGGGCAACAGACGGCTGATTCTTAATTACTATCACTGACAAAATCCGTTGTATCTTGTCAAATTATTATATGACAGGAGAATAATTAGGCTATATTGTTATTATTGTGTAAATAACAATCATTGTTTTGCTGCAAAAAAGTACTGTTAATGACACTATCAATGCTACAGGTTGGTTGGTTGGTTGGATGGATGGGTTTTACGCTATGTCGACCCATGGGTTATTTTATGCAGAAAGTCGCTTTGTTTTATTAATTCTAGTTGGGTATTTTGTAACAAATTTTTACAACTTATATTTTTAATCTATATATATTTACCAAACCCCTCCACCCGAGCAGGATGCGATACAAGGTCAATATCTTAAGCGGAGTTTAAGAGGTTTGAATATCGTGAGGAGGACTTGCAGGAGGGATGACCAATAGAGACTGGTAGTAGGAGAGTCATGAAAATCTCCTTTTGTTTGTGCGACATGATGATGATGGTAATAATATATATATATATATATATATATATATATATGCACACACACTCACACACACACACACACACCACATATATATATATATATATATATATATATATATATATACCAAGCCCTCCACATGAGCAGGATGCGACATATGGCCAATTTCTTAAGCAGAGTTTTAACAGGTTTGAATGCAGAGTTTTACATCTAGACTGGTTACCTAGCCAAGGTTAAAGAGCTCAGTCTGTCCTACTATTTATCTATAGCTTGAGGGGAATAGTTGGATTCATACCTTTCTAAAGGGTATTAGTACTATGGGAAATACAAACAGCCTCTCTCAGGATTTGAAATCGGGTCGACGAGTCCATTTCCCACGACTAACCATTACACCACACGCTTCAATTCAAAGCATATATGGGACCCTAACAGGAACTAACACCGGGTAAGATTACTGAGTGTAATGGAAATGAAGGAGGACTCCACTCTCCAAAACTTCAAAATTGGAACTTCACCACTAGATCCAGTTTATCATCATACCCAGGAAACTAAGAACCTCAGTCACCGCCCTCTAGCACATATATGACAAAAAGGATTGGAGGATTGCCATAAGAGAAATTAGGTTGGGACTATCATCTAGGTGCTAAGGCTTGACGTGACCAGCCGGTTTATCAGAGGGGGTTATCCGACCGCGTGTCTAGCCTAGGTGAGGAATCCTAACCACGTCCTATTGGCTAATTCTGGTTACAATTCTTTGATTGTTTGGTGACATCATATACATTACATTTAAAATCGCTCAGAACTTTCCGGACAATCTAACAATAATAATTATTGTATAGAATAAATACACGAAATATAACTACATTAAATAGCTTCTACCTTCGCTGCCTTAGACTTTTACTGGGCATCACCTGGAGGGACAGGATCACTAACACGGTAGTTTTATAGGGAGCTCAACTTCCCAGCGTGCGTTTTCTACTGCGTAGTATCCGATGGCTGGGCCCTGTCCACCAGATAGATAATTCCCGAAGAAAATCATCTATGCAAGGCTGGTAAAAGACAGATTGGTCGCCCCCAGCTGCATTTTAAGGATTTCTGCAGGAATGATCTCAGGTGCTTTGGCATTATCCCTTCCAGCTGGGAAAATTTGGCTCAGGTCTGCCCTCTGTGGCGTCAGGCTGTCCATAGCGGAATGTTCATGTCTGAAGTCACCCTGGCGCAATACCATGAAGACAAGAGGTTCAGAAGAAAGCGGCGGCAACAAAGCACTGGCACATCAATATCTGCAGGGACAGCCTTCATATGTGACATCTGAGGTCGAGGCTGTTTTTCGAACATTGGACTTCACAGTCACAGGAGGCACTATGAATTTAGATTCACAAGAACTATTCAGATTGCAATGCCGATATAACTACATTAATTGACTTGTCGGTGTGGCTTAGAATAGGTTGACTGCATCCCCTGGAAAGTGGTGATACACGTTCGTAATAGACGTGTTACAATCCTTGTCGCTATTTTAAGGGTTCAGTTATTCTGTTGTTCAATGAATCCAGTTGGTTAATCCTAGTCTGTCACTTTTTCTCTGTGATATAAAAAGTCTGTAGTTAGCCTTGGTAATTCTAGTCTGTTGTGTTCCTTGTAATATTTATAAGTTCAAGTTTCTAGTATTCCTTTGGTGTTAATCTTGCTGACTGATTGCAACAACACGATTAAAGAGCCCAGTCTGTCCTAATATTTACCCGTATTCGATCGGACCCTGTGAAAAAAAAGAAATTTTAGAAAACATCTGCACCAAAAATGTAAATATGAACATACACTCAATGCAATTCCCTAACCTCTAAAATAACCCTGGATTGGTTGATATGCCGTTTAAATCAATCAATCTATCAATCAATAAGTGCATCGGTGCCAAAACAGAAAATTATGCTGTCGATAATGTTGGGAAAAATTATCTCTTTGCCTACCAAATTTCCTCGACGACAGAACCAAATTTTCTTTTTACCTGTATGATGAGGTATTTCAAAGTTCACTATCTATTCACATTAGAACTCATTCAATTCGAATGGAGTCATATTATTATTGTAATCTGCATCCTTCTGCTCAAATATAATAAACTAAACATCCTTTTTTATACTTGTATCGTTGACGTGAAATAATATACACAAAGAATTATTATAGATTTATTCATTTCCAGTATCCGGTGCTAACAGATACATACAAAAACACAGAACAATAAGTTACAAAACAAGTAACAAGGCAACTTTCAGGAAATAGAAGAGGGTCAAATGCGTTATAGCCAAACGAAGTAAGATCAGTCCGAATATTAATTATCAGCTTATTAATCAACTGTTGATGTCTTTAATCGTAGACTATTTAAGGCTATGAGCCAGGATATCTGGTAGAGTGCTGAAGAGGGGCTGGCTACCCTACAAAAGTATTTTGCTTACGGTAGGATCGCAGTGTTAGGAGAGCAGCCGTGAACATCTTAAAGTAGGCAAAGAGTTGATAATACCACTGTCCCAGAATAAGTGCTACTTTTATTTTTGAAATTTATATGGAAATGAATTAACTATTATGGGAGAGATATAATAATGAGGATACTATTACCACTGTTCCAGAATAATTGTTACATTTAGTTTGTGAAATTTATATGCAAATATAACAACTATTATGGTACAGATATAATAATCTATAAGTCTACATATCTAAAAACAAAACAAACAAAAAAACGCCTTGTTGGCTGGGGCTGTATAATACGTCGACTGCACTTAAACTAAATGCCCCAAAGGGTTATTTGTGATTTGTATGTACATTACACTAAGCTAGCTGTCAATAGGCATATTCTAAAATTTACATGCTGAAGTTCATTCCGTGTGGTGCATTTTAAAATTCCGTGTGGTGCATTTTAAAATTTCAACCAATTTACTTGCATTTAAGCATCAAATGTTTGTCAACAAAGGACAGTTAAATAAGAGTTAGAAAATAAATGGCGTCACCCAAACAAAATGCAGATTCTAAGAGTAAGTCGATAATTATAGCAAATACAAATCCTTTCAAACAAACACCAACTCTCAGAGGAGGAGGAGGAGTAGGAGGGGGAGGAAGAGGAGGGGGTGGCAGTAAAACCGACAGCTGTGAATGAGCTGAAAGAGATTTAGCATTTTAACTGCATTTCTTTTTTCATTTTCTTTCTTCCATTTCTTTGTTTTGTTTTATTTTTCTGATATTTTCTTTCGTTCCTTTTTGTTTAATTATTTACTCAATTTACTTATCTGTCAATATATTCGTGCTGTTTTCATTTCCCTCTTTTTCTATTTCATCTCTTGATTTTCTCCTATATTTTTCAACATTCATTTTATATTTTTTCATTCGTTCTTAACTCTCTTCATCTTGTTAATCATTAATTGAATCATTAATCTATCTAGTATGGTTTCCTCGTTTTCTTTTCCTCCCAAACGGATGTCCTGCGTATGACACTAAATTCTACCCGATGGTAAAAGTTCAGTTTTAGAACTCAGGTGAATGTGGAGTACCCCTTCGTAGTCAACTTATTTTAATGGAGATTGTGTGTTTTTCTGTCTGTAACTATATCACTACTCACATCCTAATTCCCTTATTTATTTACGTCACATTTATTTTTATTTAAACCTCAATTATTTGTTGCATATTCATGCAACGGAAGAGGAACTTTCCGATCAAAAGACAAAATAGAAAGATGAAGAAATATATAAAAAAAGGAAAATGGAAGCAGAGTCTTCCGGTGAAGAGAAGGATAAAGAAATATATATAAAAAAAGGAAAACGGAACACTTCTCTTCCGGTCAAGAAATAGATAAAAGAAAAATATAAAATAAAGACCAGATCAAAAGATAAAGATGCGTAGGCGTATTTAACGATATAAATGCGAGAGGATTCGAGCCGACAGTGAGAGCCCAGTCAGCAGCCAAGAGGACAACCTCGCGTCTCCCGTCAGTAAACAACCCTCGGGCACTCATTGTGAACACTCGTCGCCACCCACTCGATCGGGCATTTTCATTGTGAAGCTCTACGCCCTCACCACCCACACACCGAAGAAAATAATGACGGGTCCTATTTTTATATATACGTGTTTTTCTTTATTAATACTGTTGGCCTTATTTACATACTAACAACATGCAATTGTATTTATATATACAATTACGTAGCAGTTTACACTGTGAATGGAAAGGCTAATTTGCATATTGATATTAAAAATATAATTTTAATAAATATATGCTTGGTATTATTGATTTCTAAATCTTAAAAAAAAAGATTAACAACAGGAAATAACTGTAATTTAATTTTTTACTTCCTTTTTTAACTAAATAGTCACATTAGGAAAATTTAACAATGAAAGACGGGAGTGGTGGAAGTGTAGTTTTCAGTTGTTCTATTTTTTGATGATATCCTACTCAAGTCTTTTTATCTGCATTCTTATTTAGTATCATTAGTTTTTCTAAACTAATATATTTTATTACATTAAAACTTAAATACTTGCACCCGGAGGGTGTATTTATTTGCTAGTTATTCCCAGGTCTAATTTGAGCCGGAGTGGTAGAACCTGTTGGCCACAGATCATTACCAAAGATTCAACTCTTGTAACAACAGTGGAAGCTAATCGGCTTTGTGAAAGGGTCGGTTTGGCTATTAGCGAGGCAACTGACATCACAGGGTGGGGCGTCATATGCTAACCTGCGAGGATAAATTGACAAATGACCAGGACCCAACACACTACAAATATCCAACTATCCAGTAACTTTCGAAGATCAAGTGACAAACGGACCAGAAACTAACACAATACATTTTATTGCAAGTTATTTGTATTAAAAAGTAATACTTAATATATAACTCTGACTTATTTGGTTGGTTGGTTGGTTGTTTTTATTTTACCGCATATCAACTCTTTTCGGGTCATTTAAAGCAATTTTTTAAAAGGGCGTTTTTGCTTTCTTCTTTTTAGCTATATTTCTTATTCAATTCAGTGTTATTCTTAATCACTATCCTTTCTTTCATTCCTTCATTTTGTTTTTCTTTCTTTCTCATCATTCATTGGTCTCTCTTCCTTGCGTTTTTCTTTCCTTTTTATCACTAATAATCATTCTGTCTGTCTGTCTGTCTCTTTCTTTCTTTCTCATCATTCATTGGTCTCTTTCCTTTTTTATAGCTAATAATCATTCTATCTGTCTGTCTCTTCCTTTCTCATCATTCAGTGGTCTCTTATCTTTGCGTTTTTCTTTCCTATTTTTTTATCGCTAATAATTATTCTGTCTGTTCTTTCTTTCTTTCTCATCATTTATTAGTCTGTTTTTCTTTCCCCTTTTTTGTTTATCTTTGATCATTATTCTGTTTATATATCTTTCTTTCTTTGTCACCATTCACTAGTTTGTGTTTGTTTCTTTACTTCTTTCTTTTTTAAATCTTTAAACATTTTCTGTTTGTCTCTTTTGTTGTTTCATGCCTTCTTGTACATAATCCATCCATTCTTTTTTTCCTTTTGTTTTTCGATATTTATGCATACACACACTTGAAATATTCTATTTTTGTTGTTCACTTTTATTTGGTTAGCATCATACCAAAGGAAAGCCAAATGAGACGAAATATATTTTTTTAATATTCTAAGTGAGCCGGGCCCGCTTACTTAAAAAAACAAAAAATATCGTCTTTCTAAATCATACCTTCTGAGCCAGGTACAAACACCAATCACTGACGTAGGTGGGAAGAAGCAAACAACCTAAGGGGTGAGACACCATTGCTTCATTGCGTCCTTGTTTGTTTTTGTTTTTTTCTTCTTTCCATCCACTCAATAGTTAATCAAAGTTATTTCCAATTTTCCACCGCATAAAAGCTCAACTTGTGGCTAAAGCGGTAAAGAATTCCTCTTGAGTGTTTTGTGTAATATTAGTAGGTTAAACGCTAATTTAGAATATGTATAACTCCTTTTTTGAATTTAACTTAGAATAATTTTTTAAAATGTGGCTTGTCAGTTATTATTACTATTATCAATATTTTTAACTAGTATTTTTTTATCTTAATTTTGTTGGTCTTGATCAGAAATCATTCGGTCATAATCTAATGGAAGAGCGGTAATCAGAAATATCAATAAAAGATATCTTATAATGCAATGTTTTTTTTATACCCAGTGGTTAGCACTAGTAGTTGTAGTATGAGAACTACTACTACTACTACTACTACTACTACTACTACTACTACTGGTCATTAAAAATAATAAGAAATGATAAGATATCCTTTATTGATATTTCCAATAACCGCACTTCTTACTGACAGATGGTGCATGATTAAACCAGAAATATGTCCGAGAAAATAATTAGAAAATTATCTTATTGGAACTTTGAAATATAAACGGATCCCTCAACTCCGTCTTGCAGACCTGACCAAGTATTAATCATCAAAAAGAAAACTAGTTGTCATCTAGTAGATGTTACCGTTGCAATGGAGCATAGGCTTTCATGAGGATATGGCACCATCTTTTTTTTTTGTGTTTTTTTTTAAATGAACTCTGTTTAATCTGAGTTCTCGTAAATACAAATGTCTCTTGCTACCTGCTCCAGGCTTTGCAGCAGAGATTCGATCTGAGCAGGTTTATTAGCAAGAACCGCTAGATCAGATCACACACACACACACACACACACACACACACACACACACACATATATATATATATATATATATATATATATATATATATATTAAGGTACATAGACACAAAGTCAACAACGTCTTGAGCGAGAAGTTGGAGGTTACCAGGCACCCTTGTCTTTGTATGTATTTCAGTTCAATATGTATGGTCTATCAAAGATATCGAGCTCTGTTTACTTATAATATTGTAAACTATATTAAAACTATTAATATCATATACATATATATATATATATATATATATATATATATATATATGTGTGTGTGTGTGTGTGTCATGTTATATGTAAGTGTGTAATTATTTTAAGCTTAGCTAATTGTGTCCCTAAGACAGAAGTCTACAGTACCCAGTCAGTAAGGGACACACAAATAATAATCAGCTAATATAGCATAAGGGGCCCTTTGTTTGAATGTATGTGCGTATGTATGTATAATTATGCTTACCTATAAAATCATGTTTCATATCTACATTAAAGACCTAATTAAATAGTGAAATAAAAATGGATCAGACATTTTGTTTAACAATTGTCTAATCTAAATCCGTTATTTGCCCATTGGAAATCAGAAATGAAGGAACTTTGAGTAGCCAGGGATTAGTTAAGCCTTTCTGACTGCATTGGATTAGTATAGGAATAATATAAATGTATTTTCTATAATCTTAGGGCCAGTTTAGCTCAGTCGGTAGAGCGTTAGCCTAGGTGATCACAAGGTTCCAGGTTCGATACCGGTCCTCGGCAACTCAGCGTATGAGTAGCACAGGGATCTGTGCGGTAAAGTGATAAGCTGATGGTAGGCGTGGCGCTCCATCTCAGATGCTAAAATAATCTCCTTGGTCTAGCGCTAGTGAAAAGAGGATAGATTCCTCCACTCTCTGGCTGATACCGATATTACGCCGCCCACTGACTTTTCTTTTACGATCTACCATAGAAACAGTATTTCACTGTAGAAATCAATGCTAATTATTTTCCCATAGAAAAATATTATAAATAAGTCGAGATTGTTATTGGATTGGAATTAATACATTTTCATTTGCCTTTCTTTCTGAGAGTCTTCCATTTTCATTTCCGGTTACTTTTAGGATTTTCTTTAAAACTCCCTACGCACTTTCTTCCTTCCAACACACAATCTTTGTTTTATTTAATTCTATTTGACTTGTTTCTCTCAATATCTTAATTTTCACCTTTTTTATATTCTTGATCTCTCCTGGGGATTTCCTTTCTTACTTATCGAAATACTAGTTTTTTTTTCTGGATGGTGTGTACAAACCAAGAAAGAAAAAAAAAAATAAACAAAAAAACAAAAAGAAAAAAGGACAAAGAAAAAGTAAAGAAAAGATGAGTGAATCCATTTCGGATGTTCATGCTGTCGGAATTTTCCCGCCAAGGCCAAAGTATGTCTTGAAAAGAGAAACCCAACCCATATTACACGACTAATCTCAATAAAAGCATTGGACCTAAAACCACTCACTTCCGGCGAAAGGTTAATATGACCAAGTAATACACCTGCCTCACACACACACACATACACACACACACACACACACACACACACACACACACAACATACACGCACACACATATACACATACAAAGCAATAGTACTTCCTCCTTTTGCCGTCGAACTATGCTTTTTTGTTGGGGAGGAATTTAATTAACCGACGGTGATATATTTATTTGTTCGTTTATTATGCCTCCACGGGCATCTTCCCTTTTTCAACTTATCCCATCAAACATTAAGAAAAGAAAACACTCCCCCCCCAAAAAAAATCAATGTTTGCACGGAATATAAACTGTTGATATAATATCGATCTACAGTGTAGTTGGAATATAGAAAATAAAGGTTGAAAAATCGCTTAACTTAACAGGAAGAAAGAAAAAGTGAAGTCAAGCGTAATCGAATATTCTATATGTATTAGACCGGAAATGAGGAGGATCTTGGGAGCATGATTGGAGAAACAGCATATATAAAAGACTAAGGAAAGAGATATTCGACACCATTTTTTGATCAAAGGCGAACCGAGCAAAATGAGAGCACTGAGAAAAAAAAACGAACTTGGTGAGAAAGAGAGAGAAGCTGTTAGAGAGAGAAAGAAGAAAGAAACTGTTTGAGAGATATAAATTGTTTGTGAGGTAG
>CM042145.1:82647655-82665155 GCA_023376005.1 Doryteuthis pealeii
CCAGAGAGAGAATTACCTCCGCCAAGTGTTATTACTAATTGTAACCACCCCGTCTGCTAAAGCTGTAGACTACACCGACTGTACCTCTGCAGAGGCATAATATCCCCAATGACGATCCGTAATGACTGAGAAGAAGATTGTGGTGGCTGAGTGGTTTATCACCCCGGAACTAAATGCTCAATGACATGCAACACTTCACTTCAACAGTTACTTGTGCTAAACAGGGTCCCGGAGACGCCCAATTCTATCAAGCGGCTTGTTATATCAAGCCCTAGCACCTATATGATTGTCCTGATCGTATTCGTCAAATTGCTTTTATGGCAAACACCCAACTCTTATTATATAGATGCTAGAAACCGGTAATAATACCAACGTTTAAGAGCCAAGTCTGTCCTACTACTAGGTGGGTGGCGGAATAATTGAAGTTACACCTTTCCCAAGGGTATCAGCACTATGTCAAATGCAAACAGCCTCATCTTACCAAACACTATCACCTCGATGTTCTTCATCATCATCATGTCGCGCTTGTAGCACGGATATCCATGACTATCTTCCGCCAACCGTCTCTCTCATTCATTGTACTTGAGAGGTCCAATTCGGAGCATTCAGTATCTGCACAGAGCTGGTCGGTGTAAGTCATTGCTGGATGGCCCGCACTGACATGTTAATTTACTGGTTTCCACAGTAGTACGTCACTTATGTGTTCGTCCTTACTTTTCCAGCAATTCCCAGCATACGTGCATATTTGGTCACATTGTTTTTTTTTCGTAAAGTGTCCTGTCGAGGCTTTCACCCTCAAAACTCTTCAAGCTATCCGAAAATGTCTTCCTCTGCGTAAAGATCTCCCACCATGTGCCTGAATTAACTCATTAAATGTTTCTGTCACATTGTCTTGAAGATCCAGGTTGAATTTCATTTTGTTCTTTATTTTTCTGACAAACCAATACAAATCCTCTAAGATTACTCGGATGAATGCAAAATCTGAGAACAAACATGAATTGAATGTTCTCTTACTTGCTCAAGGTCAACATTGATTTCAATTAGAATTGATAATCTGAAAAAAACAACAGACATAGCTTTCCAGATTAACTTTGTATATTTGGTGTAACGTATTCAATACTCGCAACTTTACGAAAATACAATTAATAATCCCTGTGCTATTTGAGTACCACAATATATATATATATATATATATATATATATATATATATATATATATATATATTTAAATAAATAACAAAAGACTTATAGATCTTGCATTATAGACTATTTCAGGGAGCTTAGACAAAAATGTCTAATTCTCCCGACTCATCAGATGCGAATGATGAATTCTTTATTTTTAAGGCATTTGAAAACAGATTTTTTTTTTTTTTTTAATAAAAAAGATAAGAAATTATATATCACAGAATGATGAGAAAAAGTGAGTGGTATCCTTCTCATTCAGTCTGTTTAAAAAAATTTTCTGAAGTTTGAAAAAGGAGACGGTTTTGAAATATGACATCAAATATTCTATTTTAAGGTGTGAGTATGTAGCGCTGTTAGTGTGTGTATTGAAGGAAACATTGTGCATTTTTTAGGTATGTGGTAGTGTGTGTGTGTGTATAAATTTTTTTTTGTAGCGATAAATGACAGCGGAAGTGAAACCTCAAGGTTGTGTGTGTGTGTTGTGTGTGTATGTGTGCGCGTGTGTGTGTGTATATTAGTAAGAGGTAGGGGAGAGGTGTGTGTATATTGGTAAGAGGTAGGGGGAGATGTCATGAAAAGAAATTTTCATGTTTCATATTAAGAGAGGAGATGGAAGTTTGGGTGTGTGTGTGGGGGGGGGGGATTTAAAAAAAATGAAAGATTTTATTTTATTTCATTTTATCTGTTTATTATTTATTATTTATTATTTTTTAGAAAGAGTATGTATTGTTGTTTTATAGTTAGTACTGATTATTTGACGATTAATATATTTAATATTACATTACGTATAACTGAATGAATTATGTACCATTATTATTATTATTATTATAGTTTGTTATTTTATATATCTAAATACATTATTATAATTATTATATATATATATATGTTATATATATAATATATATATATATATATATATATATATATATATATATATATATATATATATATATATTATTTTATTTAAAAAAATATATTATTGTTGTAAAGATAATTGTTATAGTATATTATATTTATTATTTTATTATAATTTTTATTGAAATGTTGTTATTATTGTTATTTGTAATATATATTAATATAATTATTGTTATTATAAATAATTATTATTAATGTTATAAATTACTTATATTTTTATTATTGTTGTTGTTATCATTACAATTATTAGTATTATTGCTATATAATTCTTATTATCATTAAATCACTGTCATTTATATATGTTATTTATATTATCTTGATGACAATTGTGTGCTAGTGAATGCTTATGCAAATAGTGTTAGTGTGGTTATAATTATGTGAAAATAATTATTGGTAAATAAGGATGTATATTTTTGATTATTATTTTTATCAGTAGTTATATTGTAATTGTGTCAATGGGATTGCAAATGTGTGGGGGGTTTAAAAGGGGAAATATTGTTATATATAATTATTTTATCAAAAATATATTATTATTGTTGAAAAATCTTGGTTAAATGGTAAAGTGTGATAATCGAATGGAGATTATCATGGTAAAAGTGTGATAATCGAATGGAGATTATCATGTTACTAAATAAGTGTGTGATCTATATATATATATATATATATATATATATATATATATATAAGTCATCCACAGACACGTGTTTCGGCGTTTCACGCCTTTTCAGTGTGGCTAGACACAACAACTATCCTTGGCTAGTGTCGAACTCCGACTGACTGTTTGCCAGCCTGATATCTTATCCCCTCGGCCACTAACAGCTGCTGTAGCGAGACTGGTGTTTAAACTATTAAATACATAGGTTTGTTTATATATTTTACGGTCACAAACGATCATTACTTATATGCTTAGTAGTGAGAGTTAATTTAAATAAACCCTTATAGAGAGCTCATACCAAATTTATGGGAGCATATATTTGTGAATAAAAGGCCTTAAATACCAGGGGTATCGTGGAATTTAAGGCACTTTTATTCACAAATAAAACTGCTCTGTTTATTAAAATTAAACATTGAGCTCTCATACGGGACCTGAACGCTGCAACAAACTACTGTTAGAGAATAGGGCCAGCTTAGAACCACCCTTATACCAAGAAACTTGGTACCCCACCAATATATATATATATATATTATATATATATATATGGAGGTGCTGAGTGTAATGGTTAGCGTCGTAGGAAATTGACTCATCGACTCGAGTTCATATCCTCGACGAGGCTTTTTGCATTTTGCACAGCGCTAATACCCTCGGGAAAGGTATGCATTCAACTAATCTCCGTCCATCTATAAATAAATAGTAGGACAGACTGTGCTATTTATTTTTAGCTTGGTAACCAGTCTAGGAGAATTCAAACGTAATAAAATCTGCTTTGGAAATTGCCCTTTTGTCACATACTGCTCGTGTGGGGAGTTTGTAAATAAGAAAATAGATATATTCTAGACGAAGCTGTTTGCATTTCACATAGGGCCAATACCATTGGGAAAGGTGTGAAGCCAACTATTCCCCTTACAGCTCTGGGTAAATAGTATTATAGACTGAATACTTTGAACAATGGGAAAATAAAAAATAATAAATAATAAATAACAATTTGGGTTCTGTTTTTTCTGGGTCAGCCTGTACAGGGTGACCCAGAAAAAACAGAACTCAAATTATTTATTTATTTTCCCATTAAACTAACCCTAAACCCTAACCATAGCCCTAACCCTAACCCTAACCCTAAACCCTAATTCATTTGTTTAATGGGAAAAATGGGAAAATTAACAGTTTTATAACAAAATTAGTAGGTTCTGTTTTTTCTGGGACACTCTAATTTACTAAACAAAAGTTCATAATTACCATATATTTACCAATCCCTCCGCACCAGCAGGATGTAACAAAAGTTCCATTTCTTAAGCGGAGTTTAACAGGTTTAAATTCAGAGTATATATTCTGTTAGTATGCTATCGAGACAGCCTTAGAAAGTTTGCTGTTTATGACAAGGTGGTTGGAGCGCTTCCTCTACACTGGTTACCTAGCTATGGTTAAAGAACACAGTCTGCCCTGCTATTTAACCATAGCTAGAGCAAGAGTATTTGGATGCACACCTTTCCCAAGGGTATTAGCGCTATATTAGTGAAATGTAAACAGCCTAGTCTCTAACTCGACTCTAACCATTATATCACGCACTTCTAATTATCCTTGTATGCCGGGTGTTTATTCCTCATTATCTCTATGCTAGGTGGCTATACTTTACTATCTACAGCATGGTTATTCTTCGCTATTTGCTTGCTAGGTGGCTATTATTCATTATCTACATGCTTGGTGGCTACTCTTCACTATATACATGCTAGTTGGTTATTCTTTCATATAGATACATGGCTATTCACTAATCCATATGCTAGGTGGCTATTCTTCCCCAAAGGGTAGTTGGTTAACCTTCTTCACAATCCTCTTGCTAGGTGGCTATTCCTCCCCAAAGGTTAGTTGGTTAACCTTCACAATCCCCTTGCTAGGTGGCTATTCTTTCCCAAAGGTTAGATGGTTAACCTTCACAATCCTCTTGCTAGGTGGCTATTCCTCCCAAGGGTTAGTTGGTTAACCTTCACAATCCCCTTGCTAGGTGGCTATTCTTTCCCAAAGGTTAGATGGTTAACCTTCACAATCCTCTTGCTAGGTGGCTATTCTCCCAAGGGTTAGTTGGTTAACCTTCACAATCCCCTTGCTAGGTGGCTATTCTTCTTTATATTTATGTCCATATACTTCCATATCATCAGAAATGTGTTTGATCAGGGTATATTATTCGTGTTCTGCGTAGGATAGGACTTTTCCTTCTGACTGGATCAAATTATATTATCAGCGGATGTGTCAGATAAAGTCTTGCTACGGTGTCACAGTCTGGCACGTTGGCTACTACGCCTCAAGAAGAAGAAGAAGAAGAAGAAGAAGAAGAAGAAGAAGAAGATTGACTTAATTTGTTTCAGGGCATAGCAGTCTTGCTAGGTTATTTAATACCAAAGGAAATCAGGCTCATCGCTGCTTAACGTTGATGATGTAGCGTCAACAAATTCTTTCAGTGTAACTTGACCATAAATGTTGAGAGGTAATATGAATAACATAGGTAAACTACTGTCTATAGCTGAAATATTTAAACTAGCTTCCTTTAAGCAAAAGGGAATACGAATATGAAACTCAAAAATATAAAAATTCAGACCAACGAACATGAAGAGTCACAATTAATGATTGTCAATGATGTTGTTTTCATCTTTAGGTAAAGAAGAAGAAGAAGAAGAAGAAGAAGAAGAAGAGGGAGGAGGAGGTTTGGTTTCTTTGGTTAATGGCATATGAACCATAGTAGGTTATTTAATACCAAAGGAAATTAAATAATCAAATAATGCTAATTGGCAGAAGAAGATGCAGAAGAGAAGAAAAGCGAACAACAATGCATAATCATACATCCATATAGCATGCAAGATTGCTACCTCAGAGATGTTATTGGGATCATAACAAGTTTTTGGGTCTTCCAACATCATACTCGTTCTCTCAAGCGATCATACCGAAACTATAATTCCGGAAGGCGATCATGTAGCAAAGTCCCCCAACCAGGCAATAACGTTCAGTACACACACAAGTAATAACTCCAATCGCCACTTCTATTAAAGAAAATTAAAGGGGAACAATCGATTGCTCGTCTTTTTCTGTTAGATCCAACACGTTGAAAGATACGCGCTAGCAACGACTACCTTAAGAAAAAGAAGAAGAATGTTTGGCATTCAGTAACCCAAGAAGAGTTGGCCTCCCGTAAAACTACTCAATTATCTATTAATAATGAATATTCGGTCTTAATTTGTTTGTAACCGAAACAATGTCATTGCCTACGTGCCTGAACCCCAAATTGTAAATGCATAGAATAAAGTACAATTGATATTAATAAAATAAATAAAAGCTGTTCCTTACTTTGATGAAAATTTAAATTAAAAAAAACTATATGAACTATGAAATTAATCAAAAAATATTATTACCACTTTAAATGGTAAAAAATATTTGCGAAATTTGTAATCAATTTAAATTGTTTTTTTACTCTCGCACTTTTTTCAGTAACAAGAAGTTAACTAAAAAGTTTACAAATAAATAAATAAATACCTTCGATTTTCTGTAAAATTCATGTGTAAAATATTCAAAATCATTATTCAATTGTTAATCAATAGATACGAGCAACATTTTATTTGAGGGGAACAGAAGAAATTTTCTATTTCACATTATTTTTTTCTTTTTACTCCTTTAATAAATTTGATCATTTTACTTTGACACTGAATTTTTAAACCACCTCAGGTAATATATTTCAAATGATAATCTTTTACACCGCCCGGAATTTTTTTTTTGTTTTTTTTGCTAGTCCAACTAATAGGCCGAAATAAAAACTGGACGAAATAAGAAGAGCGTTGACAATGGTTTATAATTTAATCCACAAAAATAAACATTATGAAAAAGAATGCCTGAAAGATTTATTGCCTTCAATGAAAATAAATAGGTTCCAGCGAACTGTCGGATCCTAATCAATATCTGAATGATTTTCCTCAACGCAGCTTATGATATCGATTTTAATTACTTAAAGATTTATAGTAATGAGGACGAAGCAGAAATAATTGCCTTTTTGTCTAAGGCAGCGTAAGGAAATTGATCCCGATTTGATGAGATTGCCAAGAATGTTTCTGACATTTTTTTCCTCTTCTTTTTCCTCAGAGATTAGGTGAAAGTTCAAGTCAAAGGATATTGTGTTTGAACATCAGTGTCAATTTAATGAAGATTTACGATAGGAGACCCTAATTGCATTCCAATCAAACACACACATATATATATATAAACACACACACGCACAAACACATTTACGTTCACATATATTCCCTCAACACCATTAACATATACACAAATATACACTGGCTGACCGATAAATTATAGTGAAAGTAATGTTTTTATTCTAATTAACTTCTTCAGTAGCTCCATGCTAAGTGGCTATTCATCACTATACTATAAAAGGTGGCTATTCTACATGCCAGGTAATTATTCATTACTACTCTATGTTATGTGGCTATTCTACATACTAGGTGGCTATTCATCACTACTCTGTTATGTGGCTATTGTACATGTCAGGTGGCTATTCTTAACTATCATCATGCTAGGTGACTATTCTACAAGTTAGGTAGGTATACATCACATGTTATGTTGCTATTGTACACGTAAGGTGGCTGTTCTTCACTATCATCATGTTAGGTGGCTATTCTACATGCTAGGTGGCTATTCATCACTACTCTATGTTATGTGGCTATTGTACATGTTAAGTGGCTATTCTTCACTATCAACATGCTAGGTGTCTATTCTACGAGTTAGGTAGCTATTCATCACTACTCTATGTTATGTGGCTATTGTACATGCTAGGTGGCTATTCTTAACTATCATCATGCTAGGTGGCTATTCTATATGCTAGGTAGCTATTTATCACTACTCTATGATATGTGGCTATTGTACATGTTAGGTGGCTATTCTTAACTATCATCATGCTAGGTGGCTATTCTACGAGCTGGGTAGCTATTCATCACTACTCTATGTTATATGGCTATTGTACATGCTAGATGGCTATTCTTAACTATCATGCTAGGTGTCTATTCTACGAGCTGGATAGCTATTCATCACTACTCAATGTTATGTGGCTATTGTACATGCTAGGTGGCTATTCTTAACTATTATCATGCTAGGTGGCTATTCTATATGCTAGGTAGCTATTTATCACTACTCTATGATATGTGGCTATTGTACATGTTAGGTGGCTATTCTTAACTATCATCATGCTAGGTGGCTATTCTACGAGCTAGGTAGCCATTCATCACTACTCAATGTTATGTGGCTATTGTACATATTAGGTGGCTGTTCTTCACTATAATCATACCAGGGTGGCTATTCTACATATATGATATATGATGGTGGAGTTTAGGTCTGTTAAGTTCGATTTACCCAGTAAAAATTTATATAGCTCTTTGTTAGGGTTACTTTTATTGGAAATGGAATTGACGTTTTGAGTTCAAATCTTGAACAACCTTGTTTATGTTTCACTCTAAGCCAATTACCTTGGGAAAGGCATGAGCCATACTCATCTGCCGGGAGCCATAAGTTAATAGAAGTGCATACTGGGCTCTTTAGGCATGGTATGGGAACCAGTCTAGGAGAAGGAAAAGCAAATCTGAATAAAATAACGTGAGAAATATTGTTTGTATATTTTATGACACCCTACTGTCCCATTCCTCTGTTATCAGCGCATGCGAAACATGTGGCTGTTTTTATACACACCTTCACCACAATAAACAAAACCATCGTATAAGTAATTCTTCACTATCACTATGTTAGGTGTCTATTTTCCACAATGTTGATGCTAAGTGGCTATTCTGGTCTATATACATACTATGAGGTTATAATAAACCTAATGGACTCGTCGTCCCGAGTTCAAATCATGGATGTGGTAATTGCATTTCAATTAGCGCTAATGCCATTGGGAAAGGTATTAATTCTACTCTCCCTCCAGCTATACTCTTTAACAGACTGGGCTCTAACTTTGGCTAGGCAACCTTTCTAGGAGAAGGAAAACTCTGAATTCAAACCTGTTACATTCCGCTTAAAAATGACCTTGTGTCACATCCTACTCGTGCGGATGGGTTGGTATATATAATAAACCTATTTCTCTTCTAGGTCGTTATTCTTCACTATCACGATATTACTATCCTGTATTTACTCACATCTTGACCACTATAAACAAAACCATCGTGTAAGTAATCCAGCTCTCTATGGGTAAGTAGTAATCAACCTAGGCCCGTTAGACTTCATAAAGAAACCAATCTAGAAGAAGAAAACCTCAGAATTAAGACCAATAGTCACATTTTATCCGTACCGGATAGGGGTTGGGTAGATACATAGAAATAGATTAATAATGAGATCTGCTCTATAATTAGCGCTATGTGAAATGCAAACAGCCACGTCCAGGATTTTAACTCTGTTCACAGTGTCCATTTCCAATGACGATTACAGCACAAGTGTCAAAATGAATAAATATAGGAAGAAATATCTTATAACTAGAAGTGGCTAGCCGGCGTCGCCTGAATAGAGACGGGATAAAAAAGGTTACTCTCGCAGATCCATTATTGCTAATTATAAATTGAATGTTTGCTGGATGCCTCATAAAAATACCCACGTAAGAAAGACCTGGTGGGACGTCAAGAATATTTCTCACCAAATGTAAATAACATTTTCATTATATTTGCACAAAAAGCAAGCTCTGGTTATAGTGAATGTGTGTATATATATATATACAATATATATATATTTACATTGCCGTTAATTGTTTTTATTTTCGTAGTTTCCTCCGAACATACATACACACAACTGCACTTTATATATGTATAGATTACCATTTAATGATTATCTCCCTTCGATTGGCTTTGGTCACTGTGTATATTTCCTATAACAATAGAAGGAAGCGCGTGGTGTAATGGTTAAGTCATGGGAAAGGGACTCGTCGGCCCCGAGTTCAAATCCTGGACGTGGTAATTGCATTTCGCTTAGCGCTAATACTCTTGGGAAAGGTATGAATCCTACTCTCCCTCCAGCTATGGGCAAATAGTAGGGCAGACTGGGCTCTTTAACCTTGGTTAGGCAACCGGTATAGGAGAAAGAAAATTCTGAATTCAAACCTGTTGTACTCCGCTTAAGAAATTGACCTTGTGCCACATACTGCTCGTGTGGAGGGGTTGGTAAATATATATAACAATAACAATTACACCACAAGTGTCACTAGCATAGATAGTTGAAAACCAAACAAGAAGGATTTTTCATGTTAAAGGTTAAAATCACAGTTAAACAATATTTTAATTACAAGCATGCAAACTAATCTCATTGTACTGTTTTAAATTCATTTATTCATGTCACACATCTTGTATATGAAAAAATTTGTAAAAGGCAAATGTTTGGTTATTCAGACGTTAATCAAAGGATATATCGAAACAAAAAGTGGTATAATAGTCGTAGGAAATGGACTCATCGACCCGAGTTCAAATCCTGGACAAGGCTGTTTGCATTTCACATAGCGTTAATACCCTTGGGAAATGTATGAATCTAACTACACTCCCTCTAGCTTTGGGCAAATAATAGGGTGGATTGGATTATTTAACCGTGGCTAGATAAGCAGTCTAGGAGAAGGGAAACTCTCCATTTAAACCTGTTAAACTCCGCTTAATACATTGATATTGTGTCACATCCTACTCCTGCGGAGGGGTTGGTTATTATACAAGGTATGTCAGAAAAGTTCCAGAACTAGTGTCATTCTTCGATGTGAGGGGCATCGTCCACTGCGAGTTCCTACTTGCTCGACCTGGCACCATGTAATTTTTTTCTCTTCTCCAAGCTCGTTGGTCATCAAGGGAAGCAGTTTTGAGGATGTGTACGACACAAAAAGGCTATGATGACAAAGCTACGGAGAATCCCGGAAGAATCCTTCCAGGAGTGCATGCAAGTATGGCAGAGAAGGATGGAAAAGTCCATAAGACTCCAGGGGGATTACTTTGAAGGAGATAACTTGTAATTCGTAGTTTGGATTTGAAATTCTGTTTTTTTTTACACCAGTCCTGGAACTTTTTTGACATACCTCCTATATATCGAAATAAAAATATCTCTTCACCCTTCCAGCAATGACTGGGTGTGTTTTTTGCTAAATTCTTTTGAGGATATTCCGTGGGTTACATTCATGATATATCTGGAGTGGAGCAATGTTTCAAAAGATTAAAGGGTTAATCCGATTAGACATGAAAAGGCGGGAAGATATCCCAAACCAAACATGTGATATTCCCTTGAGGTTATTCAATGTGTACTTTTGTCTTGTCAGTAGGATTTAGAATAAAACTAGAAGTGTCTACCTAGCATCATCTGGTTAGAGGGGGGAGAGGCAAACTAAATCCTGGTGTATTGATATGTTTATTTTTAAGATTTACAAATACTGGACATTTTTAACTCTTTATCTATCAGAGCGCCCCAAACCGAACACCGATCGAAATGCCAGATCCCTCCCTATCTCCCGAAAACAGCTGAGATCGCCAGCTCTTAGAAAATGGTTTAGAGTTCAAAGAGAGAGAGAGAGAGAGAGAGAGAGAGAGAGAGAGAGAGAGAGAGAGAGAGAGAGAGAGAGAGAGAGAGAGAGAGATGATTGAATGAATACATTTCTATTCAGTAGTAAATGATCAGCGATACGATACTTGCTTGTCAACTATTTCACCATGCTATTGCAGATGGCAGTGTTGGATAAATGGCTAAGTAGAATTCCAATGCTATTTCTACGTATCTTTTTATTTTCAAATATGTTCGAATATAATTCCAATCTTCTTAAAGAACCAGTGATATTTAATGTGTGTATGAATTTATTTTGTCGTTAATTGTTTAATTTCCGAAGTTTCCCCCGGACATACATACACACACACAACTGTTCTTTATATAGGTATAGATAGATGACTGTATCCCAAGTAGAGAGCTACCCCCCACCCCCACCCAAACAAAAAGATGTGTTGTCCTGGGTTTGGCACGAAACTGCATCTGATGGTGAGAATCCAGTTCTGGAGATCTTGTGAGTGTGGAGTACCTCTTCATCGCCATTATTCCGATGTTTACTTTAACCCGGTGTTTTAGTACCTGTTAAGGTCCCATATATGGGCGTACGACCAAGTACCAGTTCCAGCTGGATCACCGAAGTTAAGCAATTGTGAGCCTGTTTAATACGTAGATGGGTGGCCATTTAAGCAACAGATGGTACTGCAAGCAACCCAATATTAAAAAAAATTGATTCGGCATTGTATTAGATTGTATACCGTAAAGCAAAACTATCAAGACACTAACCAACCCGCTATATGGCTCAAATAAATCTGTTTAAAAATTGTTCCGATTCGATTGGACCGTGTGCAAAAAAAAGAGAAAAAAAAGAAAAGAAACAGACACACACACACACACACACACACACACACACACACACACACACACACAAAACTCTTAAGAACAACTACACAATAAATGTAAATATTAACGTACAATGAATGCATTTCTATAACATAGACGGGTTTGTATGCCATTAAAACAATTCTGTTGGTAATTTGTCAATATCATATGATTCTTCTTGTTCTAATCGGCAAAATAAATATTCACACAAACATTTTGGCGGTGGTCTTGTAATGGTTAATAAGCTGTAGATTCTTGTTAGACCATGTTTATGGAACAAAGAAAAAACGGATCGTATTCTAAAAATAGATAAAGCAAGACTGACCGACGCCAAAAGTTCAAAACTTCCGCCAACTAACGCAGATTGAGAGCGCGGGAAGGGATGATTTATAGTAGTAGAGAGAAGAAATGCAGTGGCCAGCGAACAGGCAAGTCACGAATACTAACTTTCCTCGTAACAGGTGAACAAATACAAGTAAGCTTTAACACTAATAGGAGTTTGTAAAAAGGAAAATTCATTAACCAAACCACAACTTTGTAACTTGTTCATTTGAAACAATTTATAATACACATATAAAGGACAATTTTTATTACCACTCAAACCTCTTTGTGATTATATATACTGTCTTTTTTTAATTATTTAATGTTACATTTCACATCTAATTTACCTCCAAACAACACACAACAGACTCATAGTTTAGATATCGATGCAATTTATTCATCCAGAATTTCAAATTCCTTCAACAAAGATTAAAATAATAGCTTTCACAGTGGGATTTTCAAGGCAAGAAATGGTAGTTCTATTTTTACAAAATGTTCTGCTATATTTGAGTGGTCAATCAATCTCTTTTCTAAAATAAGGTATTGAAACGATGCAATTATTTACGTAGGGAAAAAGAAAGAAAGAAAGTAAGAAAGAAAGAAAAAAAAGAAAAAAAAAAAAGAACGGTCAAAAAATTAAAGTGTAGCATTATAAACTAAGGGTCGTCATAAAATCGATGGACCATCATTATTATCTAAAGTATGAAAGATTATTATATTATATTATTTATTATTATTATTATTATTATTTTATTACTAGCAAATATAATGCACCCTCCGGGTGCAAGTATTTAAGTTTGAATGTAATAAAATATTAGATTAAATCAGAAAGGCTAATGAAACTAATTAAGATTCAAATAAAAAGATTTGAAACGGAGGGGGTATAATCGGAAAATAGAACAACTGAAACTTACTCTTTCATCACTTCCGTTTTTCAATGCTAAATTTTCCTAATCTAACTATTTAGTTAAAATAGGAAGTAAAGAATAAAATTACAGTTATTTCTTCTTGTTAATGAATTTCTTTTAGGATTTATTGAAGAGATTTTTACTCATATTCATTAAGATAAACCAAACAATTAGAAATCAATAATACCAATCACATTTTTATTAAAATCAGTTTTTTTAATATCAATCAAATTAGCTTTACGTTTACACTGAAAACTGGTATTTTGTTGTATATATAAATACAATTGCATGTTATTAGTATTTAGGTAAGGCCAACAGTATTAATAATGTCAAACAGTTTTATTATTAATTGCGGTTTAAATAGAAATAGAATCATGGAGAATGTGATGTAAATAACTAAGGGAATTGTGACTTGAGTACTAATATAGTTTCGGTTACAGACAGAAAACACGTAATCTCCATTATAATAAGATTATTATTTTCACTTCTTTTCAGTTTTTCACATCAGCGTTAGCTGATGGTATTTCACTGGAGTCTAAGTGACAACAAGTTTCCTCAGGTCTCCAGGACTCTTCTGAGTATTCTAGCCGATTGCAGCAGTGCAGTATCTGGATGGTCTTAATTCTTCCTCTGGTTTCCAGATCGTCCAGTCTTTTCCCAAGTTTATTGGCACTGTTCCAAGTGTAGCAATTGGTATCACTTTCACTCTCATGTTCCACAGCTTTCAATTCTTTGGCAAGGTCTAGGTATTTATCCATCTTTTCATTTTCCTTCAGTTTCACCCTGTGATCTGCTGGGACCGCTAAGTCCACCAAGTTGACACGTTCTCTTTTTTGTTTGTTAATCAACACTAGGTCTGGTCTCCGGGCTGGAATAGGGTGACCCGTCTTTATCTCAAAGTCCCAGAGAATGTTATGCGTTTCATTCTCAAGAACAGATTCTGTATGGTCAAAATTTAATTTTTTGCATAATTCCCAGTGGATCACCTTCCCAACCCAGTCGTGCCTAGCTTTGTATTCCCGTTGTGCTAGTTTTCTACATTCACTTAATACATGGTTTACAGTCTCATCTCTGTCACCGCACAGTCTACATTTACTGTTTTGTTGCGGCTTATCAATTTTTGCTTTGATATAATTTGTTCTTAGGGCATTATTTTGTGCTTCAATTATTAGGGATTTAGTTTCTCTCTTGAGGTTTCCTCTTCTTAACCATGTTCAGATCATTTTATGTGCAACCGCTCCGATTTGTCGAATGAAGTGCCCATATAATTGATTTTTTCCCAATCTTTGTTTTCTAGTTTTTTGTTGTTTTTCTGTTTGTCCATACATTACATCTGCTGTTGTTGGCTGCTATATTATATTATTATTATTATTATTATAAATTATTATATTTAAAAGTTATATATATATATATATACATATATATATATATATATATATATATATATATATATATATATATATCAGTTGATCGATCTACTTTAGTTAGTCTGATAAAACCTATCTATTTATCTATTTTAGTATGTTCCCATCTATCTTAATTTATTCATATCTACGTTTCTTAGATTGTTTATACCTACATATATTCATATCTATATATCTATCTATCTATCTATCTATTTTAATCTGATCATCTCTATTTATCAATCTACTTTAATATGCTCGCATCTATATAAAGGAGTATATAGTAGATGACGATGGGTTTTTTTTTAAAGAAAAAACACGGACCAGAGGGGTGGGGTTCAGTCAGAAGAACCACGAGACTTCAAACTGCTGAAGTAAAATATCTTTGCCACTAAAATAAATAAACCTTGTCGTCTCCAATGAAAGAAATGACGCAGTCCAGTTCATATTTACTGAATTACTCAATGCTAATTGGCATGGACCAAAAACGCCAGACAAGTTCCTCGCCGTGTCTTTCCTTTCCGACCTGGTGGGCAAAACATATTCCTTCCCGTTATATACAATGAGTGAACGCCTTTCACGTGAATAAATGTTTTAATTGTTTTATTTAGTGGTGTTGATGTGTCGAAAATATTTTTGTTTAAAACTGACCCAGAAGATACACTTCGGCCAGTAAGCAAATGAAACTGGAATCCGTAGAAGTGGGGGCCTTGCAACCGGATACCGGGTGTTGTCCAACTCGGGACACTTCTAAAGTAGAAGATGATGTAAATTTAGTATGTACTATTTAACTGCAAACATCTATATATTTACAGTCATTTCAGGAATAAAATAAGTTTATCAGTACGTATTTAACTTATAATCACTATAATTAATACTATAAGAATATAAGATCAACTGATTCACACACACACACACACACCACAACACACACACACACACATATATATATAATATATATATATATAATATATATATATATATATATATATATATTATATACTCAGGATTTATCCTAATATTTAATAGGGGAAAATTCAATTTATTCAATTTTATGAAATCCGAACAAAATATATTTTACTCGTACAATTTTTTCATTTTTCTATGAAGATAAGAATCTGAATAATTAAATCAGAAATCATCAGTCGTAAAACAAAACAAATATCTCAGTGGAGTGCAGTGAATATGATGTTTTTAAAGTAAGTAATCATCTTTAAAAAAAATATTGTTAGTGTTAACGGTGTGTTGTCTCGTTCTTAGAGTTGCCAACAACTACGGCAGCTTATTTCCGCTAATCTCTCGACACGAACAAAAGGATACTCGACCAAGTTGCGTCTATCTACATTTTGCAGAGCAGAGCAAAACACAACGTGGGCGCAATAGCATCGACAGAACAACAAACTGGAGTAACGTACAGCTTCTGAAGATTTTGTTTTGTAAATATTTTTTATATTTACATAACGTTGGATTTATTTGCATTTTTACACACTCCCATACACATGAACACACCAACCTTCACCCATACCCCCCACATACACCCTACGCACACATTATAATTAAATGGTACATTAAGATTGGTAGATGTTGGGGCTATTCTAATCATTAAATGTCAAATTACATAGAACTCACACACACATACACACATAAACACACACACACACACACACACACACACACACATATATATATATATTATATTATATATATATATATATATTACTCGTAAATTGACATTTAACGATTAGGGTAACATAATCTTAACCCACGCATTCGCTATATAATATATTATATATATATTATATATATATATATATACATATGCTTATATATTTGTATATATGTATATTTGTATGCATATATACATATATATGTATGTATGTATACACACACACACACACACACACACACACATATATATATATATATATATATATATATATATATATATATATATATATATAATATGCCACGTAATTTGACATTCAACGATTAGAATAAAGAAAAACCCAACATTCACTAATTTTAATGTACCATTTAATTATGATTTATTACAGACGATATTTCACCTCACACACATACCGGTAATATTTTTAAGCCATCGCTTAAATAATTAATTTCGAAAGTTTTATGCTGCCAACTTATTAAAGTTTCATAAAGATCGGCTTTCCTAATTACGTTGGCATGACAACCTTACAAAGGGATCCCTTATATTTCTCTTTATATTCCACAATTTAATCAAATCATGATCTGAAAAAGATCATACGGGATGTTAAGTCATAATAAATACATTAGCTCATCATCAACTAGTTCTTCCAGCCTATATATAAAGCAAAAATATAAATAATAATATATACTTCATTCAACAATGCTTCTAAAAATAAAATAAACTTCAAAAAATCTTATTTCCTTCGCCGAAGAGCATAAGGCCCGGGTTTGTTATTATTCACTCAACGTCCCCTTACCTCATATGGTAGAGACGTATCAGTATCATTGACAGGTTAATTTTGCAAGGATTATCCCGTGCTGTATCGTGGCCGATGCAGTATGGTTTCTGACTATCCTGCTGAAGTCCATTTTTCGATTTCTGTCGGAGGGAAATAGTTAGTATACATCGCTGATGAGACTTAATAAAGTTGAAACAGTCTGTACGATGTTCTACACACCGAATAATTTTTACCGAAATTCACTTGTCATTATTATCTTCTATAATTATCGAA
>CM042145.1:82670155-82675155 GCA_023376005.1 Doryteuthis pealeii
AAATTGTCACCTGTGAACTTAAGCAAGTGATAAATGTAGCTCCATCTAGATAATGTCTATATAATCGCAATTTTGTAGGAACTGTGGTAGTTTTTGTAGGCTTGTATCATACAAGATCACCGCCATGTCATTGAACAAGCGTTGAACATCGTCGTCGTTGCAAACTCCATACACCACTTGCAAGCGTTTTTGATATCCATTCATTACTCGCAATACACGTCCGACTAACTGCGCCAACTTCATGATTGGTGGTAGCATCAACCAAGACCTCCATCAGAAAACACGACTGAGCGTGGCAGCAAGACACACAAAGAAAAAGGCACATGCACAGCAAATACAACAGTATTGCCAATAGCCGCACGAACAGTTTCCCGGTGCCCCCAGCGCGTTGGAGACCTTTATCTTTGGATTTCTCTCGTAGTTCAAACTCACTGTTAATGGCCAGAGAGCTTATCTAGGTTAGATGTACTATAACAGCTCATAATTAGATAGTTACATAAGTGCGATATATATTCGTTTGAAGCCCGTTTTTTAAAAACATTTTTGTGATACCAACTTGTAAATATTGATCGGTACATAAACAGTGAGATAGAAGGTATGGCAGTGGCAAACTTAACGTAGGAAGTAGGTCGTTTTTATTACTTATCATTGTTATAGCTTTCTGATTGCTTCCCTATGGATAAGTAGGTACTTATGAAAATGAACACTTTAAATCTATTTAAATGAATATATATATATATATATATATATATATATATTATATATATATTCCATTAAATCACTTTCCTATGTTTCCGTATATCTAACTTCATGCATTGCAATTTCTTTTTTTATAGTCTGCAAATGATTTTTCCGCTTCCGCTTCAGTGTGTCGCAACTCTTTCTTAACTTCCGGCACACTTATAAGTTTGTTATTTCACTTTTAGTTTAATATTTGCATCCATACTCCATGTTTTGTCAAGCACATGCAAATTTACTCTTAAGAATAAAAAGAAGTGCGTAATATTTCATTTTATAGTGCTCTGCTTACTGGCACATGAGCACGTTTTTTAATCATTATGTAATATATATATATATATATATATATATATATATATATAGTGTGGGGATGGTAACTGTTTCAGCTTTTGCTGGAACGGTGTACCAAAGGCAATATTATTGGTAGAGTGCTCAATATAAAATAGAGCTGTTATATAATATAATAGATAAAGGTTTTAATCGTCAGATGCTTCACCTGACGATTGCCTCGCATGAAGCCAATATGGTCGTGAATGTTCCTTTGTCACCAAATAAATAGATATGTAAAACCTTTATATATTTATTTTACTATATATATATATATATATATATATATATATATATATATATATTGGATAAGGCAAAATAATCTTTGTTGTATTAACTGCTCGCGCGGAAGGGTTAGGTGGTAGTGGTACCATCGAACAAAGTACTAACAATTATGACGTATTTTAAAAAAAAAGGCAATCCCCCTGATTGAAAAAATATTACCAAAAATCACGGAAGGGTTTGATTTTGATTAAATTTTCAGTGTTGATTTATCAATGAAATGATCTCAGAATGTATCCGTTATTTTATTCAAAAACTTTCTGATTTTTCAGGTCACTTAACTTTGATCCCCTTATTATTGAGGTGCAAATATCTGTGGCACTTTATATAATCGAAACTAATTACAGACAAAATATCTTCTATTTTTGTTTTCTTTCATCTCTATTATTTGATAGTGCCCCCTATCAGAATTCATCTCTTCTTCCTTTTTTCATCACGAACACAACAAACATTTTTCATCACGAGCATGGCACACTTTTTGATGCCGAATTCCATCCCTGGCGATATATTCTATAGTTTTTACAAGGATTTCCAGTTCTTTTTCATTTTTGTCAAAAATTATGAAATCCTCCATGTACATGGGATTTATTTTTTCTGTGATTTTGTAAATTTGTAACCTCCTGTACATTTCATAAGTATATAGTTGAGTGCGTTAATTGCTATTACAAATAGCAAGGGTTATAAGCAGTCTCCCTGGAAGTTACCTATGGACTCTGCTAAGGTATGTTCTCCTCCCTTTCCTCCTCATCTTTCTTCTTCTTCTTTATTATTATTATTATTATTATTATTATTATTATTATTATTATGATTATTATTTACTCCTTTTGAGTTTTCACATCAGCGTTAGCTAATGGTCTTTTACTGGAATCTGAGTGACAGTAAGTCTCCTGAGGTCTCCTGGACTCTTCTGAGTATTCTGACAGATTGCAGCAGTGCAGTGTTTGAATGGTTTCAATTCTTCCTCTGATTCCCAAACTTTCCAGACCCTTATTATTATTATTATTATTATTATTATTATTATTATTAGAGATTTTCACACCAGCGTTAACTGATGGTATTTTACAGGAGTCTGAGTAACAGCATGTCTCCTCAGGTTTCAGGTACTCTACTGAGTATTCTAGCCGATTGCGGCAATGCAGAATTCTGGATGGTCTCAATTCTTCCCCTGATTTCCAAATTCTCCAGCCGGTTTTTCCAAGCTTTTTTTGACCGTTTCAAGTTCACCAATTACAATTGGTATCACTTTGACCTTTATATTCCATATTATTATTATTATTATTATTATTATTATTATTATTCACGCATATATGCCAGAGAGAGAGAGAGAGAGAGAGAGAGAGAGAGAGAGAGAGAGAGAGAGAGAGAGAGAGAGAGAGAGAGAGAGAGAGAGGGGTGAAGGAGAGGGAGAGAAAATAAGATTGACATATTTATATATGAGATACACTCAGTTCTATGTAATTAATATATAGGATTTCATATGAATTTATGGATCTGGGCTTACACGAGAGTATAGTGCGTATGCGTGCCACTTCCGTATGAAATAGGAGAAAGGAAAAGCTGTGAGGGTTTGAATAAATCTCATTATTTCACCTCGAAGGGCTTGCCTTTTGAGTGAAATATGTCTGCCTTGGCTCAATTTCTCAAGCCAATACTTGATTATCCTTTCTGAATCGAAGCAATAAGTGCACAGCCGACGGCTATTTAATCACGCCAGCGAAGTCCGAGCCGCGGCGAAAGGTCAGCTGAATGCCAATCAACACCACCAACAACAACAGGAGCTCAGCGATGCAGTTCCCGAAATAATGCATGGAAATGCCCGAATACGAAAAGTATTAGACGAAAGTCAATTGAAAATTGAAGGAGATATTTTCTCTAGCGAAATGATGGCGTTAGACTGGATTGTTTCAATAGATTTTTTCTTGATTTTTTGTTTGTTTATTTTTTTTTTTTTCTTTTCCTTTCCTCCTTTCCAGTCTGCAGATTCGTTATATATACTAGCAAAAAAAAAAAAAAAAAAAAAATGTGCCCCAAGCACAAGTATTTAAGTTATAATATAATCAAATATTACTAGCAAATATGCAAGTATTTAGGTTTTAATGTAATAAAATATTATATTGAATTAGAAAGCCTAATGAAACTAAATAAGAATGCAGATAGAAAGATTTGAAACAGAGGGGTGTACAATCGAAAAATAAAACAATTACTCCCATCACTTACATCTTCCACTGCTAAATTTTCCTAATTTAATCAGTTAGTTAAAATAGGAAGTAAAGAATAAAATTACAGTTATTTCTCCTTGTTAATGGATTTCTTTTTTGTTCATATTTGTTAAGATAAAACTAAATAATTAGAAATCAATAATACTAAGCACATATTTATTAAAATCAAATTTTTAATATCAATGCAAATTAGCCTTTCTGTCACACTGTAAACCACTATTTTGTCGTATATATAAATTGCATATTATTAGTAAGTAGATATAGTCAACAGTATTAATAATATAAAACAATTTTATTAATGATTGAGGTTAAAATGAAGATCAAGGAGAATGTGACGTAAATAACTAAGGGAATTGTGATTTGATTAGTAATATAGTTTCGGTTACAGAAAGACAACACAATCTCCATTATAATAAGACTTAAATATGTCTGTGCCCCCAGACACAAGTATATTTAAATTTTGATATAATTAAATATCTTATTGAATTAGAAAGACAAATGAAATCAAATACGAACCCCAAAAAGATTACACTAATTTTACTTTATTCTAATTGATTTCAATATAAAATTATACATAGGATTGCTTTTAATACGTTTGCGAATAAAACAATATTATTACAAGTAATTATTTATTAACCTCGGTTTTATTAAAACCGGTATGGAAATTATTCACAGTATATACTATGTAAACATTTATTTCTTTCTTAATGACAAATATCGCAGGATTTTAAACACATTATTAGCTTGTTTTGAGGCAAATCTATCTTAGCAAGACATTTATAGAGATATTGTTAATAAATAAAATGCTAATTAAGATTAAATAATGATCATTTAATAATAATTTAGAATATAACGTAAATAACTAAGGGAATTGTGACGTTACTGATGACGTAGTTTTTGGTTACACAAATTCTGTCGGGCTTCGCACCCGGCTAGAGGTAGCTATTAAAAATCTAGTCGCACTGATGAGAAGTAAACTTCGAAACACGTGTCTGTGGATGACTGGTATACACACACACACACACACACACACACACACACACACACATATATATATATATATATATATATATATATATATATATATATATATCAAACCCTAATCCTGCTGGGCCCATCCATGCTTTTACTGATTCCTCCACGAAGGCAGAAATTCAAAGATGGCGCGTCATGGATAGTGCGAAAGTGTTCCCCCAAAACCCGCATGCAGACACTCTTATTTGTCGCAGATAATCTAGAACATGCAGAGACGAGAGGACTAAAACTAACAGCCGGTTTCCGGTGCCGACTTCTCTTGGAGTTTTCACCGGAGCCCCTTTGCCCGGGTTCTGGCCCTAATACCTCTGGGTATGAGACCTATCAGCGTTGGGTGGCCCTATTAGGAGATGAAGCTTTGGGATTACTCCGTTTAAACCACCCTGCCACGATGAGAAG
>CM042145.1:82680155-82682655 GCA_023376005.1 Doryteuthis pealeii
TCGGACTTTACCATAAGATGCAGTTGAACGTTATATCCAGGATAATAAGACTCTCAGTTACCTCCATCTAGCACATATAAGATAAAAAAAAGGTGGGAGTTGCCATGAGGACGATAGGATCTGGGAAATCATATAGTTGCATGGGCATTAGGTGACCAGCTGACTGATCAGAGGCGGGGTCGCCAGTCTAGCTTGAGTAGAGGTCAAAGTAGAGTGATGAATGTCATGGACTATAGGAAGTGTAATTGAAATTATTTGAATTTTGTCCAAGGGTCTGGAAAAAGGTCAGAGGAAGAATCAAGACTGCTTAGACCACAGTGCTGTTAAAATCAGCTAGAATACTTAGAAGAGTCCTGGAAACCTAAAAGAAAACTGCTGTCACTCAGACTACAGGTAAAAACCGCGATGGAAATGAAAGAAAACGAAAAAATAGACAAATACTTGGACCTTGCAAGAAGACCAAAAAAATATGGAACATGAGGGTGAAGGTAATACAGTTGTAGAAGGTGCCCTTGAAACGGTCACCAACGTTTTGGGAAAATGGGAAATCAGAGAGAGAATCAAGACCATCTAAACAACAGCATTGTTAAGATCGGCTAGAATATTCAGATGAGTCCTAGAAAGTGAGAAGACTTGTTGTCACACAGTCTCCAGTGAAAGACCACCAGTTATCACTGATGTAAAATAAAACTTGTTAGGAGTGAAAAAATAACAATGGTTAAACCCCGCCAGAGAGCTAAGAAACTGTGGAATATGAGGGTGACGGTGATACCAATAGTAGTTGGTATCCTTGAAAAGGTCTCCAAAGACACAAAGAAAGACTGAAAGAATTGGAGATCAAAGGATGTTGGATTATTTCGGTATATAAGCTGTGCTGGAAAACGTCCCTTAAACTTATTGACTCGGCTTTGGCACGTGAATTAAACCCAGCCAATCAACAGCTCGAATACGTGGTTAGTTCACTATTTAATCACCGATCTTGAAAGCCGTTTATTTGCACGTGTTCGCCATTGCTGAACGGGTCTGCAACCAAGGACTTTGCTCAACCGAAGGATTTTAATCAAAACTAAGGGACACCAAGGAAGAACCAAAGGATTTTACCCAACACTAAGGGACACCGAGGAAAAAACAAAGGATTCTTCACTAAAGATCAGCCTCTGCTTAACGCAAGTAATCTCCACTGTAGAGTGCTCTTACTTGAAGCCTAAAAATGGAAAGATCGGAATTATCCTGAACAGCATTGTAAGGAACGGCTAAAATACTCAGAAGTGACTTGGAGACCTGAGAAGACTTGGTGTCTAAGACTCCAATGAAAGACCACCATTTAAAACTGTTGTGAAAATCTTGCAAAAGTGATAGAATGATATAAATGAATGATAAAAAATTATATTATTAAGAGAAATGCGTAATGGTGGTTGTAGGATAATGAATAAGAAAATGAACTGAGACTGATGCGGAAAATGATGAGAGGACAAAAGAAAAATTAAATTGGGTTATCATATAAGATATCTGTCCACTTTTTGCGGTGCAATTATATCAGGACGAGGATTTCTTAATTTTTCCATTCATTAGCGGATCCAGAGCTCAGTGAAATGGAAACAGTTAAAATAAAAGAGATAAATTCTGATTAATTTTCCACAGAAAATGTTCGTGTGTGAACTCAGGGGATCCTCACTTCGGTACGATCAACAATTTGAGAGACATAGTGATACAAATAACAGTCTTTCTTTCTTTCTTTCTTTCTTTCCTTCTTCTTCTTCTTCTTCTTCTTCTTCTTCTTCTCTTCTTCTTCTTCTTCTCTTCTTCTTCTTCTTCTTCTTCTTCTTCTTCTTCTTCTTCTTTCTTCTTCTACTTCTTCTTCTTCTTCTTCTCTCTTCTTCTTCTTCTTCTTCTTCTTCTTCTTCTTCTTCTTCTTCTTCTTCTTCTTCTTCTTCTTCTTCTTCTCTTCCATTCTTCTTCTTCTTCTTCTTTTTACTTTTTCTTCTCTCTTCCATTCTTCTTCTTCTTCTTCTTCTTCTCTGCAGGCGGCTATTAGTAATTAGATTAGTTTGATTAAATTTTCCCCCTAAGATGGACGGCTTTTAATGTAGGAAATGCAAAGGCATCTCCGGGCAGCGTTGGAAAACATAAACAGATTGATCAACGAGGTTGTATAGATGCGAAAACGTTCGCACATCAGTAAGTATAAATACCATCGCATTTCAGAATTGAATAGATTAAAATATGGTTTTCCTTCTTTTACTGTGGTTTTCATCTTATATCTATCTAGTACAGTCTGTTCCAATCTCTTCCTCCTCATATCTCTCTTTACACACACAAACACATACACTCACACACACACACACACACACACACACACACATATATATATATATATAATATATGGTATATATATATGGTATATAAATATATATATATAACTGGTATATATATATATATATATATATATATATATATATATATATATATATATATATAAAACTGGTTTTTAAAATCTCAA
>CM042145.1:82687655-82690155 GCA_023376005.1 Doryteuthis pealeii
AACGTCTTCGGCATAAAATAACCCAAGGGTTGATATGCCGTAAAATTCAACCAAACAAGCCCCCTCCCTACTTCTTTCATTTGTTTCCTTTACATCAGTGATTCACGTTCTTTATTTGTTCCGTAATTCCTTCCTTCCTTCCTTCCTTCCTTCCTTCCTTCCTCCTACCTCCCTTTCTTTCTGTTAGGAAGACCTAACAAAATAGAGTTGCCCCCCTTTGATCAGTAGGGGACTGATGGGAAACCCGGAAAGGGGTTTCCGCCATGGCGCTTTTGGATTGGGTTTGGTTGTGAGTGGACGCAGCAGACCACGTGTTCAGCACGGTTGGGATATTTTAGTCACTTTTAAGGTAGAAACATTCTCTACTCTGTGTTAAATAAAACCGTGTTAATTTTCCAACAACATGGTCTTGTATTATCATTTCAGTCTTCCGTATTTTATCTGTATGTAAAAACATAACACTTTCTCTTTCTCTTTCTTTTTGAAATAAGCTTTATTGCGTTCTTACTTTTCCTTCTTGAAGCCAGAATAAAGAAGAGTCTTTCAATATAATCCACACAAGATAACCATTTCGTGAACGAAGGAAAATTATATTTTGCAATTGCTGTCTTTTGTCGAACACGGAAGAAAAATTGATCAAGGTATGGAAAAATAAAACTAAGAATAGAAAAATAAGAACACAGCTTAAGCTGAATTTCTGATTAATCGAATGTTTTCATCTGAGTGAAAATCAACTAGAAAAATCCTCAATGGGGAATCACAATTTTAAAATGAACTTGACTACCCTCTTGTTTCCAATTCTAACAACTGTCAACGTGTTGTAAGTGGTTGACGAAATGTATTCTTATTGTCACTCAGATTCCTCGACGTCCGTAATTCTCCTCTTCACCCTCCAATCGTAGAAATTCTCTAAATGTATTCTGGTTGTCACGCAGATACATCATATTCGTGTCAATATCTTACGATGATAACCATTACACGAAAAACGCCTCTATAATTTTAGCTGAATAAGACAAGCGCGTGTATTCGAATGTTCCAATTTGTCATCAACTCAGATAAATAATGGAACATTCCATTTGGAATGTGAGAGAAAAAAAGGAAGTTCTTCATACCAGAGTGAAAAAGAAAGCAAATATAAGAAAAAAATGGAAGAGAGAGGGAATATATATATATAATATTATATAATATATATATATATATATATATATTATATGAGGAGAGAGAGAATGGGAAATGAATCCGATATGAGGAAAAAATGAGTAAAAAAGAATATAGATGGATAAAAATGATTTTATCGATATTATTTTAATCGATATCACTTACACATGTGTTTCGGTATGTTTATATATATATATATATAATATATATATATATATATATATATAGGTTTAAGTAAACAAACAAATGTGTTTATTTTTATATGGCTTTAAGCCGACAATTTTGGAGGATATGGGCTTAATTGAAGTCATACCTAATTTTGTAAAATTAATTAGTTAATAATTAATGAATTTAGGCGGGCATATATGTTCAAATGTAAGGCTAAACAAATCGAGAAAATGTCAATCCCTGAATGTACATTTCAACCTATTAGGTCCCATCATATTATAGGTTATACATTATATTACAGGTTATAGACATGGGAGACTGCTCCGTGTGTGACTCGAAACCTCGACTGTCAAGCTGATAGGCGAAGTCTCTAACCGTTATATATATAATATATATATATATATATATATATCCCTCTTTCTCTCTCCTCTCTCTCTCTCTCTCTCTCTCTCTCTCTATATATATATATATATATATATATATAGAGAGAGAGAGAGAGAGAGAGAGAGAGAGAGAGAGAGAGAGAGATAAAGGGGAAGGTGAGAAGGTAGGGAGATTAAGAAGGGGAATTAATGATGGTATACATCAGGCCTATATCGTCTGCTTTAATGGAATGAAAGAAAAAGGAGAAAAAGAAGTGCAAAAGAAAGGAAGAAAATGTATAGTACAACTGTGGATTGTTGGCTACTTGACCATAGAGAAAGAAGTCCACCAGGCCAATGTGGGCTACACAGCATCAATGTAAGTGTAACGTTGACACTTAAGTCAGCATCTGATTGGCTTGCAGAGGAATCTTCTTAAATCATTCACTGTGGCTCGATGCAGAATCAGATGAAATGGCCAAAATTGTCCAGAAAACATTCTTTGTGTCACGTTGTAACAAATATAGTTTATTTTAAGCAACAGCGACGATCCAACTTGATAGAGATAGGGCTGTGAGTTGTCTTAAATGGTGACCCTGGAGAATATACTTTGGCGGACTGTTCAGCGCTTCGGCTAAAAAATTCAGTCTTTGGACCCAGTTTCCTTGTCCTGTCAGAATTGCCAACGATAAATAAGCAATACGAGAAGCGTCAGTACCGAAGATAACTTGAGTGAACTGACTAACACTCGATTAAAACCGTGCGATACACGGCATGCTAACCGCCATTTGCGAGAGGTCCGAGACACATGT
>CM042145.1:82695155-82720155 GCA_023376005.1 Doryteuthis pealeii
CGCAAAATATCAGTGTGGTATATATGTGACTGTTACATGTTTTTGCATAAATGAAAAGACAATAGACCGAAGGTGTGAATAGAAGAAAAAAATTAAAGAATCTGCTCGGGTAGTTACAAAAATCGGAAAATAAAATGAAAATATAAACTAAAAAAATAAATTTTGGAGATTTTTTTTTACTCATTTCGATAATTTTTTAATTGGCTGTTATTTTATATGGTCAATTTATTAGGCGGAGTTTAACAGGTTTAAATTCAGAGTTTTCCTTTTCCTAGCCTGGTTACATAGCCAAGGTTAAAAAGCCCAGTTTTCCCTACTATTCACCCATAGCTGGAGGAAGAGTAGTTGGATTCATACCTTTCCCAATAGTATTAGCGCTACGTGAAAATATAAGACGCATTTTCCTTCAAGAATTTCCAGAGAATCACCAAGTCAAGGGTATCTTTGGGCTACTGGCTATTGGAGTTCCAGTGCCTCTGTGTCCCTTAAATTGAATTTAAAAAATCTCGACAAATATTAAAAAAAAAAAAAAAAAGAAAAGAAAGATTTGATTAAATAAAAAACTGATAGTGGAATTGTAACATGATCTGATAGTGGCGAAAGCTAAGAACTGTCGAAAAAAATTGATCTGGTGACCCAGGTAGAGGTCAGGGTCGCTAAAAATATGCTTCTTTAGCGACCCACTTTGGATGCCTTGGGTCAGATACCTATGGAGTAACCTTCTAGAAACAGGTAATAGTCATTTCTGTGATAGATGTTATAACACAGCTGAAATTGTGTGTGTGTGTGGGGGGGCAACCTATTTATTGATGTTGATTAACTACCCCACCCCCTCCAATTTCCGTCAGGAGATTATAAGTTTCGTTCCTTTCCGACCACGCGTTTTCAGTATCCACATGGCGTCAGAGGGTTCCTCAATTCAATCAGCCACTCCCAGTACATCCACCCTTTTTTTACACAGAACGTCAGACGAAAACACATCACGTGTCATTCGTAGTTTAGATACGTTTATTTATTAATCTATAAATTCCTGCCCACGCAATTATGTACGTATTTCCATAATTCATTTTCATTTTGATTGATGAATTGTTCTTTTTAACAATAATCCGCTTCGAGATGAATGTTCATTTTATTTTTTTAAAGCTCAATATTTGCCTAGCAGCATAACCAAACACTAACAATAATGTGTATATCATATATATATAAATATATTTATTTAATTTTTCAATTATTTAAATGTTCCTCATTCCTTCATTCTGTAACGGGTTCGACGACGAAACGTGAACTGCCGGCTTCGAGGAGGAAGCCTGCTTATATCAGTTCCCTCCTATGCCTTGCACGTGCATGGTAGAGTCTATTATTGCAGGTGACTGCCGGTGACTGTCCAAGATCATCCCGATCCAATATCTATTCCGTCGTAATACTCTACACATTCAACAATATATGTTCTCTGATGAAGACCGATTTTACAAAGTAACTTTTACAATTGTCTTCATTTGAATTTTGAAATGATTTCAATTGATTGATACTTTGTAAACACCACAGGTTGAAACAGATATGTTTGCATAATATTTAATATTTGTTTTTTCTATTTCTTTCCGTCATACTGTCGAATTTATTCCATTTATTATATACTTATATCATTCATAGTAAATTCGTAGTATAACCTGCTTTTTTATTTTCACTGCAAATAAAATTTGCTGGTTTGCTGTTGAAGGCCAAAGAAAAGATGAGTCAAATAATATTATCAAGGTTTTTTTTTCAGCAATAAATCGATTAGACCAAAACCCGAAATGATAGTGTGTTACCCTATAATTTGATAAGTCCAAACAGAGAATTTTTTTTAAAATCTGAAGAAAGAAGTGCAAATAAATAAATAAATAAATAAATAAATAAATTAAATAGAATAAAAATACGAATAAAATTTTAATTAAATCAATCCGATTAATCGTTTTAAATAATTCTCATTAATTCGATTAATTTGTTCAGCTGCTCGGAAATTTAAAAGTAAACTGCAGTCTCTTTGTACATTTGAAGTTCTTGTTATTGTTTTTGTTCTTGTTATAATAAATTCCATTTTATAAAGTTAGCTTATTTATTCTGTTTTGTATTTGTTGCACTAAACTCCAAGTCGGAATGTCAGCTCTAAAAATAACATAAAGAGAGATAAAAGCATTTAAAAGAATAATAAATAAAAACGAAAAGAAACCATAGTTTAATTGCAATCTAGCGTTTGGCTTTCTGATCAATTTCCTCGCTTCGCTGAACAGAGAACAGACCGACTGCGAATCAGTTCGAATGATTTTCATTTCGATTTTATTCACATGCGACAGGGCGAAAGTTGTGCTCATTTCTGGGCAGTTTTATTTATTCATTCATTCATTTATTTATTCATCTATGTATTTATGTATTTCTAGGAATTTCTTTTAGTCTCCGGAATATGATTTTTTGATTCAATACTTATATCTATATTGGTAAAAAAAGATGAATCGAATTTGATGTCGGTGAAGTCAGAGAGAAAATCAATCAAAATCTTCAAGAGAAAAAAATCAGTACAGGGGACCATTAATGCTCTTTTTATAATCTCCTCAAATAAACTGCACTAAGCAGCCTAAACTGCGACTTAATTTCGTTTTAAGGGTTAATGTTTGCATTTGATAAAATATCGATCAATAAATCCGTTAGTTGATTGGTTGGTTGGTTGGTTGGTTGGTTGTTTTTTTTTTTTTTTACAGTACGTCAATATCTGGGTTATAATATGCCGAAGACGTTTTTTTTTTAATTCGTTCTTGATGGGTATTCAGTTTTTTAAATACATTCTTAAACTCATTTTTGATACCAACTATGGGGAGATAAGACTGTGTGAGAGAAAAAAATAATCAACTACCGGATGACTAAATATGGACACTTAGTATTTTAATCAATTTCTTTCTTTTTAAAAACTTAGTATGTATTTTTGGTTTTCTTTTCCCTCTAATTGTCTCCTTCCCCTATTTTAAGTATTCTCCTCTTACCACTCCACCCTGTCGGCTGGGGCGTTAGAATACATCGACTGCACCTCTGCAGTGGAGTAAGATTCCCCCAATGGGCTCATCTGTTGGCCCTGTGTGGCGAGCCGTGATGCTTAAGGATGGAATCCAGGTAGCTAAGCAGTCCATGACATGCGACAATCCACCTTGGCCCTTAGGCTAGACGGGCGGTCGAGGAGGCCCCCTCCGATCAATCGGCTGGTCAACTCAAGCCCTAACAACTATATGATTGTCCCAACCCGATTGCGCTTATGGCAATCCCCAACCCTTTTTATCATATGGGGGGGGGGCTAAAAGGCGGTTGCTGAGGGTCTTCCTGTCCTGGGAATGACGTTAAACTCTATCTGATGGTGAGGTTCCAGATCTGGATTTTTTAGGAATGTGGAGCACCTCTACCTCACCATTGCTACGTGGTCCACTCTGACCTGGAATGGTAGTATATGTTAGGGTCCCATCTATGGGTTAAATAGAAAAATGTGTTTATAAAAGAATTGAGCATCCATTAAAAATGAATTTATTTCAAAATTTTGTCGGCATTAAATGACCCACTGAAAATGCTGTGAAAAAAAATCCGTTGGCAACGTTTTTTTTTGTTTGTTAAGAAATCAAGAGAATATCTTAAAAAAAAAAAGAACGCTGCCAACCGAAAAAAGAACGTCATTTTATCTAATTCTTTCCCATGTCGCGTTTCTTTTTCAAAACGTTTCCATCATTGTTAAGAAAATATTTTATCATCCTAATGTTCTCGTGAAGGTTTACAAACCGAAAAGTTTTAACGTCGATTTCACCATCTATAAGACCTTTTTCTCTTTGGAGACACACACACACACACACACACACACACACACACACACACATATATATATATATATATAAGGTGTGTCAAAAAAAGTATCGAGATTTTTTGTACTTTTTGACTCACCTTGTATTCTGAAAAAAAGTTCCATTCATTCTTCATTTCTATCTTGGTAAATACAGATTTAAACTTGGTACTTTTTTGACACACCTTGTATTCTGAAAAAAAATGACGTTCCATTCGTATTTTTTCAGAATGAAAGTTGTGTCAAATAGTACAAAAGATCTCGATACATTTTTACACACCTTGTGTGTGTATATATATATATATATATATATATATATATATAATATATATATATGTAAAATGTTGTTCTGGTTCCAACGGGAGAAAATGTAATATTTTTATAAAAAAGAAGAAGGTCCGCAAAATGTATCGTTCTCAGAAAAAATGTTTATTCTTTTTTTTCACATACGCAACACGTGTTTCAGATATTCTGGTATCTTCTTCAGGCTTTGATCAATACATATATTGATATACATATATTGATATACATATATATATATACACATATATATATACATACGTTGTGCGTGTTTCTGTAATTTTTCTGTTATATATATATATATATATATATATATATATATATATATATATCGAAGCTGGATATATATATATCGAAGCTGGATATAATATATATAAAGAAGCTGTAACATAATAAGTAACTTCTGTTATTTGGGATATATATATATATATATATATATATATATATATATATATATATTATATATATCCGAATAACAGAAGTTACTTATTATGTTCCAGCTTCTACAATACAAAAAGTTCTTGAGTAGAGAAGGTTCCAGAAAAATCAGTGATGAGATACTCGATAATTCTCCTATTTGAGGCAGTATAGTTAAAGTCACATGAGCACCGTTACTGATGTAAAGCACAAAAGGATAATTGATGCTCATGTTACTGGAGATGAATATAAAACGATACCTATACGTTTAAATACTCCGAAATCCTTGGACAGGAAGAGTGGACATGGCGACAGGATGAGGGTATTTTCAGAGTCAGATGATCGGAAGCTAATGACAGAACAGAACAAAGATTCCTAAGATGACAGACCAGAGACATGAGAGCCAATTTGGTGGAGACAAGTGTCTATGCTTCGCGATCAACAATAACGCGAGCTCTCAATAGCCGTATCTTGAACGTGTGTTGTCCTCAAAATACGCTATTATTAAATAAGTATTCTTATTAAGCTTACTGATAATCGGCGTGGGCGATTAGACGTGGGTGTTCGAGCATCAATAATATTTTGGCGTCATCTGTATGGACATCTGTAAATCTGATTGTATAGAACACAACTTCAATACAGCTGTTATTCTACAGCATAGATGTTAGCTTTTTACACTCAATTAAGGTAAAATAATTGATTGATTGATAATAAGGACATTTTAACACGTCAAGGGTTATGTTATGCCTAGAAGTTATGGAATCGTGTTCATTTCACGTTCTTATTTATTTTATTCATAGAATTATTACAAACTTCAAACAGGTAAGAAGGAATATATGGATATGTTTAAGGAAGCATCGTGGTGTAATGGTTAAAGTCATGGAAAATGGACTCGTCGCCCCGAGTTCAAATCCTGGACGTGCTAATTGCATTTCACTTAGCGCTAATACCCTTGGGAAAGGTATGAATTCTACTCTCTATCTCCAGCTATGGATAAATAGCAGGGCAGATTGGGCTCTTTAACCTTGGTTAGGCAACTGGTCTAGGAGAAGGAAAACTCTGAATTCAAACCTGTTAAACTCCGCTTAAGAAATTGACCTTGTGTCGCATCCTGCTCGTGCGGAGGGGCTGGTAAATATATATATGGATATGTTTTCTTGGGAAATGGAGGAAAGAATACTTTATAAATCGTCACCCCATGCCCTGGGGAGGGCGGATTTGCTTAAACCTCTAATCAGTCGACTTTAAGTCTTCGCAGACTCATTACAGTCACTTTCTGAATCTCCCACAGACATGCGTGACTGACCCACGAGACTGAACGATTTTATATGATTACCACAACTTACCTACGTCGTGATTGACTCTTTAACCTCTCCCTAGATCACATCCGATGGACAACACACACACGCAAACATGTATATATATGTATATATGTATGTGTGTGTGTGTGTGTGTGTGTGTGCGCGTTTTCCATCGGATGTGACCAACGCGGAGAGGTTAAAGGGTCAATCACGACGATGTGTCATCCAATTTGACCAATCCAAATGAGTCTATCATGAGCGAAATGAATAATGACTGTGTCATGGAAAAGTACAAGAAAAATTCACGTAAGTGATCCATTCTTGCCAAGAATGGCCGAGAAACAATCAGTTAGCAAGCAGGGTTGACTTTTTGTCTTCACTACCCTAATTTAGATATACATACTTTATATACATACTTTTCAATGATAATGAGTTCTCTTTACCTATAAATATAGCAAACTATATGTATCTATCTATCTATCTCTCTCTCTCTCTCTCTTTCTCTCTCTGTATATATATATATATATATATATATATATATATATATATATGAAAGTAATTGGTAATTTGCTTGAAGCATTGTTAATCAGTTATTATATATTAATGATTTGAAGGCCAATACAACGCACATAAAGAATAAAAACAAAAAGATCTTTTTTTGTCTTATCAATTTCAAAGTCAACTTTATCTTTATAGACGATTTTCGGAAATGGACGCGTTTTTTTGTCGTTATTTTATAAATAACTATATAAACACGCGTCTCGTGGTGTTCTTTTTTTTAATGCCACGCGGAAGGTCGTGATAGTCGTAATAGCCGTTGTTCATTCAATTTTAATTTTTTATTATTTTCATCTATTTATATATTTATATATTTATGTATTATTTATTTTTATTTATTTGATATATGTATATATAGTAAAATATACATAATATGCACTATATATTATGAGGAACGTGTAATTTAATATATTAATATATATATATATATATATATATATATATATATATGATTTTTCCTATACTTTTCCATCACACAGGCTTCATTGATTTCGCTCATTTTGATTAGTCAAATTGGATGACACATCGTTTTTCCCATCAAAGAGTATTCATCTTTCGTGCCCGTTCTCGTTCAGGTGGGATTTAGCGGTGATTAGAAATATGACTTAGCTGTGAATTATAGTCTTACAAAGTGTAGTAATAGTGATTATAACAGGTAAAATAATTTCATCAGAGACGCATGCGCAGATCAAAATTCTAGGTAAAGAAGACTTGCGAAATCGTTGCCAGATTGCGAGTAAAACAACTAATAGTTTCCAGGTCGATAAAAACTTTAAAAGACCAATCAAAATGAACCCTGTGATGGAAAAATACATGAACAATCATCTGACTCATTAATTCTGGCCAATACTGTGTTACGTAATTTACGAGCAGCTTATAAATCATGAACGTACCCGTAGTTAGAATTCTGAATAGGGAAAGTTAGACTTAGAATAACGGGGTCCATGGAAAGTTACCCGACAGTTTTTGACGGGTAATAACCGTGACTACTTGAAGGCGCGCAATTGGGTGCCATGAGAATAAGTTTGGGTTACGTTAGATTCGCGAGAGATTTCAGAGCAAACGGACGTGTATGTCACCGCTTGATGTCGTTTCTGAACCCGTGGTGGAATCAAATGTGCAGGGTTGCAAAATAAAGCTTGAACAAGATGAATCAACCCCCAGCAGAGAAGTAAGCCCTTACCAGAGAAAATGGTGACCGAAGTAGAAGCAGATGTGAAACAAGTAAGACCATCATCATCTATCATCTATTTTCTTCTGTCTGTCTGTCTGTCTGTCTGTCTCTCTCCATTATATACCTGAGATATCTCTCTACCCGATTATATACTCCCGAGTAAAGGGGAGTATATATGACAACCGTAGATCAACCTCGAAGAAGCAATGTTCAAGGTCCAGACCATGTCCATAGGGAGGGAAACAGGGAAGGTTCTTTAGACTGTTACTTTGGGTTGACATTGCCTTGAAATTCATTGAAAAAGACATAGATAAAAATATACGTACGTATCTATGTGCTTCAGTGTTTCTTTTTGTGTATCTTTGTTCTAGTGTGTGTCAATGTCCGATTTGTTGTCAGTAAGATCGTTATTAAAAACGATACAAGGAAATTGCAAAATATCGAACAGAAGAAATAAATGTATCTTATCTTTCTCTCGAGATGATCAAACAATTATTTATTTTTTTATCGTTTTTCTTTCCTTTCTAGAAAATCATACGGGTTTTTTTTTGTCATTCACGCTTTTGCTTTTCATTTTATTTGATTTTAAACGAGCGTGCACAGACACTATTTTTGCCACATTTCTATCTCATTAAGTTTGTGTACAACCTATTTTAAAAAGGTTTCGCTCGTTATTTCTTCTTCTTCTTCTTCTTCTTCTTCTTCTTCTTCTTCTTCTTCTTCTTCTTTACCTAAAGATGAAAACAACATCATTGACAATCATTAATTGTGACTCTTTATGTTCGTTCGTCTGAATTTTTATATTTTTGAGTTTCATATTCGTATTCCCTTTTGCTTAAAGGAAGCTAGTTTAAATGTTTCAGCTGCTCTACCAATTGCGTTGCGTAGAGACATCTATATACAGTAGTTTACCTATGTGATTCATATTACCTCCCAAAATTTGTTGACGCTACATCATCAACGTTAAGCAGCAATGACCCTGTACAATAATTAGATGGGTGACCAGCACGTACTGTAAGAAACCAAATATCTAAAATGATTTGCTTCGGCATTAAATGACCTAAACAGGAGTGATATGCCATAAAACAACAACAAGCAAAACAACAACCATTCTCCTCCCGACAATATATTGCGAGCTAACACAGTTTATTTTTTAATTAGTTGGCAAGGTCCAAGTATTTGTCTATCTTTTCTTTTTTTTCAATTTTACTCAGTGGTTCGATGGAAAGGAAAACTTCACTAGATGACAAGAATCGAGAGCCCCCAAGCGATTGATCATCTGTGTAGTCCGCAGCTGCAATAGATTCTGCAGGCTCCATACCTTTTTCATTTCTAATTTTCCGATATATTGACATTCTTATAACTCACCCCAGGCATATTATGAGTAGAAATGGTTCTAATGTATCTCTTTGTAGATCTCAAGTGACAATGTCAAAGAAGTCTTTGTCGCCATCAGATGAACGAAATCATTGCTTTCGTGTCTTTGTAGAGCACCATTATAGCAACATTATATCAATAACAATTTCTTTGAGAAGACCATATGCAAGTAGTATTTACTCCATCTTTTCTCTTTGTATAGAGACAAATGTCTACGATATTGATAAATTTTGATCTCCCATTTTAATTCTGGATGGCGACCAGTGATGCTTAAGGATGGAATCCTGGTGGCTGAGCAGTCCATGATATAGAACACTCCACTTTGACTTTACTGATCACGTCAAGACCTAGCACATATGATTGTTTTAACCCTTTTGCTTTTATGGCAAAACCCTAACCCTTTTCATAATATATGTGCGAGAAGGCGTTTGTTGAATGTTTTGTGTCCTGGATATGACGCTAAACTGCCTCTGGTAGCGTGTTTCCAATTCTGGAGTGTGGAGTGCACCTTCATTGTCATTACTCCCAGGTTCACTTTGATCCGGAGTGTTAGTAGTTGTTAGAGCCCTATGGGTTGAATAGATAAAAAATGAGCTTTTAAAAATGTGTTAAAAATTGTTTTAATAACCAACAAGAATGAATAAAACAAAGACGTCTTCATCATAAAATAACCCAAGGGTTGACATGCTGTAAACACCCAACCAACCAACCAACCAACCAACCAACAAATTCATTGATTTCTTATACGCAACACATAATCGGAACATTGAATAATTTTCTTTCAGTTACTTTTTCTCTTTTTTCTCTGGGTTTATTTAAAGAATATAATAATTTAAATATTCGATCCATTGTTTATTTTTTTAAAAGACATTTTTGTTGTTGTTTACTTTAAGGAAATAAACGATTAAATATTGTTTATCTAAGCGGAAAATAGGCAGCTTAGATTTTAAACTTAAAAGCAAAGACCAGAACATTTGAGGAAAAATTGAAAAACAATAATTCAAACACACGCAAGCCAGCACGCGCAGACACATACGCAAACACACACACATACACACACACACACACACACACATACGCAAACACACACACACACACAGACAGACAGACAGACAAAAACACTGCTTAAAAACATACATACACACATATAGACATATTCATATACGCGACCTCTCAAACTCACGTATATGAACTGATACATATGCATACACACCTATATCTGGATTTGTATTGATGTATTCGTGCGGAATGAAGGAAACAACATTGAAAAAATAAATCAAATAAATAAATAGATAAAATTAATTGAAAAAAAAGAACAACCTCGTGACACACATAGTGGGGTTATGTTCAAATGACCATGTGTCACGTCCGGCAGATCAGTTGATGAGAGTAAATATATATATATATATATATATGCAAAGTGTGTCAATAAATTATCGAGATTTTTTGTACTTTTGGACACACCTTGTATTCTGAAAAATAAAGTTCCATTCATTAATTCTTTTCAGAATACAAGGTGTGTCAAAAGTACCAAGTTTAAAGCTGTATTTACCAAGGTAGAAATGAAGAATGAATGGAACGTTGTTTTTTTTTCAGAATACAAGGTATGTCAAATAGTACCCATATATAAATAGAATGTGTGTATATATATATATCCTTATTACATCCGAAACAGATTTATGTCAGCAAAACTTTTAACATCTTGTTGTTTTTTCTACAAAACTTTATACAAATATATATATATATATATATATATATATATATATATATATATATATGAAAATACATAAAAATGGAATTTAACCGCCGAATTTGAAAGCCGTTCATTTGCACGTATTCGACTCGGGCGAACGGATCTTTAACCAAGTACTGTGCTCAACCAAAGGATTCTAACCAACACTAAGGAACACCGAATAACCACCAAAGGATTCCACCCAAAACTAAGGAATACCGAGGAAAACCCAAAGGAATACAAGGGATTTCCACTGTAAAGTGCTCTCACCGCAGCCTAAAAATAGCAACAAAATCGTAACACAATAAACCACCAGTAATTTTGCTTTATTTTTTACAACAAAAGTATGTGAAATATACGATAAAACCTTACAATAACAATAACAATATATATATATATATATATATATAAAACGAGACACGAAATCATACCATCGTTTCCTACCTGAGGATGGCAAATTGTATTGCCGAAAGCGCTCGTTTTTAAACCTTTGGGGGACTGTTATACCAGTTACACCCGACACCAGAAAGATGGCCCGAAAATTGGAACTTGTGCGACAGGAATTACCTGTACAGTTAGACAAAACTTGTATAAAAGAAAAAATGCTGACAAAATACAATATATATATATATATATATATATATATATATATATATATCAAGCACGGATTCCCATGATACTCTCTCACCTGTCTCCATCGATTATCACTTCCGGCAAGTCCTCAGCATGGCATCCAATGTCTGCCCTTAATATGATGTTGTATGTAAGTTTTTACTGGTCGGCAACAATAAATAGGTGTCCACAGGAGAACATCACTCTCGAGTTCGTCCTTACTTCTCCAGCAGTGTGTGACATGTTTTTCTAATCTTTATGTTCAGTTTAATATATAAACCGAGAGTACTTGGTTTACTTTCAGAAAACAGATTGACACCTTTCAAGATGATAACATCAAAAGAATTCTGAGATTAACTTGAAAGAAAAAAATTGAAAATAATAAGGATGCTAGTATGTTTAAGCAAATTTGTTTGAATATATATATATATATATATATATATATATATATAATATATATATATCAGTCATTCACAGACACGTGTTTCGAAGTTTACTTCATCAGTGTGGTTCGACTTTTTTAACTGCTACCTCTAGCCGGAATCGAAACCCGACATCATTTTCGTCTTCCAAGTTCCCTACTATTGTTTATTAACACCTGAAGAATATATCAGAAGATTTGAAACACGTGCCGCCAATGTAAAATAATAATAAAACATTAAAAAAGATTTTTTTTTAAAACATAATCCATTCTGCGGACCTTCTTTTTAAAAAACAAAATTTGATTTTCAACAACACTTATATATATATATATATATATATATATATATATATATATATAATGTGTGTGCGTGTCTGTGTATGTGTGTATGTGTGACAGAGTATGTACATGTGTGACAGAGGATGTGTTTGTGTTTAAACTTATTTGACCCATATACATCTCCATGAAGACATTGACGTACACTTGTAGTTATGATTAAATCTTAATACTTAAATTACAGACTCCAGCCTTTTTCCCCCTTTCTTCTTTTTATTTACACTCTACCATTATTTCAGTTAGTTCTATTGTGCTATTGTTTTCCCTTATCAAACCATTCTGACTCCTTGCAGTCCGCAGCGGCGCCAGGTTTGACGCAATAATCACAATGGCAAGAACCGAATTCGCACGCACAATTTCACGATGCATTGTATTCACTGTTAACCTTGTCTCAACGTGTTGCTGCCGTCAGCCTTTCCGAATCATAATACAAAAGTCAGGTGGGCCACAGAGCACTGCTGTTCATATCACCTGCTGTTTTCTCTTCTTGATCTAATATACATTAGCAACTTTCTGAAAGCACTGGTTAACATATTGAATTTACTTTTTCTCTCATCTGAAATAATGCCGCCTTTTTCCTGAATCAGATCTTTAGACTTATGGCAAGTTGGTTGGTTGGTTTATTAATTTTAACGGCATATCAACCCGTCCAGGGTTATATCATGCCTAGCGGTTGGGGTGTTATACATATTGTGCATTCATATATATACTTTTAGTAATTGGTTTTAACAATGTGTTAGCATTATTGGGAATTATATTGTATGGCATTGACTTATGGCAAGGTTAGCTTCCTCTAATAGATACATACCATTGATATATATACAAGGTGTGTCAACAAAGGATCGATATCTTTGTACTTTATGACACACCTTGTATTCTGAAAAAAACAAAACTTTCCAGTCATTCTTCATTTTCTATATTGGTAAATACAGCATTAAAGTTGGTACTTTTTGACACACCCTGTATTTGAAAAAAAATGAACGTTACATTTATTGTTCATTCAGATCTTGGTAAATACAACTTCAATCTCGATACTTTTTTGACACACCTAGTATATATATATATATATATATATATTTACAGACTCCACCAATGGGACCACCCATTGGCTTTGGGTGGCAACCCATGATGCTTAAGTATAGAGCCCAGGTGGATAAGCAGTTCATGACTTGCACCAATCCACTTTGGCCCTATCTTGGGCTAGACGGGCGGTCGGAGAAGCTCCCTCCGATCAATCGGCTAGTCATGTCAAGCCCTAGCACCTATATGATTGCCCCAACCCCTCTTTATCATATGGGTGCTAGAAGTCGGTGGCTGCGGGTCTACATGTCCTGGGAATGACGTTAAACTCATCTGATGGCGAGGTTCCAGTTTTAGAGGTTTGGGGAATGTGGAGCACCCCTTAATCACCATTGCTCCCTGGTCCACTCTGACCCGGAGTGGTAGTACCTGTTAGGGTCCCATCTATGAGTTACATAGAAAAATGTATTTATAAACAAAATTGTATTATCCATTAAGAATTGATTTATTTCAAAACTTTATCGGCATTAAATGACCCACTGAGGTTGATATGCCGTAAAACAAAACAAAACAAACAAACAATAATATTTAAGATAGTGGTGTTTGGTTTTTTTTTTTTTTTTCAGAAAATGAAGAAATAAGATCGTGGAGTTTGTTAACATGGGGCAGCTAAATCAAGATGAAAAGTCGTTTATTCGGCGTTGGAGCAAAATGTATTCTGCTCCAGATGTCATTGTTGATGATGAATGATTATGATGATGATGGTGAATTTTATTAATACAGAATCTTTCTTCTAAATCGTAAATAGCATCATTCCACTTTTCAATCGATTAAATCTGCGAACATTTTTTGTTTTTCTTTCAATATTTTCACAGTGATAAAATCGTTGACCAGAAAAACGAGTATCGCATGAAGCGAAACAAGTGAAAATCTGAAGATGACAGTTTTGCAGAATGTTCTGAAAGGAGGACATCTTCCCAGTTCCCTTAGTCTGCGATCGTTTATTGGTTTGCTGTTGCAACAGGAAGGTGACCGATGTCATTCTGCTAAATCATTGACCAGAAAAAGAAAAAAAAAGAAAAGTTTTCTTTTCTATTTCTATGCGTCAATCACACGAACCAATATTAAGATAGAAAATTTACTGAAAATATGTACAAATCAATAAAAACATACATTGGCACTTACATGCATATAAACAGAAAAAAATATATGATAAATGCATTGGGAATGTGTTCGTTTGTTTTTTTCTTTCATTCATGCTTAATTTTTTTTTTTTTTCATTCATGATTATTTTTATTTTTCATTCATGATTATTTTTCTTTTTTATTCATACTTCTTTTTCATTTGCATGCATACTCTCTTCTTTTTTCATTCATGTTAATTTTTTATTTTTGGGTCATAATTTTTTTTTTTATCATTTTTATTCATATTACTTTTTTCCTTTCTATTCATTCTCTTTCTCTTTCATTCATGTTTTTTTTCTCTTTTCATTCATGATTCTTTTTCTCTTACGTTTTATTATTCATATTACCTTTTTCTTTTTATTTCCATGCTCTTTTTCTTTTTTATTCATGCTTCATCTTTTGGAATTCATGATTCCTTTTTCTTTTTTTTCTTCTTTTTTTTACTTTTTATTTTCCATTCAGTCTCTTATACATTTCCATTGATGCTCCCTTTCTTTTTTTTTTCTTTTTAATCCATGTCCATTTTTTTTTCATTCGTACTTCTTTCAATTTCATATTTCCTTTTCTTTTTCTTACATCCATTTTCTTTTCTTTTTCATTCACACATCTTTTTTTCTTTTCATTCATAGTTCTTTTTTTCTTTTTCCTTCATACTTGGTTTCTTTTCATTGATGTCCTGTTTTCTTATTTTTTCTACTTATTCATAATTCCTTTTTTATTTTTCATACATACTTCTTCTTTTTTTCTTTTTTATTCATGGTTCTTCTTTATTTTAATTCATGATTATCTTATTCCATTTATAAACCTTTTTCATTTTCATTCATCTCCAGTTTTTTTGTCTTTTTCATTCGTGCTTTTTTTTTTTACTATTTCATTCATGCTCCTTTTTCATTCCTTATATATGTCCCTTTTTTTCCATTCTTGCATTTTTTTTTTCTGTTTCATTCCTGATTCCTTTTTTTCCTTCATAATTATTTTTTCTTTTTCATTTCTGCTCTGTTTTTTTTTCTTTTTCGTCTAATCTGTTTTTCCTTTTTATTCAGACTTTTTTTATTCATAATCCTTTTTTAGGTCATGTTTCTTTTTCCCCTTTCATTCATACTTCTTTTTTTATTTGCATATTTTTATTTATCTTTTTTAATTCATGGGTCATTTTTTTCTTTTACATTAACACTTTTTTTTTCATTAAAAGTTTTTTTTCTTTAATGCTCCTTTTAGCATTATTCCATGTAAATGTGTATTATTTTTGCCTAGTAAACTCGATCTAACATTTTAGTAACCCTCAGTGGGGATTGTTGTATTACAAAATCAACGACTGACTTCCAAATTCTAATGTTGTAATCACGGTTCATGATGATATTGATGCGCCTTTTTTTAGAAAGGAGTGAAATATTCTAATTAGACGTTCACCACTAACGCTGTTCCCAGAAAATTATCATACAGTTACAAATTTTACCGGACATTGCTTTATTCTTTCCGAATATTTTAAATGTATTGTTCCAATAAAAATCTCTCTATGATGTGCAATTTTTGCAGGATGAGGATTACGAACATAATGATATTTTTTTTAGTAATAAAGGGTGTCCACAAAGTCTGGGTACATGGACCTTTCACTATTGTATTTATTTATGTTATGGTAATTTAGCAGTAAATAAAATCATAACATAAACAATTAAATATAAGAAATAATAATTTTACTTTTTTACTTTTGTTTAAATAAAAAAAAATACTTACTTCCCATATACCCAGATTTGTGGATACCCTGTATATGCTTGAATTATTCCATTGAACGGAGTTAAACTGTCATACAATATTAAACTAAATAAAAATACATTTATTATAATTGATCACACACACACACACACACACATACACACATATATATATATATATATATATATATATATATATATATATATATATATTGGGTTATTAGGAGTTAATATGTTAAAGTATTTATAATAGCCGTAAAGTAAATCGTGTAAGGAAATAATAGAAATTTTAGCAATCTACCTCTTGAATTTAAGTGAAAAGTTGTTAATTTTATCACATCACATCCCATTTGAACTACGACAAGTGGCAAATTTACGGGAAACCGAATAACCATTAGATATACATTAATGTTCAATTGGATTATCTACCAACGATTAGAAAATGTACTTAAAAATCAATAGAAGAAAGAATAGATACAAATTCTAGCAGAATTCATATTTTCAACAAATCTAAAACGGTTTATGAAACAATCCTAAAATATAGCGTAAAATACACCAAATTAAATTACGCACAAAATAATAATAATAATAGAAATAAAAGAAAGATATATATCAATATTAAATACTCCCCACATCTACATCAAAACTGCCGAAGAAAACGTGGGAAAATATCTTACCAATCATTAAAAAAGAAACAATAGGAAAAGTCATCTACACTGAACAAATTCTTTAAGAAAAATAATTTTAAAATTAGTTATTGTTGTATGAACAATATAAAAATACTAACAGGCATAATATTCAAATATTAGACGGAATGGCAGATGCAACTGCAGAGATTGAGATAGATCCCCTTGAATGGTAATTGTCTAATATAAATTACAATGCACTATCAAGAAAGAAGGGATCATCAATAACGAAAAATATACGTCGGTTCCACAGAACAAACAGAAGATATTAGAGACTAAATAATGTGTACTGTTCCAAAAATACAGAATTATTCAAACATGTATGGCAAATAAAAATGTAACGGATAAACCTCACACAATAGAATGGGTTATTTGGAAACAAAACCCACAAAAAACGAAAAAACAAAAACAAAGCTTATAAAGAAGGTGGCTATTACCGCAGATTGTATCTAGAATACAAAAATATGCATCCTAGAACATGCTAAAAACAATTTGCAAAACAAAAGAATCGAACTAATATTTACGTGTAGACATGCCAATAAATTTATCACGTGTTATCTACTATTTAAACCTGCTTAATCCCATAATTCATTCTCCTCTATCTTAGGCTGCCAAGAAACATAATCGTTTTCTCATTTGAATATTAGGTGTACTGACACCTAAACACGTTATATATTTTTTTAACAAACATCACGTCACATAAATACGACTCATGCTATGTAGACGCTTGACTGGCAACTTTTTACAACTTTCGCGTCTGAAAATTGTATGAAGCACATGAGGCTTAAGTAAGCGAATTATAATGTCAAAAATTCTGATTTATAGTTTTTATACCTGCTCTTCTATAATGTCATTGAGAACACTTTTTATGCAATACCTTTTCTTATTTGCAGTTCTTCTTTATCATATATATATATATATATATATATATATATGGAGAGAGAGAGAGAGAGAGAGAGAGAGAGAGAGACAGACAGAGAGAGACAGAGAGACAGAGAGAGGAGAGAGTCATAGAGATAGACAGACAGACAGACAGATAGACAGAAGAGAATGAGTGAGAGAGGGAAAATGATATTCAGGCCGAAGAATATCCATCACAAAATCGTAGTAATATATATATATATATATATATATATATATTATATATATATATATATATTATATCGAGAGAGAGAGAGAGAGAGAGAGAGAGAGAGAGAGAGAGAGAGAGAGAATAAGAGAGTGAGAGAGTAAGAGAAGAGATAAAACTTGTTATGCAGAGCGAAGGATTTTCAATAAACCATTGGAAAACAATATATATATATATATATATATATATATATATAGAGAAGAGAGATGAAAAATAATATTCAAAGCGAAAGGAAACCATCTATAAAATCATAACATATATATATATATATATATATATGTGTGTGTGTGTGTGTGTGTGTGTGTATGTGTGTGTGTGTGTGTGTGTGTGCGCGTATCTGGTACGTTACTGGGCGAATGCATTACATAACAACATACATATATAAAAATGAAATGAGAATTTTAGTAATATACAGATAAATGTTCTAGGGATCACACAAAAATCTATAAACACAGAGGGAGTGACACATCAATGGATACTTCATTTTGTGCTGTGGTGCCAGCAAAATGTAACAAATAATTTCCTTTGATTTTCGGCTATCCCACTGAACGGATATTTTTTTTTCATTTGATGTTTAGTTGTTTTTAATTGTGTTTTGTTTTTTCAATATTGTTATAAAGGTAGAATGAAATAGTTACCAATCGCTTGTGATGTTGAGTTTAACTTGATCTCCGTTCCAACCACCCAAAAACAGCATATTGCATGAATCCTTTCATATGTCCCAAAATAAATAGTTGGTTATATGTATTTACCAACCCCTCCGCAAGAGCAGGATGTGACACAAGGTCAATTTCGTAAGCGGAGTTTAACAGGTTTGAATTCAGAGTTTTCTTTCTTCTAGACTGGTTACCTAGCCATGGTTAAAGAGTCCAGTCTGCCCTGCTATTTATCCATAGCTGGAGGGAGAATTGGATTCATACCTTTCCCAAGGGTATTAGTTGGTTATAGTTAGTTATTTTGTTTAATGGCATATCAACTCTAGTGGGCTATTTAATGCCAAATCTTGTTTTTGTATATATGATTTAAAGTGAATAATTTGTGGGCAAGTATTCGTTAGTTTATTAAGATTTTTCGGACTGTCCTCATCTTTATTGTTATATACACAACATTTCAGCCGATATGTTCTCCTGCCTTCTTCAAATGTTTTTTGTTGAACTCGCAAACCTTCTCGTTAAACATGGGTTCCTTATTCAATCCACCGGGGCATACTGTTCTGATTCTGCTAATCATGGCCGGGTTAAACTGTTAAACTGTCATTATCACCCGTGGTCAAGATTGAACTTGCAACCTACAAATTATTGTCTCTTAAAACTGTATTAACTAACCTTTATATCCGTTGCGACATGTGTCTAACTAGAATAATAATAAATTATCAAGCCTCATCTAAAAAAATTAAGACAAATAATATTTGGTTTGGCTTTGTAGACTGGTCAACCTTCGTGGGTTATTTAATGCCAAAGCCATATTTGTAGAAAAATAGTAGTGGTAATACTTAACTCAAATTAATACTTCCCTGCCACTCGTCCTTCGGGGCGGGGGTCGAGTGAGCTTCGGCCACTGGGTCAGGGTAAGTTTAAATTAATAGCGTCGATCCCAGGGGGTCATCCCCCCAGGCAATACCTGCGCGGCTCGTGTACTACGATGTTGCTGTCCAGCCCTTTATTCAGTACGTTACGGGGACTACACAATAGTTCTTATATGTTGGGATAAGAACAAATCAGAATACAATTTTATTTGCACATTATTTATTTATTTCTCCGAGGACACTTTCGTATTATCTGTGACCAGCGGCCACGGGGGAACCGATTATCAAGGCATACTGGAATACATCTGTTCCACTGGTTGAATTCTGACTGAATTATTTCTTTTTTTAAAGCATCGAGCGCCGGTTAATCATGTGACTTTCATCCAATGAAAGCCACGGTCTCAAACGACCTCTGGAGTCATCGCCCATCAATCAACATAGATGTCCCAATTGTCTTTCGACACCGTTTAAAATAATACTAAACAATCATGTATTTTGCTAAAAACATTTTCTTCGGAAAGTATCTAGATCATCTCTCTCTGTCTCTGTCTGTCTGTTTGTCTGTCTCTCTCTCTCTCTCTGTCTCTCTGTCTGTCTGTCTGTCTCTATCTATCTATCGATCTATCTATCTCGTGTACATATCTTGACTTGAGTATATAAGCTGCTAAGCTAGGGAGACCTCTTCATTTAGATTTTGAATTTTAAAAAAATTAGCTCAGACGCGGTACATTTTTATGACTCCTCGTAAAATGACAGTCCTCTAAGATATATTACAAGTAAGATATAAGGTTTTCCATATTTTTTTGTTGTTGTTTTTATTGTGCTGGCTATATTTTTATTGTTATATATATCGAATTGAAATATTTCATATTTTTTTTCTTTTCAAATTAATGTCTTAAAATTACTCAATGAATCAACAGAATGAACGCACATCGAAGTTGAATCGAAGTTGTTGTTGAATTACCCAGATTTCTGTTTCTATATTTGTGGAAGGTTTACAGTACCAATGTTATATAATATATTGATGTAATCTATTATTTGACAGTTTTAATGGGTCAATTAGATCGATTAAATTGATTTTTAATTAAAGAAATTAAAGAAAGGGCTTTACTTATGCCGCACCCTGTATATATATTGGCAAGGCTCTCCAATAAACAGAATATGAGCTCTCTAACGGCTGTAACATAGATACCTATGTATGCATTTATCAGTTGAAATCTACTCCTTCTCTGCAGACGGCTGATGGCACAGTTACTTCCTACCAATTGCAAATTGGCTGGATAAATATGACGGGCGTTCAATCATGGTGTAATGGTTATCAAGCCACCCTCACAGATCCAGTAAGATGGAAAAGTGAGTTCGATCCATAGTTGCGACCTTGTGAGGCACGTAGAAAGCTGTTCCTTTATACGTTATTGACATTGATAAATGGACCTGCAGCCGAGTTTTTTTTCACAACCGAAGGATTCTAATCAGCACTAAAGAACACCTAGGAAGAACCAACGCTAAAGGACACCGAGGAAGAACCAAAGGATTCTACCCAACACTAAGGGACACCGAGGAACAACCAAATGATTCTACCCAACACTAAGGACACCGAGGAACAACCAAAAGATTCTACCCAACATTAAGGGACACCGAGGAACAACCAAAGGATTCTACCTAACACTAAGGGACACAGAGGAACAACCAAAGGATTCTACCCAACATTAAGGGACACCGAGGAACAACCAAAGGATTCTACCCAACATTAAGGGACTCCAAGGAACAACCAAAAGATTCTACCCAACACTAAGGGATACCGAGGAACAACCAAAGGATTCTACCTAACACTAAGGGACACCGAGGAACAAGCAAATGATTCTACCCAACATTAAGGGACACCGAGGAACAAGCAAATGATTCTACCCAACATTAAGGGACACCGAGGAACAACCAAAGGATTCTACCCAACATTAAGGGACAGCGAGGAGAACCAAAGGATTCTACCCAACACTAAGGGACACCGAGGAACAACCAAAGAATTCTACCCAACATTAAGGGACACCGAGGAACAACCAAAGGATTCTACCCAACATTAAGGGACACCGAGGAACAAGAAAATGATTCTACCCAACATAAAGGGTCAGCGAGGAACAACCATAGGATTATACCCAACACTATGAGACACAGAGGAACATCTAAAGGACTCTTCACTAATATCGGCCTCTGCTTAACACAATGGATCTCCACTGTAAAGTGCTCTCACTTGAAGCCTAAAATGTTAACACAAATTTTAACGACACTTCATTCTGCCGGACCCTATAGAATGATGGAACACACTAAATATATTCTAGATCAACAATAGGGATAATCTCAAAAACCGTTCGGTTGCTTCAAACAATTACTAAATGTTAGGGTGTGTAAGATTTCTTGAATAGCTCTTCTGACAATAAAAGCGGGAATATTCAATCAGGATAAAAAAAAATGAAAAGGAAAATTGTAGACAATGGAAAATATCTCATCCTGCGAATCTCATGTCGTTATTGTTCAACTCTTCAATTGGAGTTTTTTCTTTTTATTTATTAATCTATTTATTAATATTTTCAACTTCATAAAAAAACAGTACGTGTTCTTAACCATATCATGTTTACATCGGAGCAGCTATACGGGAGATATCTATCTCAAGAACATTGGTTTGCTATTCTCTATGAAATAAAGGTTGATTTGATTATTTGTTTAATGTCATAGCAACCTCTTATGGGTTATTTAATAATGACATTTTTACAACTAATATGCGCACAATTTTAGGGTCTCAAGTATTTCTATCTAATACTGATAATCTATTAATTAGTCATTCCTTAAATTCCTTAAATAGGTGCATCAGTGTATATTTACCCAACCGTTCGTCACGGGTATCCACCGAGAATCGAACACGCCATTCAAGAGTAATGGATCAGCGGGACCAGCTTGCTAACCAGTGTACCACGATGGGACGCCCAATAGATGCCTCTGTAAAAACATGGACCGATGTTACGACGGAAACCCAACGTGTTCATAGGACGTTAGTCAAGTCCGTAGAGCACTTGCCTAGGAATCGCAACGTTCTTAGTTCGATACCGGTCCTCGCCAACTCAGCGCTATCAGTAGCACAGTGATCTGTGCAGTAAAGTGAGCAGCTGATGGTAGACGTGGCGCTCCACCCCAGATGTAAAAAAACTGTCCTTGGTCTAGTGCTAGTGAAAAGCGGATAGACTGCCTCGCTGTCTGTCTGATACCGACATTAGGCCACCCCGTCGACTTTACTTAGTCTATTTCCATGCTATTTATGTTTGAATAAAAAAGATATAGGCTCTAACAATATTTTCTCATAGAGGCGACGTTCTTAGTTCGATACCGGCCCTCGCCAACACAGCGTATCCGTAGCACAGGGATCTGTGCAGTAAAGTGAGGAGCTGATGATAGGCGTGGCGCTCCACCCCACGCAAAAACAATCTCCTTGGTTTAGTGCTAGGGAAAAGCGGATATACTGTCTCGCTGTCTGTCTGATACCGACATTAGGCCACCCCGACGACTTTACTTAGTCTATTTCCATGTTATTTATGTTTGAATAAAAAAGATATTGGCTCTAATAATATTTACTCATAGAGGCTACCAGACACCTGGTTATCGCTGGAGAGTCGACGAGCTGAAACGCTCGCTGAAAAGAAAGGGAGACAACGATGCTAACTGGAAAATAATAAATAATTAGATAAATAAATAAATACAAACAACTTTACCTCATTACGCTACGCTAATTCACAACATGCGACAATCGTTAACAAATAAAAAAAGAGATTAAAAAACCCACAAAAAACAGCTTGTAGTTATTAACGAACAAGCAGGGGGTGGTGCGTAGGGGGCATAGAAAAAAAATCTTAGCACTCTTTGTAAATGTACTTTCCCACAGGGCATTGGCACGTAAACCTAGAAGTTATGTTTATGATTAAATAGACAGACGTAATTAACTAATTAATTACATTTTAAAAACCAATTAATAATGCTGGGGAAAATTAAATTAATATGTTAGCGGACTTCCTAAGTCGATTCGGTGAGTCAATGACGTCAGATAGTTCGTTCATCAGAAGAATCGCGCGGTGGGGAGGAGAAATAGGCTGTTAAGCATTCAGCTTCAACATTTTGAACTTTATCAAAAGTTGAATAGAGTTAGAATATCTAGTGTCTTCTACTGTAGATAATTTATTTATTTATTTATTTGCTCCTTTTGCACTATGTTCTCTTTTTAAATACACGTTGCTGTGATCTGTCATTACATATTCATATCTATCACAGTTTATTCATATATATATATCCTCAATATCTAGGATATATATATATCATGTCTCTCATCTGTTTATCTGACTATCCCAGTCAATTCATATATATATATATATATATATATATATATATATATATTATATTATATTATATTATTATTTATATTTTTGAATGCAATTACAATGCGTATATCGTATAAAATTCGATAATTATTGAAAATAATCATGACAAGTAAACCCGGCAAATAAATCCTCTACAACCAGCAATATTCATCCCTTTGAGTGTTGCTGATTGTGTACCAAGTCAGGTACCCAAATTATTTGTGTGATGCAGTCACACAGGCATAATTTATTGGGCTTGTCATGTTTATTTTCAATAATTATCGAATTTTATACGATATACGCATTGTAATTGCCTTCAAAAATATAACTAATAATATACTTTACCTAACAATGCAGTTTATTCCTATCTATCCATATATCCCAGTCTATTCATATCTATGTGTCGGTCTGTCTATCTATCTATCACAGTTTATTAATTTATCTATGTATCTGTCTGCTGTGTATTATACTCAATTATTTATCTGTATTCATCAGTCAATCATTCCCTATGTCAGTCTATTTTCAGCCTATTAGTAATTACGCATTATTTTTACTCAGTTTACACTTACGTGAATGGGTCCAAATGACAGTAAGTTGACATACATTCATTAACTTAATTTGGAGCTGATATCTTCCCTGTATAACGTTCGATGCATATAATATTCACCACTGAATTAAGCGCATTGATGTGAAAATTATATCATGTTTAATATAGACATTTATTCCCTGGTTAGATATTTAGTACCATAGACAGATACCAGAATTATTTGTGTCATGCAGTCACTCGGGCATAAGTAAGAGGGCATAAAGGTTGACATAAGGCAGGCATAGAAAAAACACGCTTGGGTGTGTGTTGTTTTTTTTTTTTTTTTCTGGTCAGCGAGAGAAAGAATAGACTAATCACTTAATGACAGGGGCTTTTCATTTTAACTACTGCTTTCATCCAGTGTCCGAGACCCGCTCTAGATTTGCTCTCTTCCCGTGAGTCACTGCCGAATTCACTCCGAGTTTCCTGTTCATCCTATCTTTTATCTCCGCCTCCGGTGTAAGGGGTGGCATATCCGTTTCTGATTCTAGTATTTCCTTGAACCATTTAGAAGGGACTAGATTCGTTAAAAAAATGCTTCTGTTTGTTTATTTATTTTGACCAAATTGCTCGTAGTTATCGATAGCATTCACCCGTGACTAACTGAGGTTCCCTCCTCCCTTGTAGTAATTTACTCTGACTTTCAGAGGTCAATTTTCATAAGGCCATATCCAGTCTTTTTT
>CM042145.1:82727655-82745155 GCA_023376005.1 Doryteuthis pealeii
GGAATAAATGTTACATAATTATTAGATTCCTAATATTTGTGTACAGTAGTGTATAAATCAAAATGGCTGTTATAAGTTGCAGTCGGTGGCCTTGAAGGATGAGTGACAGGGCTTGACCTCATCCTGATCCTTCCGGTGGATACCGTGAGAATCGGCGGAGAAGACCCTCTTCCGGTTTAGATTAGAAAGAGATTTGTTTAGTTAGATCGGCCAAAAACCACGACGGTGGTAAGTCGTGTTATGCACGCTCCGACTCAATCTGCGCAGGTAGTCTGGTGGGGATTTCAGAATAAAATATGATCTAAGTTAAATCGAAGTTTGTGTTATTATCTAAAAAACTACCAATGACACAGGGCTTCTGATAAAAGGAAATCCCCAATGGAAGACCAGACACGAAGTCCCCAAGACGAAGTCCAGACACTAGAAGAGACGCTAGAAGATTAGAAGTAAGAAAATAAGGATAGGGTATACAACATAAATGCGAGAACAATTCACAAAGAGGAAATAACAATAGGAGTAAACTTAACAGAATGAATACAATATCTTGGTTGGTTGTTTTTTCACGCTATATCAACACTTATCGGGTCGTTTAATGCCGAACCAAGTCATTTTCATAAACCAAAGACATCTAATAAAATATCAGAACAGGCTCATCCATATTTAACTTCGGTGATCTAGCGTGAACCGTTGCTCTATGAATACAAAAATTACTAGGAGATACAAGAAGGATTATAAAGGGTTGCACGTAGGGTTTTTTTCCTGCGTATTTAAAGTCTTTAGTGTCCGTACATATAAGAAAAATAGATGTTTTGAATAAAGACATATATCTAAGATGTGTTATGTGCCATGTGACATGAGGTTGTTGGGGACATGAAGGCCCATGTCCATTGTGGACAGGGCCACACAACACATGCTGCTTGTTGTAGAGGAATGGTAGCCGGTGAATTTTGTTTCCTCGTGCACAATAAAAGCGGGAAGAATTCACGACGAAGTAATAACGAGAACATTGTATTGCCTGAGTAAACTTAACAGAATGAAAATACAACATAAGAATGCGTGATAAGAATTTCTTTATAGAAAAAGTTAAAGCCTTTTGAAATAATAACAAAAAGTGCAAACTTAATAGAATGTAATACAAAAATGACAATGAGATATAAAAATGATATTATAAAAAGTTGTATAAAGGGATATCCTTGTGTGTATATAGAGTATTTAGTGTACTTACATGGAAGAGAAATAGAAGCTTTGAATAAAAACTTATATACATTATCAGGTGCCATGTGACACGACGCTGTTGTGGGGACACAAAGACTCCTGTCCATTGTGAACAGGGCCACAACACATGAGTGCAACTTGTTGTCGAGGCAGAAAGATAGACACATAGATAGATGGAGAGAGAGAGAGAGAGAGAGAGAGAAGAGAGAGAAGAGAGAGAGAGAGAGAGAGATTGACTTTGCCGCCATCTTTTATATGCTACTCTGACTACACCACCTAGTGTGCATTTACAGACAAAGGGGCTAATTAACTTCTATCTTTCGCCCTGTTGCCTAGGACAAAAGATTATTCCGACTGTAACTATGCAGAGGGGTACGATTCCCCCAATGAGGCCACCTGTTGAACGTGCGTAGCGACCCGTGATGCTTAAGGACGGAATTATGGTAGCTGAGCACTCCGTGACATGCAAAGCTCCTCGCCTTACTTAGGCTAGACGGGCAGCCGGAGAGGACCCCTTCGATCAATCGGTTGGTCACATCAAGCCTTAGCAGCTATATGATTGTCCCAGCCTTATTCCTCTTATGGCAAATCACCAACCATTTTAATCATATATATGCTAGAAGGTGGTGGCTGAGTGCCTTAGTGTCCTGAGTATGACTGCATTTAATGGTGAGGTTCCGATTCTTGATCACTCGGAAGTGTAGAGGGCACCTTCATCGCCATTACTCCCAGGTCCACTCTGACGCGGAGTGGTATTATCTGTTAGGGTCCCATATATGGGTTAAATAAAAAATAAAAAATAAAAATCATAAATGAATTTTAAAAGAATGTGTTTAGAATAAAAATGAGCAAAAAAGAACCATGAATATCCACCAAGAATGAATAAAACAAAAATGACTTCGGCATAAAATAACCCTAGACGGGTTGACATGCAGTAAAAACCAACCAACCAACCAACCAACCAACCAACTAAATTTTATATCTAATAAAGGCTGCGGTTGCTATAGATGTATGTGTTAAAACACTCCGCCAGTTTTGCGATAAGAGAACACTCTGTCAAATTTTGTGTCATATGATTGATTGGTTGATTGAGGTCAAACCATTTATCCTTTATTACAATTCATTATTGGGGTCGGCACCAATTATTAACAGTCGTAAAATAACAGCATCCAGGATGAATCATCATCATCATTATCATTATCATCATCACCAAGTCATGCTGACAACCCGGAGTCCCTTGACTCCACCTTCTCTCTCTCTCTCTCTCTCTCTCTCTCTCTCTCTCCCTCTCTCTCTCTCTCTCTTTGTATATAGGGTGTGGTGGGAACCGCCACTTAAACTTATAGACTTGGCATGGGCACGTGGATTAAACCCAGCCAATCAACAGCTCGAATACAGGGTTAATTAACTATTTAATCCCCGATCTTTAAAGCCGTTCATTTGCATGTTATTCGATCTGCAACCAAGGACTTTGCTCAACCCATAGAAATTACACAAAAATAAGGGACACCTAGGAACAACCAAATGATTCTGCCAAACGTTATGGGACACCAAGGAATAGCCAAAATTTTCTTCCCTAAGGACCAGCCTTTGCTTAACGCAAGGGATTTCCACTATAAAGTGCTCTCACTTGAAGCCTAAAAATCGCCACAAAAATCGTAGCTCTCTCTATCTCTCCCTCTCTCTCTCTCCCTCTCTCTCTCTCTCTCTCTCTCACACACACACACACACTCAGTCACCACCAGTTTCCATCAATCGTCATTCCCTGCAAAATCCTTGCCACGGAATATCGTATCCGCAAAGTTCTGATCGATGTAAGCTTGTCGTTGCCGGCCTTCACTGGTGTGTCACTTATGAATTCCTCCTTCGATTCCAGCAGTGTCTAGCATGTCATGTTCGTCTTACTTGGATGGTTTGTATGATAGGAGGAAAGTGGCCATATAGATGCTTTTTTGTGGGGTCTGTCCTAGAATTTGTTTAAACCTGCACAAAGTACGCATGCGTAGTTCCCAAAGAGCTTTTTCTTAAAGCGTTCCATTAAATTGCAAGAGGTGGAGCCACACAGTAGTAGCTTAACACTTGTATCCGCTAGGGTTAGCGGAATGAGGACAGTATGCCTCCGTGGATTAAATAAAAGGTTGGGTTCAAAGTTCCTTGATGGCTCCTGATTCGAAAAGAAAGTTCCCAAGTTCGAGAGGGCTCCCGGGTTCGACAGGGCACATTGGCCGAAACGTTGTATTGATAACAATAAAGATGGGGACAATAGTCCGAATGATATAAATAATACAAAGTGAATTTTATGTTTAAAATAGACTGGGAGACTATTTGACGGTTAACAATAGTTAAAGAATATACTGGGTGATTAAAATTAGACCGATGGTATATTTGTTTGTAAAAAAGATGAAAAGAAATTTGATGGCTATAGATAGACAGGGTATATCCGATGATAAAAAATAAAGAATAAAAAGTATATTTAATGGTGATAAGATACATATTAAAGTTTCAATTATTAAGCAGAAAGTAATTTGGCACAAGGACAGGAAATATGCAATATTCCGTGATAATAGATCTCAGTAACAATGTTGTATACCCTTTTCATTACTTCTTCTATTCTTCTTCTGGGGTCTTGATATCTTAAGTTCTTCTATGTCTCTTCTAACATATTGGTCTTCGTCTTCGTCTTGGTGACTTCGTCTTGGTGGTCGGTCGCACTTAACTCATTTCTCCTTCTCGATCAGTCTTGTTACCAAGACATTCACCAACCACAAGACTGTGTTATTTTCTTAAGCTTTTATTTCCTTAAGTATACATTTCATGTAACTAAATATCTGACAAACATAGCGCGCGTATGCAGAGTGAGATACAGTTAAGGCAGGACATCTTCACTGCCTGACGTTCAAGTGAAAACTCAGGATCCAACCAGGTCCCACGGGACTTCACGTATTTCGCGGGCTTTCTGTACTATTCCATGGAAAGTCCCGCCCGTGATATGAAAAGGGCCATCCCTATAAAAATACATGGGATTGACAATAATCTTATGCAACCGCATAGATTATGTAACAACAACAGAGAGCTATCCTAGCAAGCTATTACACTAGGTATTCAAATACAGAGTAAAGTTGATTGTAAAAGTTAAAAAAGGGTGTAATGTTTAACTGTAGGAAAATCCTGGACGCGGTTGTTTGCATTTCACATAGCACTAATACCATTGGGAAAGGTACGAATCCCACTACTCTCACTCCAGCTATGGGCAAAGAGTAGTGCAGACTAGGCTCTTTATACTTGTTATAATCGGACTAGGATAAGGAAAACTCTGAATCTAAACCAAAGGGTCTCTCTTCTCGTGTGTCAAAACTATTTCATTCCTCTCTCCAGGATTAAATAATTGTATGTATTATTTGGATTTTTCGGACTATCGTCCTCGTCTTTATTGTTAGAAACACAATATGTTAGCCGATGTGCCCTTTGGCCTTCTTTGGGTATTACTCGTTGAACAAGGGAACCTTCCTGTCGAACTTGGGAGACTTCATGTCGTAATCGGGGACCCTCAGGGAATTTCGAACGTAACTTTTTATTAAGTCCGCTGGGATAGACTGTACCGATTCAAATAAACATGGTAATACGAACTCTGATAGCCAAACAATACAAATTATCAGGACACAATCTCAAAAACTCTGAAAAATAATAAATAATTGTGATCCACCTTTTGTTTTTGTTGATAAACAAATCTTTAGTTATGATAGTTTCATTAAAATAAAGAAACGCAGTTTAAATATTATGCGTAATTTTTAAAGTTATTTCGAAGAAGCGGACATTCAGTTTTATTTACCGCCCAAAAGATTATTGTCTCAGAAGGCCGACATCTGGAGACCACACGCCATGTTAAGTTTTAGTAAAAATTCATAGAAAACTGAATTTTGTTTATTATTACCGAGTACTTGACCTATTATATTATATATATATATATATATATATATATATATATATATATAATAACACATTCATAATATATATATATATATATATATTATATATATATGTGTGTGTGTGTGTGTGTGTGTGTTCAAGAATGGTAATGAGATATTGTGTTAAAATATGAATAAACAAGCGTAAAGAATGAATGTTCCTTTTGAAAAATAAGATGATTTGAATACATGACATTATAGTGCGAGAAAAATTATTGCGTAATATATATATATATATATATATATATATATATATATATATATATATATATAAGACATCCAAAGACAGGCGTTTCGAAGTTTACTTCTCATCATTGCGGCTCGACATTTTAACAGCTACCTCTAGCCGGGATCGAAACCCGACAGCATTTTCTTCTGCCAAGTTCCTTACCCTTGCGGCTTCCTGCGGGCCGTTAGTCTAGGGCGATTAATTATTAATTAATTGCTACATACTTTACGGCGGTATGTTTTTACAATCACCAGAGAACTCAAATCTGTAAACAGACGGGTCACGGCTAATGCCAAACGGTGAAGTTACAATTAATGTCCTTCCATATAAAAGTGAAAAACTTAACAATCGGTTATATGGCTATTGTAAATCAATTTATTTCAACTACCTTCATCATTGAAGAAATCAGCATCTTCAGTTAGCCACGAACACAAGGGAGAATAGCAAAATAATACCTTTTGCAGTGGACTGTTACCCTCATTTAAAAACACAAAAACATACAAAAGGAAATAAAATATATTAAAAAATGGAATAAAAACATCCCAGCACAAACTCGTCTGGTCTATTATATATATATATATATATATATATATATATATATATAATATATATATATATATATATATATATATATATATATACCTTTTGCTGTGAACTGTTACCCTCATTTAAAAAACACAAAGACATACAAAATGAAATAAAATAAATAAAAAAATGAAATAAAAACATTCACACCACAAACTCATCTGGTCTATTATATATATATATATATATAATATATATATATATATATATATATATATATATATATATATACCTTTTGCTGTGAACTGTTACCCTCATTTAAAAACACAAAGACATACAAAATGAAATAAAATAAATAAAAAAATGAAATAAAAACATTCACACCACAAACTCATCTGGTCTATTATATATATATATATATATATATATATATATATATATGAAAACCCTATAAACGTTAAAGTTTGAGGCAATTTCTTTGAGTCGTAATTATAAGAGAAATAAAATATTATTTAAAGAGATGTTAATGTGTGATTGTAAGTATTTCCTGAAAGGTTTGTGGCGTGAAAAGAAAGAAACATGAAATAATTATTAATTGTAAAGAAAACAAAAGTGAAAACAAAACTAAGTGTTACCATTTATTTCGGTGATGTCGGTTAATCACTTAAACTGACACGCCATATGTTTTTTTGTGAAATAGACAAAGTAGATATATTTCAAGATTCAAGTTTAATACAATTTAACATGAATCAGAAAACGTAAGAACAAATGAACATCTCAAGCCGCCCTGTCGGCTGGGGCGTTAGAATGTACCGACTGCACCACTTTCATTTCGAACTAATATAAGGGTTCAGGCATAGGGAAAAATCATGAACCCTCTTTTCCCTTCATCCATGGGTAAATAGTATGACATAATGGGGAACTGGTAAGGCAACCGGTTTAGAAAAAGGAACATTCTGAATTCGAACCAGTGTACAATACATTTAAGATTTCGCGTTCTACCAATGGTTTCTGAGCGTCATTTTTAATGACTGCTCGTCATCAGGAATTTTCACTTATGAGAATACATGGACATTTCTTGCCCACATGACCCATGCCTACGTGACCCGTCCTCTGTTAGCCCCTCTTCTCTCGCAATCACCGGTGATTTTATCTGTCATCGCTGGTTCTCAGTCCAGAGAAAATTAAAAATTAAAAAATAAAATAATAAACAAAATACCTGTTGGCCGTTGGTGGCGACCCGTGATGCTTAAGGATAGAGCCCATGTGGATGAACAGTTCGTGACATGCAATACTCCACTTTGGCCCTATATTGGGCTAGACGGTTGGTCGGAAAGGCCCCCTCCAATCAATCGGCTGGTCATGTCAAGCCCTAGCACCTATATGATTTCCCCAACACTATTGCTCCTATGGCAAGCCCCAACTCCTTTTTATCAAATGGGTGCTAGAAGGCGGTGGCTGCGGGTCTACATGTCCTGGGAATGACTTTAAACTCTATCTAATGGCGAGGTTCCAGTTTTGGAGGTTTGGGGAATGTGGAGCACCCCTTCATCACCATTGCTCCCTGGTACACTCTGACCCGGAGTGGTAGTACCTGTTAGGGTCCCATCTATGGGTTAAATAGAAAAACATGTTTATAAACAAAATTGTATTATCCATTTAAGAATTGATTTATTTCAAAACTTTCTTGGCATTAAATGACCCACTGAGGTTGATATGCCGTAAAACAAACCAAACCAAACAAACCAAACCAAACATCTCAAGGGAAAGGGGGGGTTAGTTTAAGTCATAACATTCTGATAAGGTACCAAACGTGGTGTAATGGTTAGCAAACCATTGTTAGTGATTTCCATTCTCATTAGCCTCCCCATCCTTCTGGCCTTGTGCCACTTCTAAGCAAATCTTAGTAAATAACTAAATAACTATACCTGAGAATAATAGGCACCTCATGTGGTGTAATAGTTAGTAAGCTAGATAAGCAAACTATGGTTAGTGAGTTCGATTCTCACTGGGGTTCTGGACAGCAAAATCCACGAGATTACAAGTTCTCATCTTCTTGTTAATTAACACTGTGTCTGGTCTTCTAGCCGGGATTAGGTGATCCATCCCAGAGAATTTGGTGGATCTGATTCTCTAGGATAGAATCCGGTTTGTGCATATACAATTTAATAGTATGATGAAAATTGAATTTCTTACATAACTCCCAGTGGATCACCTTCCCCATTTCGGTAGTGACTAGTTTTGTTTACACTTTGTGCTAGTCTGTTGTATTCACTTATATGATTAACCGTTTCATCTTTGTCTTCACCCATTTTTACAATTTCTATTCTGTTGTGCTTTTATTTTTGCTTTTATATACTTTGTTCTCATGTCTTGTGCTGCAATTATAAGATATTCAATTTCTCTCGGGATGCTCCCCCTTCTTAGCCATGTCCATGTCCTCTTGTGTTTTATTTCTCAAGTTTGTCGCTTGAAGTATACATATACTTGTTTGTCTCTCCGATTCTGTTTTCTTGTTTTTTTTATATATTTGTTCTCGTCCATATGTCGTAATTGATTTCTCTGGCTGCTGCAATTATTCTTTCCTTGCCTTTTTTAATGTATTCTTAAAGTGCTCGAATTATCGAACCTAAATAGTCCTCAATGCTAGCGAGACCTCTTCCTCCTTCTTTTCTTGACACTGTCGTCTCTGGGGTGTAATTATTATTATTATTATTATTATTATTATTATTATTATTATTATTATTGGCCAATTAAAAAAAAAGATTTTACGAGCCCAAATAAGAAAGCAGTCGTGGGAAATCATAAGCGTGAAATCCCGTGTGACTTTTAGATCTACACATACACGAGATCTAGTATTATGCAAACAGAAAAAAAAAGAAAGTTTGTTTTATAGTCGACATGGCTACGAGTGTCGACCAGATGCTGACGAGTAAGGAAATAGACAGAATACAAAAAGGGTAAATAAATACCGGCAGCACCCGGCCCATAAACTAAGGAAATGGGTAACAGAAGTAACCATTATAAATATGGCACTTGGAATTGTCCTGATATCTTTTAAAACCTGGCGACTCAGGTTTTGATCTACCTGATCGATTGCAGTGTTAATCTCTAGCTATGGACATCAAACACACCGGACGGGCATTAAAATCAATAGACAATCTATATATTAATACTCGTGTTCCTTAATTGTTCAAACATTATCATCCTGCAACACCCTCTGGTTAAAAATGAGACGGGATATTGCAAAAATTTAAATTCTTATTTTCTGGTGTTGCTTATCAGCCGAATTCTTATTTCTTATGAGTGTCGTAATCCAAGATAAATAATGGACCATTCCGTTTTTATTATAAAGAAAGAAAGGGAGGAGGAAGGAAATGCTACAAAGAAAAATATAATCAGAAAAAAGAAAGAGAGAAGGGGTGAGCGCGCGGAGGCAATAACGCTAATCTGTTTCAATCAAACACAATGAAAAGATGAAAAGAAGGAAAGAAAGAAGAAAAGAGTGAGTGAGTGAGTGAATGAGAGAGAGAGCTTTAAACATATTAAAATGTTGTAATAATTAAATCGTCATACTGTGCTATATCCACAGGTCCAGCTATTTATTATAAATACTACTACTGTGAACCACCCTGCCGACTGGGGCTATAGAATACACTGACCGCACCTCTGCAGAGACGTAAAATACACCCAATGGGGCCACCTGTTGGCCGTGGGTGGCGATCCATGATGTTTAAGGACGGAATCCTAGTGGTTGACCAGTCTATGACATGCAACATTCCACTTTGGCCCTTACGTGGAGGCCCCCTCCGATTAATCGGCTGGTCACGTAGAGCCCAACCAACAATATGGTTGTCCCGATCATATTGCTCGTATGGCACCCAACCCTTTTTGTCTTATAAGTGCTTGTAGGGGAGGGCTGTGGGTCTTAGTCCTTGGTATAACTTTATACTGCATCTACTGGTGATGTTTCACTTCTGAAACTCTTTAGGGGGTAGAGTATCCCTACATCACCATTACTCCCAGGTTCACCCTGACCTGGAGTGGTAGTACCTGTTAGGGCCCATCTATATATAGAAGGTGAGTTTAAAGATTTGTTTAAAAATTTGAGTTTAAAAAAAACTGGATACCCAACAAGAATTAATAAAACAAAAAAGTCTTAGGCATAAAATAACACAGTAAGAGTTGAAAACCGTAAAAACCAACCAAACAACCATTTTATTTATAATGTTGATGTTTAAAAAGACATCTACTTTATAAAATTCAGATGCGGTGGTATATTTTCCTGGAAATTGCTTTTTTTCTGAGAGCATTTTAACCCTTTGCCTCCTATAAGCCACTCATAGCAACTCTCCCACTACTACGTTCCTACCGTAATCCGTTGGCAGTGGCTCCCGCTTGTGTCACTTATTCACACTGAAAATGACTACGTGACCACCCCTGTCATCTTTTGTTTTGTCCATGAATCATTTCCGAAGTGAATAGATAGTGAAGTTGGAAATATCTCAACATCCAGGTAAAAATTCCAAGAAAATTTGATACAACCGGAGTGGAAATTTGGTAGACTAAGAATTAAGTGCATTGCTCTCATGAAAACCTCGCTTTGGTATAAGCAGTATTCAACGTAAGGTCAAGTTATATACGGAGATTCTCCGGGATACGATTCAATGGTGTTGCATAGCTCTTTCTTACCCTTTTAATCATAGTCATCTTCTTATATTTTCTATCTTCTATATTAGCAGGATTCCTCCAATCTCCTGTCTTCTTGGGTTGACTTGGGGTAGTTTGGGTGTTTCTGGGGTTGCACATCGTCGTGTCCATCCTAGGTCAGTTCTTAAAATTTGACTTCTTTATTTTCCCCAAGATCATATTACCAACCCGCTGAGAAGAATTCTGGACTTAAACGCCAAACGCGTCTCTCTCGGGCAATCACCTACTTCCCTGATCTCAGTCACGTGACATCCTAATCGAATCAGAATACACTATTTTTTGAATTTTGAGGTGAGGCTTGATAATTAGTATTATTTGGATTATTCGGACTATTGTTCTCATTGGACACATGGAATAGTGAATAAAGGCGTTGGATTCAGACAGTTCTAAGTGACGGTTATCTCTAGGCTGCAGATTCAATCCTAGCCAAGGGCGATAGTAAAATAGAACAATAATTAACACAGATTAACACCAGTACCCCAGCTATGGTTAGCGGAACGAGAATAGGAGACCCCGTAGATTGAATAAAGGTTTAGGTTCAAAGTTTCATGAAGGCTCCCGATTACGACAGGAACGTTACCGAGTTCGAAAAGAAGGTTCCTGAGTTCGAGAAGGCTCCCAAATCCGACAAGAAATACCTGAAGAAGGACGGCACATCGGCCGAAACTTTGTACAGATAACGTATAAGAACATCATGTACGGGTCAGAAATGGCATTTAAACTAATGGCAATTATTTTCTGTGACTCTTCTTCTAATGAATTACCTGTTAACTTTAGAATTCAAATATTTCTACACATCATTTTACAATGGATAGGCTACTATTTATTATGAAACAAAACTACAATATGCTTGTAGGTATTAAATCCCCTACTTGCCAGGGTTCGCCAATTTGACGCCAGGGGACAGCAGATACAATTATTATGCATTATGTAACAGGAAAGCCTTACAAATCCTATGCCCATATTGTAGAAGTTGTTGGCATTTCTACAATGAATAGATTTTTTCTGGCATCCATCAGTTTTACGTGAAGATGGAACTCTGTATAGACCTGGGCAAAATTGTATGGATGACCGACAGTTGCCAATGTTTGCAGGTCTCTCCTCTTTGCTAATAAAACTTATGGTTATTTACCAATATTCTTCGAATAAATTACTAATTAAGTTTTGAATTTAAATATTTCTAAACTTTCTCAAATAATGGATAATTTATCATTTTTATTTTTCGGACTGTTGTCCTTATCTTTCTTATGTTTCAGCCGATGTATCTTCCGGTCGAAACGTTGTGCTTTACATACAGCAATAAAGATGAGGACAAGAGTCAGAAAAATCAAAATAATACACATCAAGCACCATCTAAAAAAATATCAGAGAAATAATGGATAGGCTATTATCGATTATGTTACTGTGCCAAAATAATCAGCTTCTACAGAATTGTCTTTTAGAGGCACGTCTGGCATGAAGGATTGTTCCTGATATCTTTTTATTTTTATTTTATTTTTTTTCTAAAGTTATCTTTTTGTTTTTGGAGTTGGGGTAAAAGTTGCCATTTTTTTTATGTGAGTGTTTATCGACCACCTTACGAAATAACTCCGAAATAACGACTTGTCCAAATAAAATATTCTGTTTAGTCTTCAAATACAACTTTATTTCCCTGTTTTAGCACTGTCTAGAGACAAACACAAGTAATAAAGCAGGAAATATTATATTCTGTTTTGTTTTGGGGGCTTTTGGCTTGTTCGAATCATAAAAGTGTTCTTTTTAGATGTCAGTACAAAATTCGGAATGGCTCCTTTGAAGAAACATCGTTAATAATATAAAAAAATAAAATAGAAATAGAAAAGATGAATTTATTCATACCTCGGGTCACCTGATGCGTCGACATCAGATTAAAAAAAAATAAGTAACTCAATCAATTCGTTTTCATACACAAAAAGAAGAGAAGATCAAATTCAATGATTGAACTTCATTAAATAGTTCGTCCACTTATCGAACTAACAATCGGTCAAATTTGGAGTCGTTCATCCTGTAACGGTTATTGTCGTAGAAAATAGATAAGGTATTCAGTAAAAGACTTTTAAAAGAGAACTAGACAGCGAGAGAAAAATTAAAGAGGGTGTTAGAATCGGTCCTACCGAAATATGTAGAGTTACTCTAGTTCCTTTCCGTTTCAGTTACATTGTGGGAGATAGGACCGGAAATGGGACTTCAGACATAACACAGATAGATTGCTACCCAATATATCTTTTCTCACACCTGTTGAGCTCTTAAGTCACTGTTTAAAACAGGGACTTAAGTATAAGTATAAGTATAAGTATTTCTCTACTCTGCATTGAATAAAACCGTATTAATTTCCGACAAAAGTGTCTTGCACTTTCATTCAGTACTTTGTATATATTTAGAGAAAGAAAAAAATAAACAGAGAGAGAGAGAGAGAGAGAGAGAGAGAGAGAGAGAGAGAGAGAGAGAGAGGGGGGGGGGTGAGGGGTAGAAATTTTAAAGAGAGAGAGAAAGAGATAGATTGAAAGAGAGGAAGAGAAAGAGAGAGAGAGAGATCTGCGCACGTGCGTCTTCGTGTGTGTGCGTCTGCGTGTGTGTGTGTGAATGGAGTGCATGGCGTAGTGGTTATCGTTAGCCGAGTTCAATCCTAGACGAATTTCGCGGTTACGCCCTTCGGCATAGATAGGTTTATTTTCTTTTATGTTAAGGTGTTCGTTGTATAATGATTATCGTCATAGGAAATATACACGGCGATCCAAGGTCAAATTCTGGACGAGGCTTATTTCGCTGTATACAGGAAGTTTAATTTAATTTAAAAATACAGATTCTTTTGAACAAATGTATAACTGTAGACGTGTTTTGTTTTCTAACTATCTTTTTATTTTCACGCTTGGCTCTGGCACAATTAAAGAGCAATACAAAGAGGTTACTAAAAGGTTAAGTCCTATCAATAACTTATACGTTTTTTTCATGCTTCAGAATTACCGTTGTTTTTGATTTCCACACTACCGTACATAATTCATAGGTAACCTTCCTTTTAGCAGTTCGTCACAGAAGACGATGACCTCACTCTCTGTTGTTGATTAGTTATGGACTTTTTTTATGGCTAATTAATCTAATTCTGGACTTGACAGAAGGAGGATTGGGGTACTTACTACTCACATAAATCCCCAACAAAACCTGGCGCTAGGGTGCAAGCGCTGGGGATTCTGGGGAGGCCTGCCTCTCGTGAAGGGACTCAATACTACCTGAGACATCACCCTGCAGCAGCTCGGCAGTCCAGTTGTCTCGGACGTCCGCTGCAACTGGACCAACTGCAGAACGGCCAAGATAGTGGACTGGAGTCTGCGCGGCCTCTTCCCACTTTAGATATCTCACGCACAACTTTCCCTACATATGCAACCTATCAATTATGTAACAATCTCTCACTGGTTGGGCGTGTAACTTTTCGACACCCTTCGTACAATTGTATTCCGGTTAATATCTTCCAGTAGTAAGCAAGCCACGCTAAAGGAGTCTATGAATTTCAGAACAGCCCCTTGCAAGCAACAAAAATATCCATCCCATAATAATCACTCGGCAAATAGTGAAAGAAAGCAATCAATAAAGAATTGATGTCTTTCAGATAAAGGTTTTTGAAATTCTGAAATCTGCATTGTGATTGGCTGACACATGACAGTGAAATGGATTCAAATAAAGAATTAAAAAAAAACAAAAAAAAATCTCTTCCATAAAGCAGATTGAAAACAAGAACGCTTTAGAATAAAAGGAAACAAAGAGCCGATAAGATGTGAACAAAGAAACACCTTTCGCTTGGTCAATCAAAGAAATATTCCTTTTATTCACATGAGTCATCTTGCCGTTGTGATTCCAAAGAACAATAAGCAAAGGAGAAAATGAAGACATTAAAAATGAATGAGGGTTTCTGATTGAATAAAGAATGGGATGCGTATGGCTTAACGGTTATGTGTCATGGTATAACGTTAAACTGCATCTAATATGGAAGTCCCAATTTTGGAGTTCTGGGGAGTGTTGCGTACCCCTTCATCGGCATTACTCACAAGTTCACTTCGACCCGGAGTTGCAATACCTGATAGGATCCAATCTATGTTTTAAATATAAAAAAAAACATTAGTATTGGCTGATTCATGACCGTGCAATGGGTTCAAATAAAGAATATCTTCCATAAAGCAGAATAAAAACAAAATGGACGCTTTAAAAGAGCGTAAAACAAAGACACGATAAGATCTGAACGAAGAAACACCTTCCGCCTGGTCAATCAAAGACATGACCTTTTTTTTTTATTCGCATGCTGTTATGATTCCAAAGAACAAGAAGCAAAGGAGAAGATGATTAAAAATGAACTAGGGATTCTTACTGAATAAAGTGTTATATACTGTAGGTGGGCACGACAAATAACACCGAAGACACACACTCACACACACTCACACACACATACATATATATATGTATGTGTGTGTGTGTGTGTGTGAAATATATAATATATATGTATATGTACATATATATATATATATAAGTAAAGTTGTCGAGGTGGTCTACAGTCGGTATCAGCCAGACAGCCAGGGAGTCTATCCCCTTTTCACTAGCACTAGACCAAGGGGATTGTTTTTGGCATATATATATATATATATATATATATATATATATATATATATATATATATAGTATTTTTATTCTTCGAAGGCTAAGAGTCGTCGGTAGAGAATGCACATACACAAAAGCCTTCGGGAGTTCAACCCAAAGTTTTAAGAGTTTATATAACTCTCCAATCTCCAACATGGCCATACCTCTTTGTTCGTGACGCCCACGTAGTTTTTCTGTAGACACAACTAGTCTCCCACGACTTGTTTTTAATAGCTATGGGCTACATCCTCACATTTACTACGTCTGTCTTCCGGCTGTCACTGTTTTAATCGGGGTCAGGTTCAATCAGTTCAATGCAATTTCCTGTTTTTGTTGTTGGCCGATGTTGAGATCCACGCATTTCCTGTGCCTACGTGTCGGTCATATGCACCTGGTTTTCCATCTGTCAATTGGATGATCAGGCAATATATAACAAAAGAATTGGATGCGCGTAGCTTAACGGTTATTGGTCAGTCAATTAGCTATATATTTTAATCTGCCTTGTGATGAGAAAAATAAGCAGGTAATAGAATATAAATATCTTTTCTGACAAATAGCGATAGGAAATAAATGTATTCACTCACGGATTTTGCTATAGTTTTAACTTATACGAAATGATAATATTGAACGAAAAGACAGACTCATGAAAGTAAATGAAAATAGATATTATTCGGTATTATTTATTACCACAAGATAGAAATTGTGTAACCAAATATAAAATTGTATCAGCACTATAATGAAAAATAAAATGGCATAGTCTTAAATTTGGTACACTGTTACTTGAAGTTCCTGATATATCTAAGTGGCCACCTATCTAAGTATTGAGAGTTTAAACAAAATGAGTTTTTAAAAAGTTTTGAATACCCACAAGAAGTATAAAACAAATAGTTTTCAGCATAAAATTACCCAGCAAGAGTTGACACGTCCAATAATCCATCCAATAAAACACCCATCTAAGTATTAAAGTAGCCCAGAGCTGCTTAACTTTGGTGTTCTGGTGGTAACCAATTCTTTCAACGTAGCTTGGCCATATGGCCTGATAGATATAAGGATATTTGATATATATTGGCCGTTTTTTATATTTAAATACATGATAAAACCGGCCATTATTTTCTGAAAACCACAATATAAACAGAAAATAACCCGTTCTCTTGATTTGGTTTTAAATGTTATGCAAATACACGAACTCGACTCTAAGGTGGATGGATGTCAACTTCAGCGAACAAAAAAAATAAATGAATTACTCGTCTCTGCTCGGTGCCCAGGGTAAATATAGTGTAAAAGCAAAGCGGGGATGGGCAAGGTATAAAAGATAGAATTAATATTGGAACTATTCTTGTATTGGCAACATTCCATCGTCTGGGACAGGGGCAGATAACTAATGCCAGGCACAAAACTAGAAGCGAAAAAAAAAATGAAGGAAAACTTTTTCGAATATTTCTTTATGAATAACAATATATTTTTCCCATTCGTTAATAATTTCGTGTGTATTGTGATTGTTGTTGTTTTTGTTGTTATTATTATTATTATTATTATTATTATTATTATTATTATTATTATTTTTTTTTATTATTATTATTACTATTGTTATTATCAGGAGTTTTTTTTATTAGTTCTTGGGTATTTTTTAATATCAGTTTCTGGCACTCCATAATTTATCAGTGTGCTTATTTATTAATATTTTTAAAGTTTATTTATCATGTAATCATTCATAGTTATTATTTCTTGCTCTCTTTTTTCTTTCTTCTTTCTTTTTTCGTTATCTATACCCACTGTTTATAAATATGTTATTGTAAGTATTTTGGTCTGTATTTTTATACACATCTTTGTTTATTTTTCATTAGTTTTTATCCCATATTTCCTTAATTTTTATACACATTTTTCCTCAATATTTACGCAACATATTTTCTAGTACAGTTCTCATTCAATTTCCTTTTCTATCAATAATAACTGATACTATTTCTCATATTCTTTTCTGGTCCTGTCAGTTAGGGTTGTACAATACGCCGACAGCACCTCTTACACCTAACCCCTAACAGAGTGGACCTGGGAGTAATGGCGATGGAGGGGTACATCTCCAGAGCTACAGAACTGGGACCTCACTACTAGATACAGTTTGACGTTATAGTTGGGACACTAAGACAATTTAGCCGATTGCTAAGGTGATTGCTGAGCCGTCAAAGGCCCTTCAGGTCCAGCTCCAGAGCGCTTTGGC
>CM042145.1:82750155-82770155 GCA_023376005.1 Doryteuthis pealeii
AAAGGAAAAAAAACAAAATAATTTTCTTAACTAATATGTAAAAAATGCTCAACACGCTAAGTAGAACAAAAGTAGAAACCTAAAAGTCATAATAATCCTGAAGATCTATTTGGTGAAAGTAGATATTATCTGGCTCTTTTATATATATACATATATATATACATTTAATTCACATCTTGTCTCTGAAAAAACACACGACACACAAGGATTAACTACTCATTTAAACCTGTGTCTTTTCAATTGTTTATTATACTACACACACACACAGACACATACACACACACACACACACACACATATATATATATATATATATGAGATATTTTTGTATCTGTATCCGTTATTTTAAGTACATATATCAGGGTTGGGTATTAGTGTGAAGCATTAATGTGCTATATTATAATAATGTAGTTATCATAATATATTCATTTGGGAATAAATATCGGAAAACTAGGTTGCTTTTTTTTAGTTTCTTTTATCCAGTATTGAATAAACCATAAGAGTTGATATACCATTAAACCAAACCAAGCCAAAATCAAACATGTATAAATGAATTCAAATTTGGCATTAAGCACACCCTAAGGAGTTGATATGCCTTTAAATAAACTAAACCGGACCAAATTAAGCGGAATCTTGTTTCTGTGATTTTAAATATTTAAATAGTCCACCTGCTCATTTTTATATACAGTGTCACCAAATAATATTTCTAAAAGAAAAAAGTAAAAGAAACAAAAATAGAAAAAAATCCTTAAAAACTCGACCTCGTGCAAAAACAAATTTATAGATAGTAGTGTCAATAAAATCGATACTCTGTCCAAACACTTTTGCCTCTAGGACAGATTTTTCTTTTTACTATCGTTAATTTAAGCGAACATCATGTGCATCGTTATTCGCCTGCGGGTTTTTTTTAAGAAGCTTTAAGGTATTTCCGTAAACCTTGATTTGCATCACTCATCTTATTGGTACACATTCGATTCATGCGCACATAATAGCCATAGAAACGGTTTCTTCTTCTTCTTCTTCTTCTCCTCTCTTCCATTCTTCTTCTTCTTCTTCTTCTTCTTTTCTTCTTCTTCTTCTTTCTTCTTCTTCTTCTTCTTCTTCTTCTTCTTCTTCTTCTTCTTCTTCTTCTTCTTCTCTTACGTTTTACGGTGTGTAGGAAAGTGGAGTGACAGAGCAATTTTGTTCCGGGTCCTGTTATTACGCCCGGTCGCTTCGTATTTACACAATCCTGTCTCACGGCATTGGCCTCTGGTTTTTATCTATTTATTTGATCATCTATTTATTTATTTTATTACTGTGGCGAAGTCCGTCATTTTAGTTTGGTTTGGCATATCAACTTTTTTACAAGCCATCCTTGTAGAAGAACAGTAGTGGCACAATTTATCCCATAGTTGAGGAATGAAGGAATTGATGTCTTTCTCAAGGGTATCAGACCGAAAGCGAATATAATTGCGAGACTGGACTTTAAATTTGCCTACTACAATGTTACATTTCTCTGAATGTTTGAGATAAGGCTTGATGATTAGTATTATCTGCGTTATTCGGACTATTGTCCCCATCTTCATTGTTATTTGTACAACGTTTCGGCCGATATGCCCCCCGGCCTTCTTCAGGTATTTCTTGTCGGACTCGGGAACCTTCTCGGACTCGGGAACCTTCTTTTTGAACTCGAGAACTTTCTTGTCGTAATCGGGAGCCATCACGGAACTTTGAACCTAACCCTTTAAATAATTAACACAACTCCTACCCCAGCTATGGTTAGCGGAATGAGAACAGGATACCCCCGTGGAATAAATAAAGGGTTAGGTTCAAAGTTCCGTGATGGCTCCCGATTACGACAAGAAAGTTCCCGAGTTCGAAAAGAAGGTTCCCGAGTCCGAGAAGGTTCCCGAGTCCGACAAGAAATACCTGAAGAAGGCCGGGGGGCATATCGGCCGGAACGTTGTACAAACAATGAAGATGGGACAATAGTCCGAATAACGCAGATAATACAATGTTACAGTCCAGCACGTTATCAACTACGCCAAGGGGACTCTCCACTAATTGGGTTATCAGACCGAAGAAAAATGTCCGCCATGCAAATATACCACGGATCTAGCTGTTAAGTTTGCTCAGGAAATGAAATATTCTTGTTATTACTTTGTCATGAATTTTCATTACTTTTATTCTGGAAAGTTGTTGTATGTGATTACCTACCTCCCCTATAGACCGTAAAAGAATGGTTGCGTCCATCTCATAAATTATCTGTCAGACAGACAAGAAAGACGAGGTAGTATGCATATGAATTCCTAATCGGATAAATATACTATTACCAAGTATTTGACTTTGCCTCTTATTCACTATTATTACGTACTTCTCTTTTGGCTGCCTCTACCACGACATCAAAATATCTTATTATAATGGAGATTGTGTGTTTTTCTGTCTGTAACCGAAACTATATTACTATTCAAGTCACAATTCCCTTAATTATTTACGTCAAATTCTCCATGATTTCATTCTTTTAAACCTTCAGTTATTAATAAAAATTGTATTACATTATTAATACTGTTGACCATATCTACGTACTAATAACATGCAATTGTATTTATATATACAACAAAATAGCGGTTTACAGTTTGAACGAGAAGGCTAATTTGCATATTGAGATTTAAAATTTTATTTAATAAATATGTGCTTGGTATTATTGATTTCTAATTGTTTGGTTTTATCTTTAGAAATATAAACAAAAATCTCGTGGATAAATCTTAAAATAATTTATTTACAAGAAGAAATAACTGTAATATTATCCTTTACTTCCTATTTTAACTAAATAGTTAAATTAGGAAAATTTACCAATGAAAGAGGGGAGTAATGGAAAATGATGGAATAGTTAGTTTCAAAGTTGTTCTATTTTTCGATTATACCCCCTCTGTTGCAGATCTTTTTATCTGCATTCTTAGTCAGTTTCATTAGCCTTTCTAATTTAATATGATATTTTATTATATCAAAACTTAAATACTTGCACCCGGAGGGTGCATATATTTGCTAGTAAATATAAAAATATGAACTCACTTACTACGATGTCACAGTCCCGTACGTTAGGTAGTTCACCACGGGAAACCTTCCACCCAAAGTGTATATGCTTGTGTATATGTATATTGTGTGCACGTATGCGTGTGTACATGGATGTATGTGGGTTTATATGTATGTATGTATATATGTATATATTATGTGTGTGTCTGTGTGTGTTTGTGTATGTATATATGTGAGTTTGGTATAGTGTGTTTAATATATCAAGCTTTGTGGGTTGTTTAATGTCATATCAAGCTTTGTGGGTTATTTAAGACCAAAGCTATTCTCGTTGAACAACAGTAGATATACTATTCAACCAAGAGCATTAGGGATGTGAGGGTTTATATCCGTCTCAAGGATATTAGTCTGAAAGTGAACGTTATAAGCCGACTGGAATTCGAACTCGCATACTACGATGTTGTAGTCCAGCACGGTAGCTACTACTCTACAACCCCACCGTAATCCATTTCCGCTATCAGCATTTTCTTCTTTTGTTTACATGAGAAAAAGATAAAAGAAATAGAAAAAGAATAAAAGGAAAAGTTTTTTTGTTTGTCTTTATCCGATGATTTTTAACAGACGTGGTTTATCTACGTTGCAGCACCAATAGCTAGATCCGACTAAGATAGATAGATAGAGAGGGATAGAGAGAGGATATATATATATATATATATATATATATATATATATATATATAGAGAGAGAGAGAGAGAGAGAGAGAGAGAGAGAGGGGGGTACGGAGACAGACAGACAGACAGACAAAAGAAAGAGAGAGACAGACGGACAGACAGACAGAGTATTGGTGTGAACAAGATAAGAATAATCGTGGGCAAATTTAGACAGACAGACAGACAGATAGATAAATTGATAAATAGATACGATTGTGATAGATAAGTAAATAAAGTAAAATAGAGAAAGATAGAGAGATATAATTTGAAGGCTGGATCATATATTATATATATATATATATATATATATATATATATATTATATATATATACAGAGAGAGAGAGAGAGAGAGAGAGGCAAGATAGATAGATAGATAGATAGATAGTATAGATAGATAGATGAAATGCTTTGTGTTCATTTGGGAGACAGATATATTGATGTTAACAGGATGAGATACAGTGGGCTAAAATTAGACAGAATGATAGATAGATAATGAGATGCAACTGAGATAAATAGATAGGTAAAGTAAAAGAGAGAGAGAGAGAGAGAGAGAGAGAGAGAGAGAGAGAGAGAGTGAGGGGGGACCAAGAAACTGGATTAAATGGATTGATAGATAGATAGATAGATACATGGAATGCTTTATATTCATTTGGAGACAAATATTTTTATGTGAACAGGACGAGATAACCGCAAAATTAGATAGATAGATAGATAGATAGATAGATAGTTTGGTTCATTTGGTTTATTAGTATTAGATTTTGCATGTTGATAAATTAAATGGAAAGTATTTTAGTTTTTTTCCAGTACAATAGTATAATATATATCAATCTCTCTCTCTCTCTCTCTATATATATATATATATATATATATATATATATATATATATTATATAATCCAAACGTCCAGAGAAGAAATCTTCCTTACGACATAGGAGTTTACATGTCGCAGTTTGAGAGCTCAATGTGTGCTCTTATTGTTAGAGTCACAGAGCAAATTTATAAGTAAAGAAATAACAAAAGACACACACACACACACACACACACACACACACACACATATATATATATATATATTATATATATATATATATATATGGGAATAGATTTTGAAATAATGTGTCAAACCCTTCAGTTTAGACTAAATCTAATAATGGAACTGATATCCAAATGAAGAAAATATATTTATCTTCAAACTTCTTCAAACATATTCACTACTTATTGCTATATATTGTTCCAAAACTTTATGTAATTTTTCATTTTGTTTGACTTTTTCCTGATGTTGATGCTTATGGCGACTATAACATTGGTATCGAATATTATTAAAGATATCCACCTTTTAATTCCAATAAAACAAACAGCACATCTGCTACAAATAAAGCCTGAAAGAGTTTCGTTGTATTTTTTTTTAATTTTAAATTTCAATTAATCAATCAACGTCGAACTGAAGTCACAACCGGCACCAAGTGTGAGAAAATTTACAACCACACTTGTTGCACCTTCTCTATAAAGCGTGGATTTGGCACCATCAGATTTCCGTTTTATTTTTCTTCCGAAATTCAAAGAGGTGTTAAAAGGTCACCGGTTTTTCTCGTATGCGAAAGTAAAAATAGATAAAAAGAAACGCAGAAACCGTGTTCGTAGAATCCATGAAAAAGTTGATATAAATAACGTTCGGGAAAACTATTTACACGATGTTTCTTGCTATTGTACATACACACACACACACAGACACACGCACACGCACACACACACACACGCACACACACACACACATATATATATATGGGAAAATAAATTCATACTGTTCATATGATCGGTGTTTAAGCCTCTGCTATATATATATATATATATATACACACACACACATTATATATATATATATATATATATATAGGGTTTGTCAAAATAGTATCGAGATATTTTTGTATTTTTTTGACACGACTTGTATTCTGAAAAAGTAACGTTCCATTCATTGATGTCTTTCAGTATACAAGGTGTGTCAAAAAGTACAAACAATCTCGATACTTGTTAAGACATACCTTACATATATATATATATATATATATATATAGTATATATATATATATATGTGTGTGTGTGTGTGTGTGTGTGTGTGTGTGTTGTGTGTGTGTATAAAGAATGTGAAATATCAGTGAACGGCATGTGCACTCGTTAGGATAGCGTAAACACAGAGGCAGCATATATAAGTATAATGTTAATATTTTATGATTCTGTGTTTAGGTATTTACCAAACACGTTAACCACTAGTGACACAAGGTCGCAACTATGGGGCATTCACTGAAGATCGAACTAGCTATTCAGTAGTAAGGAGTCTGCGTTTAGTTTCCCAATGTTTGCCATATACTGTATTGCCTCTCCCAATTTCACCCATTGTGACAAATGCAAAACTAAAGTGTCTTTAGCACATCAGTTGATTAGGTTTTGGTTCTTTATCTTAACTAGCAAATATATGCCCTCCGGGTGTAAGTATCTAAGTTTTAATGTAATAATTTATTATATTAAATTAGAAAGGCTAATGAAACTAAATAAGAATGCAAATAAAAAGATTTGAAACAAAGGGGTATAATGGGAAGATAGAACAACTGAAACTTACTCTTCCTTTACTTCTGTCTTTCATTGCTAAATTTTCCTAATTTAACTATTTAGTTAAGACAGGTAATAAGGAAGACAATTACAGTTATTTCTTCTTGTTAATGGTTTTCTTTTTATCCCGAGATAAAACCAAACAAATGGAAATCAATAATACCAAGCACATATTTATTAAAATCAAATTTTTAATATCAATATGTAGATTAGCCTTCCCATTCACACTATAACATCGATTTTGTTGTATATATAGATATAATTGCATGTTATTAGTATGTGAACCCGCCCTGGTGGTGGGGTCCAGTGCCTTCGGCCCTGGATATTTACACGTAATAGCGTCGATCCCAGGGGGCTATCCCCCTAGGCAATACCTGCCCCCTTGATTTAAAGGGGCAGGGCTATGTTTATTGCCTTGAGGGGAATGCCGACGGAATCGAAGCATTTTTTGTGCCTATCACCCATGAGTTTCGGCTTGTGGGTGGGCCCATATAAAAATGTCCTTGTGTCACGCCCTCATAAGTGGGATAAGAGGCAAATATCCCGCCCTCGTGGTGGGGGTCCAGTGGCTTCGGTCCTGAATCTTTACAAGTTAATAGCGTTGATGCCAGGGGCTATCCCCCCAGGCAATACCTTCCCCCTTGATTTAAAGGGACAGGGCTGGGTTTATAGCACAGCGCCTGCGGCGCCCCCTTGAGGGGGAATGCCGACGGGACCAACGCAATTTTTGTTCTTACCACCCATCAGCTTCGGCTTATGGCTGGGTCCACGTTAAAAAGAGACCTTGTGTCCAGCGCACATAAGTGGGATAGGAGGCAAATACCTGTAGATATGGTCAACACTATTAATAATGTAAAACAATTTTATTACTAATTGAGGTTTAGATGAAAATAAAATCATGGAGAATGTGTCGTAAATAACTAAGTGAATTGTGACTTTAGTAGTAATATAGTTTTCGGTGGCAGACAGAAAAATACACAATCTCTATTATAATAAGATGGTATATCAACCTTCATGGGTGATCTAATGTCAAATCCATCCTTGTAGAAAACAGCAAGGGTACTATTTACCCCAAGCTGGGTAGATGAGGGGTTCATACCTTTCCCAAGATTATTAATCAGAAAGTGAACTTAATAGTGCGACTTGAGTTTGAATTCGCTCATTACGTTGTCGAAGTCCAGTGCGTTAGCCACTACGTCCCCATATTAGTTGCTTGTTTAATTGAAAAATATCTTAAGTTTGTGGTGAGTAGTTCAATTTGCAATGAAAATATATTGCTCAACTGGGCCCTTACTTTGTGTAACTTAAACTAAATATAAACATGTTTTTTATTGATGAATACATTGAATTCAAATGTAAGAACGGTTTCTATGCTTTAAAAATGGTATCAAGTACTCTCATCTAGTGCAAATAATCTTGAAACATATCGAGTTGATTAATCTATGGGATCATCGACGCCGTAGTTGCATTAGTGCTACTGTAGGTCTGCAACACTTGGACCCTAACAAACCTCCTAAAGAATATAAAGATAGATGGGAGTTGCACAAGAATACTTCGTGCTGTTTAAAACAAATCGTGGAAACAACACCCCACACAATAACAAGGTGACAAATACGAACCATCCGCGTAAGACGGACAATACATGCTAGACCCTTCTGGAGAAGCAAGAACGAACTCATAAGTGACGTTCTCATGTAAAAACCTGCACACGGATACGCCAGTGTGTGTGCCGTCCATCAAGGACTACGTATATCAGCTCTGTGTTGATTCTGGATGCTGCACACAGAACCTCCCGGGGGCGATGATCGATAAGGATGGTTGGCGAGAGATTGTCATGGATATCTGAGCTGCCAGTACGCCTGATAATGATGGTGATATGACTAAAACAAGTGCTTCTACTTCAGATCAGAGGGGACCAGGGAGTAATAGCAATGCAGTGCTGGTCATAGTGCTTCGGAACTGGAACCTAACCAACAGATGCACCTTTGTGTTATACCCAGGAAATCCTTCTGAGAAGCTCTTACCCCCTGCATGGGGCAGGGGTGGGTGAGTCACGTGGCATAGTGGATAACGTGCGACATCTTAGTAAGAAAATTCGAAATTCTGTCGCGCTTTAATGTTTACTAGCGGACTAGTACTCTTGGGAAAGGTATGAACCCCCTGATCTCCTCAACGGTGGTTTAAATACTACCCATACTGTACTTCTACAAGGATCGATTTGGAATTAAATAACCAACGAAGGTTGGCATGCTTTTAAACAAAAAAATCAGACCGAACACCCTGCAGTGGATGAATTCGGCGTATTCTCAGGCCATCGAACATTTAAATTGTCTATCATAATATTTTATCGTGCTTTAAAGGCCTAAAATACAGATGATACACGTGCTGCTGTACATACTACAGAAAACTTCGTATATTTGAGTGTGTTTGTGTTTTCCTCTTCCTTCGATCTCTATCAGCGAGTACAGAAGCGATTTTTTCATAGAGGAAAATAACTGAAAGTTTTCTTCTTTTTTATCATCATTCTTAGCTATTAGACGAGTAATGCCTCGAGGCATTTCCCTAACACGCAGACCCATCTCAGTATTGCTTTAGCGGTCTGAGATTTTGCTCTCGGCCAAGTGCAAGTTTACATGCATATCTTAGGCGAATCATAGCAGACAAATATTGATCTTGCCACAGGAAAAACATATCGGCTTTTAACATTCCAAATTCGTATCTCTATCTCGTTATTGGTATTTACCAATCTTAGTTTAGTCTGGTACGAGGCCAGCAGCTAGGAGCAAAAATGTGCTGAGCCTTGTATTCAGTATTTAAGAGATAAACTGAAGCTCTTTTAATAGGAGCAAAAAATAATGACAACGGACAAATTATATCGAGGCGCTGATACGCAACAGAATAGCAATTGTAAGTTGAGTGGTGAGAGAGATGAGACAGTTATCACATTATGAGTGAATGTATCTAACTAGTGCAAAAGTAATACAAAACAAAGCAACCCTAGGCACGATTGGGTGGAAAGTTGATCAACTGAAAATTGTGCAAGAGATTCAAGTTTGACTATTCTAATAAATGGTGTATGCACTATCTAGAATTCGTCCAAGAAAATGATACCCATAAAATTATTTGGGATCTTGAAATACAAAGAGGATCACCGAATCCCTCGCATAAGTTCAGATTTAGAAGTAAATTTTGCTGTTCCAGTAAACCATGGTGTGAAAATGAAAGAAAGCAAAAAAAAAACGCAAAAAAGCAAAAAGTCAAATACTTGTATCAAGCTAGATAGCTAAAAAAAACAAAAAAAAAAAACAAAAAAAAAAAACTTTGGAATCTAACGTGAAAAAGAAGTTCTTAAATTATAAATATATCATTGGCATCGATGAAAGTTAACTTAACTTAGTTCAGTTCTAGGTTATCATTATTTAGTGAGGATCGAACTCACCGCAGGAGTAAAAGTAGGGATGCAAATACCGTAACGGTTATCGTTTTAGGCAATGGAATCGGTGCCCAGGTTTAACGAGATAATGAAGGTCCTGACTTTTGTGAGCGAGAACAACTATATTAAAAAGGAGGAAGAAGAAATAAGTGAGAGAGTAAAGGTTTTAAAAAGAGTAATGAACACAAAACAGTTTGACCGGGGCGTGACCCCCGAATGGAGAATTGAGTGTCAACCGGAAGTTTCGGGTGATGCCCGGAACCGGAAGTCACGTGGTGACGTAGAACAACGAAGAAAGGTACCGGTCTCTTTTTCGATTTGGGACAGCGTAGGGTTAAGACCTGCCCTTGGTCCCGTGTGGGATTACGGTAGTTTAATAGTTCTCTCTCCCTGTCTCTCTGCACAACCTACGAGACGAGCCTAACCTGGAAATAAAAGCTTAAGCGGCTTGTGAAGATATATTTCTCGCGTTGTACTTTTTTTTATCAACAAGATGACCGCCACGTGCAGAATGCCTTTTTAGTACGGTGAATATATCACCACCACCGCCACGTTACGTATATACGTTTGGGTACTGGGAAAATACAACAACGTTACACAGGTTCAAAGTTTGTCCATGAGAAAAGCACATTTTGAGAGTTCTCCATATTAAACCGATTCCATGTCCCATTTTAGCATACATAGCTGACAGCTAGGCGTTTGTTAATTGGTTGAATGTTTACTAATTCAATTCTAGAACTGACCAATCCCTGTGGGACGAGTTATCTTTTTAATCCCCAAAGAGATTTTCCAAAACATTCTGAAGGAAGGTGGCTCGCTTGTTGACAACTTGGAATTTTCTAACTGCAACCAATTTTGATCGAGCTGTGTACTCGGACCCTCCCATATTGTATACATCAAAAGTCTAAATACTTTATAGTCTATCTGCTGTCGGCTAGAACTGACTGCACCTCTGAAGAGAGACAAAACTCTCGCAATGCGGCCACCTGTTGTATGTGGTAGGTGAACCGTAATGCCTGAGGACAGAATCGGACTAGCTAAGCGTGCTACACGGGTGGTCAGAGAGGACTGACCGTTTAATCGGATGTTTATGTCATGCCCTAGCATCTATATAAGTGTCCCAACCTAATTCTTCAAACTGCACATATGACAAACAGCCAGTTCTTTCTAGCATATATGTACTAGAAGGTGGTGGCTGGAGGTCAACCACCAGTTTATGAAGTTATTTTTTTCTAATTTAGAAACTTAATGAGACTATTTATACCAATTTGTTAGTACACATGAAGTTAATGAAAAATCTAACAAAGTTATTTCTACCAATTTAGTTTTATGGGTAAGACGCCTAACTACATCTAGTAGTGAGGTTCCTGTTCTGGAGCTCTTGAAGTGTTGGGCACCCTTTCACTGCCCAGGTCCACTCTGTCCAATCAAATCTACTTTAAGAACCCTTCTCCCTGCTCATAACCAAAAACCAACATAATTTATTATTACTAGCAAATATATGCACCCTCCGGGTGCAAGTATTTTAGTTAAATTTTATAATAAAATATATTAAATTAGAAAGGCTAATGAAACTGAATAAGAATGTAGATAAAAAGATTTTGAACAGAGGGGGTATGATTGAAAAATAGAACAACTTTGAAACTAACTCTTCCATCATTTTCCGTTACTCCCGTCTTTCATTGGTAAATTTTCCTAATTAAACTGTTTAGTTAAAATAGGAAGTAAAGAATAATATTACAGTTATTTCTTCTGGTTAAGGGATTTCTTTTAAGATTTATTGAAGAGACTTTTGCTCATATTCAATAAGATAAAACCAAACAATTAGAAATCAATAATACTAAGCATATATTTATTAAAATCAATCTTTTAAGATCAATATGCATATTAACCTTCCCGTTCATACTGTAATCCGCTATTTTGTTGTATATATAAATATATGTTCTTATGTATGTTCTTAGAATGTAGATATGGTCAACAGTATTAATAATGTAAAACAATTTTATTAATAACTGAGGTTTAAATGAAAATAAAATCATGGAGAATATGATGTAAATAACTAAAGGAATTGTGACTTGTATAGTAATATAGTTTCGGTTACAGACAGACAAACCCACAATCTCCATTATAATAAGATTTCACTCCAGCGTCAGCTGATGGTCTTTCACTGGAGTCTTAAGGACAAGTCTCCTCTGGTCTCCAGAACTCACCTGGGTATTCTAGCAGATTTGAACAATACTGTTGTCTGGATGGTCTCAATTCTTCCTCTGATTTCCAGTTCCTCAACCTCTTTTCTAAACGTTTGCGGATTGTTCCAAGTGCACAAACTAAAATTGGTATCCCTTTCACCCTCATATTCCACAGTTGTTTCAATTCTCTAACAAGATCAAGATTATTATTATTATTATTATTATTATTTGAGTTTTTCACACCAGCGTTAGCTTATGGTATTTCACTGGAGTTTGAGTGACAACTATTCTCCTCACATCTCCAGGACTCTTCTGAGTATTCAGCAATGCAGAAGTCTGGATTTTTCGCAATTCTTCCTCTGATTTCAAGATCTTCAAGTCTTTTCCCAAGCTTTTTCGGGCCGTTCCAAGTGCACCAACTACAATTGGTATCACTTTGACCCTCATATTCCACAGCTTTTTCAATTCGCTAGCAAGATCCAGGTATTTGTCCATATTTTTCGTTTTCCTTCATCTTTACCCTGTGGTCTGATGGAACAGCAAAGTCCACTATTATTATTATTGTTATTATTGTTGTTATTATTATTATTATTATTATTTTATTATTATTATTATTATTATATGCATCGTAACAAGTGAATAACGTGTTAGTTAACATTCTCTATTGTATTTTCTTCCGGGTCCGGCTAAAAGGCCGTGGAAATCATGATTATATTACATCTTTTGTTACTCATGAAGTGATTTACATATATAATTCTCATCAGCCGATAGATTGATCGCATTCGAAAAGAATTATCGATCAGCTAAGAAAGGCTGTTATATGGTTCAAGTTGGTTATTTGATTTCTTACAGTGAATGTCATATTCTCGTCAATAATGGAAAAACAATAAATCTGTGTCATGCATCAAAAAGAATCGATATTTTATCGAGAGCAAGAAAAAAAAAAGAGCTGGTGATAATGAGAATGGAAGGAGGGACTGAAAAAGAAGAAAAAGATAAAGAATAAATGCGGGGTGGGGAACAAAGTAAAGAAGAGGAGCAGAAAAAGCAGGAAAAAAAGAGCTGGTGATGAGGAGAATGAAAAGGATGGATGAAAACGAAGGAAAGAACAAAGAAAAAGAGGAGGAAAAATAAAATAAGAAGAGGGGTAGAAAGGGTAGAAAATGAAGGGAAAGAAAAAAGAGTTGGTCATAAAGAGAATAAAAGGAGAGGGTGAGAAAGAAGCAAGGACAAAGAAAATATAGGGTGGGGAACAAAATTAAAAAAAGAGTAGCAAAAAAGAAAGAAAAGAAAAGAAAGAGCTGGTGATAATGAAAATAAAATGAGGGGTGAAAAGAAAGGAAATGACAAAAGAGATGAGGAGAGAAAAATAAGATAATAAGAGGAGTCGAAAAGGTAGAGGAAGAAAAAGTAAAAAAGGTAATGCGAATGAAAAGAGAGGGTGAAAGAGAAGGAAAGGACAAAAAAAGAAGAGTTGATGATAATGAAAATGAAAGGAGGGGGTGAAAAAATAGAAAGAACAAAGCAAGAAGAGGGGGGAAATGAAATAAGAAGAGGAGGAGAAAAGGTAGAAGACGAAGGAAAGAAAAAATAGTTGGTGATAATGAGAATAAAAGAAGGGGAGTAAAAAGAAGAAAAGGACAAAGAAAATGCGGGACGGGGATAAAGAATAAAGAGGAGTAGAAAAGGGAGAAAAGGATTTTTTAAAAAAGAGTTGGTAGTAATGAGAATGAAAGGTGGGGAGAAGAATAATGAAATGACAAAGAAAAGGGGAATAATGAGAATGAATGGGGGGGGGGAGAAGAAGAAGGAAAGGACAAAGAAAAGGGGAAAGGGAAATAAAAAGAGAGGTAGAAAAGGGAGAAGACAACGAAAAGAAAAAAAGAGTTGGTAATAATGAGAATGAAGGGGGGGAGGAAAAAAGAAGGAAAGGACAAAGAAAAGGGAAAGGGAAATAAAAAAAGAGAGGTAGAAAATGTAGAAGACGAACGAAAAGAAAAAAAAGAGTTGGTGATAATGAAAAATAAAAGGAGGGGTAAAAAAGAAAGAAGGCACACAAAATGCGGGATGAGGAATAAAACAAAGAGGAGGAGGAGAAAAGGTAGAAGACGAAGAAAAAAAAAGATGGTGATAATGAGAATAAAAGGAGTGGATTAGAACGTTAGGAAAGACAAAGAAAATGTGGGGTGCAAAAAAGGAAGAAAATAAAAACGTGTTGGAAAGAAGAAAGGACAAAGGAAAGAGAGGAGGGAAAATAAACTAAAGAAGTGGAGAAGAAGAAAAGGTAAAAAACAAAAAAGACAACAGAAAAAAGATTTGGAGAATAAAAGGAGAGTGTGAAAAAGAAGAAAAGGTCAAGGAAAATGGGATGGGAAAATAAAATACAGAAGAGAAGTAAAAAAAGAAGGAAAAATAAGAAGGGAAAAGAAAAATAGAACTGGTGTATTTAAGAATGAAAGGAATGATAAAAAGAAGAAGAAAAAATGGAAAAGAGAATGAAATAAAGAAGCGGAGTAAGAAATACAGAAAATGACAACAACAACAAAAAAAAAAGACCTGACGATTATGAGAATGAAATGTGTGATGGGGAAGAAGGACAAAGAAAAAAGGAAGATAAAATAAAATAAAATGAAATGAAAAAAATAAAGATGGGTAGAAAAAGGCAGAAAACAATGAAAAGTAAAAAAAAAAAAAGAAAGTAAAAAATTCTAAAAAGCCTGTAATAAAAAATGCAAATCACGGAATAGCATTATATGAGGAACTTTGAAAATAATATCCAATAATAAACAAAAAAGATTACAGGTGCAGTCGTTACTGGACGTGCAGAAGTAATATATGAGTAGCTTAAAATGGAAGAAGAGGCGGAGGAGAAATCCATGCAACAGGAGGAGCGCTAAAAAATAGGAATAGTTGGAAACACTATGATGGAACCGGAAGCAAAAGGAAATGAAAATAGCAAGAAAGGTGGTATGATGTGTAGGAGGTAAGCCATCGATTGAAAGGATAACTTAGCTTTAAGTAACTATTCTTGACACAAATAAATTGCACAGATTTATGGTTTCAAGTATTTTATCCAATATAAATGATACGTCGATAATTGTATGGTTTCGTGTATTTCAAGAAATGATATGGTTTAACGTAATTAATAATAATAATTCTTTGTAAGTAATAAGATCTTACAATAACTATTCTTTATACAAATAAGTTGAAACTATTATATGGTTATTCTTATCTAATATTGCTTGTGAATTATAAATTCCAGTAACTTTTCTTGATACCAAAAAATTGCACACAATTATGTTGTTATAAGTACTAGCAAATATATGCACCCTCCGGGTGCAAGTATTTGAATTTTAATGTAATGAAATATGTTAATTTTGAAATACTTTTGAAACTAAATAAAAATCCAAATAAAATATTTGAAACAGAGGGGGTATAATCGAAGAATAGAACAACTTTGAAACTAAGTCTTCCATCATTTTTCATCACTCCCTCCTTTTATTTGCTGAATTTTCCTAATTTAACTATTTAGTTAAATTAGGAGGTAAAGAATAAAATTACTGTTATTTCTTTATATTAAAGGATTTCTTTTAAGATTTATCCCCGAGTTTTTTGCTCATATTCATTAAGAAAAACAAACAATTAGAACTCAATAATACCAAGCGCATATTAATAAAATTAAACTTTTAATATCAATATGCAAATTAGCTTTCCTGTTCACACTGTAACCCGCTATTTTGTTGCATATATAAATACAATTGCATGTTATTAGAATGTAGATAAAGTCAAAAGTATTAATAAGGTATAACAATTTTAATCAATAACTGAGGTTTAAATAAAAATAAATTCATGGTGAATGTGACGTCAATAACTAAGGGAATTGTGACTTGAGTAGTGATTTAGTTTCGGCTTCAGACAGACAAACAATCTCCATTATAATAAGATTTCAAGCAATATCGTTTAAAGTAATAATAAGAATCCGCCCTATCGGCTGGGGCAGAATAATACTCCGGCTGCCACTCTGCTGAGGGGTAAAATCACTCCAATGGGCCTTCTGTTGGTCATAGATGGTGACGCATGATGTTTAAGGATGGAATCCTGAAGGCTGAGCAATGTATGACATAAAACAATCCGCTTTGACCCTTGTTTTAGCTAGATAGACGACCGGAGTTGCCCCCCCCCCTGAATCGGCTGATCAGGTCAAGCCCTTGGAAATATATTATTGTGTCAACTCTATTCCCCTTATGACAATAAATGAGTCAAACCACACTCCCCAGCGCTTCAGAACTGAAACCTTGCGTTTTTAGTTTAGTATCCTACCCAGCATATTTATTTTATGAAGGGGTGGGGCCATACCTATATGCAATAGATGAAGCTGGCGTATTCGAAGTTTCGACGATATTCAAACTAGTAAGTTAAAATAAACAGCATAATATATCAGGTACAGTTTCCACTCCGGGGGCGCTGGCAGTGTAACGTTTATCGTAAAAGAAATAGAATCGGTGATTCGACTTCAAATCCGAGACGAAACGGTTTGCATTCCACTTCACAGTAATGCTCCGGATAGATATCTTCTCCCCCATTTATGGTTACATATTAGGGTAGACTGGTCTCTTTAACCTTGATACGGCAACTGGTCTTGGAAAAAGAAAACTCTGAATTGAATACTAGCTTTTTTCCGTTTTGTTTTTATTACCAGCGTGGCACATTTTCAATCCAAAATCCCTATATCTTGGCTGTGGATTCTGATGGTTTTTATTAAGGTTTATAATTATTTTCTAATCTTGTCAAAATTCTTAACATCGCCCATTTACATTTTTCTTGTGATTTTGTAAATTTTTAGCCTCCTTTGAATTTCCTTAGTTAAAAGAAAAATGAGACGAAAATCAAAAAGAAGAGAATAAGGTACATAAATTATGAAGGGAACAAAAAGAGGATGAAAATAAAACAAAAAGTCAAAGATCGAAAAAGAAGGCAATAAAAAAGAAATAAAGAAAGAAGAATAGAAAACAAGGAGCAAGAAATACGAGGGTCAGTCAATAGATAAAGCGAATTTTGCCTAAGGAGTTGGCAATAAGAAGCAATGTTTACAGTTACACCTTTTTCAAGGAAATCAATAAGGATGGGTCCTTTCATGTCCCAGAAGACTCATCAGAATGACCTGGATAAAAATAATTAAAAGATGCAGAGGCAAAGAAAAAAAAGAAAGAAAGAGAGAAAGAAAAAATAAACAAAGAAAAAAGAAAAAGAAACAAAAAAAGAAAAACAAAAAAGAAACAAAGATCGTGTCGATGAGATAGAATAATCCAAAAGCATAAAGGAAATTACATATCAAGAAAAATCATCGTCAATTGGAAATATTTATGGGCCGGGTTAGCTCACTCGGTAGAGCGTTCAGCTCGAAACCACAAGGTTCCTAGTTCGATGCCGGTCCTCGCCAACTCAGCGTATGAGTAGCACAGGGATCTGCGCGGTAAAGTAAGGAGCTGACGGTAGGTGTGGCGCTCCACCTCAGACGCTAAAATAATATCCTTGGTCTAGCGCAAGTGAAAAGGAGATAGACTCCCTCGCTGATTGGCTGATACCGACTTTAGGGCTGCCTGAAGACTTTACTTTACTTACTTTATATGGACACTACCTACGAACAAAGGCGTTCCATCGTGGTGTAATGGTTAAGAAGCTAATATCGCATATCCATTATTACTGTAATAGCGAGTTCGATTCTCGCTTGATTCCCATATTTTCAACCTTAGGTCATGTCCAACCCGTGAAGAATAGGTTGGGAAGAAAAGGGCGTCTCATCATAGTATAATGGTTAGCAAGTTTGTCTTGTAGATCCATTACTACCGAATATACTGAATAGCAGGTTATGTCCTCTCTGGATGTCCCCACTTGCAACCTTGTGTCACATCCTATCAGTGGCCACATAGTTGGATAGAAAAGATCGCCCCATTGCAGTGTAATGGTTAACAAAATTGTTGTGCAGAGCCATTACTAGTGAATAATGAGTTCAATCCTCGCTTGATGTCCCGTGCTTCCAACCTTGTTTCACGTCCTACCCGTGGATAACTGGTTGGGTTGAAAAGAGCGTCATATCGAGGTTTAAGACTTAGCAAGCTAGTCTCGCAGATCCATTGATACCGAATAGTGAATTTGATGTTTGATGGATACCCTATAATTGCAATCTTATGTCATATTCTAGCCGTAGCAGACAGTTTGTTTTGAAAAGAGTGTACAATCATCGTATAATAGTTAGCAAGCTAGCCTCGCTGATCTATTACTAATGAATAGCGAGTTCGATAATTGATGGGTGCCCTATATTTGCAACTTGTATCACATCCCACCTGTGACGTTCAGCGTCATTTGTGTCTGTACGACTGCGTTTAAAGTCAGCATACCACCTCTTAACCATTGTTTCCGGTGGAACAGAGTCCTAATAAAACTTATCAAGCCATTGCATTGCTTGAACAATATTTTCCCATCAGAAAGCAATGCTTTATCAACACACGAAATTGATATTTTTCCATTGTTTTGAAAATTGGCAACAGTAGCTTCACGTAAATAACAGTAATTTGTAAACTTATAAGCCGATTGGGCTAAAATTTTTACACGTGTCATTTTAAGGTGAATACTTTAAAAAAACATATGGAATTTTATTAGTGACGCCATTTATGTGTCAGGCCCGTGATCTATTGAGTAATGTGTTACTACGAACATATTTGCTTGGTATTTCATGTGCCTCATGATTTGGGAACGGGGAATGAATGGACATATAGACTAGCCATAATGAAATCTAACGACTTACATATTCTTATGCTATATCTATTTTTATCGTCAGAAGTTGACACGCGTCTTGCTAAAGGGATTTAATTTGAACAAGAGACCAGTTTCTAATTACTTGTGACTTAGAAGCGGTCATGTTTTCCTCTCTTGGGTATTTTGCATGTAAGATACTTGCGCACCCGATTTGCCCAAGGATATTAATAGTGAGATAGATCACTAATTAGGACTGAGCCTATTCCAGTAGTGGCCACCCCAAACAGAGTTTAACAGGTTTGAATTCAGAGGTTTCCTTCTAGACTGTTTGCCTACTATTTACCCATAGCTGGAGGGAGAGCAGCTTGATTAATACCTTTCCTGATGGTATTAGCGCTCTGTGAACCGTAGCTTCGTCCAGGATTTGAACTCCGGTCAACGAGTCCATTTCCTACGACTCTAACCATGGCCTCCAACGAAATAAATCGTTCCTCCTATCGCTACAATTTCAATATCTATAAGAATGCTCAATGGGTAGAGTCATAGGAAATGGACTCGTCGACCCGATTTCAATTCCTGGACGAAGCTGTTTGCATTTAACATGGCGCTAATGCCCTTGGGAAAGGTATGAATCCAATTCTCCCTCCAGCTATGGGTAAATAGCAAGGCAGACCGAGCTCATTAACCATGACTAGGTAATCAGTCTAGGAGAAGGAAAACTCTTCATTCAAACCTGTTAAACTCCGCTTAAGAAATTGACCTTGTGTCGCATCCTGCTCGTGCGGAGGGGTTGGTAAATATATATAAGAATGCTCAATATCTGAAAAAAAGCATACATAGGTATTACATTGTTTATCTGAGGTGGCAATAGAGTATGTATAAACTGCAAGCGCACGAGAACCCTTCGATAAACCGGACACGTGTCAAAATCCCGAAATTAGTGATTAAATTGAAACAAAATTACATAAACATTCTTTACCCATTGTACATATTTACAAATTCTAAAATATCGTCTGTTAGGTCAGGCGTAACAACATATTATTGATCTACTACCCCGGACTGAAAACAGCAGTTAACCGGCACATACCGAGGTCACCAGACTCAATCAGCCATCTAAGCAGTGGAGGAAGCTGATTGAATGCTGCTGCAGGAGGAATAAACTATAGTTTTCGATTCTCTCTTTTGGTGGCTGTGGACACGAGGAAACAAGTGGTAGTATACAAGGAAAATGATTAAACCATTCGAGGTTTCGAGCTGGCTCCTTCTACAATAAGATATATCTTTCTCTTCTCTCTC
>CM042145.1:82772655-82792655 GCA_023376005.1 Doryteuthis pealeii
CATAACTTTTTTCTCTACAAATATTATTATTACTGATCTATGTTTTTGATATATTGAGCACTTTTGGATTATTTACTGATGCCACTGCTACAGAAACGTTAAATCGGCAATTGGATACTATATATATATATATATATATATATATATATATATATATATATATATATGTTATGAGTATTCAGCTTTCATAACAAAAAAGATTCTTTTACCAGAGAAATATCTCATCTTAACAATTCAACTCCAAAGTACACTAAAGTCAGTCAGCTTTTCCAAACAAGTTATTTTCCCAAGGATTTATATATATATATATATATATATATATATATATATATATATATATATATATAATCCTTGGGAAATAATTGTTTGGAAAAGCTGACTGACTTCAGTGTACTTTGGAGTTGAATTGTTAAGAGGAGATATTTTTTTGGTAGAAGAACCTTTTTTGTTATGAAAGCTGAATATTTATACCAGATGTGTGTAGCGTTAGAAATAATGTCATTTTGTTCTACTGCTGAAGTTATAGCAATTAGTATACAATATTGATACACGCATCGAAAATGTCAATGGGACTAGGTTAATTTATTCAAGAAAAGACACATGTTTGTTAACCCATTCACCAAGATCCGTTCACCACGAATAGGATGTGACACAAAGTCTCAAGTATGGGACATAGCAAGGATCCAACCCGCTGGTAAATAGCAATGTATACCCAAGACTAGCTTGCTACCATTACATCACGATTAGACACCCTACAAAAACCGTGGTATAGTAAGGACAGTGGGCGGACTGGCATATTGTCGGTATCAGCCGAAAAACAAGGGATTTTATACCCTTTTTACTAGCGCAAGACTAGTCAGGTTGTTTTTACTCGGCGTATTGTCCAATAGTTTTCAAAAAAATATGAGTCTAGGTAAAAAAATCTTGAAGGAAAACAGAGAGTATCCAAATACGTGTAAAATCATATAGTCGAAAATTCTCACATAGTTTGAAATATCTGCCTTATTGTATGTATTTTCTTGGCTTCCAATCAGACTGCCACATGGTCATTTAACATAGTTTCATGTGGTGATCAGTGCAGTGACTATGTGATCCCGTCGGCATTCGCCTTTTGGCGTGCCTTGCACACCGGGCAATTAACCCCACCCTACCTCTGGGATCACGTGATTTATTCTACCTCACTCACCTGTTCAGAAGCTTTGACTTCTGAACCCAGGTAAATTTTTATCTGTCTTATTGTATGTAACTTCGTCATCATCATCAAGGTGTGCCGAGAGAACAGATTACTTTGACTCTCTCTCTTTCTCTCTGTCTCCGCTCTCTCTCTCTCTCTCTCTCCTCTTTCTGTCTCTCTCTCTCTCTCGCAATCCATCCCTGTCAGCCATCGGACTTGGTTTAGTCAGCTAGACAACACCTAGTATCCGTGCATAGCTGATGAAGGTTCATTATTTGTTAATCTGCAATTAGTGTTGTGTAGTGGAGTTTATAGGAGTCTTTCTTGATACTATCTGTAAATCTATCTATCTATTTATCTGAATGTGTTTACTTACCTATGTATTTATCAATCTATGTGAATCTCTTGCTTATCTCGCTCTCTCTTTCTCGTTCTCTCTCTTTCTCTCCCCCCCCACATATATATATATATATATATATATCCTTTCCTTTTAGACGACAGTCGCAGATGACGATGATATTCCATGTCGTTCCTCGGTTGTGGACCCTCTGGTGGTTAATTAGTCAATTCTGGATTTGCAAATACGGTCACACACATTCCAAGGGGAATTTCCATCTGCATTTTGTGGTGCATGACGACGAAGACGTCAGCACTTTACAGTCCTATTAACCTCGATATATATATATATATATATATATATATATATATATATGCGGTACTATAATCTACCTATCTGTGGTGTCTTATTATCTCCGTCCATCTTATCCAATTATGAGTCTAGCTCTCTCTATATCTAACTGAACATGTTGCTATTCTATATATTCTATCTATAGACGAGGTACTATTATCTATCTATCTCACTCTGTATATATATATATATATATATATATATATATATATATATATATATATATATACAGATATACAGATGTATATGTATGGTAGGACCTCATAGATAGATAGATAGATCAGGTAGTATTACCTATCCATCTATCTATCATACTATATATCTATTTCTGTATATATATATATATATTATATATATATATATATATATATATATATATATAGTAAAAGAAATAACAAATTCTCATCTGATGAGTCGGGAGAGTTAGACACTTTATCTAAGCTCCCTGAAATAGACTATAATTCTAAATCTCTAACTCTTTTGTTATTTCTTTACTTATATATTTGCTCTGTGACTCTAACATTAAGAGCACACATTGAGCTCTCAAACTGCGACAGTTTAAAAAAAAATAAAACTCTTGTGTCGTAAGGAAGATTTATTCTCTGACCTTTGGATTATATATATATATATATATATATATATATATATGTATATATATATATATATATATATATATATATATATATATATATATATATATATATATATATATATATAGTAAAGAAATAACAAAAGACTTAGAGGTTTTGCATATAGCGTATTTCGGGGAGCTTAGACAAGGTGTCTAATTCTCGTCAGCTCATCAGATGCGAATGATGAATTCTTTATTACTTTTAAGGCATTTGAAAACAGATTTTATTTTTTATTTATTTATTTATTTATTTTTCTATTGTCCTGTCTGCTCAGCTGTAAGGCAATAAAAAGATATTTGTCAGTAATTTGTTAGGAATTTCTGTTAAATCAATCTATTCCAGATTTTAGCTAAATGGGCAACCCCAGTTCATTTAATTAGTAGTTTGTTTATTCTTCATATATACTTATCTAACTTAATTTATTTATTTTGTTATTATTTTATTTAATTTAATTTATTTATTTCCCTTCCTTTTTCCTTTCAAAGTCACTCAAATATACACACATATATTGTTGGATTAACCTCCTTACATTTCTCACACATATATATGCATATATAAAAAAAATACATATATATGAAAAAATCTGAGAAAACTTGTTTTCTGTACTTAATTTAACTAATTCAATTATATATTAATTCCTCTTAATATATATATATATATATAATATATATATATATATATATATATATATATATATATATATTAATGTTTCGCTTATATATTAATATACATATATATTAATGTTTCGCTTATATTAATATATATATATATATTAATGCTTCGCTTATCTATGTATTTAGTAAGCAAAAGAAAAGTGAAAGTATACAATATTGTATAAGAGCAATCGGTAGACTTCCTTTGTACCGAAAATACATGCCAGAACACAGAGAACTATTGATTTTTGTGATGCTGAATTAGCCAACCATCACACGCTTGTCCCCATTGACAATCGACCAATCTCTCAATATTCATCTTAATATGACGTCTTCTCTCATCTCATCTACACCATTATGTTATTATGTGGATACGTGAATAAAGCAGAGATAGTTTTTTTTTGTCCAAGGCCAGCTTATTTAAATCTCCATCTACTGAAGCACATAACTCTAAACAAACTGGCAATCACTGCAGCACTGCACGTGTTGCCCTTTGTGTAACGGTTATCATCACAGTAAATGGACTCGGCAAATCAAGTTCAAACAGTGGACGTGGGTGCTTGCGTTTAACATTGTACTAATACCCTGAGAAAAAGATGCAGCAATCTTTTCTACCCCTAGCTCATAACTTTTATTAAATTGTTGTCAATTGCTGCATTTCACGAGGTGTCCTTAACGTAACGGTTATAATCACAGGAGATGGACTTCGGCAAGTTCAAATACTGGACACGTGTTTTTTGTGTTTAATATCGTGTTAATACTCTGAGAAAGGTATGCATCTTTCTGTTGTGCCCCCACCCGAAAAAACTCACATCAAACGAATTACCACTTCCACATTGCACGAGGCGTTCTTTGCGTAACGGTTATCATTGTGGAAATTTGATACGGTGAGTCAAGTTCAAATGCTGGACACGGGTGTTTGCGTTTAACATCGTGCTAAAATAAAGGATCGAACTCGCTATTACAGTAACAATGGATATGCGAGATTGGCTAATTATAAAGGCATGCATATATCTTTTCTACCCACAGAAATGGGCAAATATTAGAGCTGTCGGATTTCTTTGGCCTTCGTACGGCAGCCTGTCTAGGATAGTTGCTCATTTGTTTTGTTTTACGGCATATCAATCTTTTCTGGTCATTTAATGCAAAATCAAGTCCTTTTTGATAAACGAAGGACTCGGTTAAGTTGACTTACAGTACATGCTGTTGTTTAAGTGGTCACCTTACTAAGTATTGAACAGTTCATCAATTTACTATGTGGATTTAGCGACACCCACATTTGCACACACGACAACAGGTTTAATTTTTTTTTTAAATTTATCAAACAGAGAATAGAAAAGAGTTGCTAAAACAGTTTTGTTTAGCGCTAATTGTCTTAGACTGAAAGGGTTTTAGGTTTGCTAATCACTTATCTGAGTCCGTAGAAGTGTACTTTTTTGTGTGTCTGCTTAGAAGTCTGTTTTGAGTTCGTATCAGCAACTGCTAAAGTCTACACTTAAAACTGCCGCCGCGCATGGGACTCAATTCTCACTGGTTAAGACACACAAATACTAAGGAGAGATAACCCCTATATTTTTTTTATATAACTTCCATAATCTAGTAGGAACCAGTGCTTTCATCCGGTCTAGGAGATGAAAAATTCTGAATTCATGAATATTCATCTTGTTGAGCCAACTGCATGAATTCCCTTGATTTTCTCTTACTATATCATGGCAGGTCCTCTATTTGGCATCCAGTATTCTGATGAATATAAGTTGTTGCTGGTCAGCCAGCAATGGTGTGTCCTTGCGCGTTGCGGTGATGGCCAATAAGTCAGAAAAATGTACAATGTCATATCATCTTGTTGATGCATTCCTGGCATCAGTTTTGTTCCACTTAGAAATTAGCCTTGTGTCGCATCCTGCCTGTGGCGGAGAGGTTTGGTGAATACATACAAAAAGAATATTAATTTCGATTTCAGAAAATATCCAAGAGAATGGATATAATAAGTAAAGTAAAGTCGTCGGGGCGGCCTAAAGTCGGTATCAGCCAATCAGCGAGGGAGTCTATCCCCTTTTCACTTGCGCTAGACCAAGGAGATTATTTTAGCGTCTGAGGTTGAGCGGCACACCTACCATCAGCTCCTTACTTTACCGAACAGATCTCTGTGCTACTCATACGCTGAGTTGGCGAGGACCGGTATCGAACTAGGAACCTTGTGGTTTCTAGCCGAACGTTCTACCGACTGAGCTAAAATAACAGGAGCGAAAAAAAGAAGAAAGGAAAGAAGTGTTGTTTTTTATCAATAGGGGTGTCTCTGTTACGTAGTTTCTAACATAGTGGACTGCATCATTGTTGTAAGTGAGTTCGAACTCCAGTAGCGCTACTATGTTCACTTTCGAACTAATAGAAGAAGAGAAAATGACAAGGGGAAGGAGGGGGAACTCTCAAAGTAGATTCTGACTAACGAGAAGTGATCCCCTTTGGTTTGAATTCAGAGTTTTCCTTCTCCTAAACTGGTTGACATCCCAAGCTTAAAGAACCCAGTCCACCCTAGTATTTACCAATACTAGAGGTAAAATAGTTGAATTCGTACCTTTCCCCTGTAAAACACAAATAGCCACGTCCAGAATTTGACTCGCCTCACTGTGTACATTTTCTACGAGTGCAGCCATTACTCCCCGCACCTTCACACACTAAGAGCCTCATTGGGGAATGGTATGGACCGTCTTACCTCCTAGCTATGTGTTAAATAGTACCACTAATGTTCTACAAGAATCGATTTGGCATTGAATAACGCACGAAATTTGACACAAAAATTGGTATTTCAATAAACAATGAAACCGAAACAAACCAAACCAAACTATCTACTAATAATTATCTGTAATTAATATATAAGGATTGTATATATAATGAACTAACAATCAGTTTTTGTACTTTGCCTTGGTGTGGTACTCGTAGATCACAATGGTGGGAGAGACGATGTGAGGGGTGTAAAGTAGGCAAAGAGCTAAGAATACTTGAATTCCGAAATAACATGATGTAAACTATTACAGTGGTACCTTGACTTATGAGTTTAATTCTTTCCACTTGTAACCCAGTTTCCTCGTATATTAAATCAATTTTCCCTATTGAACTAAACTAAAATGTCATTAATCCATTCCAGCACCCCAAAACACCCTAATTCCTTTTGTTACGTTTTTTAATAAGAAAATAGCTATGTGTGGAATAAGATAATAAAATAGAATTTAATGAATTATGTACTGATATATATATATATATATATATATATATATATATATATATATATATATATATATTATTCTTTGGTGTAATAAGTATATAAAAAGGCGTTGCATAAAATTTTATGAAATACTCCTTGCTTTCTCGTTCAGTAATGAATCTACGGCAATGGACACCTATATAAAAAAAATGAAATCCCGTGGACTCTCATATGAATAAGGAAATTTATCAAAAATATCTAATGAAAATCACATCTAATAATTACATATTTAGTGCTTGGTTTGAGTGGGATAAATTTTCAATTCTTAGTGATATTTTGACAAAGATACACGAAATTATCTTTGTACAACAAATCTTGAAGTATTTAGTCATTATATTGCTAAGTCCGCTAGAAGAACGATTTTTGTTTGAATATTGTCTATCCGTACAGAATAGATGTGATAACAATTCATGACGAAGTAATAACACGAATATTTTTTTGCCTGAGCAAACTTAACAGAATAGAATATTATATTAGCCAAATCCGTCTTTGCATTGGAAACATTTTTCTTCGGTCTGATAACCCAATTAGGGGAGAGTCCCCGTGGTGTAGCTGATAACCGATTTGACAGTGACCTCGTAGTATGTAAGATCAAACTCTCACTATCATATTTAATTTCGGACTAATACCCTTAGAAAAGGTGCAAACTCCTTCCTCCCCTAGCTATAGTTTAAATCGTACCCCTATTGTTCTTCTACAAGTATAGATTTGGCATTTGATAACCAGCGACAGTTTATTATTATTTGCTCCTTTTGAGTTTTCACATCAGCATTAGCTGATGGTCTTTCACTGGAGTCTGAGTGACAGCAAGTCTCCTCAGGTCTCAAGGACTCTTCTGAGTATTCTGGCAGATTGCAGCAGTGCAGTGTTCTGAACGGTTTCAATCCTTCCTCTGATTTCCAAACATTCCAGACCCTTTTCCAATCCTTTTGGGACTGTTCCAAGTGCACCAACTACAATTGGTATCACCTTCACTTTCATATTCCATAACTTTTTCAGTTCTCTGGCAAGGTCCAGATATTTGTCTATTTTTTCATTTTCCTTTAGCTTCACCCTGTGATCTGCTGGCACTGCAAAATACACCAGTTGACAAGTTCTTTCTTTTTTGTTTATCAACACTAGGTCTGGTCTTCTTGCTGTGATGAGGTGATCCGTTTTTATTTCAAAGTCCCAGAGAATTTTGTGCGTTTCGTTCTCAAGAAAAGATTCTGGTTTATGCATATACCATTTTTTTGCATGGTCAAAATTTAATTTTTTGCATAATTCCCAGTGGATCACCTTCCCAACACAGTCGTGTCTAGTTTTGTATTCTCGTTGTGCTAGTTTGCTACATTCGCAGAGTATATGGTTTACAGTCTCATCTCTATTACCGCAAAGTCTACATTTACTATTTTGTTGGGTCTTATCAATTTTCGCTTTGATATAGTTTGTTCTTATGGCATTATTTTGTGCAGCAATTATAAGTGATTCAGTTTCTCTTTTGAGGATTCCTTTTCTTAACCATGTCCAAGTCTTTTCATGGGCAACCTCTTCAATTTGTCGTTTGAAGCGTCCATATAATTGTTTTTCTTCCCATTTTTGTTTTCTAGTTTTTGTTGTTTTTCTGATTGTCCATCGGTCGCCTCTACTATTGTTGGCCGCCATAAGTAATTTGTCTTTGCTCTCTTGTGTAATCTCAAGTTGTTGGATTGTGGTTTCTACGCATTACTCTATGTTGGCAAGACCTCTTCCCCCTTCCTTTCTTGACACATATAATCTATCTCTATCATCTCTAGGGTGGAGAGCCTTGTGCATTGTCATTAATTTTCTCGTCCTTTGGTCTATCTGTTGGAGTTCTTCTTTTGTCCATTTTAAGAATGGTTATTATTATATTATTATTATTATTATTATTATTATTATTATCAAAGAAGAAGAAGAAGAAGAAGAAGAAGAAGAAGAAGAAGAAAAAAACAACAACAACAAAAAAGAAGAAGAGCCCTAGTAATATACCTTATTTTGGATACAAATCCATTCATAAAGATATCTCCCCAACAGCTTTTAGCTCCCGGCTGGAGTTGGTTTAGTTAATGTTGTACCGGCATCTTCTTCTTCGCTGTCTTCTTGTCTTCTCGGTTGGTGGTCACTTCCCGTCACGCTATCTGTCATCACGACATTACACATTGTTTTACATTCTTACTGGTTGTGTGAATGACATAGACTTTTTGCGTGTGCACGTAGACTTTATTATCATCAACAACTCCTATTCACATAGATTTTACCGACCGAACAAAAGATGAGAATCGGGCCATAGGTGGAAATTAGACCCGTGGTCTCAGTGGTTTCGGCTAACTAAAAGTAATTATATAATCTAACTTCTAACTTCTAGGATTTTAGTCACTGAACTTTGACATGTTTCAGTGAAAGCATATATTTCAATCTTAAACTGTCAATCATACACATTTGATATTACCGGTTAAAATCTATTAAAACTTATCTAAGATACCTTTCAAATAATAGACACTGTAAATCTCTTATTTGAGGGAACGACCAAATATCGGATGGTACAACGATTTCGAAGCGGGAACTCTTTTATTATTTGCCCTTTCGGTTGGGACCGTAGAATATGCGGACTGTGTCTCTGCCGAGAGGTAGTTAAATTCATACCTTTCCCAAGGGTATTAGTACTATGTGACGTGCAAATAGCCTCGTCGAGGATTTGAACTCGGCCCCCCGTGTTGACTTCCTACAGCGATAACCTTTATAGTACGAGCGCTTCTTTAAAATAATACAAGGTAAGGTACGTTTTTAAACCTGGACTTTTTAATTCCAAAGTTGTGCCAAGGCTGATTGTATACTAGTATACATAAAGGACTTTGATCCATCTTGAACATATTCTAGAAAAAAAGTCGTTAAAATCGAACACGCTTCTTTTCTGAGGAAAACTCAGAAAGAACCCACCATATCGACTGGAATTGTAAAATATACCAACTGCATAGGGGTTGGACACCCAACTCAATTGAGCCACCTGTTGGCCGTGGGTGGTGATCTGTGATGCTTAAGAACGAGATTCCGGTGGCTGAACAGTCAATGATATACAACAATCTACTTTAACCCTTATTTAGGCTAGACGGGTGGTCGGAGAGCTCCCCCCTCCTCTGATCAATCGGCTGATCACGACATGTGTGGGTATAACGTTAAACAGCATCTGCAAAAGATATACTGTGGTAACCTGACTTTCGAGTGCCAAAACTCAGTCGGTCAATTTTGGGCTTTCTGTTGAGAGGTAAAATCTGAGGGTTGGGCGAGCTTCAGATACGCTTAAGTTAATAAGTTCACTAAAAACATCTGAATTTCCAAATTTATTGCACCAAAGGAAACTATTCATTATAAAAAGATAAACATTAAAACGTATTACAGCAGATTATTCATTAATTCTATTTTATTACATGTTTATACAATACAGTGCTATTTTTCTTATTTAAAAATACGTAGCAAAATCTTAGGTGGGTGCTGGAACGGATAAATAGCATTTCAGTTTATTTCGATGGGAAAACTTATTTGATATACGAGAAAATTGAGTTACGAGCAGTGCGAATTAAACTCGTGAGTCAAGGTATTACTACACACACACATACACACACACATAGAGAGACTCATCTATATATATAAGTCTCACTCTCACTCTCACTCTCTCTCTCTCTCTCTCTCTCTCTCTCTCTCTGTATGTGTATGTGTATGTGTGTGTGTGTGTGTGTGTGTGAGTGTGTGTATGTGCGTGCTGGTGAAACACAATTCTTTTATTTGGTCTTGTTTCAACTTAAGATAAGCTAAGTAAATAACTATAAATATCTTTACTCCGAAAACCGAATTATTTTTTCCGATTCTCATGGGTTTTCTTTTTATTGATATGGGAGCAGCTAATGTAATACTGACCTCTTGAAATACTCATAGCCACTGTCAGAATAGGCGTATTACTGTTCGTTTATCGATTCAGTTAATCACGTCTCCATGCACACTACACGAAAAATCGATTCATTTTGAACAGTCCAATGCTTGTAACACAGTAACTTCTATTCAACTTAGAAGAACAAAAAATATATAATAAAAATAAATGTAAATATAAAAAAAGAAGCCGTTATTACGTGATTATTAGGATCATTATTTACCCGAATATTTCAATGGGACATTTCTTTGGTCATTCTCAGGGGAATGTAGTATAGTTTGAATAGACTTAAACGCCACACTACTGCAGCATCAGCTTTTTCGATTTTCTCTCAGGTCATAAACGCCATAAATATTTTAGAAATATATTTTTTTTGTAAATAAAAAAAGTAACTATTAATTGTGTCAAGTATATTGTTATGACAGATTGGATGGAGTCGGTTGGCGTAGTGGTTAGCGTCAAGAGAAATAAAATTGACGACCTGAGTTCAAATATTGTTTCAATTTGTACTAATCCCCTTGGGAAAAGCACGAATCCTTCTTTATTCCCTCCAGCTATGGGTAAATTGTAGGTTAGACTGGGTTCTATAGCCTTCGTCAGACAATCAGTCTGAAAGAATAGTTAAAAATCCTCGTTCTGTTGATACAAGCTTACCTCAAGTTCATTCACGTGAAACTCAGAATCATGAGTTTTACAATATTTTATTTTATCTTATAATGAATATATATATATATATATATGTGTGTGTGTGTGTGTGTGTGTGTGTGTGGTGTGGTGTGGTGGTGGTGGTATGTGTGTGTGTGTGTGTGTGTGCATGTATTTACCCAATCCCTCCAAAAGAGCAGGATGCTACACAAGGTCAATTTTAAGCGGAGTTTAACAGGTTTTAATTCAGACTTTTTCTTCTTCTCAATGGATTGCCATACTAAGTTTACATAGCCCAGTCATCCCACCTATTTACCCATAGCTGGAGGGAGATTCATACCTTTCCAAAGGACATTAGCTGAACGTGAAATGCAAAAATTATTGTCCAGCATTTGAAGTCAGGTTTTCGAGGCCATGTATTACAACGATAACCATTACAGTAGGCGCCACACACACACACACACACACACACACACACACATATATATATATATATATATATATGTGTGTGTGTGTGTGTGTGGTATAGATAGATAGATAGATAGATATTAGATAGATATTATATATATTATATACATACAAGGAATGTCAAAAATGTACCGAGAATTTTTGTACTTTTTGACACATCTTGTATTCTGAAAAAAAAATAACATTACATTCATTCTTCATTTCTATCTTGGTAAATATGACTTTAAACTTGGTACTTTTTGACACACCTTGTTTTCTAAAAAAATTAAAGAATGGAACGTTATATTTTTTAGAATACAAGGTGTTCAAAAAATACAAAAAATCTCGATACTTTTTTTACACGCCTCGTATATTAAATATTATATATATATATATATATATATCATATATATTGTCTTATATATATTATACATGTATATTATATATTATATAATATATATATATGTATTATATATGTATTATATTATATATTGTGTATTATACATTATATATATATATATTTATATATATATATATATATATATTATACATATTATATATTACATACATTATATATATATATATATATATATATATATATATATATATATATATATATATATATAATACGTTGTTACAACACAATCATCAGACTGGAGGTTGTAAGCTAAAATCATATATGGACGACAAGATCAACCATTGTATACTACAATGGTGGTTCTGATAGAAACAAAGTACAGTATTGCGCAGAACCGGAAATTATTAAAAGAAATGTCTGAATAACACTGGGGAACAAGCTTCAAAAAGTTTTTAGGTGCATCATTATATTACACCTGATTATATGGTATATTCATTCCATTGTATAAGAATATAACCTTCATTTCTTTCTTCCAGTTCTATTTTTTGAAGGAAACTGTTTTATTAAAGAAAAGGGCAATAATAATGATTTGTAGACTTCCATACTTGTAGCTGACCAGTTGTATGCATATCAGTTATGTTTGGATAGGTTTCTTTGTTTAATGGCATATAAACTTTCGTGGGTTATTTAATGCAAAAGCCACCCTTGAACAAGAACAGTTAGGTTAGTTTTGTTTTCGTTGTTTAATTGTATACCAACCTTTATGAATTATTTAATGCCAAAGCAATTCTTTTAGTAAAAGCATTATGTATGTTTGGTTTCTTTGTTTAATGCCATATCAACCTCGGTCAGTTACTTAATGCCAAAGTCATCCTTGTAAAAGAATAGTAGTCGTACTATTTAACCCATAACTGTAGGAATTAGGGATTCATACCCTTACCAAAGTCACTGGTGCGAAAATGAATGTAATAGCGCGACGATACTTCGAAATGTCTTACTACTATATCGCAGTTACTTAATGTCAAAGCCATCCTTGTAACAGAACAACAGGCGTAATATTTAACCCATTGTTGTGAGAATTAGGTGTTCATACACCAGGTTTATTGGTGCGAAAATGAATGTAATTGATCGACTGAAGTTCGAACTCGCTTACTGCAATATCGCAGTCCAGTACATTAGCCACTACGCCTTGGGATTCCACCATAACAGTTGGAGATATATCATATATTCGTTACCAGAGCTGATGAAGAACTAATAGTATATTTCGAATCACCGATCAAAAATTAATAAAAAAGGTCTATTATATCAGGCACCAAATTGTATATTCCATAATGATTGATGACTGGTTAGTTGATTGATTTTAACGGTATATCAACCCGTCTAGGGTTATGTCATGCCTAGTGGTTAGGAAGTAATATATGTTGTGTATCTATCTTTACACTTTTGTAGAAATTGGTTTTAACAATGTGTTAGCATCATTGGGTATATGTTATATGATATTGATTAGGTTCATGTCTATATTCTATGGTATAATTCATGTTTATATTCTATGGTATAGTTCATATTTATATTCTATATATTCTATAGTCTATAGTATAATTTTATTTTCTTCAAAAAGGAAAGAATGTGATTGATGGATGGGTTAACAAGCATGCAAATCGGAATTACTTAAATGTGTATTGGAATTATTAAGAATAATACGCAGAGGTTTGGTTAGTCTATAGTTTTGACGCCGTCAAGTCTCACTAAAATCACCGGTTATTTTTTGCCAAAGACAATTGTTTTATTCATTCATTCAATTCTTTTCAAAAGAAATTAAAAATAAAACTCATTTCTTTTCTCTAACATTGACTCAAACAGGAAATAACACTCTGGGTCAGAGTGGACCTGGGGGTAATCGAGATGAAGGACGACTCCACATTCCCCACTGGACACTAAGACCCTCAGCGATGGCCTTCAAGCAGATATATGGTAAAAAGGGTTGGGGGGCTTTCCGTAAGTGAAATGGGTGGGGACAATCATCTATATGCTAAGGCTGCTCAGTCACCAAGATTCCGCCCTCAAGTCATCTACAGAGATGCAGTCGGTGTATTCTATAGCTTCAACCGATATGGCAGATACGTAGAGGGACTAACGTGAATGGACTAATACTAAAGTGCTGAGACTAGTAATTTATAATATTAACATAACTACTAAATGAAAAAGATTTAGAGTAAAATATGGAAAATAAATTATGATTTAATCATTGAGGTTTTTTCCTTTGTGAAAATGCTGATTTTCTTAGAATAATGTCAACCTTTCAAAGAAACCAAAAAGAAATTCATCTTGAAATTCATCTTGAAATTCATCTTATCAGTGATGTGATTCTCGCATTAGAACGTTTAATTAATCAAAGTTTTATGCTGTTAGATTAGTATATTTTCATAATTTTATTTATCTATTCCAAAAATATTTTTTTTACAGTTTCTGATTTTTTGAATGAGTGATTAATAATTAGTTAATTGCTAATTACAAATTGACGAAGAACGTCAACTGCAATCCCCTGTACCATAAAAACTGCCAGATAAAAGTAAGCATGCAGAAAAGAGGAAAAACACCAGGAGATTGTTGGAGACACGCTATCTTAGTCTAATAATATATATTTACTCTAGTCTCATAATACCTATCTATAATCTCTAATAATAAATGCTAATGTCAGTGTGTCACATTTTTCAACTTTACTCTTTGAAGCAGTAGTCCAACATATCATACCATTTTGGAATCAGCTGGACTCTCTGGGCAAATTAAAAACATTCCAAGCCGAATCAAGACCCGCAATCCTAAAATTTTGGATTCCCAAGTTTTGATTATTGCGATGTCTATCAACATCATACGCGTTCACCTAGGTGATACTTCTAGTGTTGCTGCCGTCAAGTCTCACTAAAATCACTGGTTCCCGCTAGATCACCAAAGTTAAGCAGCGATAAGCCTATTCAATACTTAATTGGGTGTCCATTTAAGTAACAGATGTAAGCAACCTAAGTCCTTTAGTTATTAAAAATGACTTGATTTGATATTAAGGGCCTTAAATGACCCGAAAAGGGTTGATATGCCATAAAACAATAACAAAACCAACTAGTGTCTATTAAGCATAAGTTACGCGATCTTCCATAGCAAAAAAGAACTATGATTGCCTATCTAATGTTTTAAAATGTAAAGAGCTAGAGAAACGTCCAATCAAATGCATCTCCGGATTCTCTCCCTCCTATAAGAAGAAGAATCTAAGCAGATGGTGTTCCCTTTCTTCTTTTATACGCATTCGGCGCTCAATAATGGATTAAATCACATGAATGTTCTTCAATGTCTAAAATGTTTAAAAAAATTGAATATCCAAGCGCATGATATCAAAATATGGAGAAAGAAATGAACAAAAACATAAAAAGGATTATATGTAACGCCCCATCATACATATAATAATAATACACCAGGATAATACATCATACATATAATAATAATTTATCAGCAGCCGCCGTATATATATATTTTACCTATTGTTCACTGACACTCATTATTCTTAAACACACACCACACACACACACACACACACACACAGATAAATATATATATATATATATATATATATATATTTCATTTCATTTTTATGTGTGTGTTTAAGAATAACACACACACACACAGATATATATATTATATATATATATATTATATATATATATATATATTATATTTCATTTCATTTTTGTGTGCGTGTGTGTGTGTGTGTGTGTGTGTGTGTGTGTTTGCTGAAGAATGATGGTTAGAATGAAAAACAGGGACAGTGAGGATGATTTATTTATATTTGAAAAATATATTTTTAAATATATGTTCTATTCTATAAATCACTAATCAAAATCCTACTTTTTTAAATATAAATAAATCATCCTCATTTTCCCCATTCTTCTCTCACGCGCATCATCTTCAACATAATGTCGGATTCCTTTCCATTCTCTTCGATAACACACACACATAGTATATATATATATATAATATATATATATATATATATATATATATATATAGTTTCTGGTTAAAATAAAATATAACGGGATGACACTTTGTTAAGTTAAATATTGATCTGTATATAATTTAATTTATTAATTATTATACATCATAAACATCCTTGTATAAGTGGTTGCACTAAATAGAATCATCCCTTACTTGGATTACCTTATATATATATATATATATATATATATATATATAGTGCTGGTCGTCTTATTGATCATAGATTAACAGCTTGATACTCACACCAAGACAGAATCTGGTTTTGTGATAGTTTTTGTTTTATCGTCGTCCCTTTGTTTTAAACAGTATATATATATATATGTTGGATTATTTCAGGATATAAGGTGTGCTGGAATCGACCACTTAAACTTATAGATTCTGCGTGGAAACGTGGATTTAAGCCAGCCAATCAACAGCTTGAATAGATGATTAGTCATCTATTTAAACGCCGATCTCGAAGACCGTTCATTGGCACGTATTCGACATTGACGAACGGACCTGCAACCAAGGACCTTGCACAACCAAAGAATGTTAACCAACACTTAGGGACACCGAAGAACAACCAAAGGATTCTACCCAACACTAAGGGACACCGAGGAACAACCAACGGATTCTACCCAACCCTAATGGACACCGAGGAACAACCAAAGGATTCAACCCAACACGAAGGGACACCGAGAAACAACCGATGGTTTCTTCATTAAGGATCAGCCTCTGCCTAACACAAGGGATATCCACTGAAATGTGCTCCAACTTGAAGCCTAATAATGGCTACAAATATCGTAACAATGGGGTAATACGAATAAATACTACTAGTTTTTAAAATAAACAGCTTTAGATAGAGCGAAAAATATTTGAAATTAATATCCTTTTCTTTTGATGACTGTAATATAGTAGGTAGTTACCCTACCCGTTCGCCACGGGTAGGATGTGAAATGGTTGCAACTTTGAAATAATTCGTACGTTCTCTCGGATCCTAGTCCTTCCTTTGAGTCGTTTCTCCTTCTCTACACCCACGTCTTTCAGTTCCGGACTTTTTTTTACATACGTCCAAGTGACAGCAACAATGTACATTACCGCCGAACTCACGACTATCAAAATGACCAACACGAACTCCTTATATCCAGTTTTACTGTGGGCATAATTTGTATAGGCTCTGTCATAATCCCACAACGAACGAGACAAAACGAGACCACACCTTATAGTCGTAAAGTAAAGTCGTCGGATGGCCTAAAATCGGTATCAGCCAGAGGGCGGGGTAATCTATCCCCTTTTCATTAGCGCTAGACCTAGAGATTGTTTTTGGCATCTGAGGCAGGGTACCACACTTACCATCAGCTCATCACTTTACCGCAGATCCCTGAGCTACTCATACACTTATTTGGCGAGGGCCGGTATCGAGCCCGAAACCTTGTGATTTCTAGTCCGACACTCTACCGACTGAGCTAACACGTGGTGTAATAGTTAGTAAGATAGATTGGCAGACCATTGTTAGTGAGTTCGATTCTCACAAGCGACCCCATATTTTTGGATTTGTACCACATCTAAGCTCTTAGTAAATAACTAGAAATCCGCCTAATAATAGTGTCCACGCTCATTTTCAGTTACAAACTGACATGGCAAGCAGATGCGGATCGCGTGGGGTAAAGTCATATCGTTAACCGCTACAGGGGGTCGAACTCTCTATTCAGTAGTAATGGATCTGTGATATTAGCTTGCTAACCATTACACTATGATAGGATGTCCTATGAGTGTAATATAGTATTTATCCAACCCATTCACCAGGGGTAGGATGTGACACCAGGGCCAGATGTTTGGAGCATCTAGCAATGAACAAACTCTATTCGGTAGTAATTGATCTGCGATATTAGCTTGCTAACCATTACACTACGATGGGCCGCCCTGTGAGTTTAATACAGTATCTCATTGTGAAACATATTTTTTCTTTAACTGTGCTTCCAGACCAATTACTACAAGTTAATAAATTTTGTAGTTTTAACATGACCAATATTATATTTAACGAGTTTAAGCAGACAGTTGTTGCCTAAACCAAATAGTCAACCCTCTCCTTTTTTTCCCTATCTCTGACAAGCAAATAAAATCGTTGTCTTTGATGGCCTCTAATTATTGATACGGATTCATTTTGAATATTCCCTCTCTAATTAATTTTGATAATACAATTAAAACTGAATTTTAAAATTACTCTTTCTTTAACGATGTGACACCTAAAAGTCTCCAAAATTGATTTTAAAAAAATTAAGATAATAAATGAAAAAAAATTAATTAATTACTTTTAGGTTGAAATCAGCGAAAAAATTAGATCGATGTTATATGGACGTAAAATATTAAATTAATTCCAAATCTGTCTTCTCACTTATCCACGTGGCGGCTACATTTGTTATACAAATATCGAACTACTTAATGATCTAAACAAATAGGTGTAATATTATATAACATCTCATTATAATGGAGATTGCTGTTTTTTTTTGTCTGTAACCGAAACTATATTACTACTTAAGGCACATTCCTTTAGTTATTTACGTCACATTCTCCATGATTTTATGTTTATTTAAACCTCAAATATATATAAAATAGTTTTACATCATTAATACTGCTGACCATATCTACATACTAATGACATGCAGTTGTGTTTATATATAGAACAAAATAGTGGTTTACAATGTGAACGGGAAGGCTAATTTATATATTGACATAAAAAATTGATTTTAATAAATATGTGCTTGGCATTATTGATTTCTAATTGTTTGGTTTTATCTTAATGAATAAGAGCAAACATCCTGTTGATGAATCTTAAAAGAAATCCATTAACAAGAAGAAAGACCTGTTATTCTATTCTTACTTCCTATTTTAACTAAATAGTTAAATTAGGAAAATTTAGCAATGAAAGATGGGATATATGGAAGAGTAAGTTTCAGTTGTACTATTTTTTGATTAAACCCCTCTGTTTCAAATCTTTTTATCTACATACTTATTTGGTTTTATCAGTCTATCTAATTTAATATAATATTTTATTACATTAAATCACCTTATCCCAGCAAGAAGACCAGACCTAGTGTTGATCAACAAAAAAGAAAGAACTTGTCAACTGGTGGATTTTGCAGTTCCAGCAGATCACAGGGTGAAGCTAAAGGAAAATGAAAAATGGACAAATATCTGGACCTTGCCAGAGAACTGAAAAAGTTATGGAATATGAAAGTCAAAGTGATACCAATTGTAGTTGGTGCACTTGGAACGGTTCCAAAAGGATTGGAAAAGGGTTAGGAAAGTCTGGAAATCAGAGGAAGGATTGATACCATCCAGAACACTGCACTGTTGCAATCTGCCAGAATACTCAGAATAGTGCTTGAGACCTGAGGAGACATGCTGTCACTCAGACTCCAGTGAAAGACCATCAGCTAACGCTGATGTGAAAACCAAAAAGGAGTAAATAATAATAATAATAATAATAATAATAATAATAATAATAATAACACAACATTAAATTAAATTTGGTATTTCAAACAACTTACTGTTCCAAGACATCCTAAACTACACATAATTTTGATGATACTAAATTCTGACTATTTATACTTTCTCATATTTTAATCTATGCTGTTTCTGAGAAATACATCTTACTTTTACCGTTTTGGGGCGTCTTTGCTTATACCAATCACATTCTTAATTTTCAAAAATGGACGCTGTGCAAAATTCGGACGTGAACCTTTCTACGTATACAATTTCCCAATTCCCTTTATTAAAAAAAAATCCATCAGTGTTCAGACAACAATGTTTCCATCTTAATGTCCCGATGAAGGTTTATTAAAAAACCGAAACGTTTTAACGTCGACTCCACTAACAAGAATAAATCTTTTTTTAATACTTTGTTTTTCTATTTTCTACAAAGACATAAAATGTAAATAGGGAGTCTTTCTGAAAAATTGATATCATTTCATTATCTATTAACTTGTTCTCGTTCAAATGATGACAGCATTTGTAGAAACAACTAGAAGTTCTATTCTTAATGTTTTATATCTTTTTTCTTTCCAGGTGTAGGAATGACATTCACTGGAAAGAAAAAGACATTTAAGCATTAAACAGAATTTCAAATTGTTTCTAACATTTTGTTAAAATTTGAGAATTTACAAACTGATATAAGATGGGAATGTTCTTTTAATATG
>CM042145.1:82797655-82810155 GCA_023376005.1 Doryteuthis pealeii
CAATACAATGTAGAGCATAAATTTATTTAAGAATGGAAATGAGTAACCTACTCGAGTTTCATCGATAGATTCTTCAGGGTTACTTTAAATTAATCGAGTTTACGATTAATCTTTGGTGTTATAACATGCCCGTTGGAATGGACTTCTATTAAATTTAAGTCCCATTCCAACGGGCATGTTTATAACACCAAAGATTAATCGTAAACTCGATTAATTTAAAAGTAACCCTGAAGAATCTATCGATGAAACTCGAGTAGGTTACTCATTTCCATTCTTAAATATATATATATATATATATATATTATATATATATGTGTGTGTGTGTGTGTGTGTGTGTGTATTGAAGAGAAATATTTTTCATATCGACTTCTTTGACTTTTTTCTCATTATTTTACACCAGAAAAAAAAGATAGCTTCTTTCGATATGGTTGAATTATTTATTCTTGTTTACCTTTTTGATGTCTGAAATGTGAGAAACTCATACGTTAAAAGATGATCTTTGATGAATAGTAATGGGTAACTCACCTAAAAAAAAAGAAATGCCGCATCTCATTCACTAGCTGCTTAAAAATAACGGTCATAAAACAGTTGGATAACAGATGGTTAGCGGGTGGATAGCGCGTTGAAAATGCATTGAATAAACGAAAATAAATCCGGATGTCTTTAAACCAGAAGTAAACTTCAAAAAGACTGTTATTAATATGTGTACTGGTTGGCAAAACTTAGAGTTGTTCAGTACATTATATTCAACTGGGCAACTACAGTGAGTGCATACGTTACAAATCGAAAAGCAAGAGATAGATATTTGATTATCGGGAGAAAAAAAAAGAAAACAAGACAAGTACATACAGTGCTCATCTCTTGGCAAAATTCATAATTGGTTTGGAAAAAGATGTAGCTTATTCATCAATGACTTCTATCGTCAGACGGGGGAGAAGAAACACAAAAAGACAACTCGCCTTAAATGTTAGGACCTCTATTCTTTATTCGTAACTCCAGCCCGAGAAGGACGAGTCGACATAGTTCACCATCCCGCCCGATGGGCTAAGTGTACCTAAAATGGTATGCTTGACGATACATTAATGATATATATATATATATATATATATATATATATATATATATATATATATTACCAGTCATCCACAGACACGTGTTTCTATGTTTACGTCTCATCAGTACGGCTCGACTTTTTTAACAGCTATCTCTAGCCGGGAGCGAAACCCAACAGGATTTTCGTCTGTCAAGCTCCTTACCCTCACGGCTATCGTGAACTGTCAGTCAGGGACGAACAATTAATTGATTCAAACTTACAGGGTGTATGTTTTTACAATCACCAGAGAACTCAAGTCTGTAAACAACGGGAGAGATTTACGCCAAACGGTGAAAGACCAACTAATGCCCCCACAGTGCTCTACCAAGAAATTAGGAGCATATATATATATATATATATATATATATATATATATATATATATATATATATATAACTTTATGCTTTACTTTATTACTTATATATATATATATATATATATATATATATGCCTGACTTACTGTCAAATCATGATTGACATGGAGCTCATACGTGACCACTACTTGCCCCCATTGACATCCCCCTCGGTATCCTGACAATAAATGGTGCGCGAATCACTCTCTCTCTCTGTCTGTCTGTCTGTGTGTCTGTCTCTCTCTCTCTCTCTCTCTCTATATATATATATATATATATATATGTATATATATATGTGTGTGTGGTGTGTCTGTGTGTGTATGTGTGTGTGTGAGAGTAGAGAGAGAGAGAGAGAGAGAGAGAGAGAGAGGGAGAGAGCGTGAGAGAGAAATGGAAATATATCTGGCATTTAGTAAGTATAGAATAGTTTGGTATTTCTTCGTCGTCGGCCGTCCTAGCAAACTGTTCCGTGCCAAGTTTGTAAATAAGCTTGGCACATGCACGAATTTTAAAGCAGAAATGAAAACATATTCATCATATTTAGTTTATAACAATAAAAATGCTCTTAGTGTGCAGAGCATTGAACACCCATGTGCAAATTAATTGAAACAACCACTTTAGTTTCCTTTTATAACCGTACATTCAGGTTTAGACCCACTGGGCTGAAAGGGTAAAATCGATTTCTATTTTTCCTCAGATTAGGTAATTTGTATTGGTATGCAGTGATATGAATCTATTTTCATGTTGTATGATGAAATTTGTTTGGACTTGAAAAATATTGCATCATCCGTGAGTGCATCAGATTTTTATCACGCCCAGACACTATTGTCTCGACTGTCCATTAGTTTTCCTACGCCTATTGTCTGCGATGGACGATGCTCCTAGGAAGCATAGGAAATTGTAACGCTACACGAACACAGCGTCAAGCCTTAAGTGGATATGATAATAACAGAATTATTCGTTTTGTTTCAGATTTGTGGGGAATTAGTTTCGTAATTTTGGGTAGAAGATGAAAATTCAAATGTCGGTTCCTACAAATTCAACAAACGATAATACGGAAATGCGGTTTCCGTAGAAAACAAAAGAAAAAAACAATTCATATATGAAAATCAACTTTATATACAATATATACAATTTGAATTGTCAATGTTTCTTTAATTGGAGAGCATATCAGGGACCAAGGGAGTCTCTGATATCTTAAAAGAACGAGAAGTAAGAAAGAAGCCAAGTCGACCACTGGCGATCTTGCAGGGGTGAGCGGACGAAGATCTAATCTTTACCAATGAAAGAAGTAATTTATACTCCAATCTATAACACCAGAGATAACGGAGGGAGAGTCCGCCGAGAAACGTGAAATCATCTATATTGCACTCCTTACGAATCCCTATCACGGGAAAATTCGTCTACTCTTCAATTCAGCAAGCCAGATAGAATTATCGAATTCTGTCGGGAATGTTAGAGCACCCCAAGTTATGGACTGACACCCTTGCCAATAGTCAACCTTGAGGGAAGAATTATTGAATTCCTCGACGACCCTGGATATTTCTGTCCCAGCAAGTAGTAAGAGCTAAGTACTAATTTGATAATTTCACTAATTTGATGGCAAAGACAAAATATATCTCATTAAAAAATTCACTCGTGGTCAACATTTACTTTTTTAGGCTGGAATATAATTAAAAAAAAAATATTTCAGCTTCATCTTAAACTAACGACAAAAATGAAGACCAGTATATGACTGTAGGTAATGTGAGTTCGAGCTGCGTATATTTTTGTTTATGTTTGTGACTGCTAGTGTCCGTTTTTAGTATCAACATGTATGTGTCAAAATTCTAGCAGTTTTGTAAATCAAAAGTACGGGAGTGAGTTTGTTTCGAGTTGAGAGGGAGAGAGAAAAAATGAAACGCAAAAGAGACGGACCTGATGAAGGCGTTTGTCGTGTCTCTGGAGAGTGTCCACTCTCCACCTGAATATTTCAACTGTTGGGTCTTTTTTATAATTTTTTTGTCATGTATATTTAGTCCAAATTTAATATTAACTGATTTCAGGATGTATGTAAAAATTCCATAATCAAATATTTGTATTACTTACATAATTCGTAAACTGTTGCCTTGGGATTATTTACATTCTAGCTATTTTCTAAAGTATTTATAAAACTATTTTTCTTTCTGTTCTCTTTTGCTTATACAATTCCAAACTTAAATCATAATATACAATATATATAATATAATATACATAATATACAATTGTAATTGTGTAAGGAAACTTAATTAATTTATTCAACGTTCACGTAAAAATGTAGGAGTTAATCCAATAGACTACATGTCTGACTTTTCATTTCCTTATATGGACAAATTCGTCTCGCCTTTATCTCTGCGTATCTGTCAACTTCCTTCGAGACGCTCGCAGCTCTACATTTTCAAAGATATAATTTTTTGTTGCTCAAAATTTTAACGAAAAAAAAAAGAAAAATATAAGCTGCAGACTGTAATATGGTAAGTGTTTTCCTGACCTCTCGCCAGGCTGGATTGACACAAGGACTTTTTAACGTGGAGAGCCACGCACAAACCAAAGCCAATACAGTGACTTGCAGAAGGTGTGTGATCCTGTCGGTATTCTCCTTTTTGGGTGCCTTAGGCACCGGATAATAAATCTGGCTCTGACCCTTTTATACGAGGGTGTCGGGTGCTGACTGGTGGGCGGCCTCATGGGATCAAGCGATTTTATATATACGGATGGGCTAAAATATTTCTAAGAGTAAATATATCTTTTCTTTGAAATAATATTTCACGTATTTAAAAAAAAAAATTTTTAGACCGCTCCAGGGGGTAATTGTAACATTGGCAATTTAGAGAGTGGAGTTAGTCTGTGACCACGTTTCTGACTTTTTTGTTCCTAATATGAACAATTTTATCTCGTTGTCATGTTTTCATTTCGTCTTTGTCTCTGCGTGACAGTCAACCTTCTTCAAGACACATGCAGCTCAACATTTTGGTCTTTGCTGGTCTCCAACAATTTTCCTTTGTGAAAGGAGGTGCGCCCGGTCTTTGTTCAAACAAACAGACAAACATTCTCTTTCTTTTATATATAAACAACATGTCTGTTATTTACTAAACTTAGGCTAGTTTGGCACAAGGATAGATGCATAGAGCACGAATAATAGAACAAATAATTGTCAGTTAATCTGACTAGCTAAAAATAAAATAAGCAGAGATGCAATCATAGGCACCTAGTGAGGACCAAACTTCTTAAATAGTAGTGATCGATATGTGAGACTAACTTGCCAATAAAGATGAGGCGACCAAATACCCATTTTAGCTTAGTTTGGCACAAGGTCAGAAGTATGGGGCACTTAATGATAATATAGTTCCCAATTAATGGTCTTCTGGTCTAGTTCGATGGTCAGCTAATCTACTAAGATGATCATCACATTACACATAAAGATCTAGCATTGCATATTATGCATGGTTGCTCAAAATGTTAACGAAAAATGATGCAGAATGTAATAAAATTTAATTTTAAAATAAAATAGTCGCATGGAGTGCATAGACAAATGATAAAAATCTCATCTCGTTGTCATCTCTTCAGCTCGTCTTTGTCTCTTTGTCTTAGCCAACTTTATCCGAGACGCCCACAGCACAAACTTTAAACCAATGTCAGACATTCAGGAACTTTTTTGGATGCGTACAAAATAAAATCGTTATCTCATGGACAAACTCCAAAAAATAACGAACAAATTGTGATAAAGATTTTTTTATCATTTTTACGGCAGTTTTACAACAGTCTATTGGGTTTTATTGCAAATATGATGCGGTCACTTCTTGTTGTAATATTTTCAAACATTTAGCCAACCTCTCCCCATGGACAGAATGCGACACGAGATCAATCTTTAGCAAAGTTTTACAATTGGTTTGTATCTAGAGTTTTTTTTCTCCTAGACTGGTTTAGAAAGCCAGGTTAAAGAGTTCAACCTGTCTTACTATTTACCCATAGCTAAAGTTAGAAGAGATTGATTCATGACTTTTTTGGGTCATTAGTGATAAGATAAACGCAAATGGTTTCATCTAGGATTTGAATTATTGTCATCGAGTCTATTTTTGTGTCCTGGGTATTGCAGTGGGATTCCAAGTAGTGTCCAGTTGGTAGACAAGAGGAAAGTGGATGTAACTCAAATACAGATCCCAACAGTTCTAAGAATGCAGAATGGTGGACATTTATCTAACACATGTCCACACTGAAACCATCAGCCAATCAGAACTCTGGGAATGAGATCACCCAATACAATTATGGACTAATCCAGCGTACTATAAGTACCAATGGTTCTAAGCACAATTTTTTTTTGGCTCAGTTAGTGATTGCTATCAACTCGGCAGGACACAAAGTCTCTGAATGTTAAACTGCATCTAGTGGTAGGTTCTGATTCTGAAACTCTGGGGAGTGTGGGGTATACCTTCATTGCCATTGGTCCCAGGTATTCTCTGACATGGAGTGTAAGTACCTGCTAGGATCCCATCTATGTGCTGAATAAATAAGAAATGTGTTATAAAAATGTGTTTAAAAAAGATTGAATAGCCAACAAGAACGAATAACAAAAATCTTTAACATAAAATAAACCAAGGGTTGACATGCAGTTAAATCAAAGCAAACAAACTACCAACCAACCAATCAAAAGCATCCATAAGAAAAACAAAAACCGGTGCCCCATTTTCTTCTTGTGTCCTAACTGATCCTTATTTTTCAAGGGTTAAAGCAGCCTGAAAGCGACGTTGTATTCTTAGCTTTTTAAAGGCGAGGTGATCTTGGTTCTAGGGGTTTCCAATATCAGGGCGGTACATATTGCATAAAAGAGACGGGGGTCCTGAAGTAGTTTGATGCTTTCCTCTGTCTAGACAGGAGTATTTTCCCTCTTTAGACTAAATGTGTGGCGTCCCACCGTGGTGTAATTGTTAGCAAGCCTGTCTCGCAGATACATTACCACTGAATAGCAATTCGATCTTCGCTTGATGCCCCATACTTGTGACCTAATGTCACGTTTTACCCGTAGCAAACGGGTTGGGTAAATATTTACCGACTCCGCCTTTTTCAGTCTGGCCACGCGATTGAGATGGTGCCATGCAGTCTCTTCTGTATTGTTATTTTCAGTTCTGGGACATTAACATCTTTTTTACGTAGTCTCACCGGTTAACAGGCGACCTTGGCATACCGTTCTCCATTTCCGTAAACTATGTTTATAAAACCAGCTGCTGCTCTCCATAAGAGGCAGGATTGCAGAGTAGGTACACACACGCATAAATACACATACACACACACACACACACACACACACACACATACACCACAAATACATAGATACAGACACAGACGCAGATACACACACACACACACACACACACACACACATATATATATATATATATATATATATATATATATATAATTGTAAGTGTGGAGGCCCGTGATTAATGGTTACCGTTGTAGGAAATGGACACGGCAAGATGATTCCAAATTCTTGACGAGGCTGTTTGCATTTCCCATAGCGCTAATACTTTTCGGAAAGGTAGAAATCCAACTATTCTCCACTTGAATATATATATATATATACACGACTCGTGTTTAATTCTTGGACGAGGCTGTTTGTATTTTATATAGCACTAATACCTTTAGGAAATAGTATGAATTAAACTATTCTCCCTGAAGCTACGTAATAGAAATTAGACAAACAGTCTAGGAGAAGGAAAACTCTGAATTCAAACCTATTAAATGCTATTTAAGAAATTAACCCTGTGTCGCATCCTACGCATGCGGGTTGGGTGGTACTATATATATATATATATATATATATATATATATATATTATACCCACATACACATACACACACACACACACACACACACACATATATATATATATATATATATGTGTGTGTTATAACCATTTCCCAGTCATTAAAAATTAGTCGTAAAAATAAAATTGCACAATACTAACATGTAACTACTCATTCTCTACTATAGACTCTTTCTATATGTGGACAATTCTCTCATACAACTCTGTATGAGCTCTTTCTTACATCTCCTGTTATGTTTGTGTATATCCCGATGTCGCACGGCATCTATGACAATTTTTTCTATTATTATTTTATATTGTACCAAAGATTTTTTTATAGCATTCTTGGATTCCTTGGGCGAAATGCTTTCATAACCCAATTTTAAATAGAAGGGAAGCTCTAGAACTCATTTTATAGACAAAAATAGATTACAAAAAGACGCCATTTTTAGCGATCCCTTCAAATTTAGAGAGTTAAAAATCGACATAACTCCGCCAATTTTTGGAATTGAAAGCCCAAATTTAAGGGATTATCTAACTTTAACATAGTTCACATCTGTACAAAATTTTAGAAAATGTTAAGGGGATGGTTTACATAACCTGGTTGATTTGACATGGAATTACCCTTTTATGAAAACCAGTATGCAAATTATTCACACGAATATGCAATGTAAACCTTCAATGTAAACCTTCATTTCTTTGTGACTCATTAGGATTAACTTTAATATATATATATATATATATATATATATATATATATATATATATATATATTGATTAGCACATTAATTTTTAGAATGTGTATTAATGGATGTTTCGTTAATGGTACTTTTTATCACTAGGAAACCATTTAGTTGACAATAGAGACAACGTTATTCTTCGAAGATGTTAAGGAAGTTTTCGGTATAACAGATACAATAAACTCTACTGAGCTGCTGTGGTACGAGCCAAGTCAGTCTACAACTGAATATAACAATAAATATGCCATAGAATGTATCTAAATATGGCAATTCGAATGAGATGTCTCCTGGAATTGGCACTTCATCAATGAAACGTCGACTTTATTAATTCCGACTCATAGAATCTTCTGCTTTGACCCCCCACTTTCACGTGTTCTACTGGAATCTGTTCATCTATTTCATGATTTCTCGCCGATATCATTCTAATAAATATTTTCCCTATATCAGTATCATATATATATATATATATATATATATATATATATATATATATATATATATATATATATATATAGAGAGTTTCATAATTTGCTTGAAGCATTGTGTATGTATTGGTTAGGAGGTTGATTTAGAAGGCTATCACAATGCAGTTTGGAATAAATAAAAAAAATAATACGGTAACAATGGTGTTGTGTGTTGACCTGTATTTTTTATTATTTATTGAATTTTCGAGGTAATACCTCTTTATCAAAAGAATTGAACTGAAGCAGTACAGCTATGGCATTTCTTCCTAAATTAATTTTTATTTTTGAAAATGACGTTATTTTTTAAATAACTGTATTCCCGTGTGAGAGTGAATGCGTTTATTTTTATATTTTTTTTTGTACGTGTGCGTATGTTGTAATGCGCGTGACATTGAAAATGCGTGTTGGTTGTGACGTTAAGACTGTATCCTAGCGCGGGATTTTGTACGTGGGTATGTGCGAATGAAAAAGTGTATTTGTGTTTAGTGACGTTTCCTGTTGGATTTTACATCAATTTAATCATTTAATATTATTAATATTATTATTATTATTAATATTACATATTTATTTGTTTTATTACTTATTTATATCTAATTCAATTTACCTTTTTTATTATATAATATTTTAAATATATATATATATATATATATATATATATATTTAATTTATAATTTATATTATATATATTATATATATATATATTCCATTTTTCATTTATAAAGGTGTGTTTATTATTGTTGTTGTTTTAATATTAGTGTTATTATTATTATTATTGTCATTATTATTACTTTTACTATGATTATAATTTTATAGTAATTATAGGCATTTTAGAATGTTGGTGCTATTATCAAAGTTTATTTTTTAGTTTTGGATTTTTGTGTCTAATATGCAGTACTTCTCAGATTTTTAGTCGTTGTTTACATGATTGTGTTTCTATAATGGTAGTGTTATCGTTAATATTTTCCGGAATTTATTATTGGGACAAGAGTGTGATTTTAGATGTTGGGCTATTGAGCTATTGTCTGTAAGGTGCATTGTAAGCCATCTGGAAAGGGTAGTTGTGATTACACCAATGTATATATATATATATATATATATATATATATATATATATATATATATATATGTGTGTGTGTGTGTGTGTGTGTGTGTGTTGTGTAGAATTAAACAAAATACACTTCTGTTTAACAATTTTATTTTTGATCTTTTCTAGTTTTCTGGCCAACTTTTTAAATATTTGGGTGGAATACGTGGATAAGTCCGCCAAAGTTCAGGTCCCGAGTACTTTCGGCACTTCGAAGTGCCATCATCAGGGTTGTTGTGTTCCAGTTTTTTTTTTTAATTATATTAATGTGGAGGCTGGAAGGAGAATGATTGATGAGAAAGGTGTTATTTATTTATTGGTGTCATTTATTTATTGATTATAGTGTACAATACATTTAAGGTGCGATTGTTACCATTGGTTTCAAAGCAGTGAGTTAGCCACTTATCGTCAAGACAACGCGCCCGTTTTATTAAAACCGGTATGTGAGCGCCTTGACTTGAGGATAATTTGTTACGTCGCTGCTTTGAAAACAATGGTAACAATCGCACATTAAATGTGTTGAAGTCTATAATATATATATATATATATATAATATATATATATATATATATATATTATATACTGATGTCAAAATAAAATTGCACCCCTCTTTTAACTATTTCAAACGTAGAGGTAATGCAGCTAAATCACAGTAAATAATCACACATACAGACCAACACGGGCTCTTAATAGACGGTGTGTCACGAGTACCCAGAAGCTATATTAACACACTGTATAATACTGACTCAGAATTATGCTGAAGATCGTTCAGGTGAAACCTCGGTAGATAGAGTATTGGCAGCAATTTATCGTCAATATATCTCACCCTTTTTTTCTTCAAGCTTGTAATTATATCTTTAGTTATAGATTTTCAATGCTGTGGAGTTCAGTAGGAAATGATATCTAATAATACTCATTTCAATTGTATAATGTTCCACTACATATGATAGAATTGGGCAAATTTAAGAAACGAACAGATTAAAAACTGTAACAGTGTAAACATATTAAGATGATTTCAGAAATTATGGTAATAAAAAAAAAATTAAGGGTGGCATTTTTGGGTACTATGAGATGAATGACTTAACATAATTTTCTCTCTCTCTCTCTCTCTCTCTCTCTCGCTCTCTCTCTCTCTATATATATATATATATATATATATATATATATATATATATATATATATATATATATATTCTACAGGACTCTTTGAGAAAAGGTGGAGGTCCACCATAAATATCAGTACGAATAAATAAGATTTAAAAACATCATAATAATATTTTGATCATTATTCATTATCTTCTATTTTTTCATGCTTCTAATAAACGCAAAGTTTTCCAACACCCATCAACACACACACACACACACACACACACACACACACACACACACACACACACACACCACATGCGTGCATATATATATATATATATATATATATATATATATATATATATATATATATATTACAACATATCGCACATAGTCAATTTCTTAAACGGAGCCCAATAGGTTTGAATTCAGAGTTTTACTTCTTCCAGACTGGTTGCCTCACCAAGGTTAAAGATCCCAGTCTGTCCTACTATTTACCCATTCGGCTGGACGGGGAATAGTTGGATGGATATTTTTCCCAACAGCCTCTTTCCGAATTTGAACTCGTGTCACCGAGTAAATTTCTTAAGACCATAATCATTACACAATACCGCTCCATTGATGTGTATATATTATATAATATATATATATATATATATATATATATATATATATATATTAATAATGGAGATTCGCTTCCGGTTTTTGTCTGTAACAAAAACTACGTCACTGCTTACGTCACACTACCTAAAATTGTCCTAAAATAGAATACATTTGAGCATACAATGTTAGAGAGTCCTCATTGTTTTTTAAGCAAGTTTTAATAAATACATACCTGGTATTATCTATCTATATATAGTTTGTTTTATTTCAATATATATTTAAAGTTATCAGAACTAAGTTTCCATTTCAATTTTTTTTGTTTTTTACTTTTTTAATAAATTTATTTTATTTTTTATTCCTTTAATAAATTTATTTTATTTTTTACTCCTTTAATAAATTTAATGATTTTACTTTATTTATGATACAAACTCTCTGATATTAAATTTTCAACTCCCATCCCCTCAGACAATATTTATTACGTCGCCCAGAGGGCGTTTTTTTATTTTGCTTGTTGTATTAATATTGTATATGTTCTAGTCACAGATTCTCTTCTTTTAAGGTTGATATAAGAAAATAGTCGAAAAGAAATATGCCAACAAATAAATAAATAAACAAATAAGAGCAGCAAGTACCTGGTACACCAGATAAGAATATTTTATAAATACAAAATATATGACGTGAAGAAGAGCTGCAATCTATTTAAGATATATAGGTTGTCAGGAGGCGCGTGGTCTAATGGCTAGAGTCTAAGGAAATGGACCCGTCAACCCAAGTTCAATTCCTGAACAAAGCTGTTCACATGGCGCTAATACCTTTGGGGAAGGTATGAATCAAGTTCTCCCTCCAGCTATGGGTAGATAACAGGGCAGACTGAGATTTTTAACCATGGCTAGGTAACCAGTCTAGGAGAAGGAACACTCTGAATTCAAACCTGTTAAACTCCGCTTGTGGCGCATCCTGCTCGTGCGGAGGGGTTGGTACATATATATATATATATATATATATATATAGATTATCAGTTAATCATTCTAGAACATTCTTTGAACGGATGTAAATAGTTGACGCTAAGTTATTTTTACAGATGTAATTACAATGGGCCTTATAATCTATTATTTTCTGAACGTAAATGTTTTGATATTATGTAAAAAGCATACTTGTTTATCAGTACAGAACTTCCTTAGAGGATACGGCTTATTTGTTTATTTTTTGTTTTTGTTTTTTTTTCTTTCATTTACCTTCAAAAATAAATTGAA
>CM042145.1:82820155-82856287 GCA_023376005.1 Doryteuthis pealeii
TTCTTCTTCTTCTTCTTCTTCTTCTTCTTCTTCTTCTTCTTTCTTCTTCTTCTTCTTCTTCCTTTCTTTCTTCTTTTTCTTCTTCTTCTTTTCTTCTTCTTCTTCTTCTTCTTCTCTTCTTCTTCTTCTTTCTTCTTCTTTCTTCTTCTTCTTCTCTTCTTCTGTCTTTTTATCTGTCTTTTTCTTTTTTGTCTTTTCTTTCTGTCTTTTTCTGTCTTCTTCTTTGTCTTTTCTTCTTCTTCTCCTTTTGTCATTTCCTTCTGTCTTTTCCTTCTTCTTCTTCTTTCTTCTTCTTCTTCTTCTTCTTCTTCTTCTTCTTCTTCTTCTCTTTCTTCTTTCCAGCTTTCTATCTCTCTTTCTTTCTTTCCCGCATATTTATATTATTCTATCTAATACTAATAATTTATGCCCAAATTATATTGGGCCGGTTTAGCTGAGTCGGTAGAGCACCCGACTTGGTAATCGCACGGTTCTGAGTTCGATATCGATCCCCGCCAATTCAGCGTATGAGCAGCACAGATTGGGTAATCTGATCTGTGCGGTAAAAAGGGGAACTTATAATAGGCGTGGCACTCCACCTCAGCAAAAACAATCCCCTTGGTCTAGTTCTAGCGAAAAGGGGATAGACACCCTTGCTGATACCGACAATAGGCTACTTCGCCAACTTTACTTACTTTATATGGTTTTAAGTATTCCTATCTAATACAAGTAATTTGTACACAGATATATGGTTTTAAGTATTCCTATCTAATACAAGTAATTTGGACACATATATATGGTTTGAAGTATTTCTATCTAATACTAATAACTAATATTTAATACACAATTATACGGTTTTGAGTAACTATTCTATTCAATGATAATTGTTTGTACACGGTGATATCGTTTCAATTATTCTATTCAAATCAACTAATGTGCACATACTTGTATGATTTCAATAATTCCCATCCAATACGAATAATTTTGAAACATACCATTTGAGTCATAGATGGGAGCCGACCTGGTACTAACACCCAGGTTAGCATAGACCTGGGAGTGATGCCACTGAAGAGGTGGCTGTACACACGATATAGCCTCACATATACAAACAAAAACTCTTAAGATCTTAAGAAATAACTGTACAAAAAGAAACATAACTTTACAAAGAACGCAATTCCCTAACATCTAAGCATAACATAAATCTAGACGGTTGACATGCCTTTAATACCAACCAACCAATTAATCAATCAATAGAAAAATAGATAGATATCAGAAAGTTGGGTCCTGGGAATGACGTTAAACTCATCTGATGGTGAGGTTCCAGTGTTGGAGGTTTGGGGAATGTGAAGCACCCCTTTATCACCATTGGTCCCTGGTCCACTCTGACCCGGAGTGGTAGTACCTGTTAGGGTCCCAATCTATGGGTTAAATAGAAAAATGTATTTATAAAAAAAATTGTATTATCCATTAATTGATTTATTTCAAAACTTTATTGGGATTAAATGACCCACTGAATGTTGATATGCCCGTAAAACAAAACAAACCAAACCAAACCAAATCAGAAAGTGGTCAGAAAATCCGACGGAATGACAGAACAGTATATCCACTTGTGATGTATGGACGAAGGTTGTGTAATGATTTCTGCAGTGGTAAATGGCACGGTGAAACGAATTCAAATCCTGGACTATGCAGTTTTCATTTCACATAGCACTAATTTTCTTGGGAAAGGTATAAATCCAACTATTTTCCCTCTCGCTATAGGCAAATGCTATGGTGATTCACGCCATGAGTGTTACGCAGACAGGAGTCAAAAAGAGAAAACGCATGAACTCGACTTATAATTTCAAATAACTTGTATTATTATACACAAAATAAATTAGATTACTTGCAAACGAAGGTTTTGTCTGCAGGAATGATAATTATATAAATATAATACAGTCCACTTAACTGAATGTCCTGAGTTAAGGGAATTAAGGAAGTACCAAACTACGGCTCTCTGTTCCTCTCAGATGAATATAAGGGACGCCGTTATTCTCGTCCGACTTCTGCGAGGGTTAGATCAGAAAAGATAAATTGCTCTCTTTGATTTTGCCACTAAAGAATACCGGCCTGTGATTGGTTGGTTAAAAGAGAAGCTCGTAGATCAAGGATTGACAAGCCTACCTCAGATATGTTTAATAATACTAGAGCAGACTGGGCTCTAACCTTGGTATAGCCACCGGTCTAGAAGAAGGAAAATTCATTCTACTCACACAGAGGATTAGTAAATGTGTATATATACTTGTGATGTTCTTGCGCCTTCGTATATAAGTAGCGACGTTCTAGTGATCACCTCTCGCACGTACAAAAAGGCAGCCTCGTCTCCATCTCGTTACAAACGACTATTCACTTCAGCCAGTCAGTCAGTTTCTGACAACGACTCTAATAGCTTCAACACTAACTCCATCAAATAAGACTTACAGCAGGAATTGTTAGAGTATCGACAACAGCCAAAAGTAAGCAGAGCGACAACAATGGAATAACGATTAGTGAAAAACGGCAATAACCTTCAAAACTAATGCAGACTGACATGAGCAGGAGGGAAAACGATGATGGGGATGGTTAAGACAGGTATTGAGGAGGAAAAGAAAAAGACGATGATGAAAAAAGAACGTATGATAGGAAACGTGCGAGAGCAATACAAGATAAGGTTAGACGAATAAACGAGAATACACAAAGCAGACGAGACGTAAGCTGAGGAAGAGAGATGAGGAAGACAAATAGAAAGAGGGATGGTTAGGACAGGTATTGAGGAGGAAAACAAAAAGATGATGAAAAAAGAACGTATGATAGGAAGACGTGCGAGAGCAATACAAGATAAGGTTAGACGAATAAACGAGAATACACAAAGCAGACGAGACGTAAACCAAGGAAGAGAGAAGAGGAAGACAAATAGAAAGAAGGATGGTTAGGACAGGTATTGAGGAGGAAAAGATGATGAACAAAGAATGCATGATAGGAAGACGAGAGAGAGAGCAATACAAGATAAGGTTAGACGAATAAATGAGAATAGACAAAGTAGATAGGATGTAAGCCGGGGAAGATAGAAAGGAAATAAGAGCGAAAGAAAAATAGAAAGAGTGAACAGGTATTGAGGAGGAAAAAAAGATGATGAAAAAGAACGTATCTTAGGAAGAGGTGAGAGAACAATACAGGATAAGGTTAGACGAATAAACGATAATAGACAAAGCAGACGAGAAGTAAGCCGATGAAGAGAGAAAAGGAAGAAGAGCGAAAGACAAATAGACAGACGGCGACAAAGGAAGGTAAGAGATTCATAAGAGACAAATCAGTGTTACACAAAGATGTATTGGTTGGTGTCTCTTAGTGAGAAGGAGAAGATGATGATAAAAGAACGTATGATAGAAAGATTATGAGAGAACAATACAGGATAAGGTTAGAATAAATGAGAATAGACAAAGCAGGCGAGATGTAAGAGAGAAAAGGATGAAGAGAGAAAGAGAAATAGAAAGAGGGGAACAAAGAAAGGTAAGAGATTCATAAGAGGCAAATCAGTGTTACAGGAAGAGGTATTGGTTGGTGTCTCTTCGTGCGTGTATTCTTGAAATGTTACGAGATAAGACTGGATACTGTCTTTCTCATCGCGGCATCTGACTAGAGTGAGACTAATTAGCATTGACGGGAAGGCAGATAACTTGACCCTATAAATATATTTGGGCAGACCAACTCAGACAGAGACAGAGAACGAGACAGATGGAAACAGAGACAGAGATATAGAAAGCAACACTTTTCAATTTTATATAAAAATCTAATTCGACACGATTTGATGCTAGGCAAATTGCTTTGTAATTTTATTACAAGATAAAACGTTTGTAACTGTCTCTAAGTGACGTCTGAATCTGGAATTATTTGAAGAAAGACTGTAAGGAGTCTTCTCGTCGGGGCCTCCAACAAGCTTAAAGCTAATTATCCTTGACTGGCAGGAAGATAAGGACTATAAATATATTTCGATGGGTCGGTTTAGCTTAGTCAGTAGAGCATCGGCATTGGAACCACACGGTTCAGGGTTCGATACCTGTAGCTCAAGTTGGATAATCTGATCTGCGTAGTAAAATGGGAAACTGGAGGTAGGCGTAGTGCTCAACCTCAGATGCAAAACAATCTCCCTGATCTAGCGATAGCGAAAAGGGGATAGACTCCCTCGCGGTCCAGTTGATACCGACAATAGTCCTCTCTATCGACTTTAGTACTAAACTACACCAGTCAAAAGAGAATAGATTTTATCTAGTTTGGTTTATTTGTGTAACGGCATATCAACTCCTTGTGGGTTATTTAATGGCGAAATTTCAATTATTTCTAAATGCTTGATTGTAACTATATATATATTTGCAGTGTTCCATTACATTTTTGTCCCGTCTTTTCAATATATTTCTTATATTTCTCCTCCTTCTCCTCTTCTCCCCTGTTTTTATCTTCTATTTTTTTAGGTTAAGAAAAGTAGAAGATAAAAGTAAGGGGGGAGGAGAAAATTGGAGAGAGGAAGAAGTTAAAAAAGTGCAAGACAAAAAGAAAGTGGAGGGGGTGATGTGAAATCGGATATAATGGAGTTAGAAAAATAAAAGATAAAAAAGAGGGGGAAAGGGGGGGTCTGAGAAGTTGAAAAAGAGAGGGAATGAGCAAGAGAAGTCAAAGAATGAAAATTAAAAGATAAAAATAGAGAGGGGGAAAATGTTGACTATATATATATATATATATATATATATATATATATATATTTATATGTGTGTGTGTGTGTGTGTAAAGGTTCTCCTATTACGTGTGGAGCTGTCTCCAAAAGACTAGGGTGAGATTTTAACTGATAAATACATACATATGTACATATGTTAAATATGTACATATGTATGTATTTATCAGTTAAAATCTCATTCTGGTCTGTGGGTGTACCGATTACCTAGGCGCAAGGCACTGACTGATGATGAATCAGACGGGTTTCAATCCACTGGATTTTGTCTACTATGTCTAAAGAGCCGTGATACGTCAAAACACGTTGTGGCCCTAATACGGTGCCATACCTGCTTGCCTTTGGTGGCCCTGCCAGGAACTTCAGTTCTCGGTGGCATAGCTCGGACACCTGCACGTTCATGAGGAGGGCTTGGAATTTAAAGCTGTATGAGGATATGGCACTATACTGAAATGTGTTTGTGTAATCATTTTCATTTATTCAGTTTAGATGCTGTATCTATTTTTAAGAATGGGAATTGCTGCATATCCGTCATCAGTTTAATTTGACCAAATTTAGAAGCTTGTGTGCGTTTGTATATCTAAATTTTTTAGATCTAAATACAGTAGTCATTTGCATGACGAGAGAATCTTATTGGCAAAATGTAATCTCGTGACACACACACACACACACACACACACACACATATAATATATATATATATATATATATATATAAAATGTTGTTCTGGTTCCAACGGGAGAAAATTTAATATTCTATAAAAAAGAAGAAGGTCCGCAAAATATATTGTTCTCTGAAAAAATGTTTTATTCTTTTTATTTTACATACGCAACACGTGTTTCAGATATTCTGGTATCTTCTTCAGGCTTTGATCAATACATATATTAATATACATATATATACGTACACATATACATATATATATACATAGGTTGTGCGTGTTTCTGTAATTTTTCTGTATATATATCTTATTATAATGGAGATTGTGGGTTTGTCTGTCTGTAACCGAAACTATATTACTATACAAGCCTCAATTCTCTTAGTTATTTACATCACATTCTCCATGATTTTATTTTTATTTAAACCTTAATTATTAATAAAATTGTTTTACATCATTAAGAATGTTGATCATATCTACATACTAATAACATGCAATTGTATTTATATATACAACAAAATAGCGGATTACAGAGTGAATGGGAAGGCTAATTTGCATATTGATCTTAAAAATTTGATTTTAATAAATATATGCTTAGTATTATTGATTTCTAATTGTTTGGTTTTATCTTATTGAATATGAGCAAAAATCTCAGGGATAAATCTTAAAAGAAATCCATTAACAAGAAGAAATAACTGTTATTATTTCAACTAAATAGTTAAATTAGGAAAATTTACCACTGAAAGACGGGAGTAATGGAAAATGATGGAAGAGTTAGTTTCAAAGTTGTTCTATTTTCCGATTATACCCCCTCTGTTCCAAATATTTTTATCTGAATTCTTATTCAGTTTCATTAGCCTTTCTAATTTAACATGATATTTTATTATATTAAAACTTAAATACTTGCACCCGGAGGGTGCATATATTTGCTAGTATATATATATATATATATATATATATATATATATATATATTAATTGCTGTCCATCGTATCTGATGATGACACCACTAGAATCCTTTCCCTTTAATTTATTCGGTCTCTGGTTCGTCTTGCCAACTGTCTATGGGGATGTTAAAGTCCTTAAGGTTTTTCTTGATGTTGTCTTTGTACCGGAGATTTGGTCTACCAATTCCACGTGATCCCTCTCTCAGTTGAGAGTACAGAATCTTCTTTGGCAGTCTGTCATCACCAGGTCTGTTTAAGTGCCCAGCCCATCTCAGGTTGCGTTGGACACGTATTTCGTGCATGTCAGGGAGTCCAGTATTCTTCAGGATGGTCCAGTTTTACACATGTTGCCACCACTTGACATTTAATATACTACGCAAGTGATGTGTGTAGTAGACATGTAGTCTGTGGGCATCCGCTTTGTATACCGCCCAGGCTTCTGCACCGTACAGGAGAGTTGAGAGAACTACGTCACGGTATACTGCACATTTAGTTTTCAAGGAGATGTCTCTGTTGAACCAGACTTGCATCTTCAGCCGGCCTTGGAAGCATTTGAAATTCGGAGATCAAGCTCTGCATTGAGTCTACTGTAGAAGGCAACTATATATATATATATATATATATATATATATATATATATACTTTTCGTTATATTAATAAAAATATTTTTTAATAATAATAATAAATTTGATTTCGTGGGACATATCCAAGTGCTAACATGAAATACATTCCTTTATCGAAAATTCCGACATGTGGTGCGCGGGCCTCGGGTTGGGTACCTTTATTCCAACGTTAATGAATGACTATTAAATTTTATTTTATTTTAAAATGTTATCGAAAATTTTAATTTTTCAAAAACTAAATTTAATTTTTTTAAACAAATCTCGTATTAGAAATTTCGTTTTCTTTTCTCTCCTTTTTTTAACAATTCTCATATCTGAGGGATTTTTTTTTTTTTTAAGAATTACCGAATCTCATATTCAAGATATTTTTTCCAATTTTTATTTTATCTAAACAAATTTTATTTTTAGCAATTTTTTTAGGTATTTTACCAAATCTCATATTTCATTTTTTTTTATTCTGACAATTTCAGAAAGTGAATTTTTCTTTTATACTTTTCTAGTTTAAGGGTTGAGAGCAATTATGTCGCAATGCAACGTGGATAAAATAGAACGTTTCTTTTCTTTGTTTAGTGGCATATAAACCTTTGTGAATTTTTTAATGCCAAAAACACCCTTGTAGAATAACAGTAGTGATAGTATTAAAGCTGTTCTGATCTTGAATTACTTCTTTATTTTCTCATATTTTATTGTTATCGGCTATTACTAGTTTTAATAATATTATTATCAGTATAGTAGTATTCTTTTCATGTTTATTTTAATAATTTTACATCCTATTACTATTCCTTTTCGCATTCTCTATTTCACTCGCTTCTCTCTCTCTCTCTCTCTCTCTCTCTCTCTCTCTCTCTCTCTCTCTCTCTCTCTCTCTCTCTCTGTTGCAAGATGGGTATATTATTGACTTTTGTGAGCTAGGACTACTAATGGAAGGAGGAGGAAGAAATAATAAAGGTTAAAAAAAATAGTGATAACCCAAAACAGGATGAACGATGGTTTGACCGTAGCGTGACCCCGGACGGAGAATTGAGTGGCAAGCGGAAGTCGGGTGTTGACCGCAAGCGGAAGTCGGGTGTTGACCGGAACCGGATGTCACGTGGTGGCGTGGGGCGGCGAGAAAAGGGATCAGCCTCTTTTTGCCTGCCGCAGTCGTAGGGTACGGACCTGACCTTGGGTCTCTCATGGGATCACAGTAATCTAGTAGTGTTCTCTCTCTCTTTCTCTCTGCCTTTCCTCCTCTCTGGTACGAGCCCACTATACGAGCACGATAATAAAGGCTGGCAGTTGTGACGACATGTTTCTCGTGTTATAATTTCTATCAACACCATTTTAGCACGGTGAATTTGGAGGCATGTGGACGAGACCCACTACATAGTATATACCGCAGCCGCCGCCTTACGGTTATAGTTTTAGTACCAAGAAAGAAAAGGACTACGGTACATCTCTCTCTCTCTCTCTCTCTCTCTCTCTCTCTCTCTCTCTCTCTCTCTCTCTCCGTATGTGTGTGCGTGCGTACGTGTGTGTGTGCGTGTGTGTGTGTGTGTTTGTGTGTGTGTGTGTGTGTGTGTGCAGTGTTGTTCTTTGAAAACGTAAAGGCAATACAGTTACACAGGACGGTAGCAGATATTCCTTTTTATTTTTTTGGTGGGGACAAAATTTATAATTTGGCCTTAAGTTATCAAAGGCCGCTAACCATTTTACATTTAAAATTGCCAATATCTCTAGATTGGGAGAAAACCGTAATGCTTTGAAATAATAGCGAATCCATAAAAGAACTTCTTATCTTTTTTGTTGTATTTTAATTGTTGCATATTCCATTTTCAGTATAAAAAAGGATCCTCTATCAATATGGTAATTTTTAATAATAACACAGCTGACCCCATGACAAAGAATTTTGTCATCAGAGTTTTATGAAATTTATACTCTTCCTTGCTTTGATACTTTGTTTCTGTTTGTTTTGTTTTTTTCTTTTTTTACTTTACTGTATTTCTTTCTTTGTTGTCATATTTCATTAAAATAAAACCCTGTAAAATATTACAAGTGGTACAAATTGGGGGTGGGGTCACTCCTGACAGCAACTGCCCTGTAAAGTAGTGTATGGTTTTTAATATTCACCGTATTCCGGTCCTTGTCTTTGAAAATCTTATTAATCGTCGACCGATTCCTGTTGTACAAACGTGCCACGTTCGCCATCTTTTCATCACGATCTAATTTCCTAATTATTGTAACCTTCGTTTCCATTGAGATCACTTGCTGCTTTTAAGCATTGTTTTTATCATCTCTTGTCTTACGCTTATTCATAATGGAAAGGCTAATTTTATTACAAAAATCCCCCCCAAAATGGTACGTACAACCAAATAAGTATATCCACAAAGAGTTTATTGTAAATTCACGCATTAACTGTTAACTGGGTTTACTCGCGGTCGACCGACTACGGAAAGGTAGCCGCAGATTGCAACAAACTTCACTGACGTGGCCTGCAAGCGAGCAATATCGGGAACCGAAACTTAGAAAAATAATCTTGGCTCGCACAACAGTCAAGCAAAACATACACAAAGTTATGAGTTACAAACTCTTTCTGCAAAAGAAATCTTAGCCCGAACAAGACAGATTTCACTGTAGTAACGAGTTAGAAACTATTTACCGTACAGTACCAGCAAAACATCTCCTTTTATGCCTACTGGAGAGGAGGGTTCTAGAAAGAGCGTTTCCACTACTGACACACGGTAGCTACGCAACTACCCGCTCATCCCTATCTTTAAATTAATTTAACAAGTTAAATAGTATCACTACCATTCTTATTTTTTACGTTTTTATATTTTTTCATTGTAATATTCAGTACCTGTAGGAGCTCTGAATGTAGTTCTGATAAACGAAATGAGAGATCCTTTTGTTTTTCCTTCTTAATCGGTTGCCATATCAAGGTTAACGAAACCAGTCTGGTCAACTATTTACCCATGGCTAGAGGGAGAATAGTTGGGTTCGTAACTTGAACTAAGGGTATTAGTGCAATGTGAAAATCAAACAACAGCGTCCAGGATTTGAACTCATCTCGCCGTGTACATTTCATTCGACGGTGACAATTACACTGCGCGCCTCCAATTAAAGCAGAAGCGACCGAGTGCTAACAAACGGATGCCATGGGGATGGGGATGGCGCTGTAGTAGACATCGAAGCTACCGGAATTCTCTTCTTTTTTTATAGATCACTAATTAGTACTGAGCCTATTCTAGTATTGACTATCCCAAGCGGAGTTTAACAGGTTTGAATTCAGAGTTTCCCTTCTCCTGGACTAGTTGCCTAACCAAGATTAAATAACCCAGTCTGCCCTACTATTTACCCATAGCTGGAGTGAGAGAGAGAGAGAGAGAGAGAGAGAGAGAGATAGTGTGTGTGTGTGTGCCTGTATTTAGTTGGATTCATACCTTTCCTTAGGGCATTAGCGCTATGTGAACTGTAGCTTCGTCCAGGATTTGAACTCGGGTCGACATGTCAATTCCCTACGTCTCTAACCTTTACACCACTGCTTCCAACATGATTTAAGGTAAAACATAGTACTATACTGAAGGCGCACAACCCCCCAAAAATTCGGAATGCGAAAATATTGCCAACAAAATGTTATCTAAGACAGTAGTATGTTCGTATGTCGGAATGTTTGTTATTCGAATGTTCGTAAGCTGGATAGCATCTATACTACTATCTCTTACGTAATTTATTCATCGTCTTGGATACCAAAAAGGAAAAGAAAACAAGAGAAAAATCTTCTTCCTTCCGTAATCCAGTTTTTATTAACTTGCAAATAACTCACAAGTTCGTCTCGGAAGATTTAGTTTGATCACGAGACCAGTTTCTGCTAAGTCGAGACTCCTGTTTTCCTCTTCCGCATACCTTGCATGCAAGATACGTGTTGCCCCGCTTCGCCCCGTGAGGTAAATCGTTTCTCCTCTCGCTACATAGTCACACTAGAATTATTTGACAGTAAGACCCAGATACGAGTTCACATTTTCTACCTTAGTTTAAAATAAAGAAATAATATATCAACAGATATAAGCATTCAAACTCTAAGAAAAATATTATGGTTTGAACAGACATCCAAAGTTAAATGAAAAAAGAAAAAAAAAATTTATATTTTCTTTGAGATAAGAAATTAAGGTTTTATGAAAATAGCAAAGGAGTCAAGTCGGTGAGAATTTGTGAAAAAACAATTTGATAAGCGCCGAGAAAGGAGTCAAAAGTTTAGAAAAACAAAATATCGAGCGCTGAGAACGTAGGAAAGATTTTGAATAATTTAGCAAAAGATAAAGTTTAATGACCCAGTAACTAAAATCAAATTAAATAAAAACAGTTTCTTTTTTTTCAAAAATGAAAGTCTGTTACGTTTAAATAAAAGCTAACATTGACACTTTTTAAGACCATGTTTCTCAACCTATTTTGGCCGTGGCTCCTTTCAACCCAATGGGAGGTCTTTGTGCCCCCCATGCCAACTTGAGTATTTATAACCCCCCCTTCTTCGCCCTCCGTCCGTCAACTTATACCAACCCCTCAACACGTGCAGGATGCGACACAGGGCCAATTTCTTAAGCGGTGTTTAACAGTTTTGAATTCAGAGTTTTCTTTCTCCTAGACTGATTACCTATCCATGAGTAAAGAGCCTAGTCTTCCCTACTGGTTACCCGTAGCTGGAGAGAGAATATATGGATTCATACATTTCCCAATTGTATTAGCGCTATATGAAATGCAAACATTCACGTCCAGGATTTGAACTCGAGTCGACAAGTCCATTTCCTACAACTCTAACCATTACACCACATACCTCCGTCCGTCAACTTAATACTTTGCATAGATCAGATTTTAAAAAATACGATAAATAAATATTTATGTTAACAAAGTGTGTTAGATTTATTCAGCATGTTAACTAAATTATAAGTTTAATATTTTATTTTAAATAGAAATCATTAATTACAAAATACTTCATATATATATTTTATGGGTCCTAAATTTTCTGTGGCTTTCTTTTAGTTCCTTGTGGACCCTATTTTTTTAATTGGTCCTGTGCATCCCACCAAATCTCTTGACCCCCATATAACACCGTTGAAAAAAACCTGTTTTAAAGGAAGGTGCTCTTTTCGTATTCACCGTAAGATTACTTGATGACGTCAGGGAAACAATTACCCATCCCAGAGATAAAAAGATAATGTGTAGTTACTTGTATTATGCTTGAATTATGTGGCTAACCAACGATTTAAAATATATTTTAATTTATATTTTAATTCTGTTTTTTTATATATTTGCATTATATTTTTTTTATTTTAATTGTATTTTAAAATATATTTCAGTTATATTTCAATTATTTCAAATTATATTTCTAATAATATTAAAATTATATTTTAATTATATTTTTAAGTATATTTCCATTATATCTTTAATTACATTTTTTAAATATATTTCATTTATATTTAAATTTTAAATTTTTAAATTATATTTTGATAATATTCTAATGGTATTTGCAATTAAATCTTTAGTTATAATTCTAATTACATTTTATATTATATTTTAACTACATTTTTAAATATATTTCAATAATATTTTTAATAGTATTCTTAATTATATTTCAATTATATTTTTACTTATATTCTCAATTATTTTTCCGTTATGATATTTTTAATTAAATTCTAAATTATATTTTGGAATTAAATTTTAAATTATACTTCTAATAATATTCATATATTCAATCCAAAAACTTAATTCTATATCTGATTATATTTTGAATCATATTTTGAATTATATTTTGAATTATATTGCCATTTAGTTTTTACTTATATTTGTAATTAAAGTTTCAGTTTATAATTTCAATTATATATTAATTATATTCTAAATTATATTTTGAATGATATTTTTACTTTTTTGATTATATTTTAATTATATCTTTTATCATATTTCAATTATATTTGAATCATATTTGGATTATTCTTGAATCCTGCTACAAACCAAATGTAAAATTTAACTGAATTAGATTGTGGTCAAAAAGTAATTATTGACATGCTGAAAATAACGAGAAGCCAGAAGGGAAAAAGAATTAACTTCTTATTGGGAAATGCAATGTATTATGGGTGTGTGGTTGTGGATAAAAGCAAACACTTACATGAAGAGGGAAAACTGGTCATTTAGAGAACAGGTGTCAATGAGAGAAGAAAGTGGGTAGAGAGAAAAGAAAGAACGGGGGAAGAGAAAGAAAAGAAAGGAGGAAAAAGGAAAAGGAGGAGAGAAGGAAAAGTGGTGTTGAAAGAAGAGAAAGGAAGGAAATACAGCAGGTATTTGCCTCTCATCCCACTTATGAGGTGTGACACAAGGACATTTTTATGTGGGCCCACCCACAAACTGAAGCTCATGGCTGGCGGGTGAAAAATTGCGTCGATCCTGTCGGCATTCCCCCTCAAGGGGGCGCCTCAGGCGTTGGGCAATAACCCAGCCCTGCCCCTTTAAATCGAGGGGGCAGGTGTTGCCTGGGGGATGCCCCTTGGAATCGACGCCGTTAATCAACCCCCGCCGAGAAAATACAACACTTCCTGACAATAACAAGGAATTGTTTTTCACTTTTCCAAAAGAAAAGTTATTGAGAAGTGCTGATCCAGATTTCTAGCTAAAATAGAAGAGCGACACGCAAAACTCATGGAAACCAACGGACAAAACTTTACAAAATATTCTCTGAGCTTTTTTTTTTTTAAGGATGTCAGTGTCAATGTTTCTCAACCTTTTTTGGGCATGGCTCCTTCAACCCAATGCGAGTTCTTTGTGCTCCCCATGCCAATTTGAGTATTTATACCCCTCCTTGCTCACTCTCCGACCGTCAACTAAGTACTTTGCATAGATCAGTTTAAAAAATAAGATAAATAGATATTTAAACAAAATGGCTTAGATTTATCATCTCACAATAAAAAAAGTTAGATTCCTCAACGTAAGACGAACAATATATACTGGGCACTGCTGAAGAAGTAAGGACGAACTGCTAATTCTCTTATGGGTTCCTAAACATGGACAAATCGGTGTTGGCCGAAAAACTAAAAGTTAGATTCATAAGCTCGGTACAAGCAGTGGATGCCGTTTAAAGGACATATCAAAGAGAGAGAGAGAGAGAGAGAGAGAGAGAGAGAGAGAGAGAGAGAGAGAGAGAGGGAGAGAGGAGAGAGAGAGAGAGAGAGAGAGAGAGAGAGAGAGAGAGAGAGAGAGAGAGAGATACGTGACATCACTACGAGTTGACGATTTGTCCTTGCACATGCCAAATCGAGTATTTTCATGAATTCAAGCCAGGTCGGATTATTATAAATTCTTTTTTGGTGGGAGGACACGCACTACCCGAAACTCATGCAATAGATTTGAACTCGTATCGCAGTGTCCATTTTGTAAGACAATAATTCTTACACTACACGCCTCCATAAAATACCGACATCGTCTAGGATTTGAACTCGTATGCTAGTGTTCATTTTGTATAAAATAATCGTTTCTCTACACACCCTTAAAATATCGGCATTTGTAAGTCGATAATTATTACACAATACCATAAAATATCGTCGTCGTCCGTGATTTGAACGTCTATCGCAGTGTCCATTTTGTAAGGAAATAATCGTTTGTGCCACCATAAAGTATGCGCATCGTCCAGGATTTGAACCCGAATATAAGTTCCATTTTCGATAATTATTACACAATACACTTCCATAAAATATCGTCGTCTTCCGTGATTTGAACTCCTATCGCAGTGTCCAGCTTGTAAGGAAATAATCGTTACACTCCGTGCCACCATAAAGTATGCGCATCGTCCAGGATTTGAACTCGAATATCACTGTCCATTTTCGATAATTATTACACTATACGCTTCCATATAATATCGTCGTCTTCCGTGATTTGAACTCCTATCGCAGTGTCCAACTTGTAAGGAAATAATCATTACACTACGTGCCATCGTCCAGATTTGAACTCGAATATCAGTGTCCATTTTCGATAATTATTACAATATACGCTTCCATAAAATATCCATACTGATGCCTAAATACGTTCGTACAGATGATGAATATTATTTCACGCGAAATACTTTGAATATCTTATCAGTATATTTGTTACCCGCTAGCACGCAATTACTGTTGCCGTGTTTAAATCTGCAACACTGTTCAGTGTGTTGTAATCTTATTTTCCATTGGTGTATTCCCTATTCTTTTCGACGTCTTGTTAGCATTAGTATTTTCTTCCAAATTTACCCGCCAGCATTGCATTCTACAACGTGTCGTAGATATAAATTTCCCAAACGCGAAAGGAATCCTAAGTGTCTGGTGGATAACTACAGTTTAGCAAGAAGAAATACATAAGGGATACAAATAAAAATGAAATAAAAGGGAAGTATGGGAAAGAAAGACTTGTAAGAGAAGCGATGAGGAAGCAAAGAACAGCGGGGTGGTGAGTGGTGGGTTAGGAAAGTAAAGAATTGGTTAAATCATGTGCACATTCTTCAGGAAGACAAGGGAGAAAAAAGAATTTAAAAATGGATAGCATGTTACATTATATGCTGATTAGGGATTTTTCAGAAAATCGAATGTCATTTAAGTACGTTCTATATAACTAGTAAGAATATTAAAGAAATATCTATACATAATACAAAAAACATACACAGCATATATATATATATATATTATATATATATATATATATATATATATATATATATATATATATATATATATATATATATATATATATATATATACGCATTGCATTAAACACAACCTATAAATGTAATAATAATATCACCAAAAGTTCACCCACAACACACACACATACACACACATACATATATATATATATGTATATATATATATTCCCTCACATACACGCACTCCTTAAACAGCTTATATATATATATATATATATATATATATATATATATATATATATATCCCACATACATTGAATACTTCAGAAAACGACAAAGAGTTATTTGTTTCTGGTTTCATTCCTAAGAACTGTAACGAGAAAAAAACAATAGCACTCTCAAAAGTAAACGATGTTATCAGCCTCTCCCCACTAAAAGAGATCATGTGACAACTTGGGCCATCTGTTGGCCGTGAATGGTGGACCCGTGAAGCTTAAGGACGGAATCCTGGATGCTGAGCGGTCCGTTACAAGCGACATTCCAATTTGTCCCTTATTTAGACAAGACAAGCGACCATCACCCTAGTATTTCTATGATTGTCCCGACCGTATTGCCCTTATGGCAAATCCCGACCCTTTTTACCATATATGTGCTAGAAGCGATGGTTGAGTGTCTTAGTGTCCTGGGTATGTGTTAAACTGCATCTAAAGTTCTAGTTCAAGGAGTGGGGAATATCCGATCATTGCATTACTTTCAGGTCCACCTTCACCCGTATTGGTAGTACCAAATAATTGAGAAATGCGTTTTAACAAATGTTAAAAAAGCTGAGTTTGAAAGAAACTGAATACCCAACAATATGCATAACACTAAAGAAAGAATAAGTATCCTAAAATCCATTAATTTATAATTGGGTTCACATAACACCCTACCCTCACTTTTACTATGTCCTAGGTATGACCTTAATCTTTCTGGAAGTATGGATTACCTCTTCATTGCCATTACTCCCAGGTTCAATCTGACCTGGAGGGGTTGTACCTGTTAGGGTCCCATTAATGGGTTAAATATATTAACAAAATGAGTTAAATAATTTTCAAAAATAGTTTAGATAAATTTGAATACCCAACAAGATTGAATAAAATAAAACGTCTTTGGCATAAAATAACCCAAGGGTTGAAATACCGTAAAATCCAACTAAACAACCAGCCTACCTCACAGACACGTAATAAGCCAATGCTTTTCCAAATAACATAAGTTCTGAGAGGCGACCATGCAATAAATATCTTCTTATGTGCTCAAGTTCAACGTTGATCAGCTAATTTACAATTAGGATTGCCAACCTGAAAAAAATAGAATACTGTCTAATTACATTCTGTACACGTTTTGTACATGCTTAAATCAAATTAACCTGCATATATCATTCTGAATAACCTTTGTTTCTTTAAATTTACTTTGTCAGTTTCTTCGCGTTTCATTAATTCCATTTTACAGCTTTGATAATTCAATTGAAACTTTTAGCTTTATAATACATCTATTAAATTTTCACTCTTTTACACCCGGTGAAATTCATTTGTTCTTTTCATTTGTTTTTTTATTTGTTGTTGTTGTTTTTTTTGTTTGTTTTACTTTCTTACGTTTCCTGTGACGTCAATACGTAACGAGCTTTCTTTATTTTTCTATCCCAATCGATCTATCCAAGAAATTAGTTAAGAAGGGTGTCCCAGTGGCGTTGTGGTTAACGTGCTAGACATTGTAGTAAACGAGTGCGAAATCAACTCACGCTACGTGTTCCTTTGGAATAATACCCTTATGAAAGTTATGAACGCCCTTATCCATCCAGCTATGGATTAGATAGCATTACCGCTTTTCTACAAAGTTTTCTTTTTAATTAATAACCCACAAAGGTTGATATGCCATTAAATCAAGAAACAAAATTAGTCAATTATAACTTAAAATTTGCAACTCGTGCTTCTTAAGTACATCTCTCAACACAGTGTGACCTCAGAGTAATATTTTTTTATTACATTATTACTGCATCCGAACATTATTACTGCATCCGAATTAACTGCATACTGCATTATTACTGCATTTATTACTGCATTATTACTGCATTATTACTGCATTACATTATTACTGCATCCGAACATTATTACTGCATCCGAATTATTACTGCATTATTACTGCATTACATTATTACTGCATCCGAACATTATTACACAAATGAATCTAGATATTTAGTAGGTTTAACATAGTTTAAATAAAGGGGTAAACAAATTGCGGCCCAAGATTATCTTTTTTTTTATTTCAAAGATATGCCCTCAACAAATTCCGGGTTGAGTCCTCGTAGCGAAGTAGCTAATGTACTGGACTACGACATCATAGTGAGTTCGAACTCCAGTCGCGCTATTATGTTTACTTTTGGACAAATACTCTTAGGAATGGTGTAGCCATTGTCTTCCCTTGTGGGATGAGGTTGATATTGGAAAATATTCCCTGGCCGCCAGAGTTTGCCACTATAGGGCATCACAACCATGGCTATTTAAACTGAGCACGGGAAGCTCTCTCTCTCTCTCTCTCTCTCTCTCTCTCTCTCTCTCTCTCTCTCAGATATGTACTAGTTGTGTCTCTGTTCGTTTGGACTCTCTCGCCATTTAGCCCTACCACGCATGCCTACTAACACTCCCATGCCTTCATAGAGACCCTTACCCCGTGATCACCTTTCCTGGTAATTTTCATCTGTTCGCTTAAGCAAGAACTTTCTTTCTTCTTTCTTTAGGAGTTTCGTTCTAGCTGTTGTGTATTTGTATCGTTGTTGAATGTGCTCAGACAATAAAGTCTGTATTTTGTTATGTACCTCCTTGTTTGATTTTGTTGCATATACATTCAGCCACGTTCTGAGGTTTCTCTGAGGCCTCGTAACATATTATAAGAAGCAGTTTTAGCTACTGAAGCTAAAACTACATTTATAATTATAATGGTATCAGCCATCTCTTCCTCCACTGCTGTTTTAAAAGGATGACGACATCTTTGCTTTTATCAACGTTGTAAAGTAAAAGTAAAGTCGTCGGGGCGGCCTAAAGTCGGTATCAGCCAGTCAGCGAGGGAGTCTATCCCCTTTTCAATAGCGCTAGACCAAGGAGATTGTTTCGGCGTCTGAGGTGGAGCGCCACACCTACCATCAGCTCCTTACTTTACCGCACAGATCCCTATGCTACTCATACGCTGAGTTAGCAAGGGTCGGTATCGAACTAGGAACCTTGTGGTTTACTAGCCGAACGCTCTACCGACTGAGCTAATCCATCCCTTCAGCATGAAATATTCCAAAGATTTACATGCCGTAGAACCAACCAATGGACCAATCAACTAAACCAAACCAAACCCTCTCTACGTGAATCCAGGATAAAAACTCTCTCAATCCTCGACAACCGGGATCGAACTAGGAACCTTATGGATTCTAGCCAAATGCTCTACCGACTGAGCTAACCCGGCCCATGTATTCCCACGTAATTACTCTCAACCCTTAAACTAGAAACATATCAAAGAGAAAATTTACTTTTTGAAATTGCTGTTCTACAAAAATGACTTTCATATTTATTAAGCCACAAATGTTGATATGGCCTTAAACAAAGAAATCAAGAAACCGCATTAGCTAATTTCTAATAACTTAAAACTTCACGTCAAATGTTTCTTAGCAACCCCTATCAACACAGCCAACCTCCAGAGTAAAACTATGTCTACTTCCCAACGCATACAAATTCATTATTGATTAATGTTTTATTGTAGGGTGTTAGAAATCACTATAGACAGATTTTCAATCTTATAGAAATCTGATCTCACTGATAAGTTAAAGCGACAATTCTTCCAAGCCGTAGTTGTATCAGTGCTACTGTGCGGTTGCACCATTTGGACCCGAACGATGCACCTAAAGAACAATGCACCTAAAGAACTCCTCTCTCCTTTTCTTCTCTCCCTCTCTGTCTCTCTCCCTCTCCTTCTCTCTGCAAAGAACCCACGAGCCTAGAAAGAAAGAAACAGCTAATATGTGACTATATGACTGCGTATGTTGTTTCTGAACTAATGACAACTACTACTACACGACTACTACTACAACTCGAACTTGGCCATATGCAATACAAAGAAATCGGCATATTCTATGGCTCGCTGACAGGGCGGGGCTATCATTTTGGAACAGCAGTTGCCGTAATTATTCTGAGATTACAGTGCTAAACCATACAAAGTTTACAAGGTATATTGTTAAATATGAAAATCTGATCTCAATGATAAGTTAAAGCGACAATTTTTAGTTGTATCAGTGCTACTATACGGCTGCACCACTTCGACCTCACGAAGCGCCTTGAGAATAAGCAAAATGGGAGTTACATAAGACGATAGACAATGGTTAAATAGTAAGTGATTCTCTCAAAACAAGTACTGTAGACTTTTTCCATCTGGAATACCCGAGTGTGGACTCTTCCGGGTGGTCGGTTGGTAAGTTGGTCGGATTTTTGTCATGTCAACCATAGTGTTATTTTATGCAGAAGATATTCTGCGTTATTCATTCTGTTTTGGGTATTCAACTTTTTTCAAACTCATGGTTTTTAACACATTTTTAAAAACTCATTTTTCTATATATTTACCCCATAGATAGGACCCTAACAGGTACTGTCATTCCGGATTAGAGTGTACCTGGGAGTATTGGCAATGAAGGAGTACTCCACACTCCCCAGAGCTCCAAAATTGGAACCTCTCCACTAGATGTAGTTTAGCGACACCAAGACCCTCAGCCACCGTCTTTTAGCCCATACATGATAAAAAGGGTTGGCTGTTGGCCATAAGAACAATAGGGTTGAGAAAATCATATATGTGCACGGGCTGGACCTGACCAGACGTTTTCCGACCGACCGTCTTCCCAAAGTAAGGGCCAAAGTGGAGTGTTGCATGTCATGGACTGCTCAGCCACCAGGATTCCATCTTTCCGCATCACATATTTTCCCAAGATTATTAGCGCCATGTGAAATGCAAACAACTTCGTCGATGATTTGAACTCGTCTCGTCGTGGTCATTTATTACGACGGTAACCATTATAGCACGCGCCTCCCTACTCGTAGGAGACGACTTAGTAGGATGTGATAGTTGGCTTTCTGAGTCCAAGGCGTGGGAACAGAAATACGCACGCGGCACCTCTCGTCTAGATTTCACTGTGCAGACGTGAAGACATTCAACAGGCGAAAGAATGATGACTGAATTAAAAGAAATAATGTTAAAACATTTAAAAGAGACAACACTAGGAAGGAAAGAATTTCATCTTGTAAATTAACAAAGCAATAAAGCATGGCCGAATGTGGAATCTTAATATTCTTTTAACTTTGTCCAACATTCCAGAGAAGCTTGGCACCGTTTACGCTTGAGATTAATTCAAGCGTTAAGAATTCGTAGTTTTTATATAGAGTATCTCCAATAAAAAGAACACCGACAATTATTTTTACTAGCAACAGAAAACACCCTCCGGGCGTCGTAAAAATTAATTTTTGAAAGACATTGCCTGAGAGGGTGGGATTTAAAAATTCAATGTCAGAGGGTTTGTATCATAAGTAAGCAAAATCCTCATATTTATTAAAGGAGTAAAAAAAAAAAAAAAAAAAACAATTTGAAATGAAAACTAAGCCCCGTCCCTCTCAAATAAAATGTTGCGTGCATGTAATAATCAAACAATTATTTTGAATATTTTCCACTTCAGTTTTCCACAAAATCATAGGTATTTATTTATTTGTAAACTTTTTAGTTAACTTCTTGTTACTGTAAAAAAAAAAACGAGAGTAAAAAACAATTTTTAAAATTGCTTACTCAAATTTTGGGTGTATATAGCATAAGAATATTGTGACGTAAGCTATGACGTACAGCTATGACGTAGTTTTTGTTACAGACAGAAATACAGACAATCTCCATTATTAATAGATATATTAAAAAAAAACGCAGACGCGTCGCAGGAAACGAAGCCGTTTGCATTTCAGAGAGGGCGAATACCCTTGAGAAAAGAATGAATCCAATTATTCTCTCTCCAGTCATGTGTAAATGGTAGAGCGCACTGGGCTCTTTAACTTTAGTAAGGCAACCAGTTTTGGAGAAGGAAAACATTGAATTGAAACCTGTTAAACTTCCCTTAAAAGTCTAGGAGAAAGAATTTTTAACTGAAACCTGTTAAGCTTCGTTTAAAAATTGACCTTGTGTCGTATCCTTGGAGATATCATGAAGCGGTAATACTTTATATGTAACCTTGTTGATCTAGTAGATCATAGATAACATCCACGGCCAATTGGATTTCGTCAATAGGTGATATATACATACATACATATATACACATACAGACTCACACGAACACACACACACACACACCAATATATATACATATATCGTTTTCCTATAAACCAAATATAATCATTATAATCATGAAGTCGTGCTGACAGCAAGAATTTACATGACTTCTCTCTCTCTCTCTCTCTCTCTCTCTCTCTCTCTCTCTCTCTCTCTCTCTCTCTCTCTCTCTCTCTCCAACCGTCCTTATCAGTCATCACACCTTGCAAGACCTCACACAAAATCGTAAGTAAAATAAATACACACACACACACACACACACACACACACACACACACACATATATATATATATATATACAAAGCACGGCTATCCATCACAATCTCTCGCCAAACTTCTCTATCATTCATTATCCCAGGGAGGTCCACTGCGCAGCATCCAGCATCCTCGCAGAGTTGGTCAATGTGTTGTCTTCCATAGGAGAACGTCGCTTATGAGTTCATCCTTGCTCCCCAGCAGTGTCCAGCATGCCTTGTCCGTCTCACTCGTATGGTTTGTGAGATAGGAGGCAGGTTGCCGTACAGCTACTTCCTTGTGGGGTGCTGTTTCCACGACTTGTTCCAGACCGAACGCAGTAATCTTGTGCAGTTCCCATCGAGCTTATTCTCAAGGTGCCTCGTCAGGATCCAAGCCATACACCAACACTGATATAAGTACAGTCTGTAAGAATTGTCGCTTTAAATTGTCAGTGAGTTCCGATTCGCATATGACTGATAATGTGTTTATGGCAGACCATGCCTTTCCTATTCGTGTATTAACATCGCTTTCTATGGATAAGATATTACTACCAAGGTATGTGAGGATTAGTATATATATATATATATATATATATATATATATATATATATATAGGATTAGTATATTGGTTTGGTATAGTTTGGTTTTGGTTTTTATATTAACCTCAGTGAGTCATTTAATGCCGATAAAGTTTTGAAATAAACCAAATCTTAATGGATTATACAATTTTTTTATTAATACATTTTTCTATTTAACCCATAGATGGGACCCTAACAGGTGCTACCACTCTGGGTCAGAGTGGACCAGGGAGCAATGGTAATGAAGGGTTGCTCCACAATCCCGAAACCTCCAAAACTGGAACCTCACCATCAGATAGATTTTAACGTCTACCCAGGACATGTATATCCTCAGTCACCGCCTTCTAGCACCCATATGATAAAAAGAGGTTGTGGCTTGCCATAAGGGTAATAGGGTTGGGAAAATCATATAGGTGCTTGTGCTTGTGCTTGGGCTTGACGTGACAAGCAGATTGATCGGAGGGGACCTCTCCGACAACCTGTCAGCCCAAGAAAGGACCGAAGTGGAGTATTGCATGTCATGGACTGCTCATCCGACAAGACTCCGTCCTTAAGCATCACGGGTCGCCAACTACGGCCAACAGTTGGCCCCATTTGGGGGAGTCTTACCCTTCTGCAGAGGTGCAGTCGATGCATTCTAACGCTCCAACCGACAGGGCGGTAGGATTAGTATAGTACATATATATATATATATATATATATATATATATATATATATATATGTGTGTGTGTGTGTGTGTGTGTGTGTGTGTGTGTGGTTATTTATAATTTTATTTATTTTATATTGATTTGGCGTTCCTTTCAAAGATCGATTTCATTAGAAGAAACCATTTACTGATTCACCTCCCTTCACTAAATTCTATTTATCGAAACTTCCGGTTCCTCCCAGCGGGTCGTCTAAATCTTACGGGCACACCGTTGCTGGTAAACGACCTCAAGTCCTGAACTAGTTACTTTTCAGAGCCTGTTAGCATATCTTTTCCATTCTTCCCAAAGTTGCTAGCGGTTCTGCTGTGTACCCCTGTTCCCAACGTCGTCACCTGGAACCTATTATCTAATTATGAAGGGCATGTTTCCCGTCTTAGATAAAATACAGGAAGGATACTCGACAGTGATACTAATGTCCATTCTTTCCAATACAATACAATTCAATTGTTCGACGGAAATTTGAAATGCTAATTATTCTTCTCGAGTGTATAAGAATTAGAATAGTGGTTCTCATCTAGGGAGGAAATGCCCCCTCAAGGAGAATTCCAGAGTTCCATGGGGTTGGGTCGGGGTTAAGACCACAGATTGATATATTTCAAATTTTTAAAATATTCTGGTATTTTATTGAGCTTTTTGTTTAATGAAACACAACCCTCCTAGCATTCTATTTTTGTGTATTAAATTACAATCTCCTGAAACTTTAATTTTTTTGTTTATGGCATTATGTTACAGTTCGGTCTGTTAACGCTTTGCCTACATTAAGTTTGATTTTTTAAGCCGCTTACAGCGTTTGTCCGACCACTGCAATACAACCGTAAGTCGCTGGCCGCGGCTCTCTCACGTATCACTTGTTTATTCTGAAAAATCACTAAGTTAGCACATATTAAAACTTTATTGGAATAGAATGAGTTCTGAGGTGAATAGATAGTGAACTTGGAAATATCCCATCATACAGATACAGGCCCGTGGGGAAAAATATATTGACAAAGATTTAAGTAATGTATATATACATATACTTTTATAATTATATATTAAATTTTACATAATAAAATAAAATAGCATAAATGTCTTTTTGTTTTAATACAATTATTTATTTATTTATCAATCTACATATTTCTATGTTTTTTTTCGCTTTGAAATAATATTAATTCGTCTAATCGCCTCATATTTATCTTCTTCTTTTTTTAAATTGTAAATTATTGATTTAAAAATTCTATTATATTTTTATATTTGATATCATCCAGAAAACCAACTGCCACTCCCTTCTAAGTCGTCTATACGAATATAGTGGTACGTTGTGTAATGGTTACCGTCGTAAGAAATGGACACGCCAAGGCGAGTTCAAATCATGGACAAAGCTGTTTGCATTTCACATGGCGCTAATACCCGTGGGAAAGGTATGAATCAACTTATTCCAACAGGAGTTAGATGGTTAGGGGTATTCGATAACAAATATAGCTATAGTGACTAAAATAATATCTCTCTCGCTGTCTGGCTGATACTGACTATGCCACCCCGACGACTTTTTTTTTTTTTTACTTCTCTCTCTCTCTCTCTCTCTCTCTCTCTCTCTCTCTGCGTATGTGTTTGAACATGGGGGGGTGTACAGCTGTAATGAGGGAGAAATAAAACAAAAGTACAGCTGCTTTTCAACCTTATTATTTTTTCTATTTTCTTCTTTTCTTTTATTTTTCTCTATTTCCTTCTCTGTATTCTTTATATAGGGCCGCTTTAGCTCAGTGGATAGAGCGTCCGACCAGAAACCACAAGGTTCCCGGTTCGATACCGGTCCCGCCAACTCAGCGTATGAGTATCACAGGAATCTCTGCGGTAAAGAGAGGAGCTGGTGGTAGGTGTGGCGCTCCACCTCAGACGTCAAAACTATTTCCTTGGTCAAGCGCTAGTGAACAGGGAATAGACACCCTCGCTGCCTGGCTGATGCTGATACTGACTTTAGGCCACCCCGACAACTTTATTCCTTAATGTCTTTATATTGTCATCCTTTTTTCGTATTTTTTCTAATGATTTCATTTCCGTTTCTCAATTTAAATATTTTTCCTTTGTTTTATTTTTCCTTTCTTCCTTTTTGTTATTCGTCGTATTATTCATTTATTATTTCATTCCATCTCTTTCAGCTTTCCTGTAAGTTTTATTCCTACTTTGCTCAACACTTTCATTATTTCTTTCTGTCTTTTTTGTTCTTCTTCTTCCGTTTTCCTATTATCATTCTTCGAAAAACTCTTGTCGATTGCTATTTAGTCCGCATGGATGGTCAACAATCAAATTTTAATATTCTTTCTTGGTTTAAATATAATTTATTGTCCCTTTTCCTTTTGTTCGTCGATAAAAATTCTTTGAAAGATCTTTCTTTATTCTGTTCTATTCGCAGAAATTATTTGGGCTCCCTTGAAACTGTTTATATGGTTTGATGCCTTTCCACTTATTACCGTGAAATAGAAATAAAAATAAAAATAGAAATAAACAAAAAGCAAAAAGCGCCTGGGAAATCAACGGTGAGAAATGGCGCAAAATACTTCCTTTCCTCTCTTTCAATAATTTACTACATGCACCTAAAGCGCTACTACTTCCTGTTTAAAGTGCTGTTGATTGGCTTATCTTTAGTTTTTTTTTAGTTTTTTTATTTGTTCATTCTTTCTTACACTTTGCTTCTCTCCCCCTCTCTGTCTTGTCTTGTCTTTCTCTTTCTCTTTCTGTTTTATTCTGTTTTTTTTTTCACTGTTTAACACGTTTGGTTTTTAGATTCTTCGTTTTCTTTCTTTGATTTAAAAATAAAAGGTTCGCTTCTTCTCGTCTTCTTTCCACAAGAATCTTTCATATTTTCATTTCTGCTTTCCATTGATTTTCTTTTTTTTTTCTTTTCTATCTTCATTATTTTCTATCTTTCATCATTTTCTCTCTCTCTTTCTTTTTTTTTTCTTTCTTTTTTCTTCTTTTTTCCTTTTATCGTTCTTTCTTTCTTTCTTTCTTTCTTTCTTTCTTTCTGTCTTTTTCTTTTTTCTATCTTTCATTATTTTTCTTTCTTTCTTTCTTTCTTCTTTCTTTCTTTCTTTCTTCTTTCTTCTTATTTTCTTTCTTCCTTCTTTCTTTCTTTTTTTTCTTTCTCTCTGTCTTTTTTTTTCCCCTTTTTCTATCTTTCATTATTTTCTTTCTTTCTTTCTTTCTTTTTCTATTTTTGATTATTTTCTTTCTTTCTTTCTTTCTTTCTTTCTTTCTTTCTGTCTATTTTCTTTTTTTCTTTCTTTCTTTTTTCTTTAATCTTTCATTATTTTCTTTCTTTTTCTTTCTTTCTTTCTTTCTTTCTTTCTTTCTTTGTCTGTCTGTCTTCTTTTTTTCATTATTTTCTTTCTTTCTTTTTTCTATCTTTCATTATTTTCTTTCTTTCTTTCTTTCTTTCTTCCTGTCTTTCTGTCGTTTTTCCTGTTTCTATCTTTCATTATTTCTTTTCTTTCTTTCTTTCTTTCTTTCTTTCTTTCACTCTTTCTTTCTTTCTTTCTGTCTTTCTTTCTTTCCCCGCTTTTTTCTTTCTTTCTTTCTGTCTTTCTTGCTTTTCTTTTTTCATTTACAACATGTTTTTTTCTTATTTCTCTTTTTATATCTCTCTTTTGGAATGTACTTTCTTCCCACGTTCCTGATCTTTCATTCGTTCTTTCCATCTTTCTTTATTCATTTATTCATTTTATTCATACATTCATTCTTTCACTCTTTCTTCATAAGTTATTACATCTATATATCTTCTTTTTTGCTTTTAATTTTACTTTCTTTCTTTTTGTCTTTCTTTCCTGTCTATTTCTTTTTTGCATTTACTCTTTTCCTCTTACTACTTGTTTTTTTCTTTTTTCTTTTATCTTATTCATTAATTCTTTTTAGTTACTTTGCACGTTTCCTGTTCATTTAATTTCATAGTTTCTTTCAGTTTCCCTTTCTTTTCTTTTCTTTTCTTTTCTTTTTCCTTTTTTTCTTTTTTTTCTTTTTTTTCTTTCCTTTCTCTCTTTGTGCATTTCACGTTGATTTTCTTTGTTTTTCTCTTTGTATACGATATTTTTACGTTTACTTTCATCGTTCCTTCACGTTCTTTCTTTCTTTCTTTCTTTTTCTTTTAATTTCGTTATTTTCTTTTATTTCTTGTCTTTGATTTTTGTAATGTTAATTTTTTTTTTTTTTTTTTCTGCATTTCTCAACAATTTTTGTTCTTTTTAAAAAAATCTTCCGTATTTTTCGTTCCTTCTTTCATCTCTCATATACTTTATTAATTGCATTATTTAATCTTTATTCTTCATGTTGCCTATATTTGTTTTCATTCATTTTTTTTCTTCTATATTCTTCTTTCCTTCTTCTTTCTTTCTTTCTTTATTTTTGAGTTTCTTTTTTGTGTTTTGTTTTATTTTTCTTTTTTTCTTCGGTGGCCATTATTCGTTTTTTCTTTCATTTTTCTTCTCTTTGTTTCTTTTTCTTATTTTCATATATTTTTATTTTGTTTTTTTTTTTTTTTTTTTTTTATTTGTTTTTTTTTTTCATTTATTTCTTTTTTTTTCTAAATCATCTTGGTAACTTTCCTTTTTCTAAATATTTTTATAATTTTATTCTTTCTTCTTCTTTCTTTCTTTCTTAATTGCTATTTTATTCTTAGTTATTTATCATTCTAAAACATTGTACTTGTATATTTCTTTCCTTTTTAGTAAATATGTTACATTTATTTATTCTTATTCTCTCTCTTTCTTTTTCTCCTACTTTTTTTTCTTTCTATCTTTCTTTCTAAATAACTTGTTGGTAATTTTTTCTTTTACTAGATTTTTTTCTTTCATCAATTTTTCTTTCTTTCTCTTTCTTTCTTTATTCATCTATTCTTTCTTTCTTTCTTTCTTTCTTTCTTTCTTTCTAAATCATTCATTGATAACTTTCCTTTTACTAAATATTTTCTTCTTTCACTTTTGTTATTTTTTCTTTCATCTTCATTCCTTAACGTCCTTCTATTCATCCTGTTTTTATGGCTCGATTTTTCCTTCGTTTTTATTAATTTTTTTTTTTATTTTTTTTTTTTTACTCCTTCTTTATCCCTACCCTCATTTATAAAGGACCTTCTTTTTAATTATCCTATTTCTCATACCTAACGATCATTTTCAACACCCACAGCCTCTAATTGTGGACTTCGCCAATCGACCCTTACAGCACAAAAGTTGCGCATGCGCACGTGCTTCCGCGAAACTTGCAAAGGCGCTTGTGTGGACACAGGAAAAATAGATCCATATCGATCTTGAAAGGGAAGACGGGGGTGTAGAATGATCGGCCGCGCTTGAACAGGCAAATTATACGATCTTTTTTAATTGCCCCCCCCCTCCCGAAAAAAAAGAAGAAATGCTCACCTTTTTGAGAGTAGAAGAGAAAAGTCTTTTCTATTTATTGCCAAAAGGAATAGCTATTAACATATTGTGTACTCCATTTTTTTTTATATGTGGGGCTATTAAAATAGCGTTTCTGTTATCGGAAGTGATTTGTGGCCCATATTAGGTCACTCTGACCTCAAGTGTGTCGTCCCCCATTTTATGTTCACTTGTTTTGCTTTTGTATACGAGGGAGAAAATGCTGCCTTATTACAGGGCTCTTATAGCTCGCCGACTTGAAAAGAAGACATGATGTCAGCAAATCTAGGATTTAAAAGAATGATTTACTACGCATGGCAAAAAATATGGAATTAGCACACATATTCACCTTGGCTTTTTTTATTTAGCAGTAAATAAACTAATAACAGATAAGACACAAAATATTTCAGTATTACTTCAATGAATTAATCTAGTAATTGAATAAGCAGGTATTTCCCCAAACTGTTCGCCACGTGTAGGATGTGACACAAGGTCAGAAGTATGGAGTATCCAGCGATGTCTGAACACTCTATTCAGTAGTAATAGATCTGTGAACCTAACTTCAGCTTTTTATCTACGCTTCTCATATTTTGTGAAGGTACAGCTAGAGTTGCAAGAAATGAAATCAGGGAGACTGAGTTCAAACCCGGCTATGGGCATCAATTTTGGTCTAACGCCTCTAGGAATGGCGTCAACATTAAAAAATGACAAACAAAAAAGTGAATGTATTAACGTCATTTTTAGTCAGCATTGAAAAAAAGAAGTGGTTCAACGGGAGACTCTTAAGCCATTCCAAGGCGTCCCATCATGGTATTATAGTTAACAATCTAATCACGCAGATCCATTACTACTGAATACGTTTTACCCTCGCTGAATATCATTAACTTGCAAAATTTGTGTCACATCATAGCCGTGAAGAAGGGGTTGGGTAAATACCGATTCTTTAAGACCATCCTTCTAGAGACAAAGCCCAAATCAAACAAATAAACAAACAGACAAACTGCTGTAACCTAACAAAGGTTATTAAATGAGAAATAACCAAACAGAGGTTAGAAAATGAAATTGAATCTTTATAACATTAACAAAATACAATACTTGCCAGCGGCGTGAAGAAAAGTAAACAACTGCTAGTGGTATCAGACTAATAACCCGTTCCTTCAGGGCGGGATAACGGTGGCTTCGACCATTGGACTGTTAATGAAATTAAAGGCGTGATCTCAGGGGGGGGGCAACCCCTAAGTAACCTAAGTGGACCTTGATTTAAAGTGGCATGGCTGGGTTTACTGCCAAATGCCTGTGGCGCCCCCAACTTTAGGATCAACGCATCTTTTGTGCCTGTCATCTTCGGTTCGTGGGTGGCTCCACAATAATTAAACCTTGTATTTGACCGGCATAAGTGGGATGTACGTTAAATACTACCTACTCAGTCCCGTATTTATGAGGATTAGGACATATCCATTAATCTTTATAGGTAGGGTATCTAATACAAATAGAGGCGCGTGGTGTAATGTCTAGTGTCGTACGAAATGGAATCGTCGACCCGAGTTCAAATCATAGAGGAGGCTGTCCACATTTCACATAGCGCTAATATTCTTGGGAAAGGTATGCATGCACCAGCTCTCCCTACAGCTAGTTAGGCAACAACTCTAGGAGAAGGAAAACTCTGAATTCAAACCTGCTAAACTCCGCCTAAAAAATGACCTTGTGTCACATCCTACTCGTGCGAAGGGGTTGGTAGATATGTATAACACAAACAAACAGACAGACACTGACAGCTATAATCTGTTAACGCATACAAATCATTTAAGATAGTTTTGTGTAAATATAGAAACTTATTTCAGATAATTCTCAAAATTTGCGCGGCGGCAAAGATCAAAGGCATTAATAGGCGGAAACCGACATTTAATTGTCAATTAACACATCATAGGACACGCTTGATGGCGGAGGTGCACAGTGATGACGGGGAGTAGTCGCGGTGGTGGTGGTGGTAGTGGATGGGGGAGGATGGTGATGGAGTGGGTCAGTGGAAGGAAGGGGTGCACATGAAAGAGATGCTTCAAGGCTTATGTTGAAAATGGTGGATGCACTTTGTTTGATTTAAATTGGATTTGATATTTGAGAAGTTTGAAGCGACGGTACCCGAGGCTAGAATTTTGATGTTTCAAGGCTTTAGAGTATATTAATGTGAATCTTCGTATGTGCTCACGTATGTAAGCCGTGGAAGGGCGGATATCAACTTTATCTATCTATTTATCATATATATATATTATACATATATTATATATATTATATATATATGTTGGTGTGTGTAAGTTTGCATGTTTATATATATATATATATATATATATATATATATATATATATATATATATATGCATATATATATATATATGTATATATAGATATATATATATGTATATATATATACACATAAATATATATGCGCACACGTGCATGTGTGTGCGTGCGTCCGCGTGTGTGTGTGTGAGAGAGAGAGAGAGAGAGAGAGAGAGAGAGAGAGAGAGAGAGAGAGAGAGACAGACAGACAGACAGACAGAGACAGAGACAGAGAGAGAAAGAGAGAAAACATATGGTATTTAATAGTTCAGGGAATTTGATCATAAATCAAACATTTGCTTACGCTAACTTGACGTGAATCTTCGTATACGTTCAGGTTTGTAATATATATATATATATATATATATATATATATATATATATAATATATATATTACATATATATATATATATATATATATATATATATGTGTGTGTGTGTGTTGTGTATGTGTGTGTGTTGTACTTACCGAAACTTTCCGCCCAACTAGGATGCGACACAAGTTATTTTGTAACCAGAGTTCAGCAAGTTTTATATCAGAGTTTTCCTTCTCAAGGTTAAGGAACTCAATGTGCCCTATCATTTAATCATAGCTGAAGAGAGAATAGTTTGATTAATATATTTTCCAAGGTTATTAGCGCCTTGTGAAATGCACATAATCCCTCTATGATTTGAACTCGGTTCACCGTGACCATTTTCTACGACGATGACCATTACACCCCAGGCACCTCACACGCACACACATACACACACACACACACACATGCGTGCATATATTATAATATATATATATATATATATGTATGTACATATATAAGTGTGCTTGTGTGTGTGTGTGTTTCTGTGTGTTAGTGCATGTGTGGGAGAAACATTCAGTATTACATTTGTTCAAATGGGTTGTTGCAATTCCAAAAACCTTTCTGCAGCATCTCAAACAGACAGACAGACAGATAGGAGGAAAAAGTGGAAGTGAATCCGACTGTATGTGATATTATGAATATGTTGAAAAGCAGAAGTTTATAAACGAGTAATGTTTATTTCACCTACGCTGCAGTGTTTCGATCTGTTGCAATAGATCTTCATCGGGGCTTTTGTTAGTTTGAAGCAAAAAATAAAAGTATCAAGAAAATAAGAAATCTTCGAGACCCATTTGTTTTGTAGTCGGTCAGTCTATTTAAAATTGTTGATGAAAACGCGAGCGTTTTTGGATTTATGAAATGTATACAGAAACGCCGAAACGGAACGCGTGTAATATAGAATTAGATAGATAGATAGATAGATAGTTAGATCGCATGTGTTATGCATGTTAATTCAAAAGTCACGATAAAACAAAGAGAATAATTAGAAAAAAGAAAAAAGAAAGAAAGAAAGAAAGAAAGAAGAAAAGGAAATTGCTTGACAGTGCAAAAATGAAAGGACTGACTTAGAATAAAACAAGAGGCACACATGAAAATGACTGGAACAGATTAAATTATTGTGGTAAATAGATAGCTAGATATCTAAATAGATAGATAGATAGTTTTCGTTCTGTTTGTTGATACAAGAGATACGATAGAAGAAAGCGGTAAACAAAAGAAAAAAAAAGGTGGATAAATAAGAGAAAGGCACAAAAGTAAGAAAATAAATAAATTATGGAGATAGATAGATAGATAGATAGATATGAATATATAAATAGATGGTTGGTTATATAGATTTTAAATGAGATGGATAGATATCAATAGAACGAGTTTTATATATGTATATCTATATATATATATATATATATATATATATATATATATATAGATAGATAGATAGATAGATAGATAGATAGATATATAATAGATGAGATAGATTAATAGACAGATTATCAATGAGATAGATAGATGGAGTCAGTATACACGTAAGTCTGAGGTGTAATGATAAAAAGTTAGCATTTATCTAATTAAAATATATTTATTTTTTAATGTAATCATCCTTGACAGTACATTGAAGTTAATGGTTTTCAGTTAATAACATTATACGTTGAATCAAAATTCAACTAATACATGTCTCAGTCTATGAAGTTACTTATGCAACCTCATATCTAATAGATATATATAAAGTCAACAGGGCGGCCTTAAGTCGGTATAAAGTTAGACTGGTGAAGTTCTTCGCGTAAAGAAGAACGAAATATTTCTCTCCTACTTCTACTTGTTTGAGTCATTATTTTTGTCCACTTTTCTTTTTACCTTACCTCATATATATATATATATATATATATATATATATATATATATATACGTGCGTTTTGGTTATGACACTAAAAACAATCCGGTTATGTCACTCCTAGACACAGAGAACGAATGCCAGGTACCCCCATGAAGTTGATTAGCAGTGTAGGGCGATCTACTCTTGTATACCTATGTCATGGACAATTTGTTTAAGGTAATAATGCTTTTAATTTTCGTTTTTTATTCAACAAAGAAAAGAAAACTTATTAAGTTTATGCAAGCAAATAACAACGTACAATGAATTTAAAAAAGACCATATCAATCAATATCTATATATTAATACACTTGTTATCATCTTACAACAGCCTCTGTAAATGTAAATCCTGAGTATCTGGTGTTGCTTTTCCGCAGAATTCAGTTGGCCTATTTCGTTTCTTGCTAGATTGGATGCTTAATCAAAGCTAAAGAACCCAGTCTGCCCTACTATTTACCATGTCTCTGCCATTAGCAGAAAGTGAAACGCAAACTGTCTCGTCTTCGATTTGAACTCAGGTCGCTAATTCCAGTTCCTACGACGATAACCGTTGTGAAAAACACGCCTTCTCCTCTTTCTATCTCTCTCTCTCTTTTTCTCTCTCTCTCTCTCTCTCTCTCTCTCTCCCTCTCTCTCTCTCTCTCACATACTCACACATACATATTCATATATACACACACACCTCAATCTTCTTTCTTGCTATTTTTGTTTCTCTTACTCTTTTTCTTCTCCTCTTTCCTGCGTCTCTCATTGTCTCCCTTTGCCTTTTTCTTTTAAACAAAAGAGATAGGATGTTTGAATATTCTTCTTTGTGTCTATTATTTTTCCCATCATCTTTATTTTTTCCCCCGACAATTTTTCTTCTTCCTCTAATTAATTTTATGGCTTTATTTTTCACAAGGTGCCGTAGTTTTCGATTGATTTTTCTATTGATTCATTCTCAGTGTTTTATTTTTATGTTTTATATTCGATCCGTTATCGAACCCTTATTAGACTTTACATTTAGGACAAGTCAACTGAACTCATTTCCTGGTAGAGCTGTTTAAACAGCAATAAAAACCCTTCGTTATTTTGCCTTCGAATTTTTTTTGCCATCCCTCATACTCCGTGCTATGTAGCAATGATTTCCCTATCCTTACAACAGGTCGGATTGACACAAACATTTAATATCATGAGCCACGAACAAAATAAAGTACATGCAGTGGCCAGTGCAAAAAGTGTATAATACCTTCGGCATTCCTCTTTTGGGGTGCTTTGGGCAGCGGGCAATACATCCGCCCATATCCCTTTTAGACGAGGGGGAAAGCTGGCGATCACGTCATTTTATTTATAACTTACTACGTACCTAGTCTCTAGGGGCGTTGGCTTCTGGACCCCAGCTGCTAAAGCCCTTGGAGACTAGGTACGTAGATATATTCTGACCTCCCACCAGGGCACATGCATAAAATTCCATAAACGTGGGGAGCCACATAAAAACCAAAGTTCATACAGCAGCCCGTGTAAAAATTGCATGAATCCCTTCGATATTCCATTTTTGAGGTGCCCCAGGCACCGGACAATAAACAAGGATTGCCTGGTGGGATGGCTCTCCGGGATCATACAATTTAATTTCTATTTACCCATCCAGAGGCCGAGGCCCCTGGACATAATGTATGTAAAGTTCCCTGTAGTATTAGAGACATTGTTTGAGAATTTATTAAGGGAACGGTGGTCCTCTTTCACCGGACATCAGCAGCAGCCTACCTTAACCTTTTAGTCACGTGAGATTCCTTTATAAAAGGCCTCACAGTGCTACTTCGACTCTACTAGTTGTAACCCTTAAGGGGTTAACACCTCTTCTAACAGTAACCCTTGAGGGGATAACAAGATAAGTGATTTTACGCACTTTTCTACAGGTTTGGACACGGACAGGATAGAAACCCTTGAAGATTCTCGTCCATGCCCTCGAACATCGGGACATTGGGATTATTGCATCAACCCTTGAAGCGTCGATAATAATTACCTTCATTCCCTCCCAGGATAAATTAGAGGAGCCGTTCGATATTGATTACAACCGTCGGAAAGCGACAACCACCCCCATGATACCTACAACCGAATGGCTCAGCAGGATTTATTCTTGCAAAACTAAACATATAACCTAAATATATAACTAAACTAATTACAGCTACACCATACCTTGTGCTGTTTGACTTGAACTGACTCTAATTAAATTACCTGGTCGCTTCTCCGACCTAAAACTACGAACATTTCCAAACACTACCTATTGTACCCTTTAATGTGTCATTTATTAAAACTGTTGTATTCTATATATCGATAGTATTGCTGGTTCCTTGACTTTAATATTCCCGTTTGTTCTCTCTGCATTCTTTAACGTTTTAAGTTTGGATTAACATACTAGCAATTATATGCACCTTCGGTGCAAGTATTTAAGTTTTGATATAATAAAATTCATATTTAATTAGAAAGTTAATGAAACTGACTAGAATGCCAGATAAAAAGACTGCAACAGAGGGTATAATCGAAAAATAGAACACACTTTTGAAACAACTATTCCATCATTTTCATTACTTCCCCTCTTTCATTGGTAAATTTTCCTAATTTAACTATTTAGTTAAAATTAGGAAGTAAAGGAATAATATTACGTTATTTCTTCTGTAAATAAATTTCTTTTAAGATTTATCCACGAGATTTTTTGTTATATATTTCTTATCTCTCTGGA
>CM042145.1:82856387-82868887 GCA_023376005.1 Doryteuthis pealeii
AAAAAAAGAGAGAGATAGGCCTTATTGAATCCGAGAAAATTTTTTTTTTCATCAATTCAAAGAAAATATTGTTTTTCAAAACTATGAAAAGAGAAAACACGCCACAAACAGTTAATATTCGTGTTTTTAAGAAAATAACTTTTAATTTTTTAGTCCTTAATGAAGTGCAGAAAATTTCATTAAAATTGGACCATTCCCTGATTTTTGATAATTGTTTTAAAATTTTAAATAATAAAAAAATATGATCTCCTTTGAAAATAATTGCACATACCTATGAAAATAAGAGAGAAATTGCTTAAAAATAGGTGACACCTTGCATTTAAAGAGAACCAAGATTGTTTTTTTAGTAGTTTTATTGAAGTTTTGTTGTAGGGTTACCAGTTTTGAAAATCCAATAGGCGAGAAACTGACAGTTGCCAATCACTGTTGACATTATGTATTCGCTACACCAACATTGACATATATATATATATTATATATATATATATATATATATATATATATAATATATTAGTAGAGGGAAAAGTTAAGAGGCTACAATGGGTTCAAATCAAAATGATTTCATCAGGACCCTACTGAACGCTTAACTAAGTCGATGTAATTCCTTAGGTAAACTCAGATATATTTCAGATACTAACGTTTGAACGCTACGGTATTTTTATTTTTCTCTCAATTTTCGGGTGCGGCCTGTTCCACACTAAGGAATGAAAACACACGTGGAACGGGCCACACGCGAAAATTGAGAGGAAAAACAACGTAGCGTTCAACCGTTATTATCCGAAATATATCTGAATTTAACTAAAGAATTACATCGACTTAGTTAAGAGTTAGATAGGTTCCTGATGAAATCATTTTGATTGAAACCATGGTAGACCATTTACTTTTTCCTCTATTATTATTATTATTATTATTATTATTATTATTATTATTCTGCTCTATGTTTTAATATATTGATCACTTTTGGATTATTTACTGATGCCACTGCAACGAAAAGTTAAAGCGGCAATTGGATACTATATATATATATATATATATATATATATATTATATATATATAAGAATGGAAATGAGTAACCTACTCGAGTTTCATCGATAGATTCTTCCAGGGTTACTTTTAAATTAATCGAGTTTACGATTAAATCTTTGGTGTTAATAAATAACACCAAAGATTAATCGTAAATCGATTAATTTAAAAGTAACCTGAGAATCTATCGTGAAACTCGAGTAGGTTACTATTTTCATTCTTAAATAAATTTATGCTCTACATTGTATTGAGCACTTTGTATTTGTTTTTTCTCAACCTTAACATCTGGATATTGTGCGCTTCCAACGATCGTTCTTATACCCACCGGTAAGTTAATACTTATACATATACATATATATATATATATATATATATGAAGATAGGAGGGCTGGAGTAGAATCCGACAGTATGAGGTAAGGTAAGAGGAAAAGTGGACAAAAAATAGTGACTCAAACAAGTAGAAGTGGGAGAGAAATATTTCGTTCTTCCTTACGCGAAAAACTTCATCAGTAACTTTATTCAAAAGGGGGGGGATAGGGAGAAGTGGGCTAAACCAAGATTTTGAACCCACTTCTCCCTACCACCCCCTTTCCCAACAAGCACCTAGCAACCTCCTCATCTCATCTTCCCATACAAACTACTATCCTCTGAACTTTCCCCCTCCACTTTATATGATAGTTATTCTCTGTTCATTCAAATCCTCTAAGTTCCTTCCTCTCAATTTTACCACAAACTCACTTCTCTTCTATAAATAACAAATGTACGTACTTTGGTTTTGAATAAGTTAGACTGATGAAGTTCTTCGCGTAAAGAAGAACGAAATATTTCTCCTACTTCTACTTGTTTGAGTTATTATTTTTGTCCACTTTTCTTTTTACCTTACCTCATATATATATATATATATATATATATATATATATATACGTGCGTCTTGGTTATGACACTAAAAACAATCCGGTTATGTCACTCCTAGACACAGAGAACGAATGCCAGGTACCCCCATGAAGTTAATTAGCAGTGTAGGGCGATCTACTCTTGTATACCTATGTCATGGACTATTTGTTTAAGGTAATAATGCTTTTAATTTTCGTTTTTTTATTTAACAAAGAAAAGAAAACTGGTTAAGTTCATGCAAGCAAATAACAACGTACAATGAATTAAAAAAAGACCATATTAATCAATAACTATATATTAATACACTTGTTATCATCTTACAACAGCCTCTGTAAATGTAAATCCTGAGTATCTGGTGTTGCTTATCCGCAGAATTCAGTTGGCCGATTTCGTTTCTTGCTAGATTGGATTCTTAATCAAAGCTAAAGAACACAGTCTGCCCTACTATTTACCATATCTCTGCCATTAGCAGAAAGGGAAACGCAAACTGTCTCGTCTTCGATTTGAACTCAGGTCGCTAATTCCAGTTCCTACGACGATAACCGTTGTGAAAAACACGCCTTCTCCTCTTTCTCTCTCTCTCTCTCTCTCTCTCTCTCTCTCTCTCTCTCTCTCAACACACACACACACACACATACGCACACATACATATTTATATATACACACACACATCAATCTTCTTTCTTGCTATTTTTGTTTCTCTTATTCTTTTTCTCCTCCTCTTTCCTGCGTCTCTCATTGTCTCCCTTTGCCTTTTTCTTTTAAACAAAAGAGATAGGATGTTGAATATTCTTCTTTGTGTCTATTATTTTCCCCATCATCTTTATTTTTTCCCCCGACAATTTTTCTTCTTCCTCTAATTAATTTTATGGCTTTATTTTTCACAAGGTGCCGTAGTTTTCGATTGATTTTTCTATTGATTCATTCTCAGTGTTTTATTTTTATGTTTTATATTCGATCCGTTATCGAACCCTTATTAGACTTTACATTTAGGACAAGTCAACTGAACTCATTTCCTGGTAGAGCTGTTTAAACAGCAATAAAAACCCTTCGTTATTTTGCCTTCGACTTTTTTTTGCCATCCCTCATACTCCGTGCCATGTAGCAATGATTTCCCTATCCTTACAACAGGTCGGATTTACACAAACATTTAACATCATGAGCCACGAACAAGTACATGCAGTGGCCAGTGCAAAAAGTGTATAAAACCTTCGGCATTCCTCTTTTGGGGTGCTTTAGGCAGCGGGCAATAAATCCGCCCATATCCCTTTTAGACGAGGGGGAAAGCTGGCGATCACGTCATTTTATTTATAACTTACTACGTACCTAGTCTCTAGGGGTGTTGGCTTTTGGACCCCAGCTGCTAAAGCCCCTGGAGACAAGGTACGTAGATATATTCTGACCTCCCACCAGGGCACATGCATAAAATTCCATAAACGTGGGGAGCCACATAAAAACCAAAGTTCATACAGCAGCCCGTGTGAAAATTGCATGAATTCCTTCGACATTCCATTTTTGAGGTGCCCCAGGCACCGGACAATAAACAAGGATTGCCTGGTGGGATGGCTCTCCGGGATCATACAATTTAATTTCTATTTACCCATCCAGAGGCCGAGGCCCCTGGACACAAGATATGTAAGTGCCCTGTAGTATTAGAGACATTGTTTGAGAATTTATTAAGGGAATGGTGGTCCTCTTTCACCAGACATCAGCAGCAGCCTACCTTAACCTTTTAGTCACGTGAGATTCCTTATAAAAGGCCTCACAGTGGCTACTTCGACCTCTTCTAGTTGTAACCCTTAAGGGGGTAACACCTCTTCTAACAGTAACCCTTGAGGGGATAACAAGGTAAGTGATTTTACGCACCTTTTTCTACAAGTTTGGACACGGACAGGATAGAAACACTTGAAGGATTCTTGATCATTCCCTTGGAACATCGGACATTGGGGATTATTGTCATCAACCCTTGAAGGTCGATAATAATTACCTTCATTCCTCCCAGGATAAATTAGAGGAGCCTTCGATATTGATACAACCTTCGGAAAAGCGACCCACCCCCATTGATACCTACAGCCGAAAGGCTTAGCAGGATTTATTCTTGCAAAACTAAACTATACCTAAATATCTAACTAACTAATTACAGCTACACCATACCTTGGTGCTGTTTGACTTGAACTGAACTCTTAACTAAATTACCTGGTCGCTTGTCCGACCTAAACTACGAACATTTCCCAGAACACTACCTGTTGTAACCTTTTTAATGTGCCTTATTATTAAAACTGGTGTATTCTATATATCGTAGTATTGCTGGTTCCTTCACTTCATATTCCCGTTTGTTCTCTCTGCATTTCTTTAACGTTTACTTTTTATAACATATGTTACTATGTTAATTTCTATTTACCTATCCAGAGGCCGAAGTCCCCGGACACAAGGTAAGTATGTGTCCTGTAGTATTAGAGACATATGTTACTACCATCTTTGAGTGCTGCTAAAAAGGGTCATTCTTGGCATCCAATATTTCTATAGGGGAGATGCGACATTGTTATTTTTTCACATAAATGGTAAAAACTAGTTTTTCGCAAAAGAGAGGTGTCAAAACCACCGCACTGTCTACACCAACTTGTGTACACCATAGGGACATCACTTCTCGCAACTAAACAAAGCATACAAAATAGCCATTCATTTTGTCCATGAGAATGTGATATGTATCGGCACTCGTGACCATCTCACTTTGATATAAGCTCCAGTTGGAGGCGCATGGTGTAATAGTTACCGTCGTAGGAAAATGTGCACGTCGAAACGAGTTCAAATTCTTGACGAGGCTGTTTGCATTTTTGTGGGGTAGTTTAAGACGACAAAGAGAGTAGCTGTCATTTTTGGCACATATCGCCTAGATATATTTTGGTGCATCAGTGTATACGTGAAGAGCAACAGCTGTTAATATTAATTTCTTTTTGTATGCTTATGTTTCTACAAACTAATTAGAAAAAAAAGTAAAAATAAAACACTGAATATTCTTTCGTTAATTATGTAATTTATTTATAATTAAATCGCTAATACTTTTTCATCAATTCAGTATCCTAAGCCGTAAGTGTTGTCGCTGTACTTAACAAGTAAATCTCTTTGACAACTTTGTTGAGGTTCTTTTGGAAAACTACGAGGAAGGTTCAAAAGAAATTTTCCACTTAACATATAGAAAACACATTTCGGATTAAACGAATCCGGTTGTTTTCAAGTTGGGAATTATATTAGTGTATTAGTGTCAGGAACATGAACAGTTTACAGTAATAATATGCGTGCACGTGTGCACTTGTGTGTGTGGATAGGGGCATCAGGTATGGTGTTAGTGGACTACAGGAAGCATGGAGGCCTTGAAAAATGCAGTGTTTCGGCAGCCTACAACGGCCGTTTAATGTTTTATGTATAAAAATGTGATTCTGATAATATGTGATAGAAGAATAATACTGACCTAACCAAGCTTTTCCTCCACTCATCAAAATATGCCATTTACCAGAGCGAATAGCTTTGCTGTGTTCAAGATTAGCAAATTTATCCAAGTTAAAAAGACATCTTAAACGGCTGTGATAATATATAGTTCACCTTTTTAGTTTACAGTTCACATAGCGCTAATACCATTGGGAAAGGTATGAATCCATCTACTCACCCTCCAAGTATGGGTAAATAGTAGAGCAGACTGTTTACCTGGATGAGACAGATATATTTACCAACCCCTCCGCACGAGCAGGATGTGACACAAGGTCAATTTCTGAACCGGAGTTCAGTAGGTTTGAATTCAGGGTTTTCCTTCTCCTAGACCGGTTGCATAACCAGGGTTAAAGAGCCCATTCTGTCCTACTATTTATCCATAGCTGGAGGAAGAGTAGGATTCATACTTCCCAAGGCTATTAGCGCTAAGTGAAATACAATTACCACATCCAGGATTTGAACACGGGGCGACGAGTCCATTCCCCACGACTTTAACCATTACACCAAGCGCTTCCAGCAAACAGTATAGAAGAAGGAAAACTCTGAATTCAAACTGGGTAGATCCGCTTGGAGTGGTCACTTCTATAATAGGCTCAGTCCTAATTAGTGATCTATTTCAATTTTTTCAATTTTTTTTTCTTTTTCGTCTATTTATTTCATTTTTTTTCTTTCTTTGTTTCTTACTTCTATATCTATCCCTATTAAAGGTGCGTGGTGTAATGCTTATCGCCTGACAGGATGGACTCAGCAACCCAAGAACACATCCTGAACAAGGCTGTTTCCATTTCACTTAGCGCTAATACCTTTGCAAAAAGTATGCATCTAACTATTCTCCCTCCAGCTATGAGTAAATCGTGGTGAAGACTGGACTCTTTAATCTTGGATTAGGCAACCAGTCAACGAAAAGGAAAACTCTGAATTCAAACCAGTTAAATTTCGCTTGAGAAATTGGCCTTTTGTCACATCCTACTCTTGTGGCGGATTCGATAAATATGTATAACTCCAATAATTTACTAAACAAAGAAAAAGAATAAAAACGTAAAAGACGCACCGACCATGACTCCTACAATCTTGTACAAATAAGATTTAAAAATAATTAAGTAATATTCTCGAATTTGATTGGATAACACAAGTCATGAATGGTGCTTACACATATGTCCGCGCTTGGGAGTTCTCGAAGATTTGTAAATTATAACCGACAAAAAGAAAAATATCAAATTATGATATCCCCCCACCCCAATTGTTGACCGTGGATGGTGACTTATAATTCCTGAAAATAGTGTTGTGGTTGCTGAGCAGTCTGTGATTCAGCTTCTTAGAGGCCTCGTTACATGCAACACCCATCTTCATCTTTTACTTGGGCTAGACAGGCGACAGGAGAGGCCTCATCCAATCATTCGGCTCGTCATGTCAAGACCGTATTCTTCAAAATTCTGTTATGACAAAAACCCAACAGTTTTTATCGTATAGATCCAAATTTTGGAAAGTGGTGGGAGAGGATCAAACACCAATTAATACATATAAAGTTGTTTCTTCAAATTTATTGATACACATGTAGTAAATGAAAAATCTAACAAATTATTTCAACCGATTTATTGTCCTAGGTATGACGCTAACCTGCATCAAATGGCAAGGTCACATTTTCGGAGCTTAGGGAGCATGGAGTTATTGTCATTACTCCCGGATCCACTATGGTCCGGATTGGTCGTACCTAATAAGGTCCATTCTGTGGGCCAAGTAGATATATTTACAAGTCAATGTAAAATTATCTCTACCAATTTATTAATACACATGTTAATGAAAAACCTGACGTAGATATTATTTCTACTAGTTTAATGATATAAGTGAAGTTAATAAGAATTATTTCAACCTGTTTATAAAACTGTAGCGATTGTCTTCCCTTGTTTGGATGGGACTGAGATTGGCAAAGGGATATCTTCCCTTGCCACCAGGGTTTGCCACTAGGGGGCGTTGCAATCTGGCTATTTAAACACAGCCCCAGGAAAAAAACTATCTCTTCTATTTGTGACTCAATTGATTTGTACTCGACAAGTGTCTCTGTCCATTATGATTTGAGGACCTTGCCTCCCAACTATAGTCTTACACGTTTGACTTTACACGGCTCTTACTATACTCTATCTTCATAGAAGTGTTTGGCTCAATAGCTTTTGAATAGCCATATAACACGTGCCTCTACGCTCCCATGGCACCATAGGGAGATAGTCTTCCTACAACAAGTGACAACCTTTTCATTTAGGACTTTCGTCCATTCGTTTAACTTTTGACTCTTCAAATCTATTTTTCCCTTAGGACTTAAGTATTACGGGTCGCCACCTATGCCAAACAGGTGGACCTCTGGGAGAGTCTTACCCCTCTGCAGAGGGTCAATCGGCGTATTATACAGCCTTATCCAACAGAGCGGTCTATAAGATTGAATAGATCTAGATCAAACGGTTTGTCTCTCCGTAAAGCACTCTATTCGAAATTAGTAATATAAAGGAAATTCACATTATTTTACTATGAAATGTATTGGACATGATTGTACGATTAAAAAGAATTGACGAATACTATAAAATTAACGTAAGAATTTCAATAGAATTATACTGAAATAGCAAATTCATTATGATGTTAGACAAACAACGACACGAGGAAAAATAAAGATAACACAATGGAATTGATATAAACTGAATGGAATTCTTCTACCAGAAGTATGAATACTCATTATCGTTTTATTTTGGTCGTATGTATATTGTGGCATTGTAGTAAAAAGAAAACTTGTTTTCAAACAAACAAAAAGAATGAACGAATTTAGGTGAAATAAGAGTGAAAAGGACGATGATTGTTAGGAAAGAATGAAAAACAAAAAGAAACAAAAGAAAGAACGAAGAATTGAAAGAGAAAGGAGGAAAAAGATTTATGAATATCTAACAATAAAGTAATGGATGAAAAAGAAAGGAATAAAAACGTTAAGAAAAGAACGAACAAATGAAGAACGAAAAGAAAACCAAAAACAGAATGATCAATGAAGATCGAATGAATGAATGAATGAATTGAAAAAAAAGAATGAATGAAAGATTGAAACTGATTGAAAACCGACTTAAGGAAATATGTAAGGTAAAAGCTTTGTTAGATACGCATTAAAAACGGTTACCTACATAGATTATGCGAGAGAAGGAATAGATTAACGACATTTATGTAACATATTTACTAAAAAGAAAAAAAGTTACCAATAAATTATTTAGAAAAGAACAGAAGAAGAAAAGAAAGGAAAATATTAAAATCCGTATTAAAATAATAAAATATAAAAGATTGTATACAATATTTACTAAAAGAACAGCTACTTATGGATAATTCAGAAAGAAAGAACAAAAGAAATAAAGAACAATAGAAAAAAAGAATAAATTAATGTAATTGAAGTAAAATATTTACTAAAAGGGAAGGAAATTTAATAATAAATGATTTAGATAAGAATGAAAGACAGAAAGACATAATAAAATGAAATATATATGAAGAATTTATTAAATTGAATGATAACTATTAATGATTTTGAAAGAAAGAAACAAAGAAACAAAGATAGAATGAAAGAAAAGTAAATTAATCTAATTGAATAAACATATTTACTAAAAAGTAAAGTTACCTATGAATTATATACATAAGAATGAAAAAGGAAGAAAGAAAGAAAGAAAGACATAAAAGAATAATAAAATGTATACGAAATATGTACTAAAAGTATAGATACCTATCACAAATTTAAGTAGGATAGGAAAAGGAAAGAAAGAAAGTTAATAAAATTTATGCAAAATATTTAGTAAAAGGAAATTTAACAATACATTATCAAGAAAGAAAGAAAGAAAGAAGGAAAGAAAGAAAGAATAAGTTAATAATATCTATACAAAATATTTAGTAAAAATAAATTTAACAATAAATTACCTAGAAAGGAACGAAAGATAGGAAGAGACAAAGAAAGAAAAAAAAAGAAAGAAAGAAAGAAAGAAAGAATAAGTTAATAAAATGTATGCAAAATATTTAGTAAAAAGAAATTTAACAATGCATTATCTAGAAAGAAAGAAAGAAGGAAAGAAAGAAAGAAAGAATAAGTTAATAAAATTTATGCAAAATATTTAGTAAAAGGAAATTTAATAATACATTATCTAGAAAGAAAGAAAGAAGGAAAGAAAGAAAGAAAGAATAAGTTATTAATATCTATACAACATTTTTAGTAAAAATAAATTTAACAATAGATTACCTAGAAAGGAAAGAAAGATAGGAAGAGAGAAAGAAAGAAAGAAATATAGTAAGAAAGAAAAAAAGAGAGAAAGAAAGAAAAAGAAAGAAGTAATGTGAAATATTTACTTAAAAGGAAGGAGATATACAAACGATTTAGATAAAAAAAATAAATTACTACACGATGAGAGAAAGTAAAAAGGAATAAAATAATAAAATTTAGATAAAATATTTAGTAAAAGGAAAGTTACCAATAAGAAAGGAAAAAAAAAATAAAGAAACAGAGAAAAAAGAGTATTTTATCAATTATCCATTAAAAGGGAATTTATGAATAAAAAATGCAATAAACAAATAAATAAAGACAAAAGAGCATAGAAAAGTAATAGAAAAGGTGATATTTATCAGTAAAAAAATCATATAGAATGGAAAATAACAAAGAAAAATGTTTACGAATAAAAGGATCTAATTTACTTATGAAAAAAGAAAGTAGAAAATAAAAGAAAATGGAAAAGAAAGAAAGTAAAAATGAATAAAAATGTTTACAAATATTCTTAGAGAATTGATCGGCAAGAAAGGGCGGTAAATGTGCTATGAATATGCATAGAAAATCGAAGGAAAGAATGGAAGAATAAGGACACAGAGAGAGAGAGAGAGAGAGAGAGAGAGAGAGAGAGAGAGAGAGAGAGAGAGAGAGAGAGACGCTAGGAAATTGAATTCTATTCCTTTGGAGCTGTGGTCCAAGTCCTTTTGGACATCAAAGGTTCAATATTGAAGTATTGCCTTGTGTTCAACAATAGAGCCACTAATTACGTCTTATAAATAGTGAATCGGGCCAATCAACAGCATTTGGTCGCTGTAACCTCGAATATGCCGGCATAATTCTAGGCTGCCGTTTGGTAGGAACGAGAATGCGAAAGGAGCGTATTTGGTAATTTCTGGCACTGAGCCACACTCCCTTCCCGTCCATTTCCGAGTTGGAAATCACCCAAAATGCACCAGAGATACCCGGATGTACTTGAAGCATTCGTACATATCAATGGCGGGCATTTCCAGATGCTAAGCCAACGGTTCCAGTCCCACAAAAGCGAGAGAGAAAAAGGGAGGAATACGTTATAAAGAATGAATGGCTTCTACCGATTCATTCATCCTTTATTGAATATTTAGCTGGAATTCGTTTTTCGTTATTTGATATGATGGTCGGGGCGAAATCCCTGTGGCATTCTGGCTAACGTGCTGGATAGCAACATCGCAGTAAGCTAGTTCGAGCTCCATTCACGTTATTACGTTCAACTTTATACTAATACCCTTTGGAAACGTATGAAACCCACCATTCCTTCAGCTATGGATTAAACAGTTCCATTACTGTTATTCTATGGAGACGCGCTGTGTACTGGTTATAGTCGTAGGAAATTGACTCATCGCGACGAGTTCTTGGATGAGGCTGGTTGCATTTCACATAGCGCAACTATACTGCCTACCATATAAATGTGTATAGAGAAATTATAGAGGCGCTCGTGGTGTAAGGAATCGCTCATTATGTAAATGGTATCCTCGTAGGAAATGGACACGGCGACAAGTGTTCAAATCTTGGACGAGACTGGAAGCATTTCACATAGCGCTAATACTTTTGTGAAAGGTATGGATCCAACAATTTTCTCTCTATCTATGAATACATAGTAAGATAGATTAGGGTCTTTAAACATCTCAGTATTATTTTCATCTTTCTTTCTCAATCCTATCTATCTATCTATCTATCTATCTCAGTGTTTAAATATATATATATATATATTAATCTATCTATGTCGGTGTGTGTAAGTCTATCAGTTTATTTATCAATCTCAGTCTATTTATATCTATCTATCTATCCAAGTTTTTACAAACTACTTCTCCATCTCAGTTTCATTTTCTAAACCTTTCTTTATTTCTCAATCCCATTTCTGTGTTGGGTATGATCCTTTGGTTGTTCTTTAGTGCCCTTTAGTGTTGGGTATGATCCTTTTGTTGTTGGTCCGTACGTCAATGTCGAATAACGTACAAATTACTGATGTCAGTTAGTCTACTGTTGGTTTGAATAACAGCTCGCTAAGTATAACTGAAGCAGTGTCCAAGACAGTTGGTATTTATAGAAATCAAGAATGATCCATTCATGAATATGGGTGATTTGGGTGATTCTATTCCTTGTGTTCTGATTGGCTGCTTTATTTGAATGATATTGTGGAATTTTATAAATACCCTATCATTCTGCAGTAGACTTTGCAACTATTCGGGTTTGTATTGGGTTAAAACCGTTTGTTGCCATGTCTTCCCAATTCGACGGTAATTGGAACTTTGATTATTCTTGAAAGGCTGTCAATATCAGCGATTAAATAGTTCACTAACAATGTATTCAGGCTGTAGATTGACTCGGGTTTAAACCATGTGACTTCACTGAGTCTATATGTTTAAGTGGTGAATTACAGCAGGCCTTATACACATAAAAATAATCCAACATAACCCACAAAGGTTGATGTGTCATCAAACAAAGAAATCACAATGTATCCGCGTCAGGTGAAATGCAAACAATTTCGTTCAGGATTTGAACTCGTGTAGCCGAGTCCACTTTCTAGGTCAATAACCGTTACGCGACAAGCGCCTTTTCGATTACATGTGTATTTGTTTTGTAGTAATCAAGCCTCCAACACAGAAATCCTTTCCAGTGTTTTTTGTAAGCGATATAAATATTTTTGCCATACATAGATTTTTATAAGACGTTATTTTTCTTACTTTACTTTTTCTTTTTCTTTCTCCTTTTTTTATTCCGTGTATTTTGTACCGTATAATGAAAAGAAAAATATTGTTATGCAGTATTTTTCTTCTGGTATGATGCTTTCCA
>CM042145.1:82876387-82878887 GCA_023376005.1 Doryteuthis pealeii
TATACAACTCAGAACTAGAACCTTGGATATCCTGTTTACAAATCCTCTGCTGATGTTATAGTACCGAGCCTCTGTGTGTTCTTTCTGGATCCTATCATAAGGTACTGTATTTATAAAATTCGAAACCAGAGCTTTGGATATCCTGTTTACAAATCCTCTGCTGATGTTATAGTACCGAGCCTCTGTGTGTTCTTTCTTGATACTATCATAAGGTACTGTATTTATAAAACTCACAACCAGAACCTTGGATATCCTGTTTACAAATCCTCTGCTGATGTTATAGTACCGAGCCTCTATGCGTCCTTTCTGGGTCCTATCATAAGTTACTGTATTTATAAAATTCGAAACCAGAGCTGTGGATATCCTGTTTACTTTATATATCCTCTACATATGTTTTTATGACAGCGGCAATTAACTACTATGCACCCGACGGCATCGCATCAGATATCCATTTAAAATAGTTCTATGCTGGAAAGAATTTAATATATAATAGACTTTTTCCACACACGTAATAACACAAAAAAGTTTATAACATTTTTTAAAATACCGAAGTTTGAGGTAAATACTTACTGTAACGCTACCCGTTAATGAGCCGTTTTGGTTCGTCTACTTTTTTTTGTCCATGGTAACTTGTCTCAAAACAAAAAGTCAAACACCTACCGTTTCTCCATTTTCAAGTATAAAGTCTTCTCATTTTATAGGAAAAAATAGAGGAAGAAAATAAAGATTTAACTCAATAAGTTTTTTTTATTGAAGCGAGTCCAACGCCTTCTCGCAGGCTAAACTTTCTCTTTGTAAACACCGATTTCTTCTTCTTCTTCTTCTTCTTCTTCTTCTTCTTCTTCTTCTTCTTCTTCTTCTTCTTCTTCGTCGTCGTCGTCGTCGTCGTCGTCGTCAAATCCTCTAGCAGCTACCGTAGCAACACTCGTTTTTGCAATCCCCGCTTCTGGGTGTTTCCTTCTATTAATACACAGGTCTGCTTCTATCATCCGGGCGTCTGTGCTTCACATACGGGACTGTCAACTCAATCCCAGTTGCCGGAATGTCCGCGGCTATCATCCAGGCATCTGGCGTTCACATACGGGGCAGTGGCATCTTGATTCCTATGCTCGCGCCAAAGTGTCGCCTTTTCGCATTCTGAAGGACGCGGGTTTGATCATAGGTCAGTTCTACACGTCAGGCAAAGCCTAACCCGCTTTCTTCGAGAATATGGCAAGTTTTCATGCCCACCACTCAACTCGTGTTCTCTGTCACACTTTTTCTCTCAGAACTCATCTTTATATATCTATCTCCTCATAGTCCAAAATAATTTTTATCGTTACCTCTTAATAAGCCATGTTGTTTTTTTTTTGTATGTGTTAAATGTGTAAAAAAAAATGTCGAACGCCAACCATTTTCCGTTTGCCAATATAAAGTTTATTTCCGCCGTAGATCGCTAAGTGGTTATAATAGTCGGCCAAACAGAAGAAGAGAAAAAGAAAGATCAAAGCAACAAAACAATACTTAACTAGGGTCACTGTTTACGCCAAGAGGAAAAATACGGAAAGGAAGCAAAAAGAAAATAAAGAAAGGAGGAAGGAAAATTGGCTAATCGACACCGGTTCTGTTGATTCTTGGGCAGTCTCTCTCTCTCTCTCTCTCTCACACACACACACACACACTCTCTCTCTCTCACACTCTCTCTCTCTCTCTCTCTCTCTCTCTCTCTCTCTCTCTCTCTCTCTCTCTCTAAGAACTCATCTTTCCATAATTTTCCCAAATCGACACGTTTATGTCACTGCCAATTTAAAAACTTCAGCTGATTCTTTGCTGATCTATCAAAAATTTACGTATTGTTTTCCCTATTGTTCCAAATTATTTCACAATTATTTTTAACGGAATAATTTCTAAGCAATCGTTTATACTCGGATGTTTTCATATTAATGAAAATCCTATTGTTTGTTTCGAATCTAAAAACCCAAATTACAAATACGATTTTGCAACTCTGTTTCAAGTTCAATGTTGTAATTAAAAAATAAAAAAAATAAAAAAATTAGTTATTAAAATAATTAATTGAGATACTTATTTTACAATTACCTGATTTAGTTCCTGTATAACTAGCCTAGGCTGGTTATTGAACCAAAGAACTTGTATTCGAGTAGAGTTTCATATATCTTGACGAATAGAACCAGCCCCACCTCATAGATAAAGAAGTATTGAGCGACAATATTTTCGCAGACGCCTGATAGATGCTAAAACTAAAAAAGATAAGATTAAAAATAAAGATTAAAATTTTATTTAAAAAAAAATGCCCCACACTGCAACATGTTTCATCTTGGAGCAAACTAATTAATTTTGCCAAAAAATAAGAAGGGATTTAGATCTTTACCTTTTTTATTCACCCAACGTGTTGAAACGGCCTAATGATGGTCGTATGACCTTTGCATTACACCTCGAGGTATAAAATAAATAATAATTCTATTCAAAATATTTATACATTAAAATATTCAGGAAATCATGT
>CM042145.1:82881387-82888887 GCA_023376005.1 Doryteuthis pealeii
TAACAGCTCTATTCTATATTGAGCATTCCAATAATACTGCCTTTGGTACGCCATTCCAGCAAAAGCTGACACTGACCATCTCACACTGAAGTATATACAACACACACAACACCACAACAACACACACACACACACATATATATATATATATATGTGTGTGTGTGTGTGTGTGTGTGTGGAAGGGGTGTTCGTGTTAAAATATTGATTCAAATTTGTTATATCCCTTCCACATACACACATACACACGCACGCATGCGCGCACACACATACACACACACACACACACACGTATATGTACAGTATATTTAGGAAAGTGCTCAATATCCGTGATAGAGCGTTAATAAATGAGTTAATTGTTAATAAAGACTTGTTTCTATACAAATATATATATGTATATATATATATGCATGTGTGTGTGCGTATGTAGATGCCAACGTTACGTTGCGGTTATCGTCTTAAGAATATGAATTCGACTACCTTAGTTTATATCCTTGACGAGGCTGGTCGTATTTCACTTTGTGATAATGCCCTAGGGAAAGGCGTACATCAATCTCTTCTCAACTCAGTTACATATAAATAATTGGATCTACTGGATTCTCTAGTCTGTTTTGGTAACCACGTTCTCTCTCTCTCTCTCTCTCTCTCTCATCTCTCTCTCCTCTCTCTCACCCCCACTCTCTGTCTCTCTCTTTGTCTCTGTTTCTGCTGTCTCTCTCTTCTCTCTCTGTCTGCCTCTCTCTCCTCTCTCTCTATATATATATATATGTGTGTGTGTGTGTGTGTGTGGTGAGTGTGTGTGTGTGCGTGTGTTCCTGCTGAAAAAAAACAGCTGAGAAGAAGAAAAGTTTGGGAGAGCGTTTAAGAGAAAAAGTGATGTACCAAAAAAAAATTGAAAAACGGTAAGTTAAGAATAATTGAAAAAACTAGTGAGATTTTCCTGAGATGCGTGTAAAAATGTGAAAGACTCATGGATTCCTGGCAAAAAACTAAAACCGGAGTTAATAGAAATGAGATAGAACCAGACTTTTAAAGATAAGACATTAATGAAAATAATTAACATTCAGCGTCTATAATAAATGTTTCCTTTTTGAAAATACGGATGCTCATGAAAATAAAATTATTGATGACTTAAGACTTGTAAATTCTTCTACTAGTAAAAAAAAGGGAAATACCTGGAGTGGCCTATTGTATTATCAGCCGGGCAACGAGGTGGCCAATACCCTTGATGTTAGAAGGAAATTATTTTGAGTCAGAGATAGAACGCCATAACTACATCAGCTCCCCAGTTTACCGCACAGATAAACACTGTGCAAATCCATGGCAACAACACTGAATAACACATCCACTATAAATTCTTCCTAATCAACCCACTTAAGGGGGCTGTAGACCAACTTAAAGGAAGTCTAGAAAGGAACAAGTCATTGTTCCCGATTATGCATTGGTCATATAAGACTAACGCACTCCAATATACTCAAACAAGAACAACAACCACAATGTGGAACATGTCAAACACCTTTAACAGTTAAAGACTTATTCATGGAATGCAGGTTTCTTGCTCACATCAGAAACGGTTATTTAAAGCAAACAATATGAAAGATCTGTTTGAAAAATGTCAACATGGAGGATATTCTCTCTTTTTTGAGGGAAATAAATTATACCATAGAATATAGACATGAAACAAATCAATACCATACAACATAATCCACAATAATGCTAACACATTAAAACCAATTACTAAAAAGTATGAACATAAATACATGATATGTATAACTAACCGTTAGCATGACATAACCTCAGACGGGTTGATATGCTGTTAAAATCAATAAACAAACAATATGCTGGAAGAGCTAACCAACTAAGAATAAGTACCATGTAAACAACATTTACCTCGTTCGAAAGGTGTTGTGTAAATGTACATACGTGAATACAAGAAGCTGCATAAAATTGTTATTAATAAAGCAAGCGGTTGGGGATTTTGACCATGAGGAAATTTGTCAACGATCTGGGTTCATGATCTTAAACAGGATATCGGCCCCAAAAACGGAAACTTCACAAATTAATATCATAGAATGGGACCTTAATACTCGCTAGCGTAGCGTTGCGCGTACTTTGTTGAAGTCTGATCTGCGCTCTTAATTAAATAATATTCAAACTCTGTGACTACCATTCTCTAATAAATTATGATCATTTATTGGAAAGGAAAACACATGAACAAATAAATTAATCCAAATTAAAATAAATGATTATATCGTCATTAAACTACCGATTTATCCTTTATATATATATATATATATATATATATGATAAACAGGAATATTTCTTTTATGATATTTATATTTTAATGTTCGCAACTAGTTTCGACCTTAGGTGATCGTCAGGAAAAAATTCTTGTGAAAGAAATTGCTTTTAGAAAGTTTTTTTCTAAATTTCAAAGCGATTGACAAACTACAAAAAACATTGTGCAGAAATGTACTGGTACAAAAAGACGAGTGCATTTGTTCAGTGAAAACATGCTTCTGGTAAATATTTTGGATTGTTTTTTTTTTTTTATATATATTAAATGATGAATTCTAGAAAGCTGTACAAATATACATAGATGAATATACTGAGTTTTGTGTATTGGTGTATGTTTCTGTGTGTATATGTAAAATAATAAAGTCGTCGTCGGGCGGCCTAATGCCGGTATCAGCCAATCAGCAGGGAGTCTATCCCTTTTCACTAGCGCTAGACCAAGGAGATTGTTTTTGCGTCTGAGGTGGAGCGAGACACCTACCATCAGCTCCTTACTTTACGCGACAGATCCCTATGCTACTCATACGCCGAGTTGGCGAGGGCCGGTATTGAACTAAGAACATTGCGGTTTCTAGCCGAACGCTCTAACGACTTAGCTAACTCACATAAAATTGCACAATTACTACTACTTTGATGACTACTACTCTGCCGTGTAGAAATGCGACTGTCCCACTGCGGAGGGGTAAAAATCTCCCAATAGAACACCTGTTGGCCCTGCTTGGGCCGTGATACTTAAGGACGGAATCCTGGTGGCTGAGCACTTTATGATATGCACACTCCACTTGGCCCTTATATAGGCTGAACAGGTGTCGGCGAGTTCCCCTCCGATCAATCGCCTGGTCACGTCAAATTCTACCGTCTATATGATTGCCCAATTATTGCTCTCATAGCAAGTCCCAACAGTTTTATCACAGATGTGCTATAAAGTGGTGACTGAGGTGTTATTTTACAATTTAAACTACATCTAATTGGTGGAATTTAAATTCTAAGGTCTGGGAGTGTGGGGTTGCTGCTTTGTTAATTGCTGTTTTGATTAATTTTATGGGTAGTCGGTTTTTAGGAATTATCGAAAAATCTAAACTACAAATATCGAACTTCATCCAAACAGTTTAGACAAGGAGATATTACTACCAAGGTATGTGAACTGGTCTACTAATTTTAGAGGAGATGAGTCCATCTTGTGGATTTCGTTTTTATTTGAGTTCACATAGAGGCCCCAATGACTCTTGCCAACTCACTAGACTAGGCAGCAAGGGATTTTACTTTCGCAGTATGTAACCAGATCTATGAGAATATCATATAAATGGAACATGAGCTTACTTAATTCTAATTCTAGTTTAAACTATCTAATTTCTCTTCGTCTATGCGACAGAATTATTTTGACACTTTCAATTGGAAAGGATAACTCACACGCGTGCTCGTAGAATTGCGCTACATGCACTTGATCAGGACCAGAAATTTAGGTAGAAAGAATCACAGTTACTCAGCATGGACCCCGGGTAGCGCAACGTATGCACATCAAGTTCATGTCGCCCCTAATGGTAGTCGTGAGCAACAAGAGCCATGTCATGCTGCCACTTCCTCCCAGTGGGCACAGGTGCAAACATATATTTCTTCCCTGTTGAATATTCTCGCGCAATTATACTTTCTTTTGAATTTCGCTGAGCACACATATGGTATTTGCCTGTGGCCCACTGGAGGAAGTGGGGCAGCATGACATGGCTCTTGTTGCTCACGACTACCATTAGGGGCGACATGAACTTGATGTGCATCACGTTGCGCTACCCCGGGGGTCCATGCTGAGTAACTGTGATTCTTTCTACCTAAATTTCTGGTCCTGATCCAAGTGCATGTAGGCCAATTCTACGAGCACGGGTGTGAGTTATCCTTTCCGAATTGAAAGGTGTCAAAATAATTCTGTCGATAGACGGAAAGAGAAATTAGATAGTTTAAACTAGAATTAGAATTAAGTAAGCTCATGTTCCATTTATATGTATTCTCATAGATCTGGTTACCATCTGCGAAAGTAAAATCCCTTGCTGCCTAGTCTAGTGAGGTTGGCAAGAGTCATTGGCCTCTATGTGAACTCAAATAAAAACGAAATCCACAAGATGGACTCATCTCCTCTAAAATTAGTAGACCAGTTCACATACCTTGGTAGTAATATCTCCTTGTCTAAACTGTTTGGATGAGGTTCGATAATTTGTAGTTAGATTTTTCGATAATTCCTAAAAACCGACTACCCCATAAAATTAATCAAAACAGCAATTAACAAAGCAGCAACCCCACACTCCCCAGACCTTCAGAATTTAAATTCCACCATTAGATGTAGTTTAATTGTAAAATAACACCCTCAGTCACCACTTTATAGCACATCTGTGATAAAAACTGTTGGGACTTGCTATGAGAGCAATAAGGTTGGGGCAATCATATAGACGGTAGAATTTGACGTGACCAGGCGATTGATCGGAGGGGAACTCGCCGACCACCTGTTCAGCCTATATAAGGGCCAAAGTGGAGTGTTGCATATCATAAAGTGCTCAGCCACCAGGATTCCGTCCTTAAGTATCACGGGCCCAAAGCAAGGGCCAACAGGTGGTTCTATTGGGAGATTTTTACCCCTCCGCAGTGGGACAGTCGGCATATTCTACACGGCAGAGTAGTAGTCATCAAAGTAGTAGTAATTGTGCAATTTATGTGAGTTAGCTAAGTCGGTAGAGCGTTCGGCTAGAAACCGCAATGTTCTTAGTTCAATACCGGCCCTCGCCAACTCGGCGTATGAGTAGCATAGGGATCTGTGCGGTAAAGTAAGGAGCTGATGGTAGGTGTCTCGCTCCACCTCAGACGCAAAAACAATCTCCTTGGTCTAGCGCTAGTGAAAAGGGGATAGACTCCCTTGCTGATTGGCTGATACCGGCATTAGGCCGCCCCGACGACGACTTTATTATTTTACATATACACACAGAAACATACACCAATACACAAAACTCAGTATATTCATCTATGTATATTTGTACAGCTTTCTAGAATTCATCATGTTAATATATATAAAAAAAAAAAAACAATCCAAGAATATTTGACCAGAAGCATGTTTTCACTGAACAAATGCACTCGTCTTTTGTACCAGTACATTTTCTGCACAATGTTTTTTGTAGTTTGTCAATCGCTTTGAAATTTAGAAAAAAACTTTCTAAAAGCAATTTCTTTCACAAGAATTTTTTCCTGACGATCACCTAAGGTCGAAACTAGTTGCGAACCATTAAAATATAAATATCATAAAAGAAATATTCCTGTTTATCATATATATATATATATATATATATATATAAAAGGATAAATCGGTAGTTTAATGACGATATAATCATTTATTTTAATTTGGATTAATTTATTTGTTCATGTGTTTTCCTTTCCAATAAATGATCATAATTTATTAGAGAATGGTAGTCACAGAGTTTGAATATTATTTAATTAAGAGCGCAGATCAGACTTCAACAAAGTACGCGCAACGCTACGTAGCGAGTATTAAGGTCCCATTCTATGATATTAATTTGTGAAGTTTCCGTTTTTGGGGCCGATATCCTGTTTAAGATCACTGAACCCAGATCGCTTGACAAATTTCCTCATGGTCAAAATCCCCAACCGTCTTGCTTTATTAATAACAATTTTATGCCAGCTTCTTGTATTCACGTATGTACATTTACACAACACCTTCGAACGAGGTAAATGTTGTTTTACATGGTACTTATTCTTAGTTTGGTTTAGCTCTTCCAGCATATTGTTTGTTTATTGATTTTAACAGCATATCAACCCGTCTGAGGTTATGTCATGCCTAACGGTTAGTTATACATATCATGTATTTATGTTCATACTTTTTAGTAATTGGTTTTAATGTGTTAGCATTATTGTGGATTATGTTGTATGGTATTGATTTGTTTCATGTCTATATTCTATGGTATAATTTTATTTCCCTCAAAAAAGAGAGAATATCCTCCATGTTGACATTTTCAAACAGATCTTTCATATTGTTTGCTTTAAAATAACCGTTTCTGATGTGAGCAAGAAACCTGCATTCCATGAATAAGTCTTTAACTGTTAAAGGTGTTTGACATGTTCCACATTGTGGTTGTTGTTCTTGTTTGAGTATATTGGAGTGCGTTAGTCTTATATGACCAATGCATAATCGGGATACAATGACTTGTTCCTTTCTAGACTTCCTTTAAGTTGGTCTACAGCCCCCTTAAGTGGGTTTGATTAGGAAGAATTTATAGTGGATGTTGTTATTCCAGTGTTGTTGCCATGGATTTGCACAGTGTTTATCTGTGCGGTAAACTGGGGAGCTGATGGTAGTTATGGCGTTCTATCTCTGACTCAAAATAATTTCCGTTCTAACATCAAGGGTATTGGCCACCTCGTTGCCCGGCTGATAATAACAATAGGCCACTCCAGGTATTTCCCTTTTTTTTACTAGTAGAAGAATTTACAAGTCTTAAGTCATCCAATAATTTTATTTTCATGAGCATCCGTATTTTCAAAAAGGAAAACATTTATTATAGACGCTGAATGTTAATTATTTTCATTAATGTCTTATCTTTAAAAGTCTGGTTCTTATCTCATTTCTATTAACTCCGGTTTTAGTGTTTTTGCCAGGAATCCATGAGTCTTTCACATTTTTACACGCATCTCAGGAAAATCTCACTAGTTTTTTCCAATTATTCTTAACTTACCGTTTTTCAATTTTTTTTTTTGGTACATCACTTTTTCTCTTAAACGCTCTCCCAAACTTTTCTTCTTCTCAGCTGTTTTTTTTCAGCAGGAACACACGCACACCACACACACTCACACACACAACACACACACAACACATATATATATATTATAGAGAGAGAGAGAGAGAGAGGCAGACAGAGAGAGAGAGAGACAGACAGAACAGAGACAAGAGAGAGACAGAGAGTGGGTGAGAGAGAGAGAGAGAGAGAGTGAGAGAGAGAGAGAGAGAGAGAGAGAGAACGTGGTTACCCAAAACAGACTAGAGAATCCAGTAGATCCAATTATTTTATATGTAACTGAGTTGAGAAGAGATTGATGTACGCCTTTCCCTAGGGCATTATCACAAAGTGAAATACGACCAGCCTCGTCAAGGATATAAACTAAGGTAGTCGAATTCATATTCTTAAGACGATAACCGCAACGTAACGTTGGCATCTACAT
>CM042145.1:82893887-82896387 GCA_023376005.1 Doryteuthis pealeii
TAAAGTAACAGGATATCCACAGCTCTGGTTTCGAATTTTATAAATACAGTAACTTATGATAGGACCCAGAAAGGACGCATAGAGGCTCGGTACTATAACATCAGCAGAGGATTTGTAAACAGGATATCCAAGGTTCTGGTTTGTGAGTTTTATAAATACAGTACCTTATGATAGTATCAAAGAAGAACAACACAGAGGCTCGGTACTATAACATCAGCAGAGGATTTGTAAACAGGATATCAAAGCTCTGGTTTCGAATTTTATAAATACAGTACCTTATGATAGGATCTCAGAAAGAAACACAGAGCTCGTACTATAACATCAGCAGAGGATTTGTAAACAGGATATCCAAGGTTCTAGTTCTGAGTTGTATAAATACAGTACCTTATGATAGTATCAAGAAGAACACACAGAGGCCTCGACTATAACATCAGCGCAGAGGAATTTGTAAACAGGATATCCAAGGTTCTAGTTCTGAGTTGTATAAATACAGTACTTATGATAGTATCAAGAAAGAACACACAGAGGCTCGGTACTATACATAGCAGAGGATTTGTAACAGGATATCCAAGGTTCTAGTTCTGAGTTTTATAAATACAGTACCTTATGATAGTATCAAGAAAGAACACAGAGGCTCGTACTATAAATCAGCAGGGATTTGTAACAGGATATCCAAGGTTCTAGTTTCTGAGTTTATAAATACACGTACCTTATGAAGTATCAAGAAAAGAACACACAGATGGTCTACCACTATAGTCTGCAAGGGATTAATAAGGTATAGCGTATATCAAGGCTCTGATCGTGAATTTTATAAATGCAGTACGTTTGGTAGGGGCCAGAATGAACACACAGAGATCATCAGTATTACAGAAGGATACAAACAAAAATTTTCATGGGGTGTCATTTTGACAAGGGCACGCGAGTTAGAAAATATTTATAAAAAGTTTGTAACTGTATTTGTTCAGCGTTACAAACTTTTTATGAATATTTTTCTAACTCTTGTCATCTACAAAACATCCATAAATTTCTTTCACCCATCATATATCTGATGAGTTTAAATAAACCGAAACGTTTAAGCATGATAAATAAATTTCATCTTATTTTTTGGGACATTCGTTTTCAAATTTAATATGTTTATTTCAATATTTACTATTACCATTACAAGAAAATATATATTGATTAAATTTTGAAAAGTATCGCCATTGCGCCACACGGCCTTCAGACAACTTCGAATCTTTGCTATTTTTCAACATGGTCTCTTTGTTCTTGTAGGTAAATACTGCGTTATCATTGCCTGCCGTTATTGTGTTGTAACAATAGTTTATGGTCTCAGGCTCAACTGCGTCTGTAAAATTAATCAAGAGGATTGCAATCTGAGGAGATCAGGCGTATTGTGGTAAAGAAATGTTCTGACCGGTAAGGAAGCTTCTCCTGTTAATGTGCATGACACTTGCATTCTAAATTCAAGATAATCTAATCACAATCCTTTATAAGAGATCTATAATAATCTTTTTCCAATACAACTAAATCTTATCTAGATAAAACGTCGCCTGGGCATTTAGGCAGTCCGACGTCTATATTTTTATATCTTCATGTTTAATTCTATTATTATAAATTATATCATTATAATTATATATATATATATATATATATATATATATATATACTATATATACTTTTTGATGTGTGGGTAGAGGCTTGGGACGGTAAGTTCGTTCGGGTCACGGAACCAGCAGAGGGCAGCTGCTAAATTCGTATAACTATAGCTGATGAGAGGTGAATACCTCGAAACACGTGGTTATAGTACCCTATATTAATTATATATATATATATATATATATATATAATATAAGTATAGTATAAAAAGGAATGATTTACCGGTAAATATTGGTTGGTCTCATTATTTGGTTAGTATAGTGTTACGCGATAAGTCAGCGTTTACGACAATGTAAGTGCTCAATACGTAGTAGAGAGGAATTTATTATCATAGTGTGTAACAGAATAATCTACTTGAATTTCACATAGAGGATTTCAGGGTTAAAATCCACTGAATAACAAGATATTGATTAATTACAGCTAAACTGTCGGGAGTTAAAAGACTATGATACTATATATAATAATATATATATATATATATATATATATATATATAATATAAGAAAGTTTATGAATTTATAGAAAGGTTTTTTTTTAAATTCGCGGTAGCTGATCGAGAGGTTCTGTGCCTGTAATATGATATATTCATTTCGTTATTCCGCTTACAATGTCTTGATAAAGACATATTATAATGTCGAAGAACAGATATGCTGTCAGCAAAAATGCTTTAAACATCTTGTTGTTTTTCTATAAAAATTTTACATATTGTCGATTCAATATACCATTTTTACTTCACTGTCCATAGAAAAAATTTGGAATTATTAAGATATACTCACGCGGAGGCTCATATTTTCGGCATGTCATATAGGATTCCGACTCTGCGAGTTTAACATCATTGCAGGTT
>CM042145.1:82905043-82940566 GCA_023376005.1 Doryteuthis pealeii
AACCTTGGATATCCTGTTTACAAAATCCTCTGCTGATGTTATAGTACGAGCCTCTGTGTGTTCTTTCTTGATACTATCATAAAGGTACTGTATTTATACAACTCAGAACTAGAACCTTGGATATCCTGTTTACAAATCCTCTGCTGATGTTATAGTACCGAGCCTCTGTGTGTTCTTTCTTGATACTATCATAAGGTACTGTATTTATACAACTCAGAACTAGAACCTTGGATATCCTGTTTACAAATCCTCTGCTGATGTTATAGTACCGAGGCCTCTGTGTGTTCTTTCTTGATACTATCATAAGGTACTGTATTTATACAACTCAGAACTAGAACCTTGGATATCCTGTTTACAAATCCTCTGCTGATGTTATAGTACCGAGCCTCTGTGTGTTCTTTCTTGATACTATCATAAGGTACTGTATTTATACAACTCAGAACTAGAACCTTGGATATTCCTGTTTACAAATCCTCTGCTGATGTTATAGTACCGAGCCTCTGTGTGTTCTTTCTTGATACTATCATAAGGTACTGTATTTATACAACTCAGAAACTAGAACCTTGGATATCCTGTTTACAAATCCTCTGCTGATGTTATAGTACCGAGCCTCTGTGTGTTCTTTCTGGATCCTATCATAAGGTACTGGTATTTATAAAACTCACAACCAGAACCTCGGATATCCTGTTTACAAATCCTCTGAGATGTTATAGTACCGAGCCTCTGTGTGTTCTTTCTGGATCCTTATCATAAGGTACTGTATTTATAAAACTCACAACCGAACCTCGGATATCCTGTTTATAAATCCTCTGAGATGTTATAGTACCGAGCCTCTGTGTGTGTTCTTTCTGGATCCTATCATAAGGGTACTGTATTTATACAACTCAGAACTAGAAACCTTGGATATCCTGTTTACAAATCCTCTGCTGATGTTATAGTACCTGAGCCTCTGTGTGTTTTTCTTGATTACTATCATAAGGTACTGTATTTATACAACTCAGAACTAGAACCTTGGATATCCTGTGTTTATAAATCCTCTGCAGATGTTTATAGTCCGAGCCTCTGTGTGTTTCTTTCTGGATCCTATCATAAGGTACTGTATTTATAAACTCAGGACCAGAACTTTGGATATCTTGTTTATAAAATCCTCTGCAGATGTTATAGTACCGAGCCTCTGTGTGTTCTTTCTGGATCCTATCATAAGGTACTGTATTTATAAACCACAGAACCGAGGATATCCTCTGTTTATAAATCCTCTGCAGATGTTATATACCCGAGCCTCTGTGTGTTCTTTCTAGATCCTATCATAAGGTACTGTATTTATAAAACCCAGGACCAGAACTTTGGATATGCTGTTTATAAAATCCTCTGCAGAATGTTATAGTACCGAGCCTCTGTGTGTCTTTCTAGATCCTATCATAAGGTACTGTATTTATAAAACTCAGGACCAGAACTTTGGATATCCTGTTTATAAATCCTCTGCAGATGTTATAGTACCGAGCCTCTGTGTGTTCTTTCTGGATCCTATCATAAGGTACTGTATTTATAAAACTCACAACCAGAACCTTGGATATCCTGTTTATAATCCTTTGCTGATGTTATAGTACCGACCTCTGTGTGTTCTTTCTGGATATATCATAAGCTACTGTATTTATAAAACTCACAACCAGAACTTGGATATCCTGTTTATAAATCCTCTGAGATGTTATAGTACCGGCCTCTGTGTGTTCTTTCTGGATCCTATCATAAGCGTACTGTATTTTTAAAACTCACATATCCTGTTTACAAATCCTCTGAGATGTTATCAGTACCGAGCCTCTGTGTGTTCTTTCTGGATCCTATCATAAGGTACTGTATTTATACAACTCAGAACTAGAACCTTGGATATCCTGTTTACAAATCCTCTGCTGATGTTATAGTACCGAGCCTCTGTGTGTTCTTCTTGATACTATCATAAGGTACTGTATTTATACAACTCAGAACTAGAACCTTGGATATCCTGTTTATAAATCCTCTGCAGATGTTATAGTACCGAGCCTCTGTGTGTTCTTTCTTGATACTATCATAAGGTACTGTATTTATACAACTCAGAACTAGAACCTTGGATATCCTGTTTACAATCCTCTGCTGATGTTATAGTACCGAGCCTCTGTGTGTTCTTTCTGGATCCTATCATAAGGTACTGTATTTATAAAACTCAGGACCAGAACTTTGGATATCCTGTTTATAAATCCTCTGCAGATGTTATAGTACCGAGCCTCTGTGTGTTCTTTCTAGATCCTATCATAAGGTACTGTATTTATAAAACTCAGGACCAGAACTTTGGATATCCTGTTTATAAATCCTCTGCAGATGTTATAGTACCGACCTCTGTGTGTTCTTTCTAGATCCTATCATAAGGTACTGTATTTATAAAACCCAGGACCAGAAACTTTGGATATCCTGTTTATAAATCCTCTGCAGATGTTATAGTACCGAGCCTCTGTGTGTTCTTTCTAGATCCTATCATAAGGTACTGTATTTATAAAACTCAGGGACCAGAACTTTGGATATCCTGTTTTATAAATCCTCTGCAGATGTTATTAGTACCCGAGCCTCTGTGTGTTCTTTCTGGATCCTATCATAAGGTACTGTATTTATAAAATTCACAACCAGACCTTGGATATCCTGTTTATAAATCCTTTGCTGATGTATAGTAGCCGAGCCTCTGTGTGTTCTTTCTGGATCATATCATAAGCTACTGTATTTATAAAACTCACAACCAGAACCTTGGATATCCTGTTTATAAATCCTTTGCTGATGTTATAGTACCGAGCCTCTGTGTGTTCTTTCTGGATACTATCATAAGGTACTGTATTTATAAAATTCGAAACCAGAGCTTTGGATATCCTGTTTACTTTATATATCCTCTACATGTGTTTTTTTATGACAGCGGCAATTACCTACTATGCACCCGACGGCATCGCATCGGATATCCATTTAAAATAGTTCTATGCTGGAAAGAATTTAATATATAATAGACTTTTTCCACACACGTAATAACACAAAAAAAGTTTATAACATTTTTTAAAATACCGAAGTTTGAGGTAAATACTTACTGTAACGCTACCCGTTAATTAGCCGTTTTGGTTCGTCTACTTTTTTTGTCCATGGTAACTTGTCTCAAAACAAAAAGTCAAACACCTACCGCTTCTCCATTTTCAAGTATAAAGTCTTCTCATTTTATAGGGAAAAAAAGAGGAGGAAAATAAAGATTTAACTCAATAAGTTTTTTTTTATTGAAGCGAGTCCAACGCTTTCTTGCAGGCTAAACTTTCTCTTTGTAAACACCGATTTCTTCTTCTTCTTCTTCTTCTTCTTCTTCTTCTTCTTCTTCTTCTTCTTCTTCTTCTTCTTCTTCTTCTTCTTCTTCTTTTCTTTCGTCGTCGTCGAATTCTTTAGCAGCACCGTAGCAACACTCGTTTCTGCAATCCCCGCTTCTGGGTGTTTCCTTCTATTTATACACAGGTCTGCTTCTATCATCCGGGCGTCTGTGCTTTACATACGGGACTGTCAACTCAATCCCAGTTGCTGGAATGCCCGCGGCTATCATCCGGGCATCTGGCATTCACATACGGGACAGTGGCATCTCGATTCCGGTGCTCGCGCCAACGTGTCGCCTTTTCGCATTCTGAAGGACGCGGGTTTGATCCTAGGTCAGTCCTACACGCCAGGCAAAGCCTAACCCGCTTTCTTCGAGAATATGGCACGTTTTCATGCCCACCACTCAACTCGTGTTCTCTGTCACACTTTTTCTCTCAGAACTCATCTTTATATATCTATCTCCTCATAGTCCAAAATAATTTTATCGTTACCTCTTAATAAGCCATGTTGTTTTTTTTTTTGTATGTGTTAAATGTGTAAAAAAAAATGTCGAACGCCAACCATTTTCCGTTTGCCAATATAAAGTTTATTTCCGCCGTAGATCGCTAAGTGGTTGTAATAGTCGGCCAAACAGAAGAAGAGAAAAAGAAAGATCAAAGCAACAAAACAATACTCAACTAGGGTCACTGTTTACGCCAAGAGGAAAAATACGGAGAGGAAGCAAAAAGAAAATAAAGAAAGGAGGAAGGAAAATTGGCTAATCGACACCGGTTCTGTTGATTCTTGGGCAGTCTCTCTCTCTCTCTCTCTCTCTCTCTCTCTCTCTCTCTCTCTCTCTCTCTCTCTCTCTCTCTCTCAGAACTCATCTTTACATAATTTTTCCCAAATCGTCCCGTTTATGTCATTGCCAATTTTAAAAACTTCAGCTGATTCTTTGCTGATCTATCAAAAATTTACGTATTGTTTTCCCTATTGTTCCAAATTATTTCACAATTATTTTTAACGGAATAATTTCTAAGCAATCGTTTATACTCGGATGTTTTCATACTAATGAAAATCCTATTGTTTGTTTCGAATCTAAAAACCCAAATTACAAATACGATTTTGCAACTCTGTTTCAAGTTCAATGTTGTAATTAAAAAATTTAAAAATTTAAAAAATTTAGTTATTAAAATAATTAATTGAGATACTTATTTATTTTACAATTACCTGATTTAGTTCCTGTATAACTAGCCTAGGCTGGTTATTGAACCAAAGAACTTGTATTCGATTAGAGTTTCATATATCTCGACGAATAGAACCAGCCCCACCTCATAGATAAAGAAGTATTGAGCGACAATATTTTCGCAGACGCCTGATAGATGCTAAAACTAAAAAAGATAAGATTAAAAATAAAGATTAAAATTTTATTTTTTTAAAAATGCCCCACACTGCAACATGTTTCATCTTCGAGCAAACTAATTAATTTTGCCAAAAAATAAGAAGGGATTTAGATCTTTACCTTTTTTATTCACCCAACGTGTTGAAACGGCCTAATGATGATCGTATGACCTTTGCATTACACCTCGAGGTATAAAATAAATAATAATTCTATTCAAAATATTTATACATTAAAATATTCAGGAAATCATGTTATTTGATTAACTAGTGAGGTTGAATATAATAAACCTTAAAGCAAGGCAAACGATAGCATCATTATGCACCGCATAACTTAGGCGTGCGTCGGTAGAGAAGATAAGTATGCAGTAAGCTAAATGTCCATGGAAACAGTCTCATGTTGACTAAATATTTAGAGCTGTAATAAATAGGAAGGTGTAAAAGTATTTTATTAGCAAAGAACTGATGGTAAAATTAATATAGGCTGTCATCATAAATTCTATTTGGATCATTATATCACACACACGAACACAGACGTACGGATATATATATATATATATATATATATATATATATATATATATATATATAGGGTAAACTATAGACACGTGTTTCGAGGTATCACCTCTCATCAGTATAGTTATACGATTTTTAGCAGCTGCCTCGGTTCGAGACCCGAACGAACTTACGCTCGCCAAGCCTCTTACCCACACACCCACAGTCAGTCGCCAAGTATAGCAGGCTATTTAATCGCTATATTTCTAAGGGGAAATGACCTTCACCTAGAGTTCTCAAACTTTGTAAACAAAGTGAGATTTGGCTGAGCCGAATACGGTGAATCTGCAATTATATACCTCCTAAATAGAGTGCTCTACCGAAATTGGGAGCGTATAATAGGGTAAACTATAGACACGTGTTTCGAGGTATCACCTCTCATCAGTATAGTTATACGATTTTTAGCAGCTGCCTCTGGCTGGGTTCGAGACTCGAACGAACTTATATATATATATATATATATATATATATATATATATATATATATATGAAATAAAAGGAAATTAATCCGACAGTGTGAATTTGATATATTGAAAAAACAAATGATGTTTAAAAATGCTTGGGGTCATCAGGAGAGAATGTGCACCGTTTCGGGGCCTTCCTCTCAACGATTTTAACTGCACATCGCTCCCCTCAATGTTGTGAGGTCACTCGGAATATCTGTATCGACCGTATGTAATAGATCTGTCTTCAACAATAACGGAATGAAATGACCGTTAGAAGAAGAATTCGCAAACAGAACGCTGTTAGTCAAAGTTGGAATTATTAAAAATAAAACGTTATCTGTATTAAAAATAAAATGAATTTTAATTTTTATAAAATGAATTTTATTTAAAAATAAAATGAATTTTATTTTTAATTTAAAAAAATCAGAAGCATTACAGTTTATAATAAGACTCAAAAGAGCCTGATGTAAAATTGTTTAAAAAAGTGTATAATTGTATAAAAAGTGTATATTAAGTATCAAAATTGTTTATAATACACTCCGACTATTAAATGAGTAACCAATGAGTCCACAGCACAACTGAAAAAGATGTAAGGTTCCAGAAAGTTTGTGGTGTTGGTAAATCCGTGGTGTTTGTGGATAATTATCTTTAGAGGAGCAAACATCCATATGTATTGTTTTTTCGTAGACAAGTACGTGAAATAAAAAGTGAGGGGGGCGATGTGCAGTTAAAACCGTTGAGAGGAAAGCCCCGAAACGGTGCATATTCTCTCCTGATGATCCCAAGCATTTGTAAACATCATTTGTTTTTTCAATATATCATATATATATATATATATATATATATATATATATATATATGGGGTGAGGTAAAAGGAAAAGTGAACAAAAATAATGACTCAAACAAGTAAAAGTAGGAGATAAATATTTCGTCCTTCTGACGTGAAGAACATCTTCAGTCTAACTTTATTCAAAGCAAATTTCATTATTTTTGTTCACTTTTCCTTTTACCTCACCTCATACAATCGGGTTTTACTCCAACTCTCCTATCTTCATATATATATATATATATATATATATATATATATATATGAATAATATCAAATATTCCCATGATAAGATTCAACCAAGACAGAGAATTCAAACGAAAAAATATAAATTAATTATTTTCATGTATTTCTTAATTTCCCTATTTTTTCATGCTTCAAAAACATTTATTTTTTTATAACATTGTCCTCAAATACGTGAAGCATCCGCGAAACCCTTGCAATTTACCACCTCTCACTATTTTTCTGTGTCTGTGTCTGTGTCTGTGTGTCTGTCTGTCTCTCCCTCTCTCTCTCTCTCTCTCTCTTTCTCTTTCTCTCTCTCTCTCTCTCTCTCTCTCTATATATATATATATATATATATATATATATATATATATATATATATATATATATATATATATGTAGTATATAATTTTCCTTAAGTTGCACATGACTTTCACGATCAAAGTCATGCCACATTTCGAACGATTACCATGATCGTATTTCGGACGAGTTACGTCACACAATTTCGAAAGAAAATTAACGGCTAAAAAACGCCAAATCCGTTCACTTCATTTAATTACTGCCCTCATATACAACATTTCATTTTTTTCTCCAGAAACAGAGCAACGGTTCAATATATAAAAATTATGATTTTTGTTCTGTTTTTCTTGTTTCAACGTTCACAATAACATAATATACATAATTATATATATATATATATATATATATATATATATATATATATATATATATATATATATATATGCACATGTATTCACATATACGGAGTAGAACATTTATTAAACATATTTAATACATTAGTGCCAGTGTTAAATGCTATTCTATTTATGTCACTGATCTATGTGGTAAAGTGAGAAGCTGACAATCGGTGTGATAATACACGTTTGCAAAATCAATCTCACTGGTTTAGCGCTAACAAATAGAAGATAGACTCACTTGGTTTCCGGCTTATACCGACAATAGACTACTCCACCGACATGTCTTACTACTTTATATATACTTGCAAATATATGCACCCTCCGTGTGCAAGTATTTTAGTTAAATTTTATAATAAAATATCATATTAAATTAGAAAGGCTAATGAAACTGAATAAGAATGTAGATAAAAAGATTTTGAACAGAGGGGGTATGATTGAAAAATAGAACAACTTTGAAACTAACTCTTCCATCATTTTCCGTTACTCCCGTTTTTCATTGGTAAATTTTCCTAATTAAACTGTTTACAGTTATTTCTTCTTGTTAAGGGATTTCTTTTAAGATTTATTGAAGAGATTTTTGCTCATATTCAATAAGATAAAACCAAACAATTAGAAATCAATAATACTAAGCATATATTTATTAAAATCAAATTTTTAAGATCAATATGCAAATTAGCCTTCCCATTCACACTGTAAACCTCTATTTTGTTGTATATATAAATACAATTGTATGTTATTAGTATGTAGATATGGTCAACAGTGTAAGTAATGTAAAACAATTTTATTAATAATTGAGGTTTAAATAAAAATAAAATCATGGAGAATATGATGTAAATAACGAAAGGAATTGTGACTTGTATAGTAATATAGTTTCGGTTACAGACAGACAAACCCACAATCTCCATTATAATAAGATATATATATATATATATATATATATATATATATATATAATAAGATAAATATATAAAGGTTTTACATATCTATTTATTAGGTGACAAAGGAACATTCACAACCATATTGGTTTCATGTGATGCAATCATCAGGTGAAGATGTTCACCTGATGATAACAAATAGATATGTAAAACCTTTATATATTTATCTTATTATATTATATAACAGCTCTATTCTATATTGAGCATTCTACCAATAATACTGCCTTTGGTACGCCATTCCAGCAAAAGCTGAAACAGTGACCATCTCACACTGAAGTATATATATACACACACACATATATATATATATATGTGTGTGTGTGTGTGTGTGTGGAGAGAGGGTGTTCGTGTTAAAATATTGATTCAAATTTGATTATATCCCTTCCACATACACACATACACACGCACGCATGCGCGGACACACATACACACACACACACACGTATATGTACAGTATTATTAGGAATGTGCTCAATATCTGTGATAGAGCGTTAATAAATGAGTTAATTGTTAATAAAGACTTGTTTCTATATATATATATATATATATATATATATATATATATATATATAGCATGTGTGTGTGCGTATGTAGATGCCAACGTTACGTTGCGGTTATCGTCTTAAGAAAATGAATTCGACTACCTTAGTTTATATCCTTGACGAGGCTGGTCGTATTTCACTTTGTGATAATGCCCTAGGGAAAGGCGTACATCAATCTCTTCTCAACTCAGTTACATATAAAATAATTGGATCTACTGGACTCTCTAGTCTGTTTTGGGTAACCACGCTCTCTCTCTCTCTCTCTCTCTCTCTCTCTCTCCCCTCTCTCTCTCACCCACTCTCTGTCTCTCTCTTTGTCTCTGTTTCTGTCTCTGTCTATCTGTTTCTGTCTCTCTGTCTGTCTCTCTCTCTCTCTGTCTGCCTCTCTCTCTCTCTCTCTCTATATATATATATATATATGTGTGTGTGTGTGTGTGTGTGTGTGTCTGTGTGTGTGTGTGTGTGTGGTGTGCGTGTGTTCCTGCTGAAAAAAAAACAGCTGAGAAGAAGAAAAGTTTGGGAGAGCGTTTAAGAGAAAAAGTGATGTACCAAAAAAAATTGAAAAACGGTAAGTTAAGAATAATTGGAAAAAACTAGTGAGATTTTCCTGAGATGCGTGTAAAAATGTGAAAGACTCATGGATTCCTGGCAAAAACACTAAAACCGAAGTTAATAGAAATGAGATAAGAACCAGACTTTTAAAGATAAGACATTAATGAAAATAATTAACATTCAGCGTCTATAATAAATGTTTTCCTTTTTGAAAATACGGATGCTCATGAAAATAAAATTATTGGATGACTTGTAAATTCTTCTACTAGTAAAAAAAAGGGAAATACCTAGAGTGGCCTATTGTTATTATCAGCCGGGCAACGAGGTGGCCAATACCCTTTTCACTAGTGTTAGAACGGAAATTATTTTGAGTCAGAGATAGAACGCCATAACTACCATCAGCTCCCCAGTTTACCGCACAGATAAACACTGTGCAAATCCATGGCAACAACACTGGAATAACAACATCCACTATAAATTCTTCCTAATCAAACCCACTTAAGGGGGCTGTAGACCAACTTAAAGGAAGTCTAGAAAGGAACAAGTCATTGTATCCCGATTATGCATTGGTCATACAAGACTAACGCACTCCAATATACTCAAACAAGAACAACAACCACAATGTGGAACATGTCAAACACCTTTGACAGTTAAAGACTTATTCATGGAATGCAGGTTTCTTGCTCACATCAGAAACGGTTATTTTAAAGCAAACAATATGAAAGATCTGTTTGAAAATGTCAACATGGAGGATATTCTCTCTTTTTTGAGGGAAATAAAATTATACCATAGAATATAGACATGAAACAAATCAATACCATACAACATAATCCCCAATAATGCTAACACATTAAAACCAATTACTAAAAAGTATGAACATAAATACACGATATGTATAACTAACCGTTAGGCATGACATAACCTCAGACGGGTTGATATGCTGTTAAAACCAATAAACAAACAATATGCTGGAAGAGCTAAACCAAACTAAGAATAAGTACCATGTAAAACAACATTTACCTCGTTCGAAGGTGTTGTGTAAATGTACATACGTGAATGCAAAAAGCCGGCATAAAATTGTTATAAATAAAGCAAGACGGTTGGGGATTTTGACCCTGAGGAAATTTGTCAAGCGATCTGGGTTCAGTGATCTAAAACAGGATATCGGCCCCAAAAACGGAAACTTCACAAATTAATATCATTGTATGGGACCTTAATACTCGCTACGTAGCGTTGCGCGTACTTTGTTGAAGTCTGATCTGCGCTCTTAATTAAATAATATTCAAACTCTGTGACTACCATTCTCTAATAAATTATGATCATTTATTGAAAAGGAAAACACATGAACAAATAAATTTATCCAAATTAAAATAAATGATTATATTGTCATTAAACTACCGATTTATCATTTTATATATATATATATATATATATATATATATATATATATATATATATATACAGGAATATTTCTTTTATGATATTTATATTTTAATGGTTCGCAACTAGTTTCGACCTTAGGTGATCGTCAGGAAAAAATTCTTGTGAAAGAAATTGCTTTTAGAAAGTTTTTTTCTAAATTTCAAAGCGATTGACAAACTAAAAAAAAACATTGTGCAGAAAATGTACTGGTACAAAAGACGAGTGCATTTGTTCAGTGAAAACATGCTTCTGGTTAAATATTCTTGGATTGTTTTTTTTTTTTATATATATATGAACATGATGAATTCTAGAAAGCTGTACAAATATACAGATGAATATACTGAGTTTTGTGTATTGGTGTATGTTTCTGTGTGTATATGTAAAATAATAAAGTCGTCGTCGGGGCGGCCTAATGCCGGTATCAGCCAATCAGCAAGGGAGTCTATCCCCTTTTCACTAGCGCTAGACCAAGGAGATTGTTTTTGCGTCTGAGGTGGAGCGAGACACCTACGATCAGCTCCTTACTTTACCGCACAGATCCCTATGCTACTCATAGCTGAGTTGGTGAGGGCTGGTATCGAGCTAAGAACCTTGCAGTTTCTAGCCGAACGCTCTACCGACTTAGCTAACTCACACAAATTACACAATTACTACTACTTTGATGACTACTACTCCGCCGTGTAGAATATGCCGACTGTCCCACTGCGGAGGGGTAAAAATCTCCCAATAGAACCACCTGTTGGCCCTTGCTTTGGGCCCGTGATACTTAAGGACGGAATCATGGTGGCTGAGCACTTTATGATATGCAACACTCCACTTTGGCCCTTATATAGGCTGAACAGGTGGTCGGCGAGTTCCCCTCCGATCAATCGCCTGGTCACGTCAAATTCTACCGTCTATATGATTGCCCCAACCTTATTGCTCTCATAGCAAGTCCCAACAGTTTTTATCACAGATGTGCTATAAAGTGGTGACTGAGGGTGTTATTTTACAATTAAACTACATCTAATGGTGGAATTTAAATTCTGAAGGTCTGGGGAGTGTGGGGTTGCTGCTTTGTTAATTGCTGTTTTGATTAATTTTATGGGGTAGTCGGTTTTTAGGAATTATCGAAAAATCTAATTACAAATTATCAAACGTCATCCAAACAGTTTAGACAAGGAGATATTACTACCAAGGTATGTGAACTGGTCTACTACTTTTAGAGGAGATTAGTCCATCTTGTTTAAAACACATGGATTTAGTTTTATTTGAGTTCACATTGAAGCCAATGACTCTTGCCAACCTAACTAGGCTATGCAGCTTTCGCAGATGGTAACCAGATCTCTGAGAATACACATAAATGGAACATGAGCTTACTTAATTCTAATTCTAGTTTAAACTATCTAATTTCTCTTTCCGTCTATCGACAGAATTATTTTGACACCTTTCAATTCGGAAAGGATAACTCACACCCGTGCTCGTAGAATTGGCCTACATGCACTTGGATCAGGACCAGAAATTTAGGTAGAAAGAATCACAGTTACTCAGCATGGACCCCCGGGGTAGCGCAACGTGATGCACATCAAGTTCATGTCGCCCCTAATGGTAGTCGTGAGCAACAAGAGCCATGTCATGCTGCCCCACTTCCTCCCAGTGGGCCACAGGGCAAATACCATATATCTTCTTTCCTGTTGAATATCTTCGCGCAATTATACATTTCTTTGAATTTCCTGGAGCACACTGAATACGCCCTCCAACATACACGTATATATATATATATATATATATATATATATATATATATAGAGAGAGAGAGAGAGAGAGAGAGAGAGAGAGAGAGAGAGAATCATTATATTTCATACATTAGAAGTTACCTCAAGCAAAACAGATATATTTAAAGAATGCACACACACGCGCGCGCACACACACACACACACACACACACACTCTCTCTCTCTCTATCTCTATCACTCTCATATATATATATATATATATATATACGAAGACTGGAAAATCAACGGATTAAAGGAACACTCGTAAATTAACGGATTAAATGAACACTGATAATTCTATGGATTAAAAGAAGACTGGTAAATCAACTGGTTAAACGAATACTGGTAAATAAACGGATTAAAGGAACACTGGTAATTCAGTGGATTAAAAGAACAATAGTAAATCAAGAGATTCAAAGAACGCTGGTAAATCAATTATTCAAACAAACACTGGTAATTCAATGGATTAAACGAACACTAGTAAATAAATGGATAAGAAGAATCAGTCCATATGCTAGACTCTTATAATTTCAACCCTGGACCTATCATGCGTATTGGCACCTTTTAATTAAGAATGGATGGGCATTGTGCTTAAGGGTAAAAGAATTTTCCTGATTCCACACTACCAACAAAGTACATTCTTTGTGAATGGTAAAACCAAAGGCTTCCCAGCTGAATTTCGCCCAAGGCAACACAGTGTCTACAGCGACTTTTGGTGAGTGCATACTAGTGTATTTTCTGTGTAACACACATCTGTCCCCCTTGTCCATCAAATTTGGATCAGATCAATTACTTAAACATTAAATACATCTTAATACAACGTCTAATTTTTACTGTCTGTGACTCATTAAAGAGGATTGGTTATTGGTTAACATTGTTACAATGACATGCGCATTGTCCTTATTCAATACCATAGTCAGTCTTTTCTCAAGCAAGTAGAGGGTGTTCGGGAGAAATTTGGCAGTTTCATAGAGAAAAGAAAAAAGTACTTGGTAACTACAAAATTTAATGGATTGTAAAGAATTTTCAACAGGTACGGGCATTACACTACTGTCAACAAGGTTCATTCAAAATAACCGCCATTAGCGTTGATCACAGCCTAAATCCTGGTCCAGGATTCTGGAGCACACTGATCTTACAGTTTCCCTGGGAAGGGTCTCAAAAACTACCTTAATTCTGTCGATTAACTGGGCTTTTGTAGGGATATTAGCTGTAACTCACAAAGAAGTCGTAGATCCCAACGTTCAGTAATTTTCATAGTTTTTTTCTTTTTTTTTTTTTTTTTTTGCTGGGAAAGAAGCAAGACAACAGCACTGAAGACCCGTTCAATTAAAACTGATGTTTGGAAGGCAATAAAATAAATGTTGATCTTGTTCCACAATACTGGATAGCAGTCAAATATTTTTTGTTACCAAAAATGTTCATATGATTTTTTTGAACTTTAGTATTAGTTTAGTATTTATGACATATATATTTTTTTCTTTAGATTTTGTAAAAAAAGAAGAAAAATACAAGTTATTTATTAACTGCTCTGAATGCCACCCTGTCATCCCCTCAGTACCTCTTTTTACTGAACCTTTTTGCCACTCCCCCCCCCTGAATCTTTCCGCCGACACAGGAGTGGTACCGCCCCATTATGGGAACGACTGGTCTAAAGTAACTAAGTAGGATAATTTGGAAAGGGTCACATCGTCAATTAAATATTTTGATGCATATAATTCACTTAAAGTTATAAAGATTGACGTATTCCTAACTTATACACAAAAATTGTCAGTGATAATACGGTATCAAATAATAATAATAATAATAATAATAATAATAATAATAATAATAATAATGAGAAGGAGCAGAAGGAGATTTGCTGTCACTTAGATTTCACTCAAAGACAAACAGCTTAACTGAAACTAGAAAGGGCCAGAAAATCTATATATATATATATATATATATATATATATATATATATATGTAGCGAGATGGTGAATATCCTGAGTTTTGCGAGGACTACTATTAGAAAAGAAGATAAGAACACAAAAACGGTTTGTCGGGAATTTGACCGGGGCGTGACCCCCGAATAGAGAATTGAAAGCCAACCGGAAGTTTCGGTGTTGACCGCAACCAGAAGTCACGTGGTGACGTGAAATGACGAAGAAAAATACCGGCCTCTTTTTTGCTTTCGGACGCGTAGGGTACGGACCGGACCTCTGGTCCCTGTTGTGGGATCACAGTAATTTAAGAGTGTCCTCTCTCTCTCTTCTCTCTGCTTTCCTCCTCTCCGACACAACCCACGAGACGAGCTAGCCTGGAAATAAAAGCTAAGCAGCTTGTGACGATATATTTCTCGCGTTGTACTTTTTTTATCGACAAGATGACCGCGACGTGCCGAACACCTTTTAGTGTCGTGAATTTGGAGGCACGTTGATAAGACCTGCTATACAATATATATCGCTATTCGAACGTTACACATATCTGTTTTGGTACCGTGAATATACCGCCACGTTACATATATATATATATATATATATATATATATATATATATATATATATATATATAAATATAAAAGTGTCCTAATGTCGGAAGCAGTTGAAAAGCCAGGGAGTCTATCCCGTTTAAGCTAGCGCTAGATCAGGGAGATTTTATTTGTTCCCAAATGCTTACTGCACAGATCAAATTACCCAAGCTGTGCTAATTATGCACTGAGTTGGCAGGGACCGGTATTGAACTTGCGATTCCTGGGCGAATGTTTTACCGACAGAGCTAAACCGAGTTTTAATAGTGTAGACACAGAGTCACCGATGTTTGGCGTCTCTCATTTTGTCGCCTATATTAAGTCATCATTATATATATATATATATATATATATATATATATATATATATATAATATGAATAACATAGACAGCCCTGTCAGATGGGGCTATTGAATACACCTACTGCACCTCTGCAGAGGTGTAAAATTGTCCCAGTGGTGGCGACACGGGATGCTTAAGGACGGAATCCTGGTAGCTGAGCAGTCCATGATATGCAACACTTACTTAAGACAGAATGTCTCCTTCGACCAACCGGCTCGTCATGTCAAGCCCTAGCACCTATATGACTGTTTCGATCCTGTTGCCTTTATGGCAAACACCTAAACCTTTTTATCATATATGTGCTAGAAGGTGGTGGCTGAGGACCTTAGTGTCTTAGATATGACGTTAAAATGCCTTTAGTGGTGAAGTTCTAATTTTGGAATATAATCCTTCCCCACCGTCTCCATGTGGTATACTCTGACCCGGAGTGGTAGTATCTGTTTAGGGTCCCATCTATGGGTTAAATAATAAAAAATGATTTCAAAAATGTTTAAAAAAACTGTGTTAGAAACAAAAATTGAATACCCAGCAAAAATGAATAACACAAAATGTCTTCGACATAAAATAAGAGTTGAAATGTCGTAATATCCAACCAGCCAACCATCTATTATGTTGTGTAGGCTGTTTTTTTTCTATCAATCTGTTAGACGCGCAGTGAGAGAGTGAGAGTGGAGTGTTATGGTGCCAGAGGAAGACAATAAATGGAGAGGGTGGTGTAGAATAAACATGAGTTCTAATTGCCGTCGAATTGGTAAGACAAGGCAACAAAGAAGCCGTAATTTAATATGTATCTAACCTTGTTGCAAGCCTATTGCAGAATGCCAGAATATTTATGAAGCATCAAAATATCATATAAACCAAGCAGCCAATCAGGACGGAAGGAATTGAATCACCAAATACATTAATGTAGTATTCTTGAGTTCCATAAATACCAGCTGTTTTGGGCAACAATCAGTAGTGGTTAGTTGCTGTTGTTCAGACCAACAGCATACTCAGCTCACAACACAGTTGGATGCATTTCACCTAACAGATTTCTACAGGGGTGAGATTATATCTTTTCTGTAAGTATACCAATCCGATGGTGTGTTGGTCAGTCATAGTGGTGGTACTTTGAGGTCTCAGTATAAAAGGTTCCCCGTAAGGAACCATCTCTTATTTTAGGGGATTTTAAAAAAACAGGGATAAGTGCAAGGTTTAATTTTCAAGAACTGATTTCTCTATATTTTGGGAGGAATTGTGTTCCTCTTGGAGGAAAAGAAAAAAGAAGAAGAAGAAACAACAAAACAATTGGTACATAATTCTTCGGTAGCCTAAGAATTATTTCTGTAAGGGTAGTTAGAATTTGAATTAAAATTCGTTGAAATTCAAAATCGTAGAAGATTATATTATTGATAGGTAGAGCCCTTTAATTATCCCCCAACTTCCGTCAGTGGGAAGACATGAGAAAGGAAATTAAGTTTAGTTAGATTTTGGTCGTTAGTCAGAAGGAGTAGACGTAAGTTTCGTTCGCTTCGAATATGCTAACTTCTCAGTGTGCGGTTGAGGACACTTTTGAAATTCACGGTTTTACTATAGAATAAAGAAAAACAATAAAATTTTACATAATCATTACAACAACGAAATGAGCAGACACCCAGCCCAGTAGAAGGAAGAAGTCAGCCCAGAAGAAAATGGTCAGCGACGAAGTAGAATAAGTAAGAACCAGGAAGAACCTCTCTCTTCTCGACATTTATATACCGATATGAAGTGGTATATAACACAATGAAGTTTCATTTTTTAATATTCTATATATTCGTATATGGTTTTCATTTGAAAATAAAATAGATCGATTGATAGATAGATAGATTGATAGGTTTTCATTTGAAAATAAAATAGATAGATAGATAGAGAGATAGATTGATAGATAAGGGAAGCGCAGTGGTATACTGATTAAAATCGTAGGAAATGAACTCGTCGACCCGAGATCAATTCCTGAACGAAGCCACCGTTCACATAGCGCTAAAAACATTAGGAAATGTGTGAATCCAACTATTCTCCCTCCAGCTATGGGTAAATAGACTGGGCTCTTTAACCTTGGTGAGGCAATCAGTCTAGGAGAAAGAAATCTTTGTATTCTAACCTAGTCACTACTAGAATAGGCTCAGACCTACTTAGTGGTCGATTTCAATTTAACAAAAAAAGATAGGTCGATAGTTCGATTCAAAGAAACTTAGGTGCGAAATATGATTCTCTATAGTTTGACAAAGTTGCTTCTACATTATAAGAAAACAAGATGTTTTGTGTTACTTGTCAGGAAGACGTTGCGCTCTAAATAACAAAGTTAAGAATAGTCCGAATAAATCACGGAACAATGACAATAGTTCATTTCAGAATTTCACGCCTGAAGAGTGATCTCTGTTTTTACACACACAAAAAAAATCTGTCACACCGTTGCAGCAGAAATATCCCTCACCTGTCACTCGCCAAAATAATCGTGAATAAACGAATTGATTGAATTTGACAATTTAATAGAATTCACCCATCACTTCTACTTTAATTTTTTATTTTATTTTATTTTTTTTTATTTTTTTTGACGTCTCATTTTTTTCCTGACAGCGACGTCTGTTCGCATTTATAGGTTTTCCTCATCTGGCAATTTGCAGACAATATTTTATTGTATTTTGCGAGAGTCAATATAGACTAACTATATTTCGACGCATAACCTCTCAGCGTCATGTTCCAAACTAAGATAAAAAAAAAAAAACAGACGACGATAAGGACTTGCAAAACAAAAGCAACTAAAACCAGAAAGAAAACAGAAAACAAAAAGAAGACACATGAGCTGAGTAGGAGGATGTATCATATTTTCAAAAAAAGGAGTTATATGAAGTCCAAAAAAGTAATAAATTATCAAAAACAGTAAAAGGCGCTTAAAGAAAGAAAAATAGCAGGATATCACCATTGTTTCCCTTATTGTATATGGTAAAATTCTTGACCAACAGATAACTCTGCCATAGCGCTTAGAATACGCTATCCTCTCCAGAGGGATAAATATGCATTCCACCACCAAGGAATAACTTGCGTATGACTGGTATGGATCTGATGGTGAGGCATCAGTTCTGGAGATGTAGGGAGAGGGAAATACTACGTCATTGCCATTACTCTCTCTCTCTCTCTCTCTCTCTCTCTTTCTCTTTCTCTCTTTCTTTCTCTCTTTCTAGTACTAACAGGTACTACCACTCCGGGTCACAGTGGACCAGGAAGTAATGGCAATGAAGGGGTACTCCACACTACCCAGATCTCCAGAATTAAAACTTTACCATTAGATGCAGTTTAATGTCATAACTAGGATCCTTCTTCTAGTGCATATATGATAAAAAAGGGTCGGAGATTAACATAAGGGTGATATGGACGGAGCAATCATATAGGTGCTAGGGCTTAACATGACAGCCGACTTGATTGGAGGTGCCTCTCCGATTGACCGTCCAGCCTAAGTGTCAAAGTGGAGTGCTGCAGGTCATGGATTTCTTAGCCATCATGATTTCATCCTTAAGCCCCACAAGTCGCCACTCATGACCAACAAGTCACCCAATTGGGATGATTCTATCCCTTTGCAGAGCTTTAGTCGATACATACTACTATCCCAGCCAGCTAGACATTAATCTAGACGTACAGGCATCATAAGTTTATCAAATAATTTGCTCCGCTGTGCCCGCGTGTTTATTTAGATTTAGATTTTAAAATATTTGTATTACCACTCGCAAGAAACATAAACCTATATGCTCTTCAAATAGTATTTTTCCCTTGTTAATACTGATTGACTGATTTCAACGACATGTCAACGCAGGGTTATCTTGTGCCTAGGGGTCAGGGAATCACATTCAGTTTTTTTCTTGAGATGATGCTCCTAGTCAGGAAATCTTATCGTGGTGTAATGGATAGAAAGCTACTCTTGTAGTTCTATTACTACTGAAGAGCGAGTTCGATCCTCGCTAATGGCCCATGCTAGCAACCTTGTGTCACACCCCACCTGTGGCGAACAGGTTGAGTAAATATCTACAACCAGTCCGGGTCAGAGTCAGCTTGGGAATAATGGCGATGGAGGTGTACTTCAAATTCCTATGAAATGGAGTTTCGACACTATTTACTCTTTTTTAGGGTGGGGTCTACAGGGTATAATCAGCGTATGACAGATCCCCATCGACGGGGTGCTCTTGTGATTACTGGCACCTATAGCAAGATATAGTTACTTAAAACAAATACCTTGCAAGCCGTTAATTAGTTCTGTTAATTGTCTTGTAAGAGCGCATGAATTTCTTCTATGCTTAGACAACTTCTTTATACATTCTCTTTGTTATGAAATTAGCTTCGCTGTGATTACACAAGCGTTAACAAGACTTTCCCTTGCAAATGCATTTTTCAGTCGGAATCCCTGGGAACGGATCGGTGTAAACGATGCAACTGCATTTCTGCAGAAAATATTTGTGCTTTCAACCGAACCGAAATAATTAGTAACACGTAAAATGTTCCTTTCTTTTCCTATTCCTTTTTCTTTTTCTTTTTTTTTTTTTTCACTTTTTCTTTTTCTTTTTCTTTTACTTATATTTTTTGTTATTTTGGCAGCAGAACCGGCGGAAGATAGATTGCCGATTTATCATTACATATTTTTTGTTTTGTTTTTAACAGCTTGCCAACACTCACGTGCAAAAATACATATTTTTTACAACATAAACAAGAAGCACTTATTGTATAGCTGACGGAAATAGCAAAAATATATTTTCAAGACACACGATACAATGTCGGTCTATTATGTAATGAGACAGACTGTGTAGTTATTTTTATTCATTTTGATTTTTTTAATAATGAAATTAAATATTATCTTTACCTCCAAGGGAGACGCGTGGTGTACTGGTTAGATTTTAGGAAATGGAACTTTTGGACGAAGCAACAGTTCACATAGCGCTAATACCCTTGGGAAAGGTATGAATCCAACTATTCTCCCTCCAGCTATGGGTAAATAGTAGGGCAGACTGTGCTCTTTAACCTTGGTTAGGTAAGGAGTCTAGGAGAAGGAAAACTCTGAATTCAAACCTATTAAATCTGCTTGAAGTGGTCACTGCTAGAATAAGCTCAGTTTTACTTAGTGATCAATTTCATTTTTTTTTTAAATCCCTTGGGAAGGCACACAATGGCATTGAAGCTGTTTCTAAACCTGGAAACAGTTTTGGAAGTCTGGCCCTGCCAGTTACCCGCAGTTACCAATGTTGATCACATGGTTGGATTTTGATTTTTAATTGAATGTTTGATTGATTAATCAATTTTAATGGAATTTCAACCGCGTACGGTTATTTCAGGCCGAGAGGTTAGGTAATTGCGTTCATTGTACATTCATATTTACATTTTGTAAAGTGCGTGGTGTAATGGTTAAAGTCATAGGAAATGGACTCGTCACCCAGAGTTCAAATCCTGGATGTGGTAATTGCATTTCACTTAGCGTTAATACCCTTGGGAAAGGTATGAATCCAACTCTCCCTCCAGCTATGGGTAAATAGTAGGGCAGACTGGGCTCTTTAACCTTGGTTAGGCAACCGGTTTAGGAGGAAAACTCTGAATTCAAACCTGTAAACTTCGTTTAGTAAATTGACCTTGTGTCACATCCTGCACGTGCGGAGAGATTGGTAAATAAATATATGAATATCCAAACCCTATTGCCCTTATCGATAAAGCCCAATCCTTTTTATGATATATGTGCTAGAAAGCAGTGGTGGAGGATCTTGGTGTCCAGCGTATGACGTTCAACTGCATCCAATGGTGAAATTCCAATTTTGAAGCTTTGAGTGTGGAATAACCCTCCATCATAATTACTCCCGGGTCGTTAAGTACGGAGAAGAGGGATATGGTTGTCGGGAAATATATTTTTTGGACAAAGCATCATCCATAGGTCCCCAGATTTATACTGGAATGTAATGAAAGTGTTTATTTATTTTTGTTATCTAGAAGTATTAGTATTGTTCTATGCTAATCCCTCTCTGATCAAACGGCTGGTAACGTCAAGCCCTGATACCTATATGATTGCCCCAACCCTACAACGCTCATGGCACGGACTAACCCTTTGATGGTGAGGTTCCAGTTTTGGAGGTTTGGGGAATGTGGAGCACCCCTTTATCACCATTGCTATCAGGTCCACTCTGAACGGGGGTTGTAGTACCTGTTAGGGTCCAGTCTATGGGTCAAATAGATACATGTGTTTATAAAAATAAATTGAGTATCCATTAAGAATGAATTTATTTCAAAACGTTTTCGGCATTAAATGACCCACTATGATTGATATGCCGTAAAAACAAAACAAACAGGCTTGATGAGGTGAGTTAGTTCCGTGCCTACCACACGTGTTTCCGGTTAATTGCTCCCTCGATGTTTTCTGCGCCGACGTTGTGTTTTTTTTTTTTCCGCAAAATAGGGATCGTCCCAAATTTGCTGGATCTTTTGTCGTTGTATTGGTCGGTCAACAACCGGCAACTTGTTCCTATCAACCATTTTTTTTTATCTTAGTTATTAATTCTAACTAAAGAAACAGATGGTTAAAGTTATTTCCTCGCCAATCATTCTGACTATTAAATGTCTATGGGACTATCTTTATTAGAAAATCAGAACTGATATCACAGTGCTGCCTGTGGATAATGAACACCCGAGGACTTTAAACTCATGTCATATGTAAGACGCTGGGGTTGGTGTGGTATGAGCTGAGAGTTCGGTAGAGTGTTGGTGTGGTAGGAGGTGAGAAGTCGGCAGCGTTGTTTATATAGACTAAATTGTCTAAAAAATATTATTTGGTATCATTTTATTTTACATGAAGGCTGCGCAGAGCCTCCCTGTGTAGGACTATTTTACGACACATGTTTTGAAAACGTTGCAGAGTGAATGAATATGTATATGCTTGTATGTGTGCATGTGTAGCTTATCCCAAACTGGAAAATCATGGAGTGAATAAGTGTATGTATGTCTAAACCTGGCTTAAACAATGATCATTTACTAGAAGCTAACATGAGCTAGAATTTTCTTAGACTTATTGATTGATAAATGTTAACTACATATCAACCCGTCTAGGGTTATTCTAAGCTTAGAGGTTAGGGAATTGAGTTCAGTATACATTTATATTTACATGTTGTGTTGTAGATTTTAAGAAAATTAACACAGTTATATGCTATTAAGTAATCTTATCTAATACGTACTATTTGCACTCAGTTTTATAGTTTCGGTTATTCCTATCTAATCCTAATTTTTTTTTGAAAACTTAGTCTCTACTTAACAACACGGTGATATAATTTCAAGTACAATGGTACCTTGAATTACGAGTTTAATTCGTTCCTTTGTAACTCAATTTTCTCGTATATCGAATCAATTTTCCTCATTGATATAAACTGAAATGCCATTAATCCGTTCGATACATCACGAATACACTCTATTTTTGTTACGTTTTTTTCCCATAAGAACAATAGCAAGATGTTGTACGAAAACATAATAGAATGTAATTAATTATGTGCTGTAATATATGTTAATGTTTCTTAATGAATGTTTTTGTGTAATCATTTTGGATATCTAAATGTTTTTGATGAACTTATTAACATAAGCGTATTTGAAGCAGAGAGTCGGTATTTGTATATAAATTAAATTCAGAAACCAGAATCAATAACACACCCTGTCGGTGGGGTAAGAATGATCTGAATCTCTTATCCTTGTAGATGGGTAAGTACCCCTCCATTAAAACCCTGGTGTCCTGGGTGTGGCCAGTAAACTGCATCTGATACTGAGGCTCCAATTCTGGAACTCTAATGAGTGTAGAGAACTCCTTCATTGCCTTTTACTCCTAGGTATGCTATGAAATGTTTGTGTCTCATCTATGTGCTAAATAAGTAAGTAAAGTAAGTAAAGCCGTCGGGGTGGCCTTAAAGTCGGTATTAATAGACAGCAAGGGAGTGTATCCCATTTTCACTAGCGCTAGTCCAAGAAGGTTGTTTTTTTACTTGCGCCTCAGGTTGAACGCCACACCTACCATCAGCTCCTTAATTTACCGCTCAGATCCTTGTACTACTCATACGCTAAGTTGGCGAGAGCTGGTATCAAACCAGGAGACTTGAGGTTCATAAGCAAACGCTCTATCGACTGAGCAAAATAATTCTGTTTAAAAAAATGTGTATTCAATTGGACCGTGTGCTCCCCGCAAAGAAAAAAATCTTAAGAAACAACTACACAAGAAATTTAAATCTGAACGTACAGTAAACGTGATTCCCTAATATATAGGCATAAAATAATCCTAGATGGGTTGACATGCCGTTATAATCAATCGATTAATCAGTCAAAATCAATCACTATTGTTTTTTATGCTTGTTTTGACCTTTAAAGTTTATGTATTTTTGATGAAAATATATAATCATCAAACTTTCAATCAAACATCTTTTGTTTGGATCCAGATTAACAAATAAAAGTAAATTCAAATTCCATGTCCATGAAAGAGAACATGTTTTTAAAGTTACTCGGTGAAGCGCCGGTGCTTACGGCTAGTGTCATATAAAAGACGATATTATTTTGTTTGTTGTTTGATTGTTTCACTGTTCTGTGGAAAGTGTGAATGGTGTTCATGAATCCATGAGGTATTTTCAAAAGAAAAAAAGTAAAGAAAAGAGTAAAAATGACGAGAAAAACAGAGAAAAAGAGAAGAAAGAGGAAAACAGATAAGAGATAGAAAAAAGACCCAGAATACATAGAAAAAACAGAAAAGAGAGAAACAGTGAAGAGCGGGAAAAACGAACAAAGAAAAGAACAGAAGAAAGAGAAAAACAGAAGATAGAAAAAAAAGAAGGAAAAAACAGAAGTAAGAGAAAAATAGAAAAAGAGAAAAAGAAAGAAAAAATACAGAACAAAGAGAAAAACTGAAAAACGAGAAGAAAACAGAAAAGAAAAGAAAACAGAAGAAAGGGGAAAACAGAAGAGAGAGAAAGACAAACAGGAGAAAGAGAAAAACACTGAAGAAGAAAAAAGCAGACGAAAGAGAAAATCATAAACGACAAAAAAAAAGAAGAAAAATCAAGAAAACAGAAAGAGGAAAATGTGAAGAAAGAAAAAATAGAAGAATGAGAAGAACAAAGGAAAGAGAGAAGAAAAAAGAAAAGAAAAACAAAGAAATAGAAACAATTCTTCCGCCTTCCGACATTCCCAATTTGAGACCTCTACTCTTATTTTTCACCTTAGACCTTTCATCTCCATCTCCGAATGGCATTATACAAAATATATCAGTATCTTGGTTTTGATACTACTTGTTATCGCCTTTTTTCAGTTTCTGCTAGGATAGGCAACAAAACAGTCGTATCTTAAATCTATGCGTTGGCGTTGCAGCTATGTGTTTTTTTTTAAATTTTGTCCACGGATTTGGAATAATTTTGTTAACTCTTAGTTTTAACAGTGAGTTAAAATCAAAGTTGAAAATTATTTCTAGTTAATTTCAAAGTAAAATAAAAATTTGGTTAAAATTTAACTAATTTCTTTTTGTAATAATAATGTATTCTTAAGTTTTATAAGAGAATAAACCATACTTCGAATGCAGTGAGGAGATGGATGCCCCCTTTGAAGAAAAGGAGACACACGACTTTTTATACAACAAAATGTTTACTGTACATATATGCAAATATCAAACAGGGATATACAATGTATATGAAAAGAGTTAAAACGAGTTCAAAGGCGTTTGGTAGGTTTTAAGGTTGTTAAGGGTAGTTAAAAGCTGCAGATAAAAACTGCCTGCGGAACATAGCTGTAATCTTTGAAAGTCGTGTTCCTCGTAACTTTGTGGGCCCTGTAGAAAAGGTTTTTTGGTGTGAATTTGTCGCTCTCAGCTTCTATATGATGAGTCGAATGGAAGCGCGTGATGTAATGATTAGTAATGGGAAATGGACTTGTCGCTCCCGAGTTCAAATCCTGGACGTGGTAATTGCATTTGAATTACCCTTGGGAAATGTATGAATCCTACTCTCCCTCCAGCTATGGATAAATAATAGGGCATACAGGGCTCTTTAACCTTGGTTAGACAACCGGTCTAGGAGAAGGAAAACTTTGAATTCAAACCTGTTGAACTCCGCTTAAAAAATTGACCTTGTGTCACATCCTGCTTGTGCGGGGGGATTGGTAAATATGTATGCGTCAAATCGTCGCCGTCTGGGGCTCCGAACGATACAGTCTAGCAGTTAGCTAGGGGTAGGACCAAAGACACAGAATTATTTGGTTCCCCTTCTTTTATAGCTAGCCTCACGTGACCCTGAGGGACTGCTGCTGCTGGCCGGTGAAGTCGGAGAGCGTGTCCCATATTAAATTTCCACATTCGTTCGTTTGTCTACTTCTAGATAATGTTCTATGCTAATATTAATCCTGATTAAAAAGAACACAAAACAAAAGTAAATAGGACATAACATGATTCTAAAGAAAATCATTAATGGGTAATGTTTAAGAACGATGATCAAAACGTATTTAGAGGAAAGCTTTAATTCATATTTTTTTTATTTCAAAATTTAGAATTCAAATTATATTTCAAAACAGTTGCTTTCTGAATGAGGGTAATCCTCTTCCTGAATATTGTTTTTTGCTGTCATAAAAGTCTGCAGAACTTTTGTAACGTTCTTTCCACTCTCAACACACCCAGTCCAAATCACAGCCAGAACACCTAAAATACAACTAACTGATTCTCCTTCAGTAATTCGCTTTTTATAGACTAGCAGTGGCACCCAATATTTGCATATGTCACAAGTTTTTTGCGGGGTTTACTTTGAACATGAGAGCAGTTTCTTATAATATGAAACTTCAGAAGTGACCAGGTTCTTCTGTTGAGACAGAATAAGTTATATAAAAACATGACGAAGTTTGTGTTTTGGTTCATTGCCGTTTGAAGTTTTGTTATAGGTGAGTAGTAGTTAACTATTAGATTTTCAATATAGCTGATAGTAACCTTTCTTTTGATAGGCTAAAATATTTATTAAATTACTTTGTAGAATTAAGGTTAGTCAATAAAAAATACAATCACCAATTAAGGAATCAAGGCAGAACAGAAAGATTCTACATTGAAATGCATTTAATAAAGTTAGATAAATAAGACCTTTTTTAGGATCAAAAAAGAAGTTTTGACTGTCGGAAGGTAGCTCGGAGATAAAATGGAGAATAGGTTTCCTTTGGTGTTAATCCAAAACATACGTCTTCCTGCAGAAAGTTCAACTAGCAATTGATTTGAGGACAGGTACAAATGATCTTAAATGCTTTCTGTCCTCGTCTCTCATTGGCCAATTTTTACCAGAAGTGCCAGCTGTAGTTAGGTAAGTTCATAAATAGAAGTGACGATTTTGCGTACAACCAGAGAGTCCAAGAGTGTCATACAGGACACCCATGTGAGAGGGGTTTTAATCTTCGTTAAGGGATACAGTCAGCGTATTGTAAGCTGCGTTGATAGGACAGGGAAATGGTAGGTATTTTTTCTAGAAGGATCTCTTCTATGGAAAAGTCACGCGGAGTATCGACCAGAACGGAAGATGACTAGGCCATTAACAGAAGTTACAAAATTTCCCCTAAGCCGCTTTATATATATAAGTAAAGTAAAGTCGGCATCAGCCAGTTAGCGAGAGAGTAGCCCCTTTTCATAGCGCTATATAGCATCTGAGGTGGATATATATATCATACACTGAGTTGGCGAAGACCGGTATCGAACTATTGTGGTTTCTAGCCAAACGCTCTACCGACTGAACTATTATAGAGAGAGAGAAGAGAGAGAGAGAGAGAGAGAGAGAGAGAGAGAGAGAGAGAGAGATATAGATATAGATATAGATATTAATAAATCTGAAATCACTGACATAAAATGTTATGTTTTTTTTCATACAGATAAAATACAGAGCACTGAATGAAAGACCAGTTTGTTGGAAATTAACAATGTTTTATTTAGACCAGGGTAGATGCATCATCTTCTCTAAAAGTGGCTTAATTAGCTCAATCGTATGCAAGTGCGTCCTGACCACACGAATCCCAATCCAAAAGAGTCACGGTGGAAACCCTACTTCCGGGTTCTCATCAAACCTCTACGGATCAAGGGGAGTAAGACTAGATTTCGTTCGGTCTGAACCTAACATTAAACGTAATCTGAAAATATTTTTCTGGTTTCTATTATCGAAAGTTATAATTAGATTAATACATTAAAATGATATAGTTTGCGATTCGTTAAGAATAATATAAAATATCAAAGGTTGTTATTGAAGCGGAGAGATATGATAGCCAAAAGTCAACACACACATGCACACACACACACACACACACACACACACACACACGTATAATATATATATAATATATATATATATATATATATATATATATATATATATATATCGAAACGATCCTACAGTATATCAGAGTAAGAAATTTGACAAATGCACACATTTTGTCAATTAATGTTGTTTTATCAGCTGCTTATATTGCAATATTTCTATCTGTTTTGGATAATCATCGGAGCATGTCTATTATAAAAAGAAGAAAACAGTTTAATGAAAAATATGACCGGTTGTAAGGGAATTAAATTATAACGGACTTTTAAGAGAACTTTTTAAATTCTAAAAAAATGTGCGCATGACATTTAAAGCAATAGGAGAACGTTTATATTTCTGAAATATAGGACCGGTACAACTATACATTATATATTTTTAAATGTTGCAATTATTCCAAGAGTTATTTCCCTCCTACCGGTCATATATTTTTAACAAACATCTGTTTCGACCTATATTAGGTCTCATCAACAGTGTATACCGTGATCCTCTTCCAATACACTGCTGATGAAACCTGATATTGGTCGTAACAGTTGTCCTGTGTTTCGCACGTCGCACGTGGTATTCGCCAAATTCACTTGTCGTGGTTATTCAATTATAATGAATTCCTAGTTATTCGTGGTTATTTAATTATAATGAATTCCTTTTACGTTTATATATATATATATATATATATATATATATATATAAGAAATTTGAAAAAAAAAAAATATATATATAATATATATATATATATATATATATATATATATCAAAGCCCTCCTCACAAGCCAGAGGGAGAAAAGTAGAAAGATGTAGAGAGTGACAGAGACACAAATGACGGAGACAGACAGACAGACAGACAGACAGAGTGAGAGGGAGGCAGACACACAGACAGACTACTTCATTTTATCAAGAGTTAAGTTAGAGTTAAAACAGTTGCTTGGACACCGAATATCAAGCCATATACTCTCCTTCTGTCAATACATTTATCTTGTTCAATATTTAATTTCGAATAACCATGGTTACATTTGTTATCTACAAGAAGGTGTGGCTGCAACTAAGGCTTGTCTATGACAATCGATACCAAAACATGAATTTTTGTCGTTTTATCGTACATTTTTTACGCGATTCTTTGTTTATAAAATGCAAGGCCGAACATAGTAAGCCACTGTAGTTTGTTACATATTATAAACAATTGGATCAGACTTCAAATAGTTGTTATTTATTAGCAAACCTCTCGGGGGTGGAAATCCCCGTGATGTAGTGGCTAAAATGCTCGACTGTGACAGCGTAGTAAGCGAGCTTGAACTCCAATCGCGCAATCACGTTCACATTCAGACTAATATTCTTTGGAAAAGCATGAATGCCCTCATCCACCAGCTATTGGTTACATAGTACCACTACTATATATAATAATTTGTTATAGTGTACAATAAAACGAAAAGGTAATTGTCACCATTGGTTTAAAAGCAGCGTACAAGCCACTGTAATGTTTTGGAGGTCTTCTGTCGACAAATATGCATATTCATCAACCTCGCGAGTAGGATGTGATATAGGGTCAATTTCTCAAGCGGTGTTTATAACAGGCATTTATCTTTTCCTTCACTTAGACCAGTTGGGAATTAAACTGAAATGATATTAATCCTTCATATCATTCATAGCACCCTAATGTTTTTTGATATATTTATATTTGGTTATTTTTTCAGTAGGTTGGAGGTATTGACGCACACTACGTATCATTTAAAATGTTGGAGCCTTCTTCATTCATATACATGATGACAGATAAAATGGATGACTGGAACCCACCTGAATTATGGAAGACAAAAACTTGTATCATGATGATCTGCGCCGGAAATCAAAATAAGGATATTATTCTTGCTGCCCAATGCTCCCTGAACACTGTAAAAACAATCAGGCATGAACTGGAGAATTGCAATGGAGACTGCGAGGCTGTGGCTAGAAGATAGCAACATAACAGACGATCTGATTGCGTTCGTACAGCAGAACTTCTCAAAAATCTGCAGAATACAATGTTGAAGAACCTTCAGATGCCTACGTGGAGTTGCTAAACCCTGTAATCAATCCCTGGATAACAAGGGTAGCCAACGGCAGACCATATGTATGGCAGCAGGATTCGGCCCCTTGCCACACCTCTGGGAAAAGTAAAAAATGGTTGTTGGCGAATTTTTACGACTACACCAGTACCAATGTTTTGCCTCCGAACTCCCCAGATCTTAACCCCATGGATTATTATGTATCAAGCTCTGTTGAGAAAGACACCAATCGCCGTGCCAGTACTACAAAAGCCCAGTTAATTAAGGTAGTTTTTAAGACCCTTCCCAGGGAAACTGGAACATCAGCTTGCTCCAGGTTCCAGAGCAGGATTGATGTTGTGATCGACGCTAATGGCGGTTATTTTGAGTGAAACCTGTTGGCAGTAGTGTAATGTCCGTGACTGTTGAATTTATTCACAATCCATTAAATTTTGTAGTACCAATCACTTTTCTTTTTCCTTATAAAACTGTCAAATTTAAATGTAGGTATGCATATATATAATGTATTGTAATAAAACTCAGGGTGTTTGTGGGCTGGAACAGAATAAAAGCATTTAGTTTAATTCAATGGGAAAATTGATTTGATATACGAGAGAATTGAGTTAAAAGGAGGACAAATTAAACTCGTAAGTCAAGGTAACACTATATACAATCCCTTTCCCATCAGTCAATGAACTCATTCGTAATTTATCTATTTTTAAAGTTTTCAAAATGACAGCCAGGCGTTTGGCTTTTACACTTCGAACTGTTTTAAACATAATTGTATTATAGATATTCTATGTTCCCGTTTCATTTCGGGGTTGTTTCTTTTGTGGTTTATCATTGCAAATGCAAATTAGATTACGACTTTTGGAAAATAACCCAAAACAAATATTAGAAGTTATGAGTGCATATACGCACAGCCCCTTTATCTCAGTCAGTTTGTTTGTCACACACACACACATACACACACACGCACAGAGAGAGAGAGAGAGAGAGAGAGAGAGAGAGAGAGAGAGAAGAGAGAGAGAAGAGAGCGACAGACAGACAGACAGACAGACACTCCCACACACATAGACACACACACACATGATCTTGTCATTAAAACCATATATGCTTCTTTATTGGTATATTTTATGAGTATATATAATTGTCTATTTCACATACATATGTATATCTATGTGTGTGTATGTGTGAGAGTGTATATATATATATATATATATATATATATATATATATATATATATATATATATATATATATATATATATCGAGAAAGAGGAATATTGCTCAAATAAAAGGTAAATGAATAAAAGTAAGAACACAATAATTATCATTTTATTTTCATGATTCTAAAGCATGCAAAAATCTGTTACCATATATATATATATATATATATATATATATATATATATATATATATATACTAACAGCTCCGCACGAATAGGATGCGGTACAAAGTCAATTTCTTAAGCAGAGTTTAACGGGTTTGAATTCAGAGTTTTTATTTTCCTAGACTTTTTGTTTAACCAAGTCTAAAGAGCCTAGTCTGTCTTACTAAATGCAAACAACATCGTCCAGAATTTGAACACAGTGTGCCTCCTTTCCCCCAGCAATGGGTAAATAGTAGCGAAAAATGGGCTCTTTGTCCTTGGTAGGCAACTCTGAATTCAATTCTTTCAATTTAAAGAATCCAAGTTGTTAATTAGAATTCACAACAAAAAGAAAGAAAAATTGTAGAATCTAGCGCCATCTCCATTTTCAATACAATCAAACAGAGACCCGGATTTTTTCTTTCTATCACCTTATCTGTCCAAGGTTGTTCTCAAGAATTATAAAAATTCCCTACATCTGACAATATCATTTATTCTACATATCAACTCTCCCCATTTATTACTGAATGACCACCAACAATTTTTCTTAGATCACACACTTATTTTAGTAACATGATACTTTCCATTTGATCTCAACACACAACAGATTATCACACTTTACCTATTTAACCAACATTTTCAACAATAATAATATATTTTTGATAATAATTATATATAACAATATTTCCCCTAAACCCCCACACATTTACACTCCTATTGACACAATACAATATAACTACTGATAAAATAATAATCAAAAATATACATCCTTATTAACCAATAATTATTTTCACATAATTACACCACACTAACACTATTTGCATAAACATTCACTAGCACACAATTGTCATCAGAATAATCATAATAATAACATATATAACAAACATATTAATAATAATAAAAAATAATAACAATAATACTAATAATTATAATAATAACAACAACTATAATAAAAATATAAGTAATACTTATAATAATAATATTAATAATAATAACAATAATCTTATTATAATGGAGATTGTGTGGTTGTCTGTCTGTAACCGAAACTATATCACTACTCAAGTCACAATTCTTTTAGTTATTTATGCCACATTCTCCATGGTTTTATTTTTATTTAAACCTCAATTATTAATAAAATTGTTTTACATTATTAATACTGTTGACCATATCTACATACTACCATCATGCAATTATGTTTATATATACAATAAAATAATGGTTTACAGTGTGAACGGGAAGGCTAATTTGCATATTGATATTAAAAAATCGAATTTAATAAATACGTGCTCAGTGTTATTGATTTCTAATTGTTTGGTTTTATTTTAATGAATATAAGCAAAAATCTCTTCAATGAATCTTAAATGAAATTCATTAACAAGAAAGAATAACTGTCATTTTAATCTTTTAACTAAATACAAATTAGAAAAAATAACAATGAAAGACGAGAGAGATGGAAGAGTAAGTTTCAGTTGTTCTATTTTTCTATTATACTCCCCTCTGTTTAAAATATTTTATCTGCATTCTTATTTAGTTACATTAGCTTTTCTAATTTAATGCAATATTTTATTACATTAAAACTTAAATACTTGCACCCGGAGGGTGCATATATTTGCTAGTTATAATAATATAAATTACAATAACAATCATAACAACATTTCAATAAAAATTATAATAAAATAATAAATATAATATACTATAACAATAATTATCTTTATAACAATAATATTTAAAATATATATATATATTATATATATATATATATATATATATAATATATAAAATTATATAATGTATTTAAATATTAAAAAAAACTATAATAATAATAATAATAATAATAATAACAATAATTCATTCACTTATATATAATTGTAATATTAATCATCAAATAATCAGTACCAACTATAAAACAACAATACAAAACTCTTTCTAACAAAAAAATAAAATAAAATAAAATAAAATAAAATAAAATCTTTTCATTTTTTTTTAAATCCCCAACCCCCACACACACACACCCAAACTTCCATCTCCTCTCTTAATATAAAAACATGAAAATTTATTTTCATGAAATCTTTCCTTACCTCTTAACAATATACACACACACCTCTCCCCTACCTCTTACCAATACACACACACACACACCCCCAAACACACACACACACACACACACACACACCAACCTTGAGTTTCACTTCCGCTGTCGTTTATCGCTAACAGAAAAATTTATACACACACACACAACAACCACATACCTAAAAAATGCACAATGTTTCCTTCAATACACACACAAACAGCGCTACATACTCACACCTTAAAAATAGATATTTGATGTCATATTTTCAAACCGTCTCCTTTTTTCAAACTTCAGAAATTTTTAAACAGACTGAATAGCAAGGATTACCACTCACTTTTCTCATTATTCTGTGATAAATATTTCTTATCTTATGCCTTGAAGATGATCTAATTAATTGATCGAAACACTGCAGCGTCGGCCAATAAACTCACCACTTAACCCATTTAAACCTGTGTTTTTTTCATTTTTCTTGATATATTACATACCGTCGGATTTACTTCCTCTCTTCACACACACACACATATATATATATATATATTAAAGAAATGGATACAATAGAAACCTACTCGAGTTTCACCATTAGGATCTTCAGGGTTAAATCCACTGAATCAATCGAGGTACCGACCAACTGCAGCCGGTTACACGTGTGTTCATTGAATAAGATGTTATGTTATAACGTAACATCTTATTCAATGAACACACGTGTAATCGGCTGCAGTTGGTCGGTACCTCGATTGATTCAGTGGATTTACCCCTGAAGATCCTAATGGTGAAACTTGAGTAGGTTTCTATTGTATCCATTTCTTTAATAAATTTGCTCTACTTTGTATTAAGCACTTTGTATTTGTTATATCGCTGACTTGGATTTTGTGCACCTCCAACGATCGTGCCCATATTCACCGGTAAGCCATCTTTTATCTCTCTCTCTCTCTCTCTCCTCTATATATATATATATATATATTATATATATATATATAATATATGAATATGATAAAATGAAAAAAACAAAAGATGTTTACAACTGAATGGGCTCATCAGGAGACAGTGTGCAAACCGTTTCGGGGCCTTTCTCTCGACGGTTTAAAAAGCAACACCGGCCCTTCCTCACTAATATATATATATATGTAATGCGCCGTTTCGCTGTATTACGGCTCTTCAGTGCGTTAACTGCGTCAGGCTGACATGTAAACGACCGATCTTTCCTTCAGTCTGAACCTCTACCACCGGACCACCAGCAAAGCCGATTACGGAAGTAATAACGTGTGTGTGTGTGTAGTCGGTCTATGTCTGTTTTGAATGTGCATGGAGAGTATGAAGTTAGAACAATTTTGCTATATATATACATAAAGAGACTCTTGCAATTTGCGTAATCGGCAGCCACCAGCAAATTTTCATTCACACACACACACACACACACACACACACACACACACATAATATATATTATATATATTATATATATATATAGTCGTAAATGACAGGGTAATATGCTTCAATTGTATATTGGTGTATGCACGCATGCGTATGTGTTTGATTGCGTATATTATGAAGAGTCTTCTGTCTATCGTGAACCTACGGTTCTTTGTACTACAACAAACCAAAAACGTTTTATTTACGTCTGTCTAAATATAAATACTGAATACCACACACCTCACACACCCCCACACACTCCTGTTAACCAGCCATCATAACGATGGTGATTCTTGCTACAACTCCCTTACGTAGACGCCTTTTATAAGAAATACCATTTAAACTCTTGAACCGACTGCCACTTGTCAGACCGCCCTCACTTCCCGCCAAAAACCAACCCCGTAGATTAAAAATAATCAGGCTGAAAAGACTTCAGCTAAATGTTCTTTATTGTTAAGAACGATAAAGGAGAAACTGGTGGGGGGCGGTGAAGTTTGTATTGTCTTCATGCTGGCGAAAAAAAAAAAAAGTAATAAAAAAAAGAAAGAAAAAAGTTCTTAAATATGGTTTAGCACATCATTTATTCGACTTGGCATTAAGTGTCTTCCTGCGTGAAATAGAAATGTGGCTGTTCTTTGAGGAAAGTCAAACAGGCTTGAAGAAGTGGGCGCTTGTCAGTCACTGGAACAATAAACGACAAGTACAGGTGGCCGGGCGTAACACTATAATCTTCCATATGGCGAACGCTCTGCTATAATGATCAAAACCGGTAGCTCTTCATTTTT
>CM042145.1:82940666-82988166 GCA_023376005.1 Doryteuthis pealeii
CCCAATGGGTATCAGCGCCATGTGAGGTGTAGCTTCGTCCAAGATTTGAACTCCGGTCGACGATTCAATTTCCTACGACTCTATCCAGTATACCACACACCTCCAACTGAAAAGTTCAAATTTCCAAAAGAGGGTCCATTCCATTCCTAAATATCCAGACCCCAAAAATCATTTGAATTTGTTGGAAAAATCCAAAAGAAAAAGGAAAAAAAAGGAAAATAAACAGCTCACAGCTGTGTTATTCGATTCATTAAATCCGGTTACAGCTCACCGGAACAGAATGTGTTTGCTGATCTCACGTGGAAACCAACACGGGTGACCCAGAAAGATTTCTAGGACGTACAAATAATAGAAAACATTCAAAGCTCCTGTGCGACACATGCGCATTAGATTCAACTTAAAATGGATACAATACGAAACCTACTCGAGTTCACCATAGATCTTCAGGGTTAAATCCACTGAATCAATCGAGGTACCGACCAACTGCAGCCGGTTACACGTGTGTTCATTGAATAAGATGTTATGTTATAACGTAACATCTTATTCAATGAACTCACGTGTAATCGGCTGCAGTTGGTCGCTACCTCGATTGATTCAGTGGATTTACCCCTGAAGATCCTAATGGTGAAACTGAGTAGGTTTCTATTGTATCCATTTCTTTAATAAATTTGCTCTACTTTGTATTGAGCACTTTGTATTTGTTATATCGCTGACTTGGATTTTGTGCACCTCCAACGATCGTGCCATATTCACCGGTAAGCCACTTTTATCTCTCTCTCTCTCTCTCTCTCTCTATATATATATATATATATATATATATATATATATATATATGTATGTGTGTGTGTGTGTGTTTGTGGCCCTTCCTCACAGTAATGCGCTGCTGTATCACGGCTGTTTAGTGCGTTAAGCTGCGTCAGGCTGACATGGAAACGACCGATCTTTCTTCAGTCTGAACCTCTACCAACCGGGCCACCAGCAAAGCCGACTTACGGAAGGTAATAACGTGTGTATGTGTGTATGTGTGTGTCTATGTCTGTGGGAATGTGCATGGAGAGTATGAAGTTAGAACAATTTTTGCATATATATATATACATAAAGAGACTCTTGCAATTTTACCGTAATCGGCAGCCACCAGCAAATTTCATTCACACACACACACACACACACACACACAACACACACACATATATATATATATATATATATGGTAAATGCTTCTATTGTATATTGGTGTATGCACGCATGCGTATGTGTTTGATTGCGTCTATTATGAAGAGTCTTCTGTCTATCGTGAACCTACGTTCTTTGTGCTACAACAAACAAAAACGTTTTATTTTATCGTCTGTCTATATATAAATACTGAATACCACACACTCCACACACCCCCACACACACTCCTGTTAACCAGCCATCATAACGATGGTGATTCTTGCTACAACTCTCCTTACGTAGACGCCTTTTATAAGAAATACCATTTAAACTCTTGACCGACTGCCACTTGTCAGACCCTGCCCTCACTTCCCGCCAAAACCAACCCCTCGTAGATTAAAAATAATCAGGCTGAAAAGACTTCAGCTAAATGTTCTTTATTGTTAACGAACGATAAAGGAGAAAATGGTGGGGGGCGGTGAAGGTTTGTATTGTCTTCATTGCTGGCGAAAAAAAAAGTAATAAAAAAAGAAAGAAAAAAGTTCTTAAATATGGTTTAGCACATCATTTATTCGACTTGGCATTAAGTGTCTTCCCTGCGTGAAATAGAAATGTGGCTGTTCTTTGAGGAAAGTCAAACAGGCTTGAAGAAGTGGGCGCTTGTCACGTCACTGGAACAATAACGACAAGTACAGGTGGCCGGGCGTAACAACTGATAATTTCCATATGCCGAACGCTCTGCTATAATGATCAAAACCGGTAGCTCTTCATTGAATATACACGCACTCATTTCAACACACACACACACACACACACACACACACACACACACACATATATATATATATATATATAAATATATATATATTATATATATATATGGTGGCCCATAAGTAATCCGTAACATTGACGCATAAACTGTTAGTTTTCTTCATCAAGAGAGATACCGTAATCTAGTGGAACAGCATACAGTCAAAATATTTCTTATTAGCTGTTATTTATTAGCGCCGCTACAGTATTGAAATTCTGTAAACAATTATAAAACTGTAACATATATGAGATTAAAGGTTAAGATAACAAGTGTGAATTCTACATATATTCATATAGCCAGTACATATTTATCTACATCTCTGTATATCTATCAATCTAACCATCTCTTTCTCTTTCTCTCTCTCTCTCTCTCTCTCTCTCTCTCTCTATATATATATATATATATATATATATATATATATATATATATAATTTTTACTTGAAGGCACTTACAACGCATGTATCGCATAAAATTCGATACTTTTTCTGATAGAAAATAAACTTGACAAGTGTAATCCCGGCAAAGGATCGCTCGGTGTGTAGAATATCGTACAGACTGTTTCGACTTTATTAAGTCTCATCAGCGATATATACTAACGATTTCCCTCCGACAGAAATATATATATATATATATATATATATATATATATAGTGATTTTGGTTCGACGTATGATTCATATATAGATTACATGAATATATTTATGACACCAATTTCATATGATATATATATGTGTATGTACATATATATATATATATATATATATATATATATATATATATATATATATCCATGTTTATATATACACATATCTGTTTCCACTATCTCTCTTGTATACATACATACATACACAAACACACACTCACACTCACACACACACACACACACACACATACATATATATATATGTATGTGTGTGTGTGTGTGTGTGTGTGTGTGTGTGTGTGTAATTATCCGTCTATCTTCCTAGCTACCTTCGTCATTTTATGTTTGTCTATATCAATCAATCTTTATTTTCAATCTATTCCGATCTCTCTCTCTCTCTCTCTTCTCTCTCTCTCTCTCTCATATATATATATATATATATATATATATATATATATTATTATATAATCATGTCAACAATTAGCACGGATATCCATTACAATCTTTCGCCAACCTTCCCTATCAATCATTTTCCAGGGAGGTCCACTGCGCAGCATCCAGCATCTTTGCATAGCTCGTCAATGTAGGTCGTTGATGGGCGGCCCACACTAGCATGTCCGTGTGTTGGCTTCCACTGGAGAACGTCGCTCGTCCTTGCTTCTCCAGCAGTGCCCGGCATGCATTAGGTTATTGATGATATATTGTGATATTGCTCTACATTTTTGTGCAAATTTTTTCCGATTCAGAGGCAGTTTTCGTGGAATGTCTTACCCAAAAATATATGTATATATTCATTTATTTATTTATTTATCTAGCGAACTACTTTTTTTTTTTTAATTGTGTCTATCATCCGTCTTTCAGTCAATTACAATCTCTCTCTTTCCTCTCTCCTTCTCTTCTCTGTTTCTGTCAGGTTCTCCTCCCCCTCTTTCTTCTATATCCTCTCACTCACTCTTCCCCCCTCTGTTTATCTGTCTATGCTTCTGTCTCTGTCTCTTTCTCTCTCTCTTCCCACCTCTCTCTCTCTCTATATATAATATATATATATATATATATATAATATATATATATATATATATTGGGATGTGATTGATAATATAATATGATATTACTCTACATTTTGGGTAAAATCTTACATTCAGAGGCGCTTTTTAGTTGTATATCTTACCCGGAAATATATATATATATATATATTATATATATATATATATATAATATATATATGAAGTAAATGGAAGTTAGTCCGACAGTAGGAATTTAACATTTTTTGAAATTATTAACATCATTTGTTTATTAAAAAAAATGTTAAATTCCTATATATATAATATATATATAATATATATATATATATATATATATAATATATATATATATATATATATATTTCAGTGTATCTGTGTATAAAAGAAAAAATAGCATATGTATTAGTTTGTGTATATATTATATTTATTGCATGGAGGCAATTCTGTGACACTAGGTTTCATACATTCATTTGTTATTCATCTGTCTGATGAATACCGAAAAAACTTATGAAACAGGTCAGAGAATTACTCCGATGCAAGTAAATATATATATACAAACTAACATAAATATTTATATTTATTCTTATGTATTTATATTGTAGCTCTATTGCTGATATTGAAAACTCAAATAATACCGCAAAATATTGGCCCACCATACAATAAAATTACCCAAGTGACAGATCGTAACTCGGAAAACTTGTAAGTTGTGGTATTCGTAAGTAAGGATACCATATCTGTTTTTTGGGGCACTTCAAATTGTTTTGGGCAGAATCAGATTCAAGAGCCTCAACGCCTCGGATCAGTGATCGCCTACTATGATTCTTATGATAACAAGGGTTAATGTTTGAAAAATTTAAAGGATATGATCGGAAAAATCATGTACTTTCAAGGGCTTTTTCCTCTCAGCAGAGGTGCAGTCGGTATATTATACATCTGCTGACAGGATGATATTAATATTTAAAACGATAGAGTAACAGAATAGACAACAATGCATTTATTGTAAAACCCAACCCCTCCTCGCCGTGTCAAGGTTGTGACAACATGGTAGTTACAGAGCTATGCCACCCGGAAGTTATGTTCTTGGTAAGGCCTTACAAGGTATATTGGTCTGTCAGCCAGTGGTATTAGGGCCACAACCCGGCTAAAGGGGCTCTGATCAAAATCCAATGGGCGTCTCCATTATCGTCAGGAATCAACGGTTTGGGAATTCTTGTCACTGCATCAGTAGAATAATTGCGGTAAAGGCCTCTCCTTCCCCTGATCGGAATATACATAAGATACTTTGGGATCGCTTAAGAATTTCCTATTCCCTTTTTATTCTTTTCATGAATTCCCTATTTCGTTCATTCGGTATAGGGTGAAATTGGCGTTTCGTTTTTACATTTTTCTTACATTTCGAGTGCCGAGAGGAGCCTTTTACTATCATAAACAATGGTTCACTAGCTTTTGTTTGTTTCCACAAATTTCCCGTCTCATGATTTATGATTATTAACAAGGTTGAGACCTGTTGATGGTTTAATTAAAACTGACAAGCTTTAGCGTCGGCTTTCTTAATGTCAATCTTTGACTTATTTTCTTATTTTCTCAAAAACTTTATACTTATTTCCATTGACGGATTCTATATCCATTCTCTTTCAGAATTGCTTTCGCAGGATTTTAAGGATAGAATGGTTGTCATTTACACCAGACACCACAATACTTGAAAGATGTCACCTGCCTAGTATTGAGAGTTTAATCCTTAGATCACGTCTTCGGTGGTCTGGTCATCTAGTTCGCATGAATGATTGCCGAATACCCAAACAACTATTTTACGGGGAAATCTCAACTAGCAAATGTCGTCAGTGCAAACCCAAATTGAGGTTTAAGGACTGCCTCAAGGACACTGAAGAACACTGCTATTGCTGTGGAGGACTGGGAGAAGTTTACTTGTAATATACCTGCCTGGAGAGCCACCATCCACCTGTCTGTAGAAGAATTTGCGTCCAACCAAATTAAACACAACAATTGAAGCGAGTTATTAGAAAGGGAAATTTTCAGCCCAGCAACATTCAAAGTGGAGAAATTCCATCATGAAGTTTATGTGGAAAAGTATGTCTCTTCTGGGCTGGCCTGGTGAGTCATCTGAGAAAACACAAGGATATAGTGTCAAATGCTACTGGCACGTAACTATGATGATAAAAAATGTAGTAAAGTAAAACAGACTCAGAACTGACGTAAAAGTACTAAGCTTTATTTAGCTAAACGAAACTCAGCTACAAAATGAGGAGGGGCAAATCATTGTTTATATAGCCTGCATAGGCGAGTCTATTGTTCATAAAATGTGAGCGTAGGATACTACATTCTTTCTCCTTGAAAAATTAAAAAAACATAACAGATCTATGTTTTTTAAGATATCATGATATCGGCAACTGTCCAAAAAATTATTGGAATCTTCATAAAGATATTTCCAAAAAGCTAATTTTTTAATCACCTAGCATACTTTGATTTTATAGATACGTTGAGAAATTTTCAAATTGCATATGAAAAATCAATTTTTTGATTAAAAATATTGGTATTGATAGAAGTATTCTTATTTATTGACGATACAATATATATTATATTATTATATATATATATATATATATATATAGATATATATTTAGATCTATCTTTGATCTTTAACGTGATTATCACTAACGTTCTCTATCAGGTTTCTGTGATCGATTAACAGCACTTTTAAAATTGTAGTTCTTCCACCTTTCATTCTTGCCAATTTGAATCAATACAACTAATTATGATTCTTCTTCGTCTAAATGCTGGAGAAAAAGGCAAGGTGAAAAAAGAGAAGAAGCCGCTTTACACATGTTGGACCAAAATGATTAGAAGAGAAAAGAAAAGAGAAACAAAAAGAAAACACGTGACGAAAAAAGAGAAGAATAAACAAAAGAATAAAGAAAAGAAAAACCCAAGTGTCAACTGCACCGAACTTGTCAGCATTCACATCGATTGACCTTAAGTCGATTTGATAACGAAACGAAATAAGAGAACTTGTTACACAAAATCTGATATAGTAGATAAGACGTGTCGTTTTTTTTTTCTCTCTTTTTTTTTGTTGAGTTTTTCTTCCTTCTTTTTAATCCTTAATTCAATATCGCTTTTCTGTCGCAACTTTGACGTAAAATGTAAAATAAAACGGACGACGAGTTGTCACTGATGAAGATGAGAAAAAAAAGAAGCTGAGATTGTAACAAACATGATTCAGTTTGTGTATTGACCCACTCCTCTATGACAGCTTAAGTACGTAAAATTATCAGTCTATAATCGGTTCTAATTGGAAGACACTTTTGCATTTCCAAGTCATTGTGAAAGGGAATAAGATAGAGAAGACATTAATCACATAGTCCTTTTTCTCTTCTCATTCAAACTTTATCATTTCCGCATATTGATTAGAGGCGCTTTCCGCGTAATGGTTATTTTCGGGAGAAGAAGACACGGCGACGCGAGTTCAAATCCTGAACAAGGCTGTTTGCATTATCAGTTTATAGTTTAAGTCTGCAGAGTGGTCTATTATTGGTGTCGGTTGAACACGGATAGAGTCTATCCCCTTTTTGCTTGCGCTAGAACATATTGTTTTGCTGAGCGCTTCACCAATCGTTAGGTTCCAAATGTTTTACCGCATATATCAGATTACCCAAGCTGTGCTACTCATGCGCTGAGTTGGCGGGGACCAGTATCGAATCTAGAGCCTTGTGATTCCAAGGTGAATGATCCACCGACTCGGTTCTAAGTGGAAGAGACTTCTACACTTCCCAGTCATTATAAAGGGAAGAAGGTGGAGAAAATTGAACGCATAGTTCTATTTCTCTATCATTTCAACTTTATCATTTCCGCATATTGATTAGAGGCGCTCTTCGCGTATGTTTTTTGCATTGAATTTAAATATTACCCTACATTATAAAATGAATAGGCTGATTATTCTTCATGTAATATTACTACCAAATGAACGTAATAGCGTGATAAGACTTCGAACTTGCTTACTACGATATCGCAGACCAGCCCGTTAGTCACGAGGACTTCCAAATGGACACAGCTCAAATCCTAGACGCAACTGTTTGCATTTCACATTGTGCTAATATCCTCGGGAAAGGTACGAATCGAACTATTCTCCCTCCAGCTATGGGTAAATACAAGGACAGACTGAACTCTTAAACCCTGCTAGTTAGAAGCGCGTGGTGTAATGGTTAGAGTTGTAGGAGATGACTCGTCGACCGGAGTTCAAATCCTGGACGAAGCTACAGTTCACATAGCGCTAATACCCTTGGGAAAGGTATGAATCCAACTGCTCTCCATCCTGCTATGGGTAAATTGTAGGGCAAACTAGATTCTTTAACCTTGGTTAGGCAACCAGTCTATGAGGGGGAAAACTCTTAATTCAAACCTGTTTAACTCCACTTGGGGTGGCTCAGTCCTAATAAATAATCTATTTCATTAATTTTATTTAATTAATAATTTGTTATGGCAAGCGGGTTAGCAAAAGGGAAATTCTTAATTAAAAAGAGAGGGTCTCTTTTCTCGTTAGTCAAAAAACTATGTTGATAGCTCCTCCTCTCCGCCATCCCTCCCTTCTCATATGATCCAAACTATATTGTATTTTCGGCGTGTGAATTGATACGTGTCGCTCCAAGAACGATGTTATCAATAACAGCCTTCGCACATCTTCATTCCTATTTTTAAAATCTGTCATCTAAAGATAAAGATTCCCACAGCTTATACGGAGTATTTTTAAAATTCATACACATTCCTGACAGTTTTAGAATGCTAAGAAGTACATTTTTCCTGGAGACTGAAAGAAAAGAAGAGACAAAATAGAAAAGTAAATAGTGTATCTTATTTTCTTCAGTAATATCTTTTAAATCAATATTCAAACCCGTTCTTTGAAGTACAAGAGAAAAATAGAAAACATATGGGAAACCACTCTCCCATGTACACCATAGGTTCCAGGCAGTAACAACAGAAAAATTCTTCAACAGTTATTATCAACCCTGCATGTTTTACGTCTTATTTCAGAAAGGCGCAAAATAACTTCCCCAAATAAATTTTGATAGAAAATGTATAGCGGTAACTTCACGATATGAATTCATTCTCCTCGTAATTCATTATCCTCACTAGCAAGAATATGTACCCCCCGGGGGCAAGTATTTATGGATGAATGTAATAAAATATATTAAATTAAAAAGTCTAATCAGACTAGATAAGAATGCAGATAAAAAGATTTGAAACAAAGGGAGGTTATAATCGAGAAATAGAACAACTTAAGCTTACTCTTCGATCACTCCTGTCTTTCATTGCTAAATTTTCCTAATTTAATTATTTAGTTAAAATTAGAATTAAAAAATAAAATGACAGTAATTTTCTTTATTGTTAATGAATTTCTTTTAAGATTTATTGAAGAGATTTTTGCTCATTATCATTAAGATAAAACCAAAGAATTAGAAATAAATAATACTAAGTATATATTCATTAAAATCAAATTTTTAATATCAATATGCTAATTAGCCTTCCCGTTAACACTGTAAATCGCTATTTTGTTGTGTATATAAACACAATTGCATGTTATTTGTATGGAGATAAGGCCAACAGTATTAGTAACGTAGAACAATTTTATTAATTATTGAGGTTTAAATAAAAATAAAATCATGGAGATTGGGATGAAAACAGTTAAGGGAATTCTGACTGGAATAGAAATATAGTTTCGGTTACAGATAGACAAACACACGCAATCTCCATTATAATAAGATATATCAAATTAAGTTTCCCATCAAATAAAACAATTAACTGAAATGCCATTAATCCGGTGGTTTGATATGATAAAAAACAAAACATGTAACGTTGGAAAATACTTCAACTATAATAAAATCATCCTATGAATACCTTGTTTTTTTTTTTCATATATTATATGTCTACATAGGGTCGGATTTAACTCAATTTTCACTGATAAAGGAGGTAGCCTGCAGAGTCTAGCCACAGGTGATACGTCGAAACACGGTGCCTGTGGATGACTAATGTATGCTCATAACTGGTAGAGCTCTCTGAAGTGTAATTTAGCTGAAGGTCACCGCCTTACGCTTAAAGCAAAGCTCTCCTATTAAACGGATATGAGCTCTCTCTCTGGTGACTTTGATATATATACATATGCATGCATCTATCAGTTAAATTCTCATTCATTTGTAGGTGCTGGTGACAGCCCAGAGGTTAAGAATGTCGGACTGATGATGAATCGGTCGGGTTTTGATCCTGGTTGGAGGTAGCCATCCGAGTCTAGCCATATTGAGGGGACGTGATGCGTAAAAACACTGCGGATTACTATATTATATATATATATATATTAATATATATATATATATATATATATACTAGACAAAACGTGACCCATTGAGTTCTGAGTAGATAATTGTGATTAGGGAAAAGTAAGTTTGCAAAGCGAATTAATTTAAAAAAAAAAAAAATGCTGGCGGAGAATTAAAAAAAATCATTAAAATCATTTTGTAAGATGTTTTTAGAAAGGAAATGTCTGGCCTATTCTAAGATACGGGCTACTTGCTTCTGAAACTTAACATACAAATCTATTCACACTCTCTAAATTACTCTCTTATTAAGATAGATAAACTAATATATATAACAAGGAGGTAATCAAAATATATATAGAGAGGGGAAAAGTGACAGACAGAAAGTAAAGTGAGAGACTGGTCGATTTTTGACTTAATTAAAACTAATTAGGACCAATTAAAATGGATTTTTAAAAACATAACTCAATCCTAGAAATAAGGAATATTTTATATGGGTTTGTGTCATTAAACTAAATAAGAAAAAAGCCTTTAGCATGAAATCATTGAATCACTAAGCTTTAGTATAATAATAGATGTGTCTGTGTGTGTGTGTGTGTGTCTGTGTCTGTGTGTGTCTGGTGTGCGTGGGACGTGTACGTTTTTTTATTCATCATTTATTTTTCACTCTTAAAATTCATTTGCTGACGTAAGCCAGTGGGAGAGAAAAAACTTAGATTCTTTCCAGACATTCACTCAGTAAAAATAGATGTTCTAACTTTTTTTAATTAGTTGTCAGTTGAAGTATATGGGGAATAAAACTTCTGAGAACTTGCCGACTTTATTTATTGTCATGATGTTGTTTCATGCCGAGATAGATAGTTTACCCTCATTACAATTTGGGAAGTAAGTAAGCTAGATTTTTTAAAAATGGCTAGATATATATTTTCGGTTTTAGATGATAGGAAATACTTTTTGATCTCGAATTTTGCCTTTTTTATAATTTTGCCAAGATCATAAACTAGGTGATGGTTTGGCTTGGTTTTGTTTTGTTTTAGGGCATATCAACCTCGGTGGGTCATTTAATGCCGAAAACGTTTTGAAATAAATCAATTCTTAATGGATAATACAATTTTTTTATAAATACATTTTTCCATTTAACCCATAGATGGGACCCTTGGTCGAAACACGTGTCGGCATTTCAATTAATAATTTTAATCCATACAACATTTTCTTTCCTTTTATCTTTCAATATAATTATGGATTCACTTCCATTTTCGACAGACACACACAGACACTGACACACACACACACACACACACACACACACAACACAAGAATATATATATATATGTATAGTCATCTACATACACCGTGTTTAGACGTATCACGTCTCTTCAGTGTGGCTAGACATTTGTAAGCAACCTACAGCCGAGATATTCTGGTAGCTCAATCGCTCAGCTATTGTCATCTGCAGAATGGGAAGGGGATTTTAACTGTTTAATACACACATATTTCTGTATGTAAAGGCCGCCATAGAGTGCTCCATCTCTTTAATAGGGGATCATTGCTATATATATATATATATATATATATATATATATATATATATATATATATATATATATATATATATATAGTATGTATGTATGTGTGTGGTAGTTGTAAATCTCCACCTTAGACACAAAAACAATCTCCTTCCTCTAGCGCTAGTGAAAAAGGGATAGACTCCCTCGCTGTCTAGCTGATGCCGACAACAGGTCACCTCATCGACCTTACTTATATATATATATATATATATATATATATATAATCAGTTTTCAACGAAGAAATCATTTGAACTGTCTTCTTTTATCTATTTTAGAATAGAGCTCAATATAGATTATCATTTAACGTTAACGTATCCTTTTCGGCTGTTGATGCCGTTTGGTGCTCGCCAACAACTAGATGTTATTCAGTTCGTTTTACTAGGCAGAGATCAATTATTTGTCACTAGATTCCACCAACAATACTAGAAATTGTATCCGGAAAAAAGGGTTACCTAAATACCGAACAAGGTTGTGGCATGGATCAGATAGCTGTATCAATTTCCGCGTGCTAAAATTTGTCTTCATTGAATTCTATTTGGTTGTCAGCTCTGACACTCATTCCTTGGTTTCAAACAGTGTCTCACTGACTGACTTTTTACACGTTTGTGTTTTGCCCTTTTTTGTCTACTTTAACTCTTGGCCTATTTTAAGCCACTCATAGTGACTTTCCCGCCACTGCCATCCTATCATAAACTGCTGGTAGCGGCTTTATTATAATTGTACAGAAGGACTCAGATTAGAATAATAATAGGAATTTATTTGAATAGAATCTCTGATGTGAATAGATAGTGAACTTTGAAATATCCCATCATACAGGTGAAAATTACCATGAAAAGTTAATAAAACCGTGGGGGTTATTTGGAAGGCTAAGAGTTATGCCGATCACAGCGGATCTCTCACCAGAACTGTTTCTACGCATAGCACACACAAGCAAAGTACAAAAAGGATAGTTAGTTCATTATAATTGTGCAGAAAAACCCAGATTACAAAAATAATAGGACCCTAACGAAGCGCGTTGAGAATAAGCTAGATGGGACCTGCACAAGAATGCTGCGTGCAATCTTGAACAAGTCATGGAAACAGCAACCCACAAGGAGGTAGCTGTATGGCCACTTGCCCCCATCTCCCAAACTATACGAGTAAGATGGACTAGTCATGCGGGACACTGCTGGAGAAACAAGGACGCACTCACAAGCGACATACTCCTGTGGAAGCCAACACATGGGCATGCTAATGTGGGCCGCCCAGGTAGGACCTGCATTGACCAACTATGTGAGGATGCTGGATGTTGCACAGAGGAATTCCCAGAGGCAATGGATGATAGGGAAGGTTGTCGAGAGATTGTCATGGATACCCGTGCTACTTGCGCGACAGGATGATGATGATGATGATGATTTGAATAGAATGAGACGTGAGGTGAAAACATAGTGAACTTTAAAATATCCCATCATACAGGTTAAAAATACCAAGAAAATTTGGTACAGGTTTAGGTGAAATTTGGTAGGCAAAGAGATAAAGCTACAGTAGTTTGTTGAAGCTACAAAGGATTAGTCCTATCAAGGGAGAAGGTAAAACAAGAAGTCACGAGATCACGGCAAAAGGGGCAAACTTGGACATAATTTTAGCGAGCTACTTACGTCTGTCTATCATTACTGTAACTGCGATCCTAAATAAATGCTCATATTTTTAACCTCGAGCCAACCTGGGATTTAATAAATGTAAAGTTTAACAGGTTTGGATTCAGAGATTTTCTTCTCCGAGACCGGTTGCTATACTAAGATTAATGGGCCCAGTCTGTCCTACCATTTACCCATAGCTGTAAGTAGAATAATCGAATCGGATTCATACCTTCTTTAAGGTTATCAGTGCTATAAAGAGCCTCGTCTAGGATATGGACTCCTGTAACCCAGCCTATTTTATACGACAATAACCATTGCACAACAAAGACCTCCTTCGCCTTTACGTATACGTCTAAATGAAATGTTGTAGTAGTAGTAGTAGTAGACGTAGTAGTAGTAAAAGGTTAACCCAAAGTTAGGGTGGTCTATTGTTGGTATCAGCCGAAGAGCCAGGCGTTTTTTTCCTTTTTTCACTAGGAATAGACCAGGTAGATTGTTCTTTGTCTGAGGTAAAGCTCCACATTTACCATCATCTCCCCACTTTACCGAACAGATCCAAGCTGTGATATTCATGAACTGAGTTGCTGAGTTCTGGTATCAAACTCAGAACCTTGTTGTTACTAGACGGATGCTTAACGGACTGAGGTAAACTGTGTTGTTCGTAGGTACACATACTACACTTTGAAAAATGTGTTTATTTACGGCCAACAACGTTAGTCAGACATTTAATATTTGCAACAATATGCAGGGTTCGAATGAACTTTACTGAAACCAAGTCAGGTGGAACTTACGCTTGATTAATGAGCTATTGCCAATCTAAGACAAACAAGACGAAACCCACATAAAAGTAACACACATATTCATCTGGCAGACTGTAGTCGGACGGTTAACCAAACCGTTCAGACAATCCAGGGTCACTGCTGAAACAATCCATTGCCTCTCTCTCCACCCTAAGTCTGTTCTAACTAGGGGTCGTTGCAAACAATAAAACATTCTCTATAATTCGTCACCCGATGTATTTTCTTCACAACGTGCGCTTTCGTCTGATTCTATTTACAGCCACAAGTGATGATCTAAGAAACTGCATCTACAAGCCAAACAGATGTCGGTCTAAGCTGCAACACTAAAATTTTCTTAGGTTTTTTTTACACCTGTTTATTTCCCTTCAGGTAGCTATGTTTCCTCTATTCACGTCAGCAGAGTGATATCAACAATATTAGTACGAGATTTGAATGTTCTTACAATATCTTAGAAGGCTCAGAATAACCTTTCAACGTAAGTAAATATATACATAAATGAATCAGAACAAAGAAGTGCCACATGATAACAATACAGACTTTATTGTCTGAGCACGGGGGGAATGACATACATGACAAATTACAAACAGATAGGACAAGAGTCCTTTGGAAGTACTAAAAAGTTAATAAAGAATATAAGAATCACTTAGTGAATGAACAGAGACACCACGCGTCTAGTCCATCTTTTGTTGATGCTAGACCGAGAGAAAGAGGCAGAGGGCTTCCCGGACTGAGTTTAAATGCTCAGCTAGTAGTGTCACCTACTGGCGAAACCCAGGCGGCCAGGGAAGTTCTGACCAACTGCTACAAAAACCGGCTTCTGACCCGATTCCAGAGCTGTCTGCTCCCACAAATTTAAATTCCTAATTTTCTACCCACTTATTGCACATTGCCGCTGGGAAACAGGTTTTCCAAATATACATATTTCACTAACTCCTCAGCACCAGTAGGATGTGGCACAAGGGCAATTTCTTAAATGTAGTTAGTTTAATAGGTCTAAATTCAGAGTTTTCTTTCTCCTAGACTAGTCGCCCACTTCTCATTTAAACTTCTGAGGGAGCGTACTAGCGTTTCACTTGGGATAGACCTGGATCGATCTCGTATCCACCCACCAAACCATGGGTAAATATTAGGATAGAGTAGGCTCCATAGTCTTGATAAGACAACCATTCTAGAAAAACGAAATTTGAATTTCAATCTAAAGGAGTACTGTTCAGTGAATCTGTAATGCATTGATGCACCATTATTCTGCTATCAGCCTTATTCAAATCTTGTGGCTGGTACTACACAAGTGTCTGACGCTATAAATAAATCTTTTCTGTAGTTTATTTGTAAAGTTTCGGCTGATTTACTGGTCGCCATCATTTGATCTTCTATTGTAACTCTTCTTTCAGCCAAAATGATCACATTAACTGAAACTATCATTTCAGGTGGGTTATACATGTAGAATTAAACAAAAGACAAATCTCCTGTTTAACAATTTTATTTTTGATCTTTTCGAGTTTCCTGGCCAACTTTTTAATATTTGGGTGCAATTCGTGGATAAGTCCACCAAAGTTCAGGTCCCGAGTACTTTCGGCACTTCGAAGTGCCATCATCAGGGGATGATGTGTTCCAGTTTTTTTTAAATTATATTAATGTGGAGGCTGGAAGGAGAAGAATTGATGAGAAAGGTGTTATAGGCATTTTAAAATGTGTGTACTGCATTGGAAATTAATTTTGTTTAAGGATGGTTTATATATATATATATATATATATATATATATATATATATATATATATGTGTGTGTGTGTGTGTGTGTGTGTGTGTGTGTGTGTGCGTGTGTGTGTGTGTGTGTGTGGTGTGTGTGTAATGAGAATTCTATACGAATGTCCATTTATTTTCTAAAACAATATGCTTCGTCACGCAAAGTCAGCGATTTGTCTACATATGCGCAATTGTCGAAAGCAAATAGGTTAAATCGTGGTAACCCAATCGACTTTTTTTCATTTAAAAGGCATTTACACCTTTTTAGCACAAGGTCGTAAGTTGAGAAGAGAGAGACCGAGGATAAATTATGGTCTTTACTATTATATCCAGCTCTTAACTGGTGACATTCACGACCCATTTTCACTACAATGCCTTTCACCATAAGAATTCACCCTAAAGCCGCATTCTTAGCATCTTCCAAAATACCACATTTGCTTTATGAACCTACTTAAAATCCCATGATGATTGTATACTGCCAAGAGTGTCTTCATCTTGTATAATATTTCGACCTTGTTTAACCAATTTACCCAAATGTGTAATCATTTTTATTAGAATATGGTTCTCCGTAAACAGCACGCGATCTTCTGAAAATCAAATGGTTTGCACTTTCAGCCCCCAAACATTTGATGAAATAGATCTATTCCAGCCTTGATTACTCTGATTTGGTGCCAATTTGAATAGCCCAAAAAGTTTTGCAGAAGTGAAATGATTTTTTACTATAAAGTAATCTATAAATATATAAAGGGAAGTTGTGTGAATCTGTATGTCCGGAGAAAACTTCGAAAATAAAATAATTAACGACAAAGTTAATATATATACACATTAGATATCACCAGGGCTTGGTTTTTGAGCAAAAATAATAAAGATTTGATTTATATTCATGAAGATAATTAAAAAATAACATTTAAATTATAACAGCATGGATTTTTTTTTCATTTAATATTTTAGATAGTAGACATTAACATTTATTTTCAGAGAAGCTGGATCAATGCAAGGTCTATTTTTACATAGTGATTTAAACGGGGCATCCCACGAGGATTCAACTCACGATTCAGTAATAATGGATCTGCGGGACTAACTTTTTAAAAATCTCCCTCTAATCAAGCGACGCTGGGTAGCCGCTGCTAGTTCCAAATAATGAAGGGTTTGCATTTATGTAAATAAAATTCTGAAAAGAAAGTGTTGCTTTAGAAAAAAAAAGTTCTTTATTGAATGACCCTCGTACGAATATGAATTAAAATTCTGTACTCAAATTGATTCAGTAAATTAGGGCTTAGGATACACCGACTACATCCCTTGGAGAAAGGTACCCCCCCCACACACACACAGCATTTAGTAATTTGGCTTCAGCTCTAGAAATCTGGGAACTATGGAGTACCATTACTCCCAGGTCTCCTTACCTGGAATGGTAGTACCAGTCTAACAGATCAGTTTGGTAAAGTATTTATAGTCAAATGCAAAAACAATCTTAATAACAACTATATAAACTACTTGTATTCGTTACTCTTTGTAGCAAAACGTTTCCCGAAGATGGAAATGTATCGGCACTCAGTTTGGTTTGGTTTGATTTTACGGCATATCAACCTCAGTGGGTCATTTAATGCCGATAAAGTTTTGAAATAAATTCATTCTTAATGAATACTCAATTTTTTTATAAACACATTTTTTTATTTAACCCATAGATTGGACCCAAACAGGTACTACCACTCCAGGTCAGAGTGGACCAGGAAGCAATGGTGATGAAGGGGCGTTCCACATTCCCCAGACATCCAAAACTGGAACCTCACCATCAGATATAGTTTAACGTCATTCCTAGGACATGAAGACCCTCAGCACCGCCTTCTAGCACATATATGATAAAAAGGGTTGGGGCTTCTCATAAGGGCAATAGGGTTGGAGGAATCATATAGGTGCTAGGGCTTGACTTTACCAGCCGATTGATCGGAGGGGCCTCTCCGACCGCCCGTCTAGCCCAAGTAAGGACCAAAGTGGAGTGTTGCATATCATGGACTGCTCAGTCACATGGGTTCCATCCTTAAGCATCATGGGTCGCCACCCACGGCCAGCAGATGGCCTCATTGGGGGAATCTTACCCTTCTGTAGATGTGCAGTCGGTGTTTTCTAACGCCCCAGCAGACAGGGTATCGTCACTCAGAGCTAGGCAAAGCTCAACAGAGCATATAATAATAATTAACCCGTAAATATTTGAAAACTATGACTACAGCAGTGGTGGTAGCGGTGTTATAGTCACTAAACTATCCAACAAGCCCATCACGTTTATGTGAAGGTTTGATTGCTTTTTAATAAGATGCGTTATGACTTGAAAGTATGTGGCGTAAACTTTTATCTTCGTTGGATGAACTCTGTACATAAGCTAGAGAAGAAGAAAAAAAGTCCAGATATTATAATTGGAATCGAAGGTTATTTCCTATAATTAACCGTTATGTTCCCTGTCATTGTTTTACTGTAAGGTGCCAAAAGTTAATTACTTGAAGCCTGGCGTTATGTTCATCTTCAAAGACATCTTGTATAGCTAGGTATAGAGGAAAGTTAATTGAAAAGTAAAAAAGTCAGTCCCGTGGCCACACCGCCCCCCCAAAATACCACTCATTTTATTAGTTTCTCTTAGCCTTACTCTGGACCGATCTAAAGAGAGAAAAAAAAACGCACTGACCCTGAGTTGTAGTACATGTTAGGATCATATCTATGGTTAAAATGGATATATCTAAAAATTATTCGTTTGGATTGTGTGCAAAAGATATGTCTTAAGGAACAATTAGACAAAAAATACAAATATGAAGGAATTTTGAACACGATTCCCTAACCTCTAGGCATAAAATAAGCTTAGACGGTTTGAAATGTCGTTAAAGTCAATCAATCAATCTAGCAAGAATAATATTTGCGATGTTTAATTTGTTATTTTCCTCACATTCTTTAAAACCATGTTAGGATAACATCTATGCGTAAAATATATGTTTAAAAATTATTTGTTAGAATTGTGTGAAATTGAATTAAGGAACAATTATACAAAAGACACATATGAAGGTGATTTGAACGTGATTCTCTTACCTATAGGCATAAAATAACCTTAGATGGTTTGGTATGTCGTTAAGGTCAATCAATCAATCAATCTAGCAAGAATGATATTTGATATATTGATTTTGTTATTTTCATCCCGTTCTTTAAAATGCTTACCCTCACAACCTATACAATGCTGAAGCTTCACCCTGATTTTCTGCAGTGCTTGCCTAGTGATTGCATTTGATATTGCATTACTTATCCAACAAAAATTAACGCATAAAATTAACGTGATTCCCTAACCTCTAGGCTTAAAATAAGCTTAGACGGTTTGATGTGTCGTTAAAGTCAATCTATCATGGTTTGGTTTGGTTTGTTTTGTTTTACGGCATATCAACCTCAGTGGGTCATTTAATGCCGATAAAGTTTTGAAATAAATCAATTCTTAATGGATGATACAATTAAAAAATACATTTTTCTATTTAACCCATAGATGGGACCCTAACAGGTACTACCACTCCGGGTCAGAGTGGACCATGGAGCAATGGTGATGAAGGGGTGCTCCACATTCCCCAAACTTCCAAAACTGGAACCTCACCATCAGATAGAGTTTAACGTTATTCCCATGACATGTAGACCCGCAGCCACCTCCTTCTAGCACCCATATGATAAAAAGGGATTGGGGCTTGCCATAAGGGCAATAGGGTTGAGAAAATCATATAGATGCTAGGGCTTGACGTGACCAGCCGATTGATGGGAGGGGGCCTCTTCGACCGCCCGTCTAGCCCAAGATAGGACCAAAGTGGAGTATTGCAAGTCATGAACTGCTCATCCACCTGGGCTCTATCCTTAAGCATCACGGGTCGCCACACACGGCCAACAGGTGCCCCTTTGGGAAAGGCTTACCCCTCTGCAGAGGTGCAGTCGGTGCATTCTAACGCCCCAGCCGACAGGGCGGTCAATCTATCAATCAACCAATCAATCTAGCAAGAATAATATTTGAGATGTTGATTTTGTTATTTTCCTCACGTTCTTTAAAGCAGAGAAATGAAGTGAAGTGACTCTCTTTGAGTTGACGACGTAAACATCCTATATCCTATTTCTCTGAATTTTTGAGATGAGGCTTGATTACGACAAGAAGGTTCCCGAGTCCGAGAAGGTTCCCGAGTCCGACATGAATGTGTCGAGACTGAAAGGCAGTCCTATGAACAAGCGGATTCCCAGCACCCACAAACAAAGCGCGGCAGGATATGTTTGGCCTGTGGCGAGCGGCTACGGATACTTGAACTCGCTACCTTCCTCGTAGCTGAGGTGTTGTTAGTAGAGACCCAAATAAAGTATATCCGAATTTGTATAAGCGCATCCGAACGAGCAGAAATAAAGACGGACTCTCGCTGACAGGGCGAGTGAGGAAGAAAGTGTTTGGACGGCAAGTGAAATCTGACGACTGCTATTTGATGTGAGAGTGCCGTGTTTACTTTACTTATAGTAAAAATCATTTCACTTCTGCAAAACTGTTTGGGGCTATTCAAATTGGTACCAAATCAGAGTAATCCAGGCTTGAATAGATCTATTTCATCAGAGACTTTCAAAGGATTGATATTACCTTGAATTTTTGGATCCCTTTCAAAAGAATGAAATACCTGAAAAAGGCCGGAGGGCACATCGACCGAAACGTTGTACAGGTAACAATAAAGACGAGGAGAACAGTCCGAAGAATACAAAGAAATACTAAGATTCTATTTGTTTGAATCTTTTAGATGAGGATTGATAATTTGTATTATGTAGATTTTTCGGAGTGTTGTCTTCATCTTTACTGTATATACGTAACATTTCGGCCGATATGACCCCCAGTCTTCTTGAGGTGGTTTAGAAAGTCTCGCTAAAAAGAACTTTAGGTTTATAAGTTTCAAAAATTCAGTCTGTATTGTCCAGTTGGACACATGGCGCAACGGGTAGAGGTGTTGAGTTAATATTCGATACGATAATCATTTGTAGGTTGCTGGTTCAATCCTGGCTACGAGTGATAATATAAAATATTCTATATAGCTTAACACTTATACCCGGTCATAGTTAACTGAATGAGAATAATCTACTTCAATAGATTAAATAAAGGGTTTAGGTTAAAAGTTTTGTGAAGGTGCCCGATTATGACATGAAGGCTCCCGATTTTGGAAACATTCTATTGTTTCATAAATCGCAGCTTGATATTGACAATAGGTCATAGATTTTACTTTTGATTTTACTTGTGCACTGTCTGTTACTGACTCGCAGCCTGACTGGCCCTTTTAAAACTCCACAAATTCTAGAGGGGAAATTACGCTATGATCTCGACTGTCGATTAGCTGTCCAAGTGTAGTTGTCTCCAAGAAAGCGTGCGAAAATTGTAACGCTGCACGAACACACTGGCGAACCTTACAGAGAGACTGAGGATAGTATAATAATAACGGAATTAGTCGTTTTGTTTCAATTAATTTGCATAAGGATGCATCTCAACTATCGATGGCAAACTCCTAAACTCAGTAGAACAATTTAGTACTTAGGCAGTAATATCTCATCCACAGAAAACGATGTTAATGTACTTATAGGAAAGACATGGTCTGCTATAAATAAATTATCAGTTATATGGAAATCCAAACTCACAGACAAGTTAAAGAGACAATTCTTCCAGGCCGTGGCCGTGTCAATACTGCTGTACGGCTGAACCACCTTTCTACATATCATCCAAACCATTCGACGTGGAAAGACGGAAAGACACGCAGAACACTGCTGGAGAAGCAAGGACGAACCATGAGATACGTCCTCCTGTGGAAGCTAGCACATGGGCACGCCGGTGTGGGCCGACCAGCAAAGACGTATATAAACAGGAATTGTTAATAAAATGTAATTACACTGGTTTACAAAAAAATATTTTTTGTCTGAGGCAAAAATGTGAATAGGTGTTTTTTACTAATTTGGGTGTGCTGAATTCAATTTATAAACAGTTTTGCTCTATCACCTAGTTTTCTGTCTTTTAAATAGTCTCATTTTAGTATATACAGAGTATATACGTGCTTATTTCAACAGTTGCAGCAGCTTATTACAGATAAAACAGGATAGATAAAGAACATTTACGGAATAAATATACTTGGTGACACAATGTACACAATTCATAGAAGTGTGTTTTCTTAGATGATCTGCTGTATTTTGTCTCCGGGATGTCACGCAAGAGCATCCAGCAGAAGTCTCCCATCATATAATATGCATCGTTGGAAACAATAAAATATGCGTCGTTGGAAATTGTAATACAAATATATACCCAAAAGATTGTGTAACCAATTGTCGAGGGACACCTTCCTCTTGCGCTTGCGAGGGACGACAACCTCCTGAGCTGACTGCCAGTGCACTACTGGCTGTTGATTGAGATGTTGGCTACGCTTAACTGCCAAAATCCGTCTTAATATAGCTATATATATATAATGTAATACTATCACTTACATTTATTGTATAATAACTAAAAAAAAAGACATAAGTCGCACAATATTAGAAATTAACCCTGAATGCATATACGCTTTTATGTACAGTATGTGTACAAAATGTACAGTATGCATATCTAAAAAACTAGAGGTGATGATTAAAAACGGATTTCAAATTTGAATTCAGTACCCCCAAATTAGGTTAAAACAGCTATTTTTGTGCTTGCCTCAATTTCTTTGTAAACCAGTGTTATTTATATTTTGGCAAGATATCAATATTTATGTCTATCATTGCTAAATGGTATTATGACAGGACCCAAGGTTTCCAAAAATGCTCGGACATGTGTAAAAATATTATACATCTAAACCCTTGTTCAAACTAATTGAAACAAAACGAATAATTCCATTATTATTATATTCGCGATCTCTCTGTAAAGTTTGCTAGTGTATTCGTGTAGCGATACAATTTTCCTACGCATCCTTGGAGTAACGTCTATCGCAGACAATGGCCAAAGGGCAACTAATCGGCAGTCGAGACAATAGTGTTTGGAGAGTGATACGAATTTGATACAGTCACAGATGGTGCAATATTTTTCAAGACCAAATTTTATCCTACACCCCGAAAATAGGTTTCATAATACTGCACACCACTGCAAATGACCTAATCTGAGGGAAAAAAGAAAGAAATCGATTACACCCTGTCACCTCAGTGGGTCTAAAACTGACCATACGATGACAGAAAGGAAACTAAAGCCATTGTTTCAATTAATTTGCACAAGGATGTATTTGTGTTGAACTGAATTTGGCAGGAAATTGGATAAATGATTCAAGACAATTCAGCGTTTATGGTTACAAATAATTTTGGAAGCAATGATTGACCTAGATCAGCTAACAAGAGATACATCCTTTCCTTTCCTTTTAGAAGTTCGTAGCAGACTACGATGACGTCATTCCATGTCTTCAAGAGTTGTGGACTCTCTGGCGGCTCGTCAGTCCAATTCTTGATTTGCAGATGCAGTCACACATTGCAAGGGAATTTCCCATCTGCATTTGGTGGTTCGTGACGACGAATACTTCACCGCTCTGTAGCCCTGTAAATTTTGATATTGAGCCGCTTAGCTCCTGTGCGGGCACGCATCTCGCCAACCCGTCTGTTGAAGGCCAGATCTTCCAGGATTGAATATGTGAGGGTGCATTTTTCCGCGTCGTCTTCATATGGTCTTTCAATCGCTTTTAGGCCCCCCTGTCTTCCGCAAATATATATATATATATATATATATATCCCATTCCTCTCTACCTACAACCCTCCCTCTCTCTTACTCTGTTTAATACACATATATGTATATATGCTATATATATATATATATTTATATACGACACTAGGTCAATTTCTTAAGCGGAGTTTTTTAGAGTTTCCTTCTCCTAGACTGGTTACCTAGCCATGGTTAAAGAGTTCATTTATATGGAGGGAGATAGGATTATATTTCCCAAGTATTTGTGAATAAAAAACCCCTTAAATACCATGGGTCATCGTGGTTATGGGGGATGGGTATATAGTCATCTTCAGACACGTATTTCTTATAATATATTATATATATATATATATATATATATATATATATATATATATTGATAGTATATAGGAACCTCATGTTTACAAAAAAACAATTCCCAATAAAATTCCCAACCCCAACAAAAAATGCACGTGAGCAAGGAACGAATATAAATTATCCCAGTTGAAGTGACGTTTATTTTCATATCTGCTCACTGAATGCACTATTTATGACATGCATGTATGTAGCTGCTTATCAATTTCTGTCCAAACCCTCTTAATATATGTTTACCAATACTTATAACAGATGTGATATATTTCCGATAATCTAAATTAACCGTAACATGTCACAAACTTCAAGAGTTTCTCTGTAAAAATGGATATTGTGAGCGTCATAAATAAAAACTTAAAATTGGACATAGTGATAATTTCCGAGTGTTTCGTTCATCTATATTCAGTTGCTTTTATCGCAATTATTCTAACCGCTATTCTACTTCTGTTTGTAAAAGAAACTAAAATTCTTCTCATTACAATACCTACAGTGTTTTTTTCTTTCATAATTCAGTCGTAAGCCGACATAGTGTTTGGGTTTGTTTGGTTTGTTTTGTTTTACGGCATATCAACCTCAGTGGGTCATTTAATACCGATAAAGTTTTGAAATAAATCAATTCTTAATGGATAATACAATTTTTTATAAATACATTTTTCTATTTAACCCATAGATGGGACCCTAACAGGTACTACCACTCCGGGTCAGAGTGGACCAGGGAGCAATGGTGGTGAAGGGGTGCTCCACATCCCCAAACCTCTAGAACTGGAACCTCACCATCAGATAGAGTTTAACGTCATTCCCAGGACATGTCGACTCACAGCCACCGCCTTCTAGCACCCATATGATAAAAAGGGGTTGGGCTTGCCATAAGGGCAATAGGGTTGGGAAAATCATATAGGTGCTAGGGCTTGACGTGACCAGCCGATTGATGGGAGGGGGCCTCTCCGACCGCCTGTCTAGCCCAAGATAGGGCCAAAGTGGAGTATTGCATGTCATGAACTGCTCACCCACCTGGGCTCTATCCTTAAGCATCACGGGTCGCCACCCACGACGAACAGGTGGCCACATTGGGGGAGTCTTACCCCTCTGCAGAGATGCAGTCGGTGCATTCTAACACCCCAGCCGACAGGGCGGCCGACATAGTGTGACTTAAAAAATAAATGTATAGCTAATCGTCGACATGGATTCAACGGTGCTTGGTTTCTAACAATATGCGATTATTTAGTTTGAATAATTGAATTGGCGAAAAAATACCAGTAACCAAGCGCAGTTGATCTCATGTCTACGCTGCCCTAACTTATATATAAATGCTCTATCCACGATATTGAGCACTGTTTACTTATAGATATACCACCCATATTATCTATCAATCTATATATTTATTTATTTATTCTTTTCAGTTGATCAACTTTGATCCGGTGGATGCCAATATAAAGAGATAAGTTTTTTGGGTTTTTTTCAATTAAAGGTAGAAGAACTCCAGACTACCGGACAAAACTGGTCTGAATTATCAACGCTACCGAGCTCTTACCTCTTACCAGGCCATCACACTACGGATGTCTCAGCTCTTCAAGCTACCGACTTCATATATCTGCCATTTAACACCATATCTCTTCATGCTACAGACTTATCACCCACTACAACTCCTCCAACATGCTACCGACTTCTCATGTCACAAAATATCAACCCCAGCAACACACCCATCACTTTTAAATACCGCTGTATATTACGTTTATACTCCTCTTAAACACGTATGGATGCACACACGCATATAAAAAATGTCTTCTAATGACTTTTGTTGTTTAATAAAAAAAAACATTATCCCAAAACATTGTAAATCTTTTTCTTCAGATACGTTTCATACATATTATACATTCATAGCTTTATAAAACATTAGTTATTGGTAAAAGCTGTGTTTTCTCATTTACTTAATATATATATATATATATATATATATATATATATATATATATATATATATATATATATACAACCCTATTTCTAATAATACATCCAGGCATTCCCAAGCATATGATTCTGCCATAGCTGAACACTTGTCATCTATAAATGCTTGTAGGGCCGACTATACAGACGAGTGTTTCTCCGTCTTGCACAGAGCCAGGTCTAAACAGCACTTAACCATCCTTGAAGCTGTCCATATTTCTTTCTTTCGTCCTACTCTGTGCAAACAAACACCAAAACACTCCCTTTATTTATTGGGTGAAATTTCTAACCCTGTTTCGATCTAGGGTTCATACATATACCCCCCTTTTTTTCTTTTTCTTTTGTCCCCCTCTGGCTCACCCCCATTCGTTCTTAAAGAATATTTCTTTTACAATCTGACTTTTATTCCTCGCCGGTGTGTTACTTGAAAAAGTACCGGTCGAAAAGGCCTTCGTATTCCCTTTATTTTATATTTTATTTTATAATAAAAGATTGCCATATATACATATGATTCCTCCACTTTTAATATTATATAAGTTCTCCTGAACCATATATATATATATATATATATATATATATATATATATATATATATATATATATATAGTAATGTTGGGATGGTTTCCCTTACTTGACACGGTTCTTTCGTTAGTCAACTAGGTGTCATTGCGACCGGTAGGATAAAAGTCAGTAACACATAGGTCAAATCATCTTAGACCCTCCAGCCGTCAGAAGTAACACACCAGTTTTATTTCCTGTCCATTAGAACGGGAGATAGCCTTTAAGCATTCTTTGTATCTGAACACAAGTTCTTTTTCATCCTCGGGATTTACAGAGGTAAACGCACCGTTTGCGTCTTTTGTCTACATAACAGGGGGCTTCCCCCTTTCTAAATCAGTAAGTGGCACGTTTATTCTATATTCAGCAGCCTCAGGATTGTACCTATACATTTTTATCCTGTTAGGTCATTTCTATACACGAATAAATTCTTTATACTTTCTATCCTATCTACTTTGCATAGAGAATAAAGACTACTTGTTATTATTTGGTCTAGATCTGTTATTATATATATATATATATATATATATATATATATATATATATACGCTCACAATATCCATTTTTATCAAGAAACTCTTGAAGTTTATATATGGAGGCACGTGGGCTAGTGGTTAGAGTCGTGGAAAATGGACTCGTCGGTTCGAGTTCAATTCCTAGACGAAGCTGTTGGCATTTCACATAGCACTAATACCCTTGAGAAAGGTATGAATCCATATATTCTCCCTCCAGATATGGGTTAAATAGTAGGGCAGACTGGGCCTTTAACCTTGGGTAGTTAACCAGTCTAGGAGAGGGATAACTCTGAATTCAAAATTCCTGAGGTCAGTCGTTGATTGGGTTCGTGGCATTCCTTGATGCACCAATTATTTCCTATCGACCTTGACAAAAAGTGTGGAATGGTCCTACACAAGCCTTCACCACTATAAACAATTCACTGTGTTGGTTGTTCACTGGATGAACACTCATGCGTCGAAAATCGACGAGAGAGTCCATATATATATATATATATATATATATATATATATATATATTATATATATATATATATATATATACAGTATCCAATTGCCTTCTTCTCATTTTCGTTGCAGTGGCATTAGTAAATTATCCAAAAGTGCTCAATATATTAAAATATATAAATCAATAATCATAATATTAGTTATAGTAGTAAAGGAAATTTTTACCTCTTTTCTCTTAACGCTTTTCCTCTAAAACTATTACCATTATATATATATATATATATATATATATATATATATATATATAGTGTGGGATGGTCAGTGTTTTAGCTTTTGCTGGAACGGTGTACCAAAGGCAGTATTATTGGTAGAGTGCTCAATATAAGATAGAGCTGTTATATAATATAATAAAATAAATATATAAAGGTTTTACATATCTATTTAATTGGTTACAAAGGAACATTCACTACCATATTGGTTTCATGTGAGGCAATCGTCAGGTAAAGATGTTATAAAGGCACTTGTAACCTCTTCACCTGACGCATGACAACATCACGTGAATACGTCACATAAACAAATAAATAGATATAAAACTTTATATATATTTTATTATAACATTTATATATTATATATTATATTATATATATTTTATTATATATATATATATATATATATATATAAACCATACGAGGAAACGGTAGTCAACTTTCACACTAACATAGAAGTTATTTATCTCAACAAGGCCTAAACCCAAACTCCATTAATTCTCTTCAGACGCAACATTAGGCTGTGTGTTTCTTTGGTGACAGAGTAAAAATTGTTCAGGGGAAGTCCTTAACAACCTGCCGTATTCACAAGATATTAACAATTTTGATAATGATTTATTCCTGACCGTTTCTGAATTATCTTATTAAAATAAATTACAATTCTCTGAAAAACTGCAAAAAGCACTTAGAGCAATTTTTTGCTGATAATAAATTTGGTTCTTCTAACGTGTGGCACCATTTAGATTGCAGACTTAGTACATCTGAGCAGTGAACACGGTGTTCAATTAAGTTTGAATTTAAAAAAATTGAAAACAAAATGTCTACTATGCAACCTGAGAACTAACGTCTCAGAAGATTGATAAGATAAATAAATAAAAACGAAATAAATAAAATAGTTTGAAAATAAATGCATAATAGAAAATAAAAAATAAAAAACAAAAATAATAAATAAATGAAAAATAAACATAGAAAGGTATAAATTTAAATTCATACTATTTACATTTTTCGGGCTGTTTTCCTCATCTTTATTGTTATTTAAACAATGTTGCAGTCGATGTGCCCTCCGACCTTTTTCAGATGTAGACTTTTCGGACTGTCGTCCTAAACTTTATTATCATACACACGAAGTTTCGGTCGATGTGCCCTCCGGCCTTCTTTTGGTGTAGACTTTTAGGACCTCAACTTTATTGTTATATACACAACGTTTCAGCCAATATACTCTGAGAGATGAAATAAAGAGACTATATGTGTCAACAAGACAGAAGAGGTCTCACCAGCATTGAGGAATACGTAGATGTGACAATTTGAGGACTCGAAGAACACACTAAATAAACAGGGAAAGACTAATTACAGCAGCCAGTAAGAGCAATGGCAACACAAGAACAGACAGAAAAACAACAAAAAACTAGAAAATAAAAAAGGAATAAAAACAATATGAATACTTCAAAGAACAAACTGGGGAGATAGCACACGAGAAACTTTTGACAGGGCTAAGAAAGGAAAATCTCAAGATAGAAGCCGAATCTCTTGTAATTGCATCACAAAATAATGCTAACGACCAATTATATCAAAGCAAACATTGATAAAACTGAATAATAAGCGTAGGATGTGTGACCACAGAGACGAACCGGTTTATCACATAATAAGCAATACAGCAACCAAGCGCAAAGGGAGTATCAGACTACGCATGATTGAGTGGGAAAGGTTATCCGCTGGGAATTGTGCAAGAAATTAAATTTTGGCCATTTTGATCATACTAAAGGGTAAATACACATACCAGAATCTGTCCAAAAGAATGATACGCATAAAATTCTATAGGATTTTGAGATACAAACGAATCACCGAATCACAGTTGAAAGACCAGACATCTTATCATAATGGAGATATTGCATTTGTCTGTCTGTAACTGAAACTATATTACTACTCGATTCACAATTCCTTTAGTTACATTACATTCTCCATGATTTTAGTCTTATTTAAACCCCAATTATTAATAAAATTATTTTACATTATTAATACTGTTGACCATATCGACATACAAATAACATGCAATTGTATTTATATATACAATAAAATAGTGGTTTACAGTGTGAACGGGAAGCTAATTTGCATATTGATATCAAAAATGTAATTTTAATAAATATGTGATTTGTATTATTGAATTCTAATTGTTTAGTTTTATCTTAATGAATATGAGCAAAAATCTCAAGGATAAATCTTAAAAGAAATCCATTAACAAGAAGAAATAACTGTAATTATATTCTTTACTTCCGATTTTAACTAAATAGTTGAATTAGGAAAATTTCACTATGAAAGACGGGAGTAATGGAAGAGTAAGTTTCAGTTGTTCTATTTTGTGATTATACCCTCTTTGTTTTAAATCTTTTTATCTGCATTCTTATTCAGTTTCATTAGCCTTTCTAATTTAATATAATTTTATTACATTAAAACTTAAATACTTGCAACTGGAGGGTGCATATATTTGCTCGTATTGTTAATTAACAAGAAAATTAAATAATTTGTCATCTAGTTTATTTTGCTCTTCCAGTTGATCAGAGAGTGAAAATGAAAGATCGCAAAAAAACAAGCAAATACTTGGATCTTACCAGAGACTTGAAGAAGCTGTGGAACATGAAAGTGACTGTGATACCAAATATGGCTGGTGTCCCCAGGAGTGTTCCTGGAGGCATGCAAAGGAGATTGTAGGAATTGGAAATCAGATTAAGATTCGTGACCATACAGGTGACAGGGTTATGAATCGGTAAGAATAATCATAAGACTCCTGGAGACCTGGGAATACTTGTTGACACTCAGACTCCAATGAAGGACCATCACTAGGAGTAAAATGATAAATGAAGGACTAAATACAAACAGTGAAGAATAATAAATTAAACATATAGAAGTAAAAATACGCAGTAAGACTTCTCACTCAGAATGTCCCACAAACTAAAACACCTTTTCCATCACGGATAACACAAAATGTATAAAGAGACAGTCATGCGTGTGTACAATCTTGTCTGATAGTTGCATAGGCGAGAATCTGAAAATCACCAAGCGCCGTTGAATTTATACCTATCCTAACACACACACACACACACACACACACACACACACACATATATATATATATATATATATATATATATATATATATATATATATATATATATATGTCTTGACACAGGTTTGCTAAACAAACCGAAACGTTATAACGTTGGCTCTACATTAGTATACCATCTATTAGTTTCATTTTTTTAACAGCTCAGTCAATAGAGCGTCCGAGTATAACCATAAGGTTCGGGTTCGATCCCTTCCCTCGCCAACTCAGCACATGAGTATTCCAGGCATATGTGCAGTAAATTTAAGACTAATAGTAGGTTTGCCGCTCCAACTCACACGCCCAAAACTATCTCCTTGTCTAACACTACTGAAAGGGGGATAGACTCCCTCGATGTTTGGCTGATAACGACTTTAGTACTTACACGCATTAGGTACAGTAAGCTAACCGACGACTTTACTACTTACGTGTGCACTCATACACAGACACAGACAAAACCCAGCTGTAAGGCCACTTACCTCCTATCTTACAAAATATCCAAGTAGGACGAACAAACATGCTGGACACTGCTAAATAAATAAATAAAAATCACTAGACGGTCTTCTATGGACACCTACGCTTGAATATATTGTGTTGGCCGATGAGCAAAAACATATAGACAACAGCTGCCGTGATAGGGACGGGTGTTGAGAAGGATTCACGTGAATCCGCGCTGACAGCAGGCTTGATGATGATATGTTTATATTTGTGTGTGCATGTGCATGTTTGTCTGTGCTTGTATTTATGTGTGTATGTGTGTGTTTAGTCGGAGTACGGGGTCCTGCGTTGTAAGGATGTCTGCAAGAATGATCACAGGTGCTTTGGCATGACCCCGTCCAGATGGGAAAATTTGGCTCAGGACCATACTCGCTGGTGGTAGGCTCTCGTTGCAGACTTTTTATGTATGAAGCCACCCTCGTGCAACACCCTGAAGCCAAGAGGCCTAGAAGAAATCACCAGTACATCAACATGTGCAGGGACAATCCTTCACATGCGACATCTGTGGTTGAGCCTGTTTTTCGAACATTGGACTTGACAGTCATGGGAAGGTCGGTAACTTCAGGGGCTCAGTGCCAATACTAATACTAGTACTAATATGTAAGTTTGTATTTGTGTGTCTTTGTATTTGTGTGTGTGTGTGTGAGAGAGAGAGAGAGAGAGAGAGAGAGAGAGAGAGAGAGAGAGAGAGAGAGAGCGTGTGTGTATTTATGTATGTGTGTATTTGTGTGATTTTGTATTTGTGTGTGTGTGAGTGTGTGTGTGTATGTGTATATTTGTATTTGTGTGTGTGTGTGAGCGTGTGTGTATTTGTGTATTTGTATTTGTGTGCTTGTATGTGTGTGTGTGTGTGCGTATGTGTGCGTGTGTGTGTGTATGTGTGTGTTTGTATTTGTGTGTGCGTGTGTGTGAGCATGTGTGTATTTTGTGTGTGTGTGTATTTGTGTGTGTTTGTATTTGTGTGTATGTGCTGTGTGTCTGTGTTTGTGTTTATTCGTGTTTGTATTTGTGTGTGTGTGTGCATGTGTGTGTGTGTGAGAGAGCGTGTGTGTATTTGTGTATGTGTGTGTGTGTGTTTGTATTCGTGTGTGTGTTTGTATTCGTGTGTGTGCGTGTGTGTGTGTGTGCGAGTGTGTGTTTGTATTTGTGTGTGTGCGTGTGTGTGTGTGAGCGTGTGTGTATTTGTGTATGTGTGTATTTGTGTGTGTTTGTATTTGTGTGTATGTGCGTGTGTGTCTGTGTGTGTGTGTTTGTGTGCGCTTGTATTTGTGTGTGTGTGTGTGTGCGTGTGTGTGTGTGTGAGAGCGTACGTGTATATTTGTGTATGTATGTATTAGTGTGAATGTGCGTGTGTGTGTGTATGTGTGAGTTTCTTGTGTGTGTGTGTGTATGTGTGTGTTTGTGTGTATTTGTATTTGTATGTGTGTGTGTGTGTGTGTGTGTGTGTGTGTGTGTGTGTATTTGGGTATAAGTTTTGGAATAAGATCTGACACTGTAAGAAAAGGAAGACGATACAGAAAATTAAATTGACGTCTCTCGCTATAAAGTTTGCTTCAGAAATAAAATTTTATTTCGCAAAACGGAAAATCTACGCGTGTAAAGTGGGGGCGATAAGAATGTTCCATTTCTCATTGAATCTTTTTATAGAAAACTGTTATAGAATGTTCGTTCATGCGTGAAACTACTATGATCAGTTTACGACCAAGTTCCTAGAATATACCATTTGTCCTCACAGATTAATAGTCGAGGAACGTGGAATACTAAAAGATATATATATATATATATATATATATATATATATATATATATATATATATATATTAAACAAAACAATTTATATGAGTAAGATTATAACTTAATCAATACAGGATATATATATATATATATATATATCAAACCCTCCGAAAAAGTAGAATGTGCCCCAAGATTAATTTATCAAGCGGAGTTTAACAGTTTTCCTTCTAGACTGGTTGTCGAGCCATGGTTAGAGAACCCAGTCTGCTCTATTATTACCCATAACTGGAGGCAAAAAAGTTGGGATCAAAACTTTTCCAAGTGATATATATATATATATATAGAGAGAGAGAGAGACAGACAGACAGACAGACAGACAGAGAGATTGCTATATTAATGAATAAAGGGTGCTTAATATCCGTAATAGGGCATATATATATCTAAGTTAGGATACCGTAGACATAGATAGAACGGCACATAGGAACGAAACTGGTTTCGTGTCTACATGTTTATATATATATATATATATATATATATATATATATATATATATATAGTTTGCTAAATTTATAAGTAAAGAGTGCTCAATAATATTGATAGAGCATATAGATCCCAAACTAAATAGCCTAAAAATAGTATTATAGACTAACATGTACACACGCAAAAAACAAAGGCTGAAAAAATGTTTTGATAAATGGACTCAATAAAATGTTCTTCCATCGTAACACACACACACACACACACACACACGCACACACACACTGAGAACACACATACACACACACACACACACACACACACATATATATATATGTGTGTATATATGTGTGTGTATGTGTGTGTGTGTGTTTGTCTGTCAATTCCAGAATTTAAATGTACTTTATATTAGAAAAAAGTACACCCACATTTGTCTTTCCTTAGTACATTTGCGATCTCTTAGAATATCTATGTTTGTGTGTACATGCGAACATATGTTTGTGTGTGCGTGTTTCAAAACATCAATCCCATGTTATATACAACGGTAGAAAGAAGAGAATCTCATTCAAAAACTCAAACAGACATAAATATACACACATTTTTTAAAAAGTACTATTTATCAACTAAAATCACATTAAAATTGTTTTTTTTTATTTTTTATTTTTTGTTTTTTTGTTTTTTTAAATCTGGTGAAGTTGTTTTTCCGAAGACGATGTTTAAATTTTTCTTTACCGCTTTATCTCTAGAACACACCTTGTTGGATCATGAAATAAAAATAAAAATGATTAAAAAAACAAAAAAAAAACATCGGGTGTTTGCAGATTCACACTATAAAATACTGGCAACCGAATTATTTCTAGTTCACTATTTATTGCTTGGATTGTTTTTACCATTTGTTTTCCTATTAAAAAGAAAAATCAAACTTTTCAATCTTTCACTTTTTTCAGCGCGTTAATTCATGGCACCCCTAAAATCAATTGTTCACTTCTTTTTTTCTTCTCTCTCTCTCCAGTCTGCTATAAAATTAATTCCCGAAAATCCTCTTCACAGATAAATTTGCTCTTTAAAAAAATAAAATTTTGTTGAAATTTAATGCGAATAAAACTTTTTAATGCAGTTGTTAGTTTCTAGGCTTTGCTTAGTCTGGCACACGGACATAATCAGACTTACTGTACTTATTGTCGTTATTTTGGAAGATTGGATTATCCTTCGACATAGACCTTAGTTGTTTACTCTAACTATTGTTATTATTTAGGATGATTTGATAGATTTTTCGGACTGTTGTCCTTGTCTTTATTGCTATATACGCACAAGAACATTGCCGTTATTTAAAAAAAATGATTTGCTTATTATTTATATGAATTATTGAGATGAGGCTTCATAATTCGTATTATTTAAATTTTTTCGGACTGTTGTCCTTGTCTTTATTGCTATATACGCACAAGGATTTTACTTAGCTTACTGTACCTATTGCCGTTAATAAATAAAAAAGATTTGCATATTTTTATCTGAATTATTGAGATGGGGCTTCATAATTCGTATTATTTAGACTTTTTAGACAATTGTCATTGTCTTTATTGCTATATACGCAACCTTTCGTCTGATGTGAACTGGTGTTTTTTTTGTTTTTTTTGTTGAACTGAGGAACCTCTCGTCGAACGCCGGAAACCTTTGAGAGCCTTCATGACGTAATCGGGAATCATGGCAATCCTGATCATGTGCGGTAAATAACATAGAATACATAACATAGCTTTACGCTTGTAACCGGTCATGGTTAACGGAATGATTAATATCTTCCCAATGAATTAACTCTTTGCCTATTTAAAGTGCTCACAGCGGCTGTCCAGCCACTGCACATAGCTAACACAAAGTTCAAAACTAATGGCTAATTCATTATAATTGAACAGGACTCAGATTAGTAATAGGACTTTATTTGAATAAAATACGTTCTGAGGGGAATAGATAGTAAACCTTGAAATATCTTATCATACAGGTAAAAATACAAAGAAAATTTAGTTCAATCGTGGGTCAAATTTAGTAGGCAAAAGGTTAGGCAACCATAGAAGACTATGACGTTAGTATTCTTTGCTACACTACCATTCATACTAACATACATATAAATACTAATAGACTAGGTATTGTGGATAAAAGGTCCCAAACAGATAAAAAATGATTTCTCATAGATGTCACCATTATGATGGATCCTCCCGTCGATTTCGACGTATGAGTGATCATACAATGAACATCCACACAGTAATTTGTTTATAGTGGTGAAGGCTTGTGTTGGACCATTCACACTTTTTGGCACAGTCGATAGGAAAGAATTGGTGCATCAAGGGTTGCCACAAACCCAAACAACGACGATCCTCAGGAATTTTGAAGACTTGTTACTTACCCAAGGCTGAAGGGCCCAGTCTGCCCTACTATTTAACCCATAGCTGAAGGAGAATATATGGATTCATACCTTTCCCAATGGTATTAGCGCTATGTGAAATGCCAACAGGTTCGTCTAGGAATTGAACTTGAATCGACGAGTCCATTTTCCACGACGCGCCTTCATATGATAATGTTAAAGAATATGAAATATGATTGAATAAGTAACTACAAAGAGTTGGAATGTTAAAAATGTAATCCCTTAGAACTACTATTATTATACATATTATATATCTTTTTACTTATAAAATATGATATATCAGCTATTTTTTAAATTCATTTTTGTCTTAACTATGGATTTTTCTTTTCCTTATGTAAGATATATTTTTCTTGTGTATAATTTTGATTTTTCGGACTGTATTTTAGTAAAACATCTCTCAATAGGTCCCGGGCCTAACTAATAAAACAACAACTTTTAGGCAAAATTCGACTCTATTCCTCAACATAGTCTTCTTCTAGGGTGATACACTAATTCAAACGCTTCCCTAACAATTCGATGTCTTTTTTGTATAACGATTTATCTTTGGTCTCAAAATACGCCTCAGTTTCCGATATCACTTCTTCGTTGGAGCCAAATCTCTTTTCCTGGAGCATTATTTTGAGGTCTGCAAACAGCCAGTAGTCGCTGGGAGCCAGATCGGAGAAAAAGGTGGGTGCGGAAGCAATTCGAAGTAGTTTTCAATTCATGTAGTTTTTTCTTCTTCTTCATTTGTGGCCGTTTTTGTCGATTTCTTCCCCCAAACGCACCAATAATGCTATATAATATTCGCTATTAATGGTTCTTCCTTTTTCAAAGTAATCAATGAACAAAATACCTTGTGCATCCCAAAATATGAGGCCAAAATCTTACTTGCTGGTGTGTGCGTCTTTGGTCGCATTGGACGGCTTTCACCTGCTGCTGTCCACTCAGCTGACTGCCGATTTGACTCCGGGGTGAAGTGGTCGATCCATGTTTCACCCATTGTCACATATTTACGCAAAAAACATTTTTTGCAAATAACGCTGTTAATCGTCGACGCGTTGTTGCTTTTGATCGACTGTAAGCAAACGCAGCACCCATTTTGAACACAGCTTTCTCATTGACAAATATTCATGCAAAATGGTGAATACACTGCCTTCTGATATCTTAAACTCCTCTGCTATCTCACGCAACTTCCAGTTACGATCGATCAAAACGAGGTTTTGGAGTTTTTGGTATTTTCTGGGACAACTGCCGAATTTGGGAGACCTGAGCGTACAGCATCATTTGTGTTTGTACAACCGCTTTTAAAGTCAGCAAAGCACAATAAACCGTTGTTTCTGACGGTGCAGAGTCCGAACAACACTTATTAAGCTATTACTTTGCCTGAACAGTATTTTTCCCCATTAGAAAGCAATGCTTTATCAACACACGAAATTGAGATTTTTCCATTGTTTTGAAAATTTGCAACAGTAGCTTATTTAGCTTAACTTAAATAACTGTAATTTGTAAACTAATAATTCGACTGGGCTCAAATTTTGACACATGCCATTTAAAGGTTAGTACTTTATGAAAATCATATGAATTTTCTTTTAGTGGCGTCATCTATATTTTCATATACATAACATATCCCTCAATAAGTCCCTTATTGTGTGATATGTTATGAATAAACCCAACTTTTCGGCTGCTGTATCCTCCAGCCTTCCACAAGTGTTCCCCGTCTATCCTTATGGGATAAAGTTAGGGAAAGAATTTGTAAAAGAACACGTCTCAAAGAAGCAGCGTATATGTTGGGCTATTGTATCCTTTTGAGTAGACCAAGTATAGAGGTGAACACAATATGGGAACCATTCATTGAAAAGGCCAAATCGAATTGTTTTTTTCTTCTAATTACGTTAAAAACAAAAAAAAAAATCGGAAAATAACTGATTCATTGGATTTTATGCCTCAAGTTGTACATGAAACGTCAATGAAACAAACAATTTTTGTAATGATGGTGACGCTTCTCGCGGCGCCACTCAGATTGATAGGCGTGCAAAAACAATGACGTCATTATTTGAATTAGATCTTCAAAAGTTCTTCGACACCTTGTTTGATTAAGTCAAACTCTTCAAAATAATTTTCCTGGCAGTATCATTGCTATACTTGGATACACTGGTAACACCTAAAGAAAAATGGGAGGAGACAGCGGCCAAAACATTGTGTTCATATATAGCAAAATAAAGAGTGAGGCACGTTGTCTAATGGTTAGAGTCGTGTGAAATGGACGTCGAGCCGAGTTCAAATCCTGGACGAGGCTGTTTACATTTCACATATCGCTAATACCATTGGGAAAAGTATGCATCCAACTGTTCTTCCTCTAGCTATGGATAAATAGCAGGACAGACGTTTTTTTTTAACCGTGGCTAGGTAACCAGTCTAGGAGAGGAGAAGGAAAACTGAATTCAAACTCTGCTCAAGAAATTGACCCTGTGTCGCATCCTGCTCATTCGAAGGGGTTGGTAAGTATATATATCATAATAAATATGAATACAACAATCCGAAAAATCAAAATTATACACATCAAGCCTCATTTCAAAAATCCAGACAAATAATTTTTTCCTTAATGACAAAAATCATCTTGTCTGCTGAATTTCAAGATGAAACCATCTTTAAGACAATAATTAGGCCTTTTGTAGTAAAACAGTATTTCGTCAAAATTATCTTTTTGTCTCATATATCATTAAATACTGAATGTGGTTTTATTTTTGATTAATAATCATTGTTGTTTATTTGTTTCATTAGCCGATTCTCTCTTTATCTCTGTTTTTTTCTCTCTTCTTATTGTTCCACTTTTTATCACTATTCTTTCTTATTATTGGAGAAGTAATCAACTGCAAATTTCGTGAGTAGAGGATGATGGGTAATATACACACAATACGCATACAGACGAGAATTCGCAGTTTGTTTCTTTTTTTTTTTTTCAAACATAGCGATAATGAAATAATGAAAGAAATTACTAGCTGAATTTTCCGTATCAAATATCCTCCTCAACAATTAAGAAAACCCATAAAATAGAATTAATCATATCTTTTGTATGAAAAAGAAACCTAGAAAAAAAAACCCTCCTCCAATTCCCTCTATTTTATCTTTAAAAAAATTAATTACACTTCTGTTTCAGATAATTTTTTTTCTTTGAATTTTTATCGTTATTTTGATTTTGATTTTTTTGTTTTACTTCAAGGGACTGATTTGTTTTCGTTTCGAATTTTTAATAAAAAAAGAACGAATTATTTTTTCTCTAATTGTTACATTTTTTTTTTTTTAGTGATTATTCGTTGAGACAAATCAAGAAATCCCGACATGTGAGTGTGTATATTTTTATCTCTCATCTCGAACAAAGCAATCAAAGGGAAAAAAAGGTTGGAAAGAAAGAAGAAAGAAAGAAAGGAAGAAAGAAAGAAAGAACGGAATGAAGAAAGAAAAAAAGAAATAAGAATGGATGCATGGAAGAAAAGAGGAAGCAAATTAAAGAAGACAATAAAAGGAAAGAACGAATGGAAGAAAGGAAAAAAAGGGGGACAAAGGAGCAGAATAAGGAAGTAGAAAAATAAATTAAGGCGGGAAAAGGAAGAACAAATCGAGAAAGTGTTACGATTTTTATGGTCATTTTTAGGCTGCAAGTGAAAGCCCTTTACAGTGGAGTTCCTTAGTGAATAATCCTTGGTTTTTCTTTATTGTTAGGCATAGTCCTTGGTTGTTCCTCAGTATTCCTTAGGGTAGGTAGAATCCTTTGTTGTTCCTCGGTGTTCCTTAGAGTTAGGTAATATCCTTGTGTTCTTTGGTTGCCCATCCGTTCGTCCGTGGCGAATACGTGAAAATAAACGGCTTTTAAGATCGGCGATTAAATAGTTAACTAACCACGTATTCGAGCGTGTTGAATGGCTGGCTTTAATCCACGCGCCCACGCGAGGTCTATAAATTTAAGTGGTGCGCCAGAGCACACTTTATATGTACCAGCATAAGGTACCTCATGTGGTGTAATGGTTAAGCATAGTAGATTCGCAGACCATTCTTAATGAGTTCGACTCTCATTAAGCGCCCCATACTTCTGGCTTTGTGCCACATCTAAGCCTAGCTTGGTAAATAACTATATGTACGAAAATAATCCAACAGGAAGGAGGGGAGGAAAGAACGAACGATCGAAAGACATTCAGAAAGAAAAATGGAAGTAAGGAAATAAGAAAAGAAAAAAGAAAAAAGAAAGAAAAGGAAGAATGGAAGACAGGGAGGAATGGAGGAAGGAATGGAGAAGAAAGGAGTTAAATAATGAAGTAAGGATGTAGAGAAGAAAGAACGGAAGACAAGGAAAGAAGAAATGAATGAAGTAATGAAGGCGAGTAAAGGAAAAAATGAAGAAAGGAATGAAAAGGAAAAAATGATGGAAGAAGGAGGAAATGAAGACGAGGAGAAAGAAAGAAAGAACGAATGACAGAATGAATGAAGGATAGTAGAAAGGAAAGAAAGTCTTGTGGAAGAAAGAAAGGGAACTAAAAAATACGGAAATAAAGAAAGACGAGAAAATGCTGAAAGAATGAAAGAACCAACGCAAGATTGCAATGAAATACCGAAAGAACAATACCTATTACAAAAGTCATTAGATCACACCAAAGAAAAAGCCATCACCTTAAAAAAAGCAAGAAGCAGGTGATATCCCTTAAAAACTATTACACATGCGTACAACACAGATAATTCAGCGCTTTTTTACAAATACACATGTACAAGCCAACTCACTCCTGCATTGCCTAGAAAAGGCAGCAAAAGGCATTGGTCTCTATTTGAACACAGATAAAACGTCCATGTGTTTGGGGCATCTCCACATTGGATGCAAAACTGAAATTAGTAGACCAGTTCACATATCCCGGTAGCAACATCTCACCCACAGAAAGCGATGTAAATATATGCATAGAAATACTTGGATTGCTATTGACAGATTATCGATCATATGGAAATATGATCACCCTGGTAAAATAAAGTGAAAATTCTTCCAAGCTAAGGTCATGTTAGTGCTACTGTATGGCTTCACCATTTGGACTGTAACGAGACGCTTGGAGAAAAAGGAAGGATGCCGGGAGCTGTTTGAACAAATCCTAGAATCCTCAACCCCAAAATAGCAGCAATACAACCACTTCCATCCCATAATACAAACAATCCAAGTAAAACCAACAAGATATGCTGGACATTGTTGGAGAAGTAAAGACGAACACTCAAGTGACGTTCTCAAATGGACACATACACATAAACAAACTACTGTATACCAACCAGTAGTTTGGAATTGGTTTACAGCAGAAATTAACGTAATCTCTTTGGGGCATCTTTGGCAGAAAATCTTGAACAAAAGTCCGTCATCAAATGTTTGGTGACTGAGAAGTGCAAACCATGTGAAATTTACAGAAAAATGTGTATTGTGTACAGAGAAACATGTTTTGTTAAAAATATGTTTACAAACGTGTGTTTGCCACTGTTGAAAAGACAATCAATGGAGAGGAAATTGACTGAATTTTCGGTAAAGATATAAGTTCCAGGCTCGGTTAGTAAAGCAAGTCATGCTTATACATACATATATACATAAATATATATATATTCGTTATATATATATATATATATATATATATATATATATATATATATATATATATAATATGTGTGTGTGTGTGTGTGTGTGTGTGTAACGAATATATATATATGTGTAACGAATATATATAATATATATATATAGTGTGTGTGTGTGTGTGTGTGTGTGTGCGTGGCATGGGTTATTTTACTAGCCTCGCTACAAAATTCAAGTAATTGAATTATAAGATTTGCTAATCGATTGCTCATAAAAAAGAATCCAGTATTTTGAGTATAAGTGTCTTCCCAAGAAAATGACTTTATTTTTGGTGTCGAACTTAAGAGCCATGTCTATTTTCGGTTTTCTTATTAGACGATAGACAGTAATAACAGAAGAATCGAGACTATTTAGGTCAATGTTCCGTTAAAGGAGCATACATTATCGAATCACATGAAGATCGATTCGCTATCTTAATTCTAGGACGCATTCAGCGTCTAAGGTGTTGTCTGTCAGTGACCCTGTCAGTGGGTTTAATTGTTTTCTAAAGTTACGTAGCATAAAAGTTTCATTCTATTTCAAGCTAAGATGTAAGACAGAGACCTTGAATCTGAGCTCAGCGTCGCCTACTAATTATAACCATTAATTTCAACGTGCGTAAATATAGATTCTAATTTGAAATGTTCGTACATTTTCTGTCAGTTGTTCTGTGAGGAGGATGAAAGCTTTATCGGAACTTTTCTATCAATACGCTTACATCTTATATATCCTCAGCTTAAAAAGAATGAAACAAGAAAAATAAATGAAAAATAAAAATAAAATAAATCAAGAATTTGAACTTTTCCATCTAACGGTGTCAGTCATTTTACTGTGTATAAATATACAGGGGGACTGAAAAGTAACACCCTATTCTAAACTACAGTGGGGAAAATAAGTATTTCACCCCCTCCTGATTTCTGAGTTTGCCACCTTACGAAAATATGAATGGTGTATAATTTTCAATGTAGGTCCATATTGAAAGTGAGAGATAGAATATAAAAAGATTCAGAGAAAATCACATTACATCAATTTTTTTTATATATATTTTATTGAAAAAATAAGTATTTCACACCATAGAAAAATATAACTCAGTACTTGGTGAAGAAATGCTTGTTGGCAAGCACAGCACCCAGGCCTTTCTTGCAGTTGGTTACCAAGTTTTTACAGATCCCAAGGGGGAACTTTGGCCCACTCGTTTTTGCAGATCCGCTCCAAATCCTTAATGTTTGTAGGTTGTCGTTCGGAAACTCAAAGCTTCAGCTCCCTTCAGGGATTCTCTAAAGGATTATGGTCCGAATACTGACTAGGCCACTCCATTACCTTAATGTTCTTCTTGGGCCTCTTCTGTTGCCTTAGCCATATGCTTTGGGTTATTGTCATGCTGGAACACCCAACTACGACTTATCTTCGTGTTCTGTCTGAAGCAATGCGGTTTTTACTCAAGATATCCCTGTCCTTGGCCCCATCCACCTTTCCCCCGACCTGGTGTAGTCGTTCTGTCCCCTTAGCATATAAATAGCCCCAAATTATAGTGTTTCCACCACCATACTTAATGGTTGGGATGGTGTTCTTGGAATCCAAGTCACCTTTTTTTTCCTCCAGCTGGAATTTGGTGCCTGATATATTAAACATTTTCTAGTTAAATTCTAGACGCTGATTATAAATATCACATCAGTTTTTTTTCTCCATCAGCTTTGGTTATTAAGATATGATATACCCTAACTGTCGTCCCCATGGTGTAATGGTTATGCTCGTTGGAAATGGATACCTTGACAGGAGATCAAATCTTATACCAGGCTGTTTTGCATTTCACATAGCGCTAGTGCCCTTGGGAAAGAGTACAGTCCAAGCCTACCCTACCATTTGCCCATAACTGGAGGTAGAATAGTTAATGCATACCTTTTCAGTGGTACTAGTGTTATTTGAAATGCCAAACCCGCGTGCAGCATTTGAACCCAGGTCGCCGAGACCATTTCCTACGATGATAACCATTACACTACGCGCCTCCATTATTTTTTTGTATAGTCTTTTAAAACCATTTTATATGAATGCTAAACCCAAATCTATTGATTACATTATTGAAAATATAAGTTTTTAGGTCAATATCAGTATATTTACCTGACTTAGATACCTTGGATTATTTGCTTGTATCAAAAGATCTTCCTTGTGCCAAAATGTTTAGAAATAATTGAATGTCTTTTATCTGCCTCATCATTAAACGCTAACCCACCAAATATAGCCTCACAGTCTTCCACCCTATCGGGCGCAATTAGAATACTCAACTTTATCTCTATATCTATAAAACAATAACATTACAAAATAACACGGGATAGTTATTTATGAAAACCTGCAGGGTGACACTTATTTCTCGCTGGGGTCTTGTAAGGAGATACATTTCCTCCATTTCTATTTGACCCGTGATGGTTAAGGACAGAATCCTGGTGTCTGAGCAGTCCATGACATTCAGCACTTCAATTTCTCATTACTGAAGCTAAACAGGCGCTCGGAGACGCACTCCGATCAATCGGCTGGTCATGTTAACCCTATTGCCTTTATGACAATCCAAACAGTTTTTATCATATATATGCTAGAAAGCGGTGCTGAGGGTCTTGGTTTCCTGGGTATGACTTTAAACTGTATCTCATGGTGAGGCTGCAATTCTGGAACTCTAGGGAATTTGGTGTACCCCTTTATCACAATTACTCCCTGGTCCACTCTGATCTGGAGTGGTAATAACTTTTTAGGGTCTATTCTATGGGTTAAATAGAAAAAGTGAGTTTAAAAAAGTGGTAAGAATTGAGTTGTAAAAGATGTTAATACGCATCAAGCATTAATAGAACAAAACATATTCTGCATAAAATAACCCGACAACTGTTGAAATGCTGTTAAATCCATCAAAAACAAACCTGCATGGTGACACTGAATTCATTGATATTGTCGCAAGGACATGAAATGAATCAATACCATTCAACATAATCCCCAATAATGTTAACACATTGTTAAAACCAATTACTAAAAAGTATAAATATAAATACACGATATGTATAACTTCCTAACCGTTAGGCATGACATAATCCCAACGGGGTTATGTCATGATATGTCGTTAAAATCAATAAACAAACAAACAAACATCTAATTAGATTCTTAATCTGCCTTTATTATGTACTAAGAACATCATTAGATCTAAGAAAATGGTTTAAAAATAAATAAGACAAGAAGCAGGCGATATCCCCAAACTATTAAGGATGCAGGCCACACAGATGAACTAGCCCCACTCGCGAATACACATGCTTAAGCCAAATTTCTGCTGCATAACTTAGACAATTAGGATTCCGTCTGTAAGCATCACAGGTTACCAACCATGGCTTACAAGTGGGCCCATTGGGGGTATGTTATTCCTCTTGTAGCTAGTCTTTGGTTAGTCAATTCACTTTGTGACAACAGGAAGACAATTAGTGTTGTAATGGAATATTCCACATACTCTCTCACCCATGTTGTCCTAACTATATATATAGTAAGTACGGCATTATACTGGGTTGGCTTCGAGGATTAGTAGCGTGACTCACTATTCCCTGTCTATCTCATTGTATCTCTCTGCAATAAAACCCTCTCTTAAATCTACGAACGTGTTGAGTGGTCCTTCCACTCGACTACAACCTTGTCTGATTGCATCCCTTTAAGGACACAACAGTTAAAAGTTTCAGTGTTGCTTGTTTTTCGGAGGAGATTGAGGTATCTCTGAAAATGGCTAATTCTCCATGCGTGTACCAAACAAGAAATAACAGTATGCCATTCCAGCATAGAAGGTTGGTTTAACTTGGGCTAAATAAAGACTTCTTTCAAATATCTCAAGTTTTGTGATTGTTACCAGGGATGTTGATATCTTTTTGATTTAGTGCATCATGTGAAGCACCTATTTGCTTTGAATGAGTCCCCAGGAAAATCCATGGGTCCAAATTAAAGCCAACTAACTCCTACCTTATAACCTATCCTGTGTAATTCGTTTCTGAGAAACTATTGAAATGTATTTACAGTTAGCTTGAAATGGTGAGGGAAGAAAAAAGAAAAACACTGGGACGCGTGAATACTATTTGCTTTCTCCGGGAAAATCCATGGGTCCAAATTAAAGCCAACTAACTCCTACCTTGTAACCTATCCTGTGTAATTCGTTTCTAAGAAACTATTGAAATGTATTTACAGATAGCTTGAAATGGTGAGGGAAGAAAAAAGAAAACCACTGATACGGTCTTACGGTGTTCTTTTAGATTTGTGTGTGTCATGGACGCAGGACGCGTACCTACCAGCATCTGTGTTTACTAAGAACAAGAACGGACACAAAGATAAAGAAGACCAATGAAGTCCAAGATCAGAAAGAACAGAGAATCAGCTTAGCATAGAAGAGACAAAAGAGCAGATAGACGATCGGGTCCAGCTTAGAAGAAAATTTGTATTACAAGATGTTAATAAGAGAAGAAAAAAGGCTATTTAATACTAAGTATCTGGGAACGTGAATATCTTAGACAATTTTTTTTCGTCAGCGTGTACCAAATTAACAAAGAAAGTAAGAAAGCCGGTGCGCAATTATGTATAACTACAATTATGTGTTCTTTTTTTTATCGATTTGATAACAAAAGAAGCGATGAATCAACGATGCTGATAAAGATATTTCAACTTTAGTTTTCTTTTCCTTTTGGCAAGACTAATGAATTAACTTTTAACGAAATGAAGTCTGCCAAATTTTTGTAGCAAAAAAAAAAAAAAGATCAAGAAAAATGATCATCTGCGAACCGAACAAAAAAAACAAAACAAAAAAAAAAACAAACAAACAAAAAACAAAACAAAAAACAAAAAAACAAAACAAACAAACATGGGCCTTGATGTTTAATTAAGCGGAGGATATTGATTCGTATTTACAAACAGTTAATCTTTCTTAATTTAGTTTCGCTTTAATAACGTTATTCGTCTAATACGACTCCTATTCTCCACATATTATTGAATATCCTTGAAAGAATGATTTAATCAATTCACCAACTTGCACATGTATGTATTTACCAACTCCTCCGCACGAGCAGGATGTGACGCAAGATCAATTTTTTTTAGCGGGGTTATCTAGGTTTGAATTCAGAGTTTTCCTTCCCCTAGACATGTTACCGTACAAAGGTTGAAGAGCCTAGTCAACCATACTATTTATCAATAGTTGGAGGGAGAATAGTTGGATTCATGCCTTTCCCAAGGGTATTAGTGCCATATGGAATGCAACAAGCCGCGTCCAGGATTTGAACTCGAATCACCGTGTCCATTTCCTTCGACGGCAAGCATTACGCTACGGGAACCACCTAAGGGCCATGTAACATTATTTGATGGTTGGTAGGTTTTACTTTTATTTTTGATGACGGTCAAGTCGCGCTGAAAGCACCAGTTCCAGCTAGATCACCGAAGTTAAGCATCAATGAGCCCGTTCAATACGTAATTAGCAACAGCAGGTACTGTATGTAACCCGATTCCAATGTTTATCAAAATGACTTGATTTTGGCATTAAATGACCCGGAAAATGTTTGATATGCCGTAAAACAACTAATCAAATTTACTTTAATTTTTTGGTTGGTTGGGTTGGGTTTAATGGCATGTCAACTCTTGTGGGTTATTTAATCCGAAATCTTGTTTTTTTTTTAAATATCATTGCTATACGAATGAGTATAAAAAAATGGTAGATATAATAATTGGTAGAATAAATTTTCATTAATTGTATTAATAAATTGGTAGCACTAATTTTCATAAACTTCATGGGTATTAATAAATTTGTAAAAATAATTTTCATTAACTTCTTGTATGTTAATAAATACTGGTTGACACAGCACCTATATGATAAAAACGGGTGAGTGTTTGCGATAAAACAATTTGAAGAATACGGTCGGGACAATCATGTAGCTGAGAGGGCTTGACATGACCAACCTATTGATAAGTTTGGACTGTCTGACGGCCAGTCTCGCTCAAGTAAGGACCGAAGTGAAATGTAATATGTTACGGCAACACTTAGTACCCCGGTCCTGGACCGTTCAGCCACCAACATCCTGTCCTCTGACATTACGGGACACCACCTACAGCTAATAGATATCTCTATTGAGGTGGGGGCTTACACATCTGAAGAGATGCAGTCGGCGTATTCTACGGCCTCAGCATAC
>CM042145.1:82998166-83003166 GCA_023376005.1 Doryteuthis pealeii
AGAGTTCTTGTGTCGTAAGGAAGATTTCTTCTCTGGACTTTTCGATTATATATATATATATAATATATATATATATATATATATATATATATATATATATAGGTACAAGTAATAACCTACTCGAGTTTCACCATAAGAATCTTCAGGGTTAATCCACTGAATTAATCAATATCTTGATTAATCCAGTGGATTTAACCCTGAAGATTCTTATGGTGAAACTCGAGCAGGTTATTACTTGTACCTGTATTACAATAAATTTGCTCTACTAACGTATTGAGCATTTTTTTTTTTGTTATATCGCTGTCTTACCTTTCTGAATTTTGCATCAACAAACATTGTGACCATCTTCACCGGTAATTCACCTTTTCCAAAATAACACACACACACACACACACACACACATATATATAATATTATATATATAAGAGCGTGAATAAAAAAAAGCTGCGATTGTATTTAGGACAGGTATATCTACCAACATAGGAACATGTATCATACATCAATATGAAGCTGGTTCTCTGTGGATCACATCCCTATTTCTCCACATACTCTGCGTTTCTATCCATAGCAATATTCCATCTTCGAATGAGAACATGTATCTTGCCTCGTAAAATTCTGTTGTTTGTTTTTTGAGCCAGTTCTTCACTACAGATTTCACTTCCTCGTCACTGGAATAATTTTTGCCTCTCAAACCCTCTTTCATGGGTCCAGAGTGATGATATCCTGAAAGTGCTAAAATCTGGTGAGTATGAAGGATGTGGTAAAGTTGTCCACTCGAATGAGGCTATTTTCTCACTTGTCCTGATGCTTGTATGTATTGTCATACAGAAGGAGGACATTGTCGCTAGGCAGCTTGGGTCTTACTCGTCAGATTATTGCTCTAAGTCTCGTTAGGGTCTCAATGTAGGTTTTAGTCTTATAAAAAAAATTCACAAATATAAAATGACATTACTTTTTTACTATCCCTCGTATTTGTATGTAACAGGTTATATCACTTCGCGCGGTATAATAGTTACCATCGTATGAAATGGACACGACGAGACGAGTTAAACGTTAATGCCCTAGGAAAAGGTATAAATCCAATTATTCTCCCTCCATGTATGGGTAAATAGCAGGATAGAATGGATTCTTTAGCATTGGTTAGTAGCTCAGTCAAGGAGAATGTAAACTCTGAATTCAAAAGTTTAAGAACATCTTCTTGTGTCAACTCGGGTAGAGGGGTTGGATATATATATATATATATATATATATATATATATATATATATATATATATATATATAATGGAGAATTAATGTGAAAAGTGTTAGCATATGAAGGTGCTCAATCCTAAAATAACTGAGCAGCTTTGGTGGAATCAGAGATTAAATATTAGATGCAGTTACGGAATATTAACACCACAATATTTAATCTTTGATTTTATATATATATATAATAAGGGTCAGTGAGGACAGAAACTAATGATAGAAAAGCTTATGAGAGCTCAAGAACTGGAACGTTATTAAATACAGTTAATGCCATACTGAAGACACGGTTATTTTGTAATAAATTCCTTTTATGACACCTAATGGGTAATTCTATTCTCGTACAGACGATTCATCCACTTTTCGTTAGCAACTGACATCAAAGGAAAAGGAAAAAATAAAACAAAAACTGAACATTGGATATTAGGATAGTTACAATGCTAAAAACTGTAGTCATTATTAACAGAGAAAATGCGACACAATTGTGAAAATGGAGGTTAAGTGCAACGCTTTCTCAGACATGTCTCAGTAATATTTTTTTTAGGCCGGCCGAGATAGGGTCGTGGCGTAGTGGCTAGTGTACTGTCATGTGACATCGTAGTAAGAGGGTTCGAACTCCAGTCGCGCTAATAAATTCACTTTCGGACTAATAAACTTGGAAAATGTATAAGCTCTCTGATCCCCTACCTATGGGTTAGATAGTACCACGACTGATCTTATATAATAATTGATTTGGCATTAAATAATCTTGACTTGAATTCGAACCGCCTTTGATGCACCCAGAAGTCTATGGTTCGTACACCCAGTAATTGAAAAGAATTAAGAGACAAAAAGCAGAACTCATCTACTACTCTCCAAGTAATTCCATGTCAAATCATCCAGAAAAAAAATTGTCACCCATCCCTTCATTTTTTCCAGGTGAGGAATATATTAAAGTTAGACAATCATCAAAATTTGAGTTTCCAATTCCAAGAATGTGCGGAGCTATGTCGATTTTTTGCTCTCGAAATTAGCGACTTTTTTATGTGTAAAACAAGTTCTGAGTAAAAATCAAACTATCTTTTTGATACAAATAATGTTCAATATATATGAAATAATAATAGAAAAAAAAATGTCATAGATGCAGTGCCACATCGAGATATTGATCTTGCTATGAAAAAATCAGAAATCATCAATAGCTTTAAATTGGTTGATTTAAGACTTTATAGCATTTTTGGATTTCTTGGGCAAAAATGCTTTTATAAACCAATTTTTAGTAATAGGGAAGTTCTCAAACTCATTTTACACACAAAAATAGGTTACAAAATGTCGCCATTTTTCGCGACCCACTCAGTTTTGGTGGGCTAAAAATGGATTTAATTCTGCCAATTTTTGGAAATGGAAGGTCAAATTTTGGAGATTCTCTAACTTTATCATAATCCACACTTGGACAAAATTTCAGAAAAATGAAGGGGTTGGGTGACATGGCCTGGATGATTTGACATAGTTAGATTATTAAGAAACGGTTATTGTTGTTTTTTATTTGCTTCTCCCGTTTATCTACCTCATTGTATTGCCCTATAATCGTTTGTGAGCAAGGTGACACGATTTGCATATCAGTCTACGTCCCGGGGGGGGGGGCTCCATTGAATATAGGGCTAACGTCTTGGATTGCGACATTGAACTCCAGGCGCGCTATTATGTTAACTTTCAGACTTTGGGAAAGGTAGTAACCTCCTGATACCCCAACTATGGGTTAGATAGTACAAAACCTCTTCTATAAGGATGACTTTTTGTTACATAATGAATATTTTGACCTATCATTTAGTAATGTACAGTAGAATTAAAAAATAACGTGACACTTTCAGAGTCATGGAAAAATACATTAGGATTCATACAGTATGACAGACAACCGTTCGCTACTGGTTAGCCTGTGGTAGGATATTCTCATTGGGTGAGAATGTCACGCGATGGCAAATATGTTTTAATGTAAATTAAGTTGTGTTGAAATCAGACATCTAATTGCCGGATGCGTAAGGGCGTCCTCTAAATTCTTCGCCACGTGCGTAAAACTTTGGGTCTCGGGAAAATTATAAAGATAGGCATCAACGATAGAAATATTTCTTTGAGTTTATAATAAAGAACAAAGATGAATGCAGAGTTATACAACCCGAGACGATAAAGTAATCCTGAGAACCCATCTTGTCCGAAGATAAAAAGTTACAAAAACAAAATACAGAATAACATAGTAATAACAACAACAATAATAATAATAATAATAATAATAATAATAATCGTAACTCAGGAGATATCACATCAAAAGACATTGACATGGCTAAGAAAAGAGAACCTTAAAAGAGAAATCGAATCCTTATAATCGCAGCACAAGACAATGCCCATTAGAACAAACTATATAAAGGCAAAAATAGATAAGACGCAGCAGAATAGCAAGTATAAAATGTGTGAAGATAGAGACGAATCGGCCAATCATATAATAAACGAATGCAGTAAAAGAATTTGGGGGAATTGGAAATCAGAGGAAGAATCGAGACCATCCAAACTACAGCACTGTTGGGATCGGCTAGAATACTACAGAAGAGTCCTAGAGACCAGAGGAGATTTGCTGTCACTCAGCCTCCGGTGAACCACCAGCTACGGCAGGTGTGAAAAACTTATAATAATAATAATATCCAACCTTTGTCGTTAAATAACCCATGGAAGTTTATAGGCCTTTAAACAAAGAAACCAAACCGAACTTACGTTTAAAGCACCAGTTCCCGTTGGATTTCCGAGATTAAGCACTTGATGAGCCTATTCAATGTGTGACCACTTAACCAATAGTAGGTACTGTGTGTAACCGAATATCAAAATGACTTGATTCTACATTCAATGTCCCATTGAAAAACGGTTGATTTGCCGTAAAACAAAATAACCAACCAAACCCAGGCTTTTTTTTTCTCTTGCATATATTTTCGACTGAACGGTTCCGTCTTTCATAGAAACAACCTGAAAGCAAACTGAAATTTTGTCAGCCATCTGTAGATTACAGGAAATATTCCTCAGGGCATTGCGCATGTCCATGTTAGCATCTGAATTGGCAAGTGACTTCATTCCTAACCGGCATATTGCATCGCATTAAACGTCGCATATGACAAACATCTCAGGAGTTGCTTCTATACAACAACGGAAGTGGCATAAAGATAAACGTCTCACTCAGCTTTCTAAGCACGGGTTCATGGTGATGTATTCTTAAAAAGCTATTACGGTCAAGTCACGCTGAAAGCCCCGTTTATCGCTAGATCGCCGAAACTTAAGCAGTGATAAGCCTGTTCAATACCTAATTGGGTGACCATTTAAACAACAACAGATAATGTAAGCAACCTGAATCCTTTTCTTTATCAAAATGATTTGCTTCGGCATGAAATGACCCGAAAAGGTTTCCCATGCAACTAAAACAACCAATCGGCATCTTAAACTAATTTATGGGTGATTTAATATAACAATTAATATAATTAATTAATCTTATTATAATTGGGATTGTGTGTTTTTCTGTCTGTAACCGAAACTATATTGAAACAAAAGTCACAATTCCTTTAATTTTTTACGTCATATTCTCCATGATTTTATTTTTATCTAAACCACAATTATTAATAAAATAAAAATGTTTTACATAATTAATACTGTTCCCCATATCTACATACTAATAACATGCAATTGTATTTATATATACCACAAAATAGCGGTTTACAGTGTGAACGGGAGGGCTAATTTGCATATT
>CM042145.1:83008166-83013166 GCA_023376005.1 Doryteuthis pealeii
GTTGTTCACACAAAAGCTCCATTTTGTACTGTACTTCACCATTGTTAGCAATGGCAGTTTTGCCTTGTCTTTTATTAAGTCACTCCATCACTTTGATGGTTGTCCTTCAGGTCTTTATTTCACAAAATCTACCTTATATATATATATATATATATATATATATATATATATATATATATATATATATATAGAATGAATAGAGAATGAAATAAATGAGAAAAGTATTGGTATGAAAAGGTGCTCAATGCTAATAAAGCAGAGCAGATTTATAATCAATGGTAATATTATGGATTTACACTCATAACTTAAAGTTTCTTGGTAATCCAATCATCAGATGAGTCCAATGGTTGAAATCTTAAAAACTAGTCATGAAATGGTTCTTTCATTTCACGACTGGTTTTTAATATCTCAACCATTGGACTCATCTGATGATTGGATTACCAAGAAACTTCAAGTTATGAGTGTAAATCCATAATATTACCATTGATTATATATATATATATATATATATATATATATATATATATATATATATAACGTTCCATTCATTCTTCATTTTTATCATGGTAAATACAGCTTTAAATTAGATTACATTTAGGCAACTCTTATATTTTGAAAAAATAATGAATGGAACGTTATTCTTTCAGTATACAAGGTATGTCAAAAAGTACAAAAAATCTCGATACTTTTTTGACACACCTTGTATATATATATATATATGGGCGTGCGTGCGTGCGCGTGTGTGTGTGTGTGTGTGTGTATGTGTGTGTGTGTGTGTTTGTATATGTATCTATGTATTTTGTGTTAATAATAACATAGTTATATTGGTCAGATTATCACCGTTGATTCTATCCAAACTTACAATGACTCCAGCGCTACGTAAACACCATGTCATTTGACATCACATTTCTTCAAGTGAAGGAATGTAGCTGTGCTGATTTTTAAAGATTATTTGCATCAAATCAGATAATATGATTGAGACTTCGTTTATTGTGTGTATATATATATGAAAACAATAAAATGAACACAATATATATATATATATATATAATATAAAATGTATAATATATATATATATATATGTATAATATAATAAATGTATATATATATATATATATAATATATATATATATATATATATATTATGATGGATAATATGTACAGATATAATGTATAATCTATTAATAATGGAGATTTTTGTCTGTAACTAGAATTACGTCACTGCCTACGTCACATTACCCAAAATCGTCAAAACATAGAATAAATACACTCAAAATTTGAACATGCAGCATTAGACAGTCCTCATTGTTTTTTAAAACAAGTTTTAATAAATACATGACTGGTATTATATATCTATATATAGTTTGTTTTATTTTAATACATATTTAAAGTTTATATTTCAATTTTTTCTATTTTTTAATCCTTTAATGAATTTGATGATTTTACTTACTTAGGGTACAAACTCGCTGACATTGAATTTTTTACTCCCACCCCTCAGGCAATATGTTTCAAAAATCTATTTTTCAACCGCCCGGAGGGTGTTTCTTATTTTGTACTAATATATATATTGTATATATATATATATATAATGTATAATATGTTTATAATGTATAATATATAGATATAATGTATAATATATATAATATATGTATATATAATATATATACATACGTATAATATATATATACATATAATATATAATATATAATGTATAATAGATATAATATATATGTATAATATATATATATATATATGTATACACCACACATACATACATACATATATATATATATATATTATATATATATATATATATATATATATATATATATCATACCATATATTTCGGCTTTAACTTTATCATAATGAAAAAGGATTATTTTTTTAAAATAGAAAATACTATAATTACCCGATATAAAATGGAAGCATTAAAAGTAAATGCATTGACAACTAATCGGAAACACGTGTTTGTGTGTTTCTTTTTTAATGTCATATTTCTGTTAGATGTAGCAATTATAATTGGGTGTCGTAACGCTTACAAAGTTAACTCTTTCCTTTGAACACTACATGGGGTAAATAATGTCAATTGATAATAAATAAAGTTGATAGACTCGTGGACAATTGTAAGCAAGTTAACTGTTGCAAGTAAAATGTCGTCCTTCGTGTGATCTTCTCTTTTTCGGAAGTGGATTGTAAAAAAGAGAATTAAAAAAAACAACAACAACAGCAGATAAGTGTTTGTTAAATAAGAAAAGGCACTTTTTAAAATAATTAACGACGTGAAACTACTTGTTGCAGTGAAAGCTTTCAAAATGTACTTTTTTTAAAAGCAAATTATACCATTTATAGAAGCCAGAAGCCGGGCGTTCTGACATTTACTATAATACATAAAATAAAAAAGGAAGAGTGTGGTGTAATGGTTAAAGTCATGGGAAATGGACTCGTCGCCACGAGTTCCAATCCTGGACGAGGTAATTACATTTCACTTAGCGCTAATACCCTTAGGAAAGGTATGAATCCTGCTGTCTCTCCAGCTATGGATAAATAGTAGGACAGACTGGGCTCTTTAACCTTGGTTAGGCAACCGGTCTAGGAGAAGGAAAACTCTGAATTCAAACCTGTTGAACTCCGCTTAAGAAATTGACCTTGTGTTACATCCTGCTCGTGCGGGGGGGTTGGTTAATATATATATAAAATAAAGAAATATGCCTGTCTGTCTGTATGTTTGATTGTACATAGCACCCGTCCATTCATAAAGTAAAATTTGTAATATGTGATGTAACTTTTAAATGTGCGTTTTAAGGATGTATGCAAGAATGATCTCAGCTACTTTGGCATTACCACTTCCAGCTGGGAAAATTTGGCTCAGGACCGCCATCGGTGGTAGCAGGCTCTCCGTAGCGGACTGATCATGTCTGAAGCCATCCTGGCGCAACACCATGAAGCCAAAAGGTCCAGAAGAAAGCGGCGGCAACAAAGCACCTGCACATAACATCTTTAGTGACAGCCTTCACATGCGACATCTGTGGTCGAGGCTGCTTTTCGTACATTGGACTTCATAGTCACAGGAGGCGCTGTAACTTCAGGAACACAAGAATTTATATAGTCTTTCGAGACAGCAACATCAATAGTGAAAATATTTTTTTTAATATTCGAATATTAGGAATATTATTCAGATGTTACAACATCTCATATTTACATTGCCTTGATGATGGTTATATATTAAAAAAAACGTAACGTTTAATCTATAAACATGTACAGTACTGCTGATCAAAATGAGAATCGCTACTTATGTATATATATATATTTACCAACACCTCCGCACGAGCAGGATGCGTCACAAAGTCAATTTCTTAGGCGGAGTTTAACAGGTTTGAATTCAGAGTTTTCCTTCTCCTAGACTGGTTACCTAGCCATAGTTAAAGAGTCCAGTCTGCCCTGCTTTTTACCCATAGCTGGAGGGAGAATTGGATTCATACCTTTCCCAAGGATATTAGCGCCATGTGAAATTCCAACAGCTTCGTCCGGGAATTGAACTCGCGTTGACGTGTCCATTTCCTACGACTCTAACCATTAGACCACGCGCCTACTTATGTATATACGTCAAAGATTTTATTCGTATAAGTTTCTCAGCTGTATTCAAATCTTTAATTTAAATTTCTAAATACAAAATGGAAAGATCCAATATAGATATTTTTAGCGCACCACTTATACCCAATTGGGTTGGAAAGCTACATATATGCCTATATATCTAATAGTAAAGACCTTTTTTTTTTTTAAATATGAAACAATTTTATGAATGTCATCACACCCCGCTAAAGATTGCGGTAATGTTCACAAATCACGCTTCTCGCGCAGCGTGAATAATGTCTCTATTTTCTGTCAGCCATTAACGCTAACAACGTTGAAGGCTGTATTTTGATTTGTTAATAATAATTCGATTGCTCATACACGTAGATATTGTCAATGAAATCCTAGAGTTTTTCTAATTAAATCGTACATTTTAGAAGATTCGTTTTTGGTTATTTTCCCGTTGTCTTTGTTGTTGTTGCTGCTGCTGCTGTTGTTGCTGTGGATCTATTGAATGCAAATGGCGTTACACAGATTTCTTGCCGCTTTCGAACAGAATTGATGTGTTACCTTCTGACATGTGCCAGTTTATTTGTCTTCTTATTGCTTGAAATGAAGGGAATTATCAGATAAGGAAAATTAAATGATGTTCTTATCATCCAGGTTTCTGTCAAGTGGCTTTTGGCGTCACTGCCTTTTGCTGTCACTAAGAGGCTAGATAAGGTATGATCGAAGGTTGGCTTGCCAAATTGCTCACTACACATTCTCTTTCTCTTTCTCTCTCTCTGAATAATTTTGGCATCCTAATAATGACACCCGTTACATGGGGCTAGATGCTAAGTTTTGTCTCTGTCTGTCTCTTTGTCTCTCTGTCTCCCTCCCCCCTCTCTCTCTCTCTGTCCGTCTCTCTCCCACTCTCACTCTCTCTATATATCCGTTTCTCTCACTCTCACTCTCTCTCTATATCCGTTTCTCTCCCATCTCACTCTCTCTCTTTAAATCCGTCTCTCTCCCACTCTCACTCTCTCTCTATCTGTCTCTCTCCCACTCTCTCTCTCTCTCTCTCATCTCTATCTCACTCTCTCTCTTCCGTCTCTCTCCCACTCTCACTCTCTCTCTCTCTATCCGTCTCTCTCCCACTCACACACTCTCTCTCTTTCCGTCTCTCTCCCACTCTCTTTCTCTCTCTCTCTATCCGTCTCTCTCCCACTCTCACTCTCACTCTCTCTCTATCCGTCTCTCTCCACTCACTCTATCCGTCTCTCTCCCACTCTCACTCTCTCTCTCTCTCTATCCGTCTATCTCCCACTCTCACTATATATATTATATATATATATATATATATATATATATATATATGTATTTTTTTTTTTTAAAGTTGTGCGTTATTACGAAGCATCTAAAAATGAATGAATGAACTCGATGTTATG
>CM042145.1:83018166-83025666 GCA_023376005.1 Doryteuthis pealeii
TTAATAAACACAATATGTTTATTAAATATCTTAGACATGCTGGTGAATGTTTTGAGATTTAGTATTTTCATGGTGACAAAGAAATCCACAGTTCCTGTTCGTAGACGCTGTCCACAAAACTTTGTGAACACTGATTCCCCTCTTGCATTTGCAGACTGAAGATCCGTTTGAACCTGATGAGTTGCCACAACTCCTGACGCGATGCGGATCAGTTAATCTTATTAATATTTAAATGAGTTAACCATGCTATTCACTGTGTCAACAATCTGCTCAAGTCGTCTTATCCCGTTTCACTGGCGATCAGATTGAGTTCAACTTTATTCTCCTTTGCCAGCTATGGTTTAACATTTACGGTTGATTGATCCTCTAGCACAGGGATCACCAAACTTTTTTCACGGTGGGCTGGATAATTGAAAAAAAAAATAACGAGCACGGGCCACATTATTATTGTGTTCCATACTTGCTAGCCATAACGAAAGCTCTGAGAAAAAGATGTAAAACAAAATTTATCTTTCCATGTTATATTCATGGATGAGTGGCGTAAGATTCACAAAAACAAATCTAACGAACATATTCATTTTCAAAACATTATCAAAAACATTACAAATTCAAGTACCGTCGGTGGGGCTGATAAAATGCCTGCACGGGCCGGATGCAGTCCGCGGGATGTAGTTTAGTGACCTCTGGTCTAGCATGATGGGACCATATTCACCTGTTGACAGCACTTTTGCGAGTGCTGAAACCTGTCATCCCACCTTTTGTTTTGAATCGCTCTTAGCGGTTTCCACAATGGTTTAAATACAGGAAATTGTAGCAAAAGCACCTTTGGACAGCAAAAGTACCTTTCAGATATTGTTTATGCATCTCCGGATGATTAAATAAAGATTACACATATCCAGCCAGTATATATATATATTATATATATATATATATATATATATATATATATATATATATGATAAGTATGTAAACACAATGTGTTTGAATATGGCTTTTTTGCCGACAATTTTTCGGAGAATATGTGCTTAATTGAAGTCGTACATTTAATTACCATTTAATAGGCATTACCGCCTAATTAATTAATTATTAATTAATTAATTTTCAAAATTAGATACGACTTCAATTAAGCACATATTCTCCCAATATATATATATATAATATATATATTAATATATATATATATAGACACATATAATTTCGAACACCTGTGAATTATACTCAAAAGAAACCCACTGACAAATAAAAGAGAGTTAGATATACGTGGAAGAAAGGAGGAAATCAATAAAATGAAAAAATTAAATAATAAATGAATAAAATAGGCACCAAAAATATTGGAGACGAGATAAGTTTAGCTAAATGTGGGAGCCCAACACAATAACCATTTAACCCTAAGACTTACTAAGATACGGAGATAAAATGTAAGTAAATTAAAATTTTGAAACAATTTAGAAGGGTGGTAATAGGGGACATTCTGATACATCCTAGCTTAAAGGGTGAATGGTAAATATCGCTAACGCAATTTGCATATTTTTAGTTGCAGATAGATATACACTAACATATTCACGTAAATGCATTGTGTATATATGCAGATATTTAGAAGCAAAATGTACACATATAAATGAAAAATAAAACAAAATAAAAAAAACAAATAAATATAAAAGCTACTAATAGTCTGGGAGGAACTCTGGGAGGGTAGGGATAAGAAGGGAAGTTGTAAACACGAACTAGATCTAATTTAAGATAAAAAATGACCCCACATAGAAGGAGGGGTATCAGAGTCTAACTAGGTCAAGACTAAAGAGTACAACTTAGTGGGTTTATAGATAAGGAATTTTGATAAAAAAAAATGAACACTAGACAATAACAGACAGGCATAAGCACCGCAACTACTAAAGGAAGAAGTCGGACTGACATAAAAAAATCCCACCAATTAAAAAGACGCTTGAAAGAAAAATAAAACACAAATATCACTCCTGGGGGCGGGGAGAAATGTATTTATGTAAACTGAATTTGGCCATTTGCTTGTCTGAATAAAAAAAAAAAAGAAAAGTGGTCTGACGAAGCTCAGTGGGCTCAGATACCCACGAGTGGAAATGGTCCATAATCACGATACCCCTGGTATTTGAGGCCTTTTTATTCACACACACACACACACACACACACACACACACACATATATATATATATATATATATATATATATATATATAATAATGCGTTTGCTCCAAGTCTCTTTAGTCGGATCTTAGCCCTGAAGAGCATTAAGGGAAACTTTTAGTAGGTTTGTCTGACTCATTAGATTTATCTTTATGTATAGGTATATATATTTATGTGTTATCTCTCTGCATGAATAGCTTATATATATATATATATATATATATATTATATATATATATATATATATATATATATATTATATATAAGCTATTCATGGAGATACAATAAATATTTACCTTTTTGTTTGTGAAGAGTGGCCTGTCTCGAACACCTGTTGTCTCAAGGGTGCGACATACTAGTATTTTTTTCTGAATTTAATTTATCTGTTTATAAGCTTTTCACCTAAGAAATTTAAATTACACCTGAAAAATTTGAAATATTCAAATTTTCCAATATTATCAAACTAGTGTCAAACTACTAAAAATGAATAGTTTTTTAAAGTTCTAAATAATCTTATCTACCGAACCGGAACAAAAACACCGTACTCTACAGTGGGTCTGTCATCGGAATTATTACCCACAAAAATATCAACTAAAGATTTAAACTTACCTTTGGAAGCATAAACTTATTTTTATATATTTTAGGACTCGAACACTTCGATGTGAATTTTTGAATAACTCGTAACAGATTTAATGAAATCTACCATATATTGGTATCACTTGTTCAGAGGCTGTTCGGAGATAATTTTTTGCAATTAATGCTTGTGGACCTATCAAATACTTCTATTTATCGATATATTCTAAAAAGCGAGTGCATGTTTTCACTGAAAATTAAGCGATTTTGTAGTTTTTCGAAGTGAACATGCGCATAAAACAATGTTTTCGTTCAATGATTACAGTTTCAACTTTACTGGAGCTCATCATTTTGTTTGCTGATTTCGGAAACGATTCTGATTGGTTGATTATAAATGGTTGGTAATATCACTGATTTCATTGGTTAGTCTTTTCTTTCGGAGCTACACATTTTTTGTAAATTAAAATTTAAATGATTAATTATCAAACCAAGAAACTCCGTGTGAAAAAAGTGAACAGATTTTGTAATTTTATCTAAATCAATGCGTAAAAATTATTCAGCCATCTTTGGTAGCCGACAGAATTGAAAGTTTGATGAGAAGCCTGCCTAATATCCCTTCTTTTTTCTGCCTGCCCTTTTGGCAGGGCGTAGGTTACGCTGACTGTAATCTCTGCAGGGAGTAAAACACCCTCCAAAAAGCGGGGTTCTGGGCATAACGCTTAATTTAATTTGGCGTTCAAGCTTTATTTCTGGAACTCTGAGGAGTAAGGTTTCACCTTTTTATTGCTATACTCCCAGGTTCACTCGGTTTTTGAGTGTTAGTACCTGTTAGGGTCCCATATATGGATAAAATAGATCTATTTAAAATTATTCGTATTCGTTAGGAAGATTTGATGCCATATAACAGCAAATTATTGGGGGCGTGTTATAATGGTTACCATCGTAAGAAATAGACACGACGAGACGGGTTCAAATTTTGGACGAGGTTGCTTGCGTTTCACATAGCGCTAATATACTTGGTAAAGGTATGAATCCAATTATTGACCTTTCAGCAATAGGGAAGACTGGATACTTTAACATTGGTTAGGCAATCAGTCTAGGAGAAGGAAAACCTGTTATACTCCAAATCAGGAATTGACCTTGTGTCACATCCTGCTCGTGTGGTACGGTTGGTAAATATATATAACTAAATTATTTGTATTGGAGTATTTACTTGAAGCTATAATTGCTTATTAAAGATTATTATTGTTACTTGAAACCATACAAACTTGCTAACAAATGACTACACTTAAGAAAATATAATTACTTGAAACCATATAATAATTAGTATTATTTTGAAATACTTGAAACTATACAACTGTGTACGAATTATTTGTATTAGATATGAATATATGACATCATATAACTGTGTGTAAAACACTCTGAAGTGACAACTTCATAAAAATGCAAATATAAATGTACAGCTAATGTCATTTCCTAACTTAAAGTCTGTTGTAATTCGAGTATCATAATTAGCAGAGAAATAATCGGAAGAAAGAAAAAACAAATATTAAGGATAGGGGAAAAGGTTTACTAAGCAATGATACAAAGTTCTGTTAAAGGCCGTCCAATGGGAAAACCTTTGATCACATCATCCTACATCGAGATGAAATGGATTTCAACACCCAAACCAATCGCATGAAAACAGGAGTGGGGGGGGATAAAAGAAAAAAGAAAAACGTGGCACAGTGATTCAGGCGCAGAGCACATGAGCCACTAACATCAATGTGATGGATGCTGTCAAATTCACGTTTTAGTGCTCACTTCAGATGTATTCGCGGTTCAGTTTCCACAGAAGTACAGAGGTGCAATGAACTCACGAGTGCCAAAACTTAAGAGTTGTCACAAGGTCGATTTTTACGTTGTGTTGTGAGATAAAAATTTGAGCTATAAGCAAGCTTCAGATACACTCGTGTTAATCTTATTAATAATGGAGATTTTCTGTATTTCTGTCTGTAACAAAAACTACGTCATAGCTCTACGTCACAACTTACTTCACAATATTCTTATGGTATATACACCCAAAATTTGATTAAGCAATTTTTAAAATTGTTTTTTACTCTCGTCCTTTTTTTCTTTTTTTTTTTTTACAGTAAAAAGAAGTTAACAAGATAGTTTACAAATAAATAGATACCTACGATTTTTGTAAACTTAATGTGTAAAATATTCAAAATAATTGTTTGATTATTACATGCACGCAACATTTTATTTGAGAGGGACGAGGCTCAGTTTTCATTTCAAATTGTTTTATTTTTTTTTTTTACTCCTTTAATAAATATGGGGATTTGTCTTACTTGTGATACAAACCCTCTGATATTGAATTTTTAACCCCCACACTCTCAGGCAATGTCTTTCAAAAATCTATTTCTACATCGCCCGGAGGATGTTCTTGATTTTGCTAGTAAGTTTAATAAAAATATTTATTTGAGAGGGTCTGGAACGGACAAAGGTTGAACTAACAAGTCCCGTGAGGATTCGTTGTTTCTTCCTTACGAAGTTTCGGCAGACATTATTTATAGGGAAAGAGGTGATTTTATTAACGTTATGTGCTTGATGACACAGTTATAAAAACCCAATACGAGCTGATATGTAATTAAAATCAATCAATCAATCTATTAGCCACCATATCGTCTGTAATATCCTTTATTAGCATCACTAGCCATTAGTCTAATTCAATCACTTAATCCAGACGTTTGAAGACTGTAATAAACTAATCTCCCTCTCCCCCCCCCCACAGCAGAAAGTACTCGTTAGAATTTCTGAGCAGTGATAAATTGTGAACTTCTTCGATTATTTACTCGGCTTTGCGAGTCCCGTGCGTTTTTACAGCCAAGTGATTAGAGGAGACCAACCCAATAAGCGTTGTGTACTCGCAGCTCAATGGACAAGAGAACCAAGTTTTATTTCTTGTGCAATAAAACGATACAGATTGATGGTCTTCCTCTTGCAGCATAAGGCACCAAGAAAGTTCAGACTCATCATAAACGGGAGATACTGAACCGGAATGGGGCTCTAAGCGGCACCGCTGATTCTCTAAGAGTTCCAAGAATCTAGATTTTAACCATTTTAACCATTTTTGAAAACCAGTATCGTAGCTAGAGAAAGTATCGTGATTTTCCAGACTGTAATTTACTGGCAGGGGATTTTGGCGAAGAAAGTTCTCTAGTAGTTCTTCGGCAAATTCCTTACGGTTTTCCAAGTCGAAATTGAGCCAATGCATAAGTTCCACTCGATCGACGATTGCGACGGTTTCGTGCAATTAAAGAAACACTGAAAACATGTCTAAGAATTACAGTTAATGGCCCTAATTCAGATCCTAAGTACAGGTACTGTAATTAGAATTTGAATTAGGGACGTTTACTTAAAAGCATGGGGTCTATGGAGAATTACCGACATTTGTGGCGGTTAATAACCTTTCACCCATTAAAGGCGCGCAATTAGACGCAATGAAAATAAGTTAGTTTAGTTACAGATTCGACCCGGCTTTCATGGAGCGTAGACGTCTTGTCAGCTACCAGGATCCATCTTTCCCCGCGGTGGAATCAATATGGGCAGGGTTGAAAATAAAAGCTTGATCAAGTCTAATTGTTAATTGAGTGTTAAAAACAATGACCAGCCCAGCCCTGTAAGAAGAATTAACAAAGAAAATCAACCACCCGCAGATAGAAGTTAGCCCAGAGAAGATGGCAGTCGAAGTTAGAATCACTAGACGAAGAAGCAGTAAGCAACGAGTCAGTAAGCATAAGAGTGATCAAGTAAGGCCACCCATCAAATGATCTATCATCTATTCTCTCTCCTCCCTCTCTCTCTCTCTCTCTCTCTCTCTCTCTCTCTCTCTCTCTCTCTCATAATCGAGAACTCTCTCTCTCCATTATATACCCGAGATGACTCTCCCCATTACATTACATATCCGATGTACGATGTAGGTATATATGACTATATAACACCTGTCCTATAACTCTATAACATGGAAGCGCGTGGTGTAATGGTTAAAGTCATGGGAAATGGACTCGTCGACCCGAGTTCAAATCCTGGACGCAGTAACTGCATTTTCACTTAGCGCTAATACCCTTGGGAAAGGTATGAATCCTACTCTCCCTCCAGCTATCGGTAAATAGTAGGGCAGACCAGGCTCTTTAACCTTAGTTAGGCAACCGGTCTAGGAGAAGGAAAACTGTGAATTCAAACCTGTTGAACTCCGCTTAAGAAATTGACCTTGTGTCACATCCTGCTCGTGCCGAGGGGTTGGTAAATGTATATAACACCTGTCTCTCTGAATTAACACTATTAATGTGTTGCTCTTTAATCTCTTAGCAATATCATCTTAATAAATCCCTATTTTGTAACATTTACATTTTGCTTGTATTTTTTTGGGGTGGGGGGTTCTTTGATTTAAAAAAAATCAAAACTATGTTGCTGTCATGCCGTTAAAATAAATCAATCAATTAGCAATAGGAACATCTGTAATAACCTCCATTCTCATTACCAGACTTTAGCCTAATTCAATTATTTATCAGAGACGTTTGAAGACCGTAATAAATTATCCTTCCTTCTTCGCTCAGCAGAATGAGAACTATCATTATGATTCTCTTTGTAAATCTTAGCAATATCATCTTAAGAAATGCTCATTTTATAACATCCACATCTTTTTTTTTTTTGTTATATCTCTTTCTGTTGTTGTTTTGTATTGTTTTGTTTTTTGTTGTATTTTGTTTCTTGTTGTTATTTATC
>CM042145.1:83035666-83063166 GCA_023376005.1 Doryteuthis pealeii
ACATGTTGTAAAATCCAACCAACCAGCATGCGTCTTTACTTATGAATCAACACTGAATATTTCCCTAAAATCCGATAATTCCCTGATAAAATCAGGGAATTATCGGATTTTACGGAAATATTCAGTCGTTTTTATTTTAATCATGAAGGTTGATTTGATTTTGTAAAATACATTTATGGCGTCAAAAAAATTGGTAACTAATATAGACACTAACAGATTGAGAGATAAAGCGATAAACACACAAAGAGACTGAGAGAAAGAGACAGACAGACAGAGAGAGAGAGAGAGAGAGAGAGAGAGAGAGAGAGAGAGAGAGAAATCCATACGAACAGATTCAGATAGATACGAAGAAAGACATAGATACGGAGAGAGAGAGAAATATAAATAGATACGGAAAGACTGAGATCGATACAAAGAGAGAAGGAGAGAGAGGGGGGGGAAGAAGCGAGAGAGCCGAACAGAGAAAAAAGAGAGATAAATAGACCCGAACTGACTGAGAGAATGAGAGAGACAGACACGAACAGTGACAGAGAGAAAGTACCTAACTTGTTGAGTTAAAAAGAAATGTATTAGTCTAATCCATTTCCTCTTTTACCCAATTTTTACTTACTTTATTTGTCTTTACTGTAAAGAGTTCAAGAAATTGGTTGATTTTGTTTAATTATTGGATTGTATCACTTAATTGGTAAAACTGAATAAACAAATTCTGTGTGTTTCTTAATTAGAAATACATTAATGTGTCTGCGAGATTTCACATCTGAATGACATCGCTTTTCATGCGATATTTCGGCATGTACATACCATAAACATTGTTATATATATATTATATATATATATATATTATATATATATATATATATTATACGATTAAAGATCGAATGGTCGATATATATATATATATATATATATATATATATATAGTGAGAAAGAGATAGTTAGATAGATAGATAAAGAGAGAGAGATAGATAGATAGATATATATAGAGAGAATATGAATGTTAAAGATCGGGAAAAGACTAACTTTACACACATACAAACATACACACACGAACAACGAACACACACACACACACACAGATATATATATATATATATATATATATAGTGTGAACAAAAATTATTTTTAAGACAATCAGGAATATTTCTTGTTTGTTGTTTAATCTCAACTAGTTTCGACCTTCGGTCATCTTCAGGAGAAAATTTATTATTTGAAGAAATTGTTGATACATTATTAGAAAGGGAGCATTATAGAAGAGTTATAAATGTTCAAGTGTTATAGTGGGTTTAACATGCTGTTAAAATCCGTGTAGGCGAGTGTGTCTGATAGTAGCATGTTCATTCGTTGTGAAGAATATATATATTATATATATATATATATATATATTATATATATATATATGTAGAGACAGATAGATAGATATATAGATAGATAAATAGATAGATAGATAGATAGAGAGAGAGAGAGAGAGAGAGAGAGAGAGAGTCAGACAGTCAGACTGACTGACTGACAAACGGTGCCCGAAATTCTAAGGATGGCAAAAAGAAACACTTATGACTCCATCAACATCGACCCATTAACGGCTCGGATAAATACACTGTTCATCACAATATTGAATGACTGGTTAACAAAGCTGATGCAAAGAAGATGAGGAAGAAAGAAGAAGAAAAAAAAGCGAATTGACTGACCATATTTTTGTCCTTCGTCGTTCAACGATCAGGAAAATGTATTAATGAAGCAATTCAGTTCAAAACATTCGCATAATGCCCGATAACTACTCACTTCTCTAACATTCGCAGATGACAGAGACATTATCGATATTCCTCATGTCGTGGTTCTTACTCATAGTCTCATCCTCAATTCGAATACTTGGTTCAATCTATAAAACTCTTTAATAAAGCATTAACTCGTATTGATATTCTATAATCTTAAGGGAGAGTCACCGTGGCTTAGTGGCTAACGTGTTGGACTATCATATTGTTGTAAGCAAGTACGAACTACTATCGACCTATTACGTTCACATTCGAACTAATACCATTGGGAAAGGTATTCCATGGCATGCAACGCTCTACTTTGCTCTTTACATAAGCTAGACGTGCGGTTGGAGACGCCCCCTCCGATCAATCAGCTAATCGCGTCAACTCCTAGCACCTATTCGAATGTCCCAACCCTGCTTCCTCATGCCAACCATTTTTATCATATATATGCTTGAAGGCATTGGCTGAGGGTCTTAGTGTACTGGCTATGGCGTTAAACTGCATCTATTAGTGAAATTCCAGTTCTGGAGCTATGGGAGTGTGGAGTACCCCTTCATTCTCACTACTCCCAGGTCCACTCTGACTCGGAGTAGTCGTACCCGTTAGCGTTCCATCTATCTGTTGAGCAGATAAAGATGAGTTAATTCTTTTTAAATTGTGTTTGAAAAGAAATTGAATACCCAACAAGAATGAATAAAACAAAACGACCTCGGTATAAAATAACCTAAGGGTTAACATGCCTTAAAAATCTAACCAATCAACCAAAGTTTACCTAACGATGGTTCATTTATTATATTTTTTATATGAATAAATTTTTATTTGCTTCATTACTTATTTATCATTTTATTTATTTGTATATTAAATTGTAAAGAGAAAGGGAATGAATCCGACGGCATGAGTATAGATAAAAGGATATGAAAACAACACAATATGCTGTTAAAGTGAAAAGATGTTATATCATATTCAAGCTAATATTGAACAATATTTCGATTTATAAAAATCATCTTCAGAGCTTGTTTATACTCCACTTATCAATAGCAGAGACGAAAATAATATATAATAATCATATTATTTTCGTCTCCGCTTTTGATAAGGCTGGAGTATAAACAAGCTCTGAAGATGATTTTTATAAATCGAAATATTGTTCAATATTAGTTTGAATGATATAAAATCTTTTCACTTTAACAGCATATTGTGTTGTTTTCATATCCTTTTATCTATACTCATATTAAATTGTATAAGAGTTCTGCAATAAGAAAAGTTTCAGGATTATACAGGGTGTTCGGGGGAAATTTGACAGTTTCATAAGGAAAAAGAAAAAGTGCTTGGTAACTACAAAATTTAATGGATTGTAAAGAAATTCAACAGGCACGGGAATTACACTACAGTCATCAGGTTTCACTCAGAATAACCGCCATTAGTGTCGATCACAGCCTCAATCCTGCTCCAGAAGCTGGGGCAAGCTGATATTACAGTTTCCCCGAGAAGGGTCTATAAAACTACCTTAATTCTGTCGATTAACTGGGCTTTTATAGTACTGGCACGGCGATTAGTGTCTTTCTCAACAGCGCCACATACATATTAATCCTTAGGGTTAAGATCTGGTGAGTTCGGAGGCCAAACATTGGGACTGGTGTAGTCGTAAAAATTCGCCGAAAACCATTTTTTAAACTTTTCCCAGAGGTGTGGCAGGGGGCCAAATGCTGCTACCATAAAAACAAAATGGTCCATTATTAAGCTGAGATGACGACACTCATATCACTTACTATTTACTAACTGAAGATGTTTCAAGTTCCCAAGTCATTAGTTGGATATATTTTTTCCGTTCAATATTATCAAGGAAAATATCTTTCGTAAATCACAATTTCAATTTACAAACATGTAACTTCTTTTTTTTTAATTCATTATAATTTTACGTAGACCATTCAAGCGACACAAGACGATTTGAAAAGATTCATTGTAAAATAGGGTGAAATAAAGTGTGATAAATAATAATTAGGCGATTAAGTGACACTAGATAATCAGTAGTTACATGTTTGCCTTTCCGTTTGGACGATTTGGACAGTCTCGTTTTTCCCCAATGGGTGTTGCAAGATAATAACGGAGTGAAGATTAAAGAAACAAACGTATGAATGTATAGATTTGTTAATATTAAACATTATTGAAGCAATAGCGATGTAGAAATGGGTATTTCTAGAGCCAGAATTCCAGCATCTCGGATATATGTGCTCAACTTCTATGAGTTAATCAATCAGTCAAAGGATAAAAACTTGGAGAAAAGTAGAAAGGAAACCAGAGAGATTCTGTTTACTTTGGCTTTTTCCCTTCTTTTCTTTCTTCGGGGATTAATTTGCGTTGAACCAAATATACATAACTCCAAAGTGCTACCGTCTAGCTAAGAAATCTTGGCGCCAGCGGAGAGCCAATTTCTTCATAATAACATAATTCCTTCCTACGAATCAAACCTTGGCCGGTAAAATACAGACCCAGGGGCAGATCATTTAAGAAATCACATAGCTTTTCTTTCTCTTCTGTTGTTTGTTTGTTTGCGTTTTGAAAGTGATGTTGGTATAACAGCATTGATTTTGATAGCCAGCAGACCAGGTTTTCAGTAGTATGGTGATTACGCTTAAATTCCCATTCTTTGATCTGAATCGGTGGCTGGAAGCAAGCCGGAATCTTGAGAATGGAGCGATTTGCTTTGCTTAAGCGGAGCTTTCTATAAACGCGAAAAATAAATGAAACGCACACAATTCTAATCATCGTTTTTGTTCGGCACTGTCCTTGCTGTTACTTGCATCGAGCTCAAAAGAAACTGATACTTCGAGGAAAGATGGCCGCCGCCAATTAACTTCTATAGCCCTCAGAAATATCATGTACAGATAAGCATTAGACACTTGGTTAACTACTAAATCAAAAAATAATTCTTGATGTTTAATGGGGTTAGAAATTGAACTCCTATGACTACGACAAGATCAGCTTGCTAACCATTATACCACAATGTGGTACCTAGGATATTATAGGAATATTTACATAGGGTATTTAAACTATGTAGAAAATAATAAACTCCCTTTGAAAATTCTCGGGGATCTTCAGAGATGATACAAATTCAACATGACCGTCGTTAACGCATGCTACATAAATACAAGGTGTATAAAAAAAAGTATCGATACTTTTTTGACACACCTTGTATGTTTATTTTTGTTATTCATTCATTAGTTCTTAAACATATGTTTCCTATAGTTTTTTGTGTATAGATATTGTGAAATTGAATCGTGGGAAAATAAATAGTTTCTCTAGTTTGTTTTCTTATTTTGCATACTTACATACATGCGTTGTTAGGTCTTTGGATTTTTGGCAGTGTTATTAGAACTTAAGGGATGGAACGTTAATTTTTTTTTCAGAATACAATGTGTGTCAAGAAGTACAAAAAATATCGATACTTTTCTGACACATATTGTATGTAAAAGCTATTTCCAGTAATTCTGGCCTGAGAAATTCAATTCTGATTTCATATCGACCGTTTGTAGTGTCCTTTTACAAAGATTACAACACGTTGGTATGTCTTCCTTATTTATACGACCTATTTACCACGGGTAGAATATAATGCAAAGTCACACGTATGGGGTTTCCTGCAAGAATTGAACTCACAATTCAGTACTAATGGATCTGCGAAACTAGTCTACTAACCATTACAAAACGATGGGATGCCTTCCTTATTTACTGAAACCATTCACCACGTGTAGGATGTTATCAAAGGTCGCAAGTATGGAGCATCCAGCAAAGATCGAACTTGCTATTCAGTAGTAATGGATCTACGAGACAGACTTGCTAAACGTTTTACCAGTCAGCCTGTCAAGTAAAAGCGAAGGTAAAATCTTTAAAACTTTTTTTTCATTTTTCATATAAAGTATTATCAATCAATATTCTGATTCATTTTGACTCGTATTTTCAATCTTTATATTTCAGTCGCATCATTTATTTTTTTTATTTTTCTTCTTTTTATCTCAACTCACAAGGGTCGTCATTTCAACAACTCAGTTCCTCGCTGTCGTAGAAAGTTGTGAGTTGCGAGAAAAAAAAGTTATCAAAAATTTAAAGGTGAAAGAAAATTCCACTCAGAATTATTAAAAAAAAAGAAGGTTGTTTATAAATAATAAAAAAAAAAAAAATTACCTGCTGAATAAAAACAAAAACCCGGGATGCAGAAGTATTCTAGATAAGTTTATTATTTTCAGAGGCTGGTTGGGAATACGGATTGCTAGTTTTCAGTTCTGGGAATATCTCAATTATTTTTGTAAATTCAACTCCACTAGTATTTAATCCTAAGAAAAATCTCGGTTATTCTTTAATTCAACTCCACTAGTCTTCAGTTCTAAAAAAAAACTCAGTTATTAGTTGATTCACCTTCAATAGCGAGAAAAATCTTGGTTATTTTTTAATTCAACTTCGTGAAAATATTCCTTTCTTCTCTTCCGGGTGGCATGCTTTTCGGTACCTTCTCTTCTCATGCGTTGGGAAGGCCCCGTGCAGTAAGAGTGAAGGTACTGGCCAGCGACAAGTTTGAACTCCAGTCGCGCCATTACGTTCACTTTTGGACTCTTACCCTTGGGAAAGGTATTGATAAAGAATTTGATAAATTATGTTCTTCTTACCTCCTCTCTTACTCCTCTCTTACACCTTTTCTCTTCACTCTGTGGTGGTCCTAAAATCATTCTAGTCCGGTCATGGACCGGATACTTCTGCAAGGGAAATATTTAGGATAATTAGTATAGATTTAATAACAATGTATAGATAAAAATAACAATGTATTTATCATTTCAGAACTGTACACTTGTAGCTAATAACTAATGTTCTCGTAGCTTAGTAGATAAAACCACTGAAGAGGATAATTAGCATTCCTGAAAGCAGAATGAGACTCGGGTTCGTACCTCAGTCAGAGCTTATCCGATACTCACTGTTCCACGCTGTTATGAATGAACTGCACTGAAAATAAAAATAACTAAAAAATAAAAGTTTATTTAAGTCGTCTAATGTCGAATCTGGTCATTTTGATAAACAAAGGACCCAGCTTTCTTATAGTAGCTGCTGTGGCTTAATTAATCACGCAATCAAGTATTGAACAGACTCATCACTGCTTAACTTCGGTGATCTGACGGGAACCGGTACATTCAGCGTGACTTGACCGTAATCTTAGAAAATAAGACACATACATTTCTGTGATTTTGAGGTAGAACGGATCACCGATTACCGTCCAGAAAACAAGGCCTTGTGTTAATTAACAAAAAAATAAAAAGAACGTGTCATCTCGTCGAGTTTGCCGTTCTAGCCGACCATAAAGCAAAAAGTAGATACCTGGATCTTTCCAGAGAGCTAAAATATCGATGGAACATGACGGTGATACCACTAATAGTTGGAGCCCTTGCGATGGTTCCCAAAATTCCTGGAAAAGATATGGGGTGAACAGGATATCAGAGGAAGAATCAAGACCATCTAGGGCTACTGAGATAAGCTAGAATACTTAGAGGGGTCCTGGAGATCTGAAGTCAGACGGTTTTCTGTTTAGAAATAACCCGCTGGAGTTGGTGTGACAAACTTGCATAGAGCGAAAATGATAATGACAAAGAAAAAACATATCCAAGGAAAATGATTTCAGGAAAAAGAAATATAACATAGGAAAGTCTCTAAATAAAAGAAAGAAATGCAATAAGTAAACATTGAAAGAAAAGCAGAAATAAAATAAGAAAAAGAAACGAAATTCTATAGAAAACGTTTGCGTATTTTTTTATGCTTTCTTCTTTTTTTCTTTTTTTTATGTAGGAAAAACAGAAAAAAATCCGGAGGCTGACTTGACAGTTTAAAAACAAAGAATGTTTTCCACTTTGCTGATATTCTCTCTCTCTCTCTCTCTCTCTCTCTCTCTCTCTCTCTCTCTCTCTCTCTCTCTCTCTCTCTCTCTTTCGAGGATTTTTTAACAAGATTTTTTGTTGCTTTATTTGCTGTGCGCATTTAACTGTCAATGTAACTGTTTTAGTCCACTCCTTCCCAAACACCAAGGCATTTTTTACATCCACCCTTTCATTCCGACTGAACTTTGGCAACGAAGCCTGAGAATTGCGTCTTCTATCCAAAATGGCACTCCTAATAATGATCCTCGTGCCAAAATGCCGATGCGGCTGTCTTCTCTTTTCGGCTCTGTTTTTTTTTATTTTTAATTTTATTTATTTATTATTATTATTCTATTATTTCTTTTTCTCCTGTATGGTTTCTTCAAGTAATCATTTTGTGTTAGAATTAACGAAAATGGCGTAAAATTGTCGCTGAAAACAAAAAAAGAAAGTTTTAAAAATTACATTGGCATAAAAACTAATTATGTAATTGTGATCCAGAGCTTCAGTGATGGAATATGCTTGCTGTGTTTGTTATAATTTCGAATAATTATTCTTCAAATAAAAAATAAAAATACATATATAATCGCCAGCAAAAGTCATGATGAAAAATAAACAATTTGGAAACAATCTGACGTGAACTACACATGCGTGTGTGTTTTTTAAATTCCTAATGTCCATCTTGTAAAATTTTGTAATCAATATGGAAATAAGGAAACAGGTTTTAGTTTTTGGGATTAATCTTCAAGAAAATTGCGTTTGGCATCAAGAAAATTTTTCGGGTGAAAATACATTATATTGCGCGCGGATTTCAAGCTGTATTCAAAGTTGCGTGAAACTTATGACCGTGATTAAGTTTACAACTATTTAGAGCTATATCTTATTATAATGGAGATTGTACGTTCCTCTGTCTTTAACCGAAACTATATTACTACTCAAGTCACAATTCCCTTAGTTATTTACGTCACATTCTCCATGATTTTATTTTCATTTAAAACTCAATTATTATTAAAATTGTTTTACATTATTAATACTATTCACCATATCTACATACTAATAACACGCAATTGTATTTATATATACAATAAAATAGCGGCTTACAGTGTGAACGAGAAGGCTAATTTGTATATTGATATTAACAATTTGATTTTAATAAATATGTGCTTAGTATCATCGATATCTAATTGTTTGGCTTTATCTTAAGAAATATGAGCAAACACCTCGGGGATAAATCTTAAAAGAAATACATTAACAAGAAAAATAACTGTAATTTTATTCTTTACTTCAATTAGGAAATTTTAGCAATAAAAGACGTGAGTGATGGAAGAGTAAATTTCAGTTGTTTTATACCCCCTCTGTTTAAAAACAAGAAGAAATAACTGTAATTTTATACTTTACTTCCTGTTTTAACTAAATAGTTGAATTAGGAAAATTCATCAATGAAAGACGGGGTTGATAGAAGAGTAAGTTTCAGTTGTTCTGTTTTTCGATTATATCCCCCTCTGTTTAAAATCTATTTATCTGCATTCTTATTTAGTTTCATTAGCCTTTCTAATTTAATATAATATTTTATTACATGAAAACTTAAATACATGCAGCCATACGGTGCATATATTTGGTAGTTTATACAATAGCTGTTAAAGCAATTAACTATGGTGTGCTCACCTGTTTAAAACGATTGTAAACTGCATTGCTGACGCATCATTAGTGTTAGATCTGATTAAATAGGAACAGTGAGTTGAAGATATAGGATTGATAGCAAATTATTATTATTAAATAAGAATAGTTATTTGGAGCCATATAACTGTGAATAAAGTATTTGTTTTAAGAACAGTTTACTCGAGGATATAGTTATTTGTAAAGTGGGGATGTTTTTGATGTCAGGCTAAAAGGTAATGTCTAAAATTCTGAAGGGTGATTTATTTGTTTGTTTGTTTTGTAGTAATTAATAGAGTCGGGTTAGCTCAGTCGGTAGAGCGTTCGACTAGAAACCACAAGGTTCCTAGTTCGATACGGCCCTCGCCAACTCAGCGTATGAGTAACACAGGGATATGTGCGGTAAAGGAAGGAGATGATGGTAGGTGTGGCGCTCCTTGGTCTAGCGCTAGTGAAAAGGGATAGACTCCCTCGCTGATTGGCTGATACCGACATTAGGCCGCCCCGACGACTTTACTTACTTATATCATTATATTGGGGCGGCTTTTGAGCTGTCTTCAAAAAAGTTTCGAGAAACTTATAACCAACTCCCTGTGGCGCAATGATTATTATGTAATGGTTATCGCTTATGCAATAATTAATATTATCTCTGTATTAATATTTGTGTTCTTTAAAAAAACGGCAATTACCTTCTTGCAACACCCTCTGGATAAACATGAAACCATTCAAATCGTCCAAGACGAAATGCAAAAATATACATCCTGATTATCTGGTGGTGTCTATCCGCCACATTCTTATTTCTCGTGAATGTTGTCATCTCATCTAAATAATGGACCATTCCGTTTTTATTATAAAGAAAAAAGGAAATAAAAAGAACATGCTACACAGAAAATGTAATGAGAAGAAAGAAAGTAAATAGGGGAAGGATAGAAAGAAGAGGTGAGCGCGGGGAAGCGATAATGCTAATCTGTTTCAATCGGACATAATGAAAAGAAGGAAAGAATAAAAGAGAGTGAACGAGAGGGTTCTTGATGTCAGGCAAAAAGGGTGATTTGTTTGTTTGTTTATTGTGTTTTAATGCATATCAACCTCGGTGGGCCATTTAATGCCGACAAAGTTTTAAAATAAATTAATTCTTGATGGGTACTCAATTTTTTATAAAAATGTTTTTCTATTTAAGCCATAGATGGGACTCTAAGAGGTACTACCATTCCGGGTCAGTGGACCTGGGAGTGATGGTGATTCCCCGAGCACCAAAACTAGAACTTCACCGTCAGATCAAGTTAAACGTCACAACCAGGACAATAAGACCCTCAGCCACTGCCTACTAGCACATATATGATAAAAAAGGTTTGGGGTTGCAATTAAGTCATTAATCATTTCATTAGTTCTTGCATTATTGTAGATATAATGGAGATTGTGTGTTTTTTCTGTCTGTAACCGAAACTATATTCCTACTCAAGTCACAATTCTCTTAGTTATTGACATCACATTCTCCATGATTTTATTTTTATCTAAACCTCAATTATTAATAAAATTGTCTTACATTATTAATACTATTAACTATGTCTACATGCTGACAACATGCAATTATATTTATATATACAACAAAGTAGCGGTTAACAGTGTGAATGGGAAGGCTAATTTGCATATTTATATTAAAAAATCGAATTTAATAAATATGTGCTTAGTATTATTGATTTCTAACTGTTTGGTTTTATTTTAATGAATATAAGCAAAAATCTCTTCAATGAATCTTAAATGAAATCCATTAACAAGAAAAAATAACCGTCATTTTATTACTTCCTCTTTTAACTAAATACAATATTTTATTACATTAAAACTTAAATACTTGCACCCGGTGGGTGCATATATTTGCTAGTTGTAGAAATAGATAAAATATGTGTTTAAAATGAGTTTAAAGAAATTGAATACCCAAGAAGAAGGAATAGAAGAAAAACGTATTCGTCATAGAATAACCCAAGTGTTGACTTGCCGTTATATTAAAAAAATATATATATTTCTTGAGAACTTGTGTCACATCCTCCCCGTGGCGAACGTTTTGGCTAAATACTTACTTTCTTCTTTCTTTGAAACTCCCCCTTTGGCGTCACAAATTAGTTATAAAGTTTGAAAGCTCAACAATAGAGCGACTGTTCAGAAATCAATCGTGTGACGGGAATTCATTTCTTAAGACCAGCTGGTGTCGCCGGATTTATATGTGACAAGTTTCTCCTATTTTATGGTTAATGAAATAAAAGTTGAAAAGAAAGGCGCTACAAGAGTGGAAAACTAGTCTCCTGATACGCACACGCTTCTCCAACATTCGCAGACTCACACGGTTCCTTATACAGCAGAATTCTATATTTGATTGACTAACATAAATAACTATACAGAATATAAATATATCTAACAATTTCTCAAAAAGAATATTCAATAGACCAGATGAGTTGTTGGTGGGTATGTTTCTATTTAGGATCTTCTTTATATTCCATACAATTACAATGCATATCTATACGCTACAAATGTTTGGTTTTGCTCTAGAACTATATATATATATTAATGATTTGAAGGAAATTACAATGCGTATAAAAAATAAAAACAAAAATATGTTATTTTTGTCTTATCGATTTCAAAGTATAAAACTTTATCTTCAGAAATGAATATCATTTCTGATATTCATCTCTGAAGATAAAGTTTTATACTTTGAAATCGATAAGACAAAAATAACATATTTTTGTTTTTATTTTTTATACGCATTGTAATTGCCTTCAAATCATTAATATATTATAAGATACTTAAGAATGCTTCAAGCAAATTACCAATATATATATATATATATATATATATATATTAATGTGTATTGTTGGCACTATTTTACTTAAAAAAGTGGTAGTAATCCAACGTACAGTATTATTAGAAGAGTGCTCAATATCTTTAATAGAGCGTTAATAGATACATAAATGAATAAATAAAAGGTTTAGCTTTTTTTATTGTCATTGGAACAATTATTACAACCGTTCGGTTTCTTGCTATGGTATTCGTCAGGTAAAACGAAATTGCTTTTGAAAATTATACAAATTTCTATTGAAAATGATACAAATTGTTGAATGTGTGCGTTTTTTTTAACTGTATTCTCGTGTTGCATGTTTACGTGATTGCATGTGTCTTTTTGTTTGTATGTGTGCAAAACAAACGTAAAAACAAACACCTCAGTCAAACAGTATACATAGGAGCAACGGAAGGAACCCTAAAACAAAGAATTTACAATCATAGACTTTCCTTTTCACACAGGAAATATTCAACCAATACATTCCTAGCTACACATATCTGGAACTTGAAAGACATGAAATCTCGTGTGTGAGTGTGTGTGTGTGCGTGCGTGTGTGTATGTATGTGTGTGTGTGTATATGTGTGTGTGTGTGTGTGCGTATGTGTGTGTATGTGTGTGTGTATGTGTGTGTGTGTGTGTGTGTGTGGTAAAAGTGGTAAAGAGTTATAGGTTGTCAATAACTATATATATATATATATATATATATATATATATTCGAGTCGGCGGTGCGGCCTATTGCCAGTATCACCCAGTCATTATGAGAGTCTATCCCGTTTTCATTAGGAATGTTCAGATGGAATTTGGTTTTCACACACCCCCTGCTTGGCAACGCCATCTCGCGACTAAAGGGAGAATCATGGAAGATAACTGTGAAAGTAAAGAATATAAATTCTTCAAGAGAATCACTTATCGCTATAATTATCTCCCTTGTCTTTCACACTCACATCATACCCGAAACAAATCGGTGACCCGATTTCAAATCCTCATGTTAATGCCCTTGAGAATGGCATTACTCCGTCTCTTCTTCCTCCAGTGATGGGTAATATATATATATATATATATATATATATATATATATATATATAATATATATATTCAAAAATCACATCATACCCGTAACAAATTGGCGACCCGATTTCAAATCTTGGACGAGAAGGTTTACGTTTCATATCGTGTTAATGCCTTTGAGAATAGCATTAAACCGTCTATTCTTCCTACAGTGATGGGTAAAGAGGTATATATATATATATATATATATATATATATATATATATATATATATAATCAACTAAACTATCATCTATTCAACACCAATATATATATATGCTCCCCATCCCCTAGTGGGTTGAGGTCTTTGGAGGGGATTTTCACTGACAACCGCCAACTAAGCATAAAAAGGCAACAGTCTCCTATAAAAGGGATGGACCACTCTCTGGCGGCGTTTACATACATACAGTTGTGTGTATTTATCAGTTAGTTATATATGAAGAAAAACACCTCAAATTTGACCGAAAAGTTATATATATATATATATATATATATATATATATATATATATATATATATATTATTAAATATACTTTTAAAAATACTTTTCATAATACAGAAGAAGACTTGAAGCTAAAGAAAATTATAACTTATTTGTATTAAGTATTTACCCAACCCCTCTACACGATACAAGCAGTCAGTTTTAATTGAAGTTTAACAGTTTTGAATTCCTTGTTCTTCGATAAGAGCCTTTTGCATTATTTACAAACAATTGATCGTTTATAACTGTGCAAACAAATAATTACTATTATCAAATAAGAATAATTACTTGACACCATTTAATTGAGTATTTGAGTGTTACTTGATTTTAATCGTTATTTTGTTCTGTTCGAAACTCTATTTCCTCGCATATCAAATTAATTTACCCCATTGAAATGAAATGAAATGTCATTAATCCGTGCTTGTCCCCATAAAATACTTTTGTGTTACGTTTTTATCTTAATTAGAAAAATAGCACTGTATTTTATTAAGACATTATAGAATAGAATGTAATGAATTATTCCTGTAATATGTTTTTATATTTATTTTTTTAGAAATAATATTTCTTTAGCGTAATAATTTTGGAAACCTAAATGGTTTTAATGAACTTATTAACATAATCCTTTCTGAAACATGCTCGTAACTCAAATTTATCTCTCAACACAAAGCAAAAGATCAACTGAGTGAGAGCCGTAAGTCGGAAATCTTGTAAGTTGGGCTCTCGTAATTTATGGTAACATTGCATATAGAAGGTGTTAAAAAAAGTATCGAGATTTGTCGTACTTTTTGACACACCTTGTATTCTGAAAAATAACGTTCCATTCATTATTACTTTTTTCAGAATACAAGGTGTGTCAAAAAGTACCAAGTTAAAAGCTGTACAAAGATAGAAATGAAGAATGAATGGAACATTTTTTTTTCAGAATACAAGGTGTGTCAAAAAGTGTGTGTGATACTTTTTTGACACACTTTGTATGTATTCATATAGGCATTCTTTGAAGCATCGTTCGATGTGCCAATTATTTGTTTCTAATTTCGACATTTGGAAAGGCTTTCTTTATTCCTCTCTCGCTTGTCTCCATTCTATTTCTATCAGTTGGAGAGGTTTTATGGCATATACCATTAAACAAATGAACTAAGCCAAACCAGTTTCTAGCATTAGTACGAAATAGATAACTAAAACTGCTACGAGGTTGCCTGCTCGAAATATCCACGAGGTAACAGTATTAAATGTCTGAGCTACGTAAATCGTTAGGACTTATCAGGACGACTGATGTCAACAGATATGTGAGGATGCAGCGGTGGCTTGTGGTAAATTAAATCCCATCTTCGCCAGGCCTATTAATTGTAGACATCAGTTATCATTTCGCTGCACACAGAATTCGTAGAAGATTTATGGCTTCGGCTTTTAGTTTTGCATTAGGTTCTTGTCCACTTTTCTGTATCTAAAGTGTATCTCTATGATTAATTCAGATTTCAATTTGACTCTGCTTTTATCTCATCTTGCACCAGTTACAAACATAAAATAATAAAGATAACCAATCTCAAAAGCTGATATAAGTGGAATAAAAACTCATAATTATGAATACATACGTTTCTAACTCGACTGAAATCATCATATCCTTATCATATTTATTACCTTTCTCTCAGTCATTTAAACAAACACGCACACACACACACACACACACATATATATATATGTGTGTGTAAATGTGTATATATAAGAACAAATATATATTAATCTATGTATATATATATATATCTAAGAATATATATATATATATATATATATATATATATATATATATATATATATATTGCATGTAAGTAATTTTAAAACCAAAAGTTGCATTCCTTTAATGCATTCCTTGCATTTTATGCATTCATCAACCAGTCAGTCTGATAATGCATTAATTGCATTAAACCTGGGTCAGAAAATGACTTCATGCAATATATATATATATATATATATATATATATATATATATATATATATATATATATATATATATATATATATATATATACTTATTAGTATTATAGTTTTAACCATACACATTAATATATATATATATATATATATATATATATATATATATATATATATATATATATATATATATATATATATAGATTGATTGATTGATTGATTGATAGCTTTTAACGGCATGTCAACCTGTGGTGTTATTTCTGTCTAGAGTTTAGGGAATTGTGTATATTTATATTTGCATTTTTGTGTAGTTTCTATTATTTGACCATGGTTAGGTTTTCCTAACTAATACAAATAATTTGTAAAAAATTACATGGTTTCAACTAACTAATGATAATCCTGAACACACAATTATCAGTTAACAGTTCTTAGTATAAATAATTTACAGATATATGATGTCAAGCAACCCTATCTAATACAAATAATTTGCACACAATGGTATGCTTCCGAATATTCCTGTCTAATACTTTTAATTATATGGTTTCAAGCAATTACTTTACTTAAAGATTTTGAATAACGAATAATAATTCTTAGTAAACAATTATAGCTTCAAGTAATTATTATTAATATAAATGATTTACAGGTTAGGGCAAGAAGTATTCATATCGAATATGAATTATTTCTAAATAGATCTATTCGCCCGAAAGAGGGAACCCTAACGGGCACTGCTACTGCAGGTCAGATTGAATTGTACCTGAGGGTAATGTTAATAAACTACACACTCACCATATCTCCAGAACGAACGCTTCACCACCGGTTGGATGTAGCCTCATACCCAGGACATCCTTTTTAGGGGAGGGGTGAACACAGTTTTCAAGTTCTAAGCCCTACTAACAGTCTTCCTTATTTATTCGAAATTAACTGAACTATAAATGATCTAAGTAGGGTGAGATCTTGTGAAAATTCCTGTCTATATAAATATAAAATACATTGGAGTAGATGGTTCTCATTCCGTTACCCGTGACCGGGTACAAGCTTAAGCTATGTTAAGTTTCTATGTTATTTTTGCCTGTAGTCAAGATTGAAACTGCAACCTACGGATGACTGTCACAAATATGAGTTATGGTAAAAACTTACATCTTATATATCATAGTCTTGGGTAAAAAAAAATTTCACTCTGGGGATTGTCCAGTTGGACACATGGTATACGAGTTGAGTTAATAGACTTCTAAGTGACTAACATCTGTAGGTTGCAGGTTCAATCCTGACCATGGGTGAAAATAATATAGAACATAGAACATAGTTTATCAATTGTACCCGGTAATGGTTAACGGAATGAGAACAATCTACCAAAATATATTAAATAAGGGGTTCGGTTTAAAGTTCCTTGAAGGCTTTCGATTACAACATGAAGGCTCCCGAGTTCGAGGAGGTTCCCGAATTCTACAAGAAACACTTGAAAAAGGCCGTGGGTACATCGGTCGAAACATTGTGTACATAACACAAAACATAAGAAAAATTGTCCAAAAAATCGAAATAATATAAATTATTAAAGCTTCATCTAAAAGATTCAGATACATAAAATCAAACACGTGTAGAAGGACGAGGGCACATCGGCCGGAAAATTGTGTATAGATTAGAAAAATTTCTAAAAAATCTAGATAATTCAAATTATCCGCTTAAAAATCTAGATAATTCAATTATCAAGCCTCATCTAAAAAATCCAGATAAATAAAATCTAAAAAGGATAGGTACAAAGAAATAAAATGTTATGTGTTTCGTCGAGTGGCACTTTCATTATTTTACATTATTTTATTACCTCTGTGTACATTTCCTGTGTTTAGGGTGCAAATTGGCGCGCTTGCAGCATTTAAACCGAATGCCATATCATTACACAATCATGAATGCATATAATTAAATTTCCAGATAGAGCTTCAGGTTAGCACGCCATATTGTCTCATTCACAGCCTAAATATCACTATGGGCTCGTTACTGTACAAACCATCTTGGAGATATTGTTCTTTCGCTTGAATTCAAAAATTGGCTATTATGGAAATAGTAATCATCAGTTCTCCTAAGGCAAGTGAAACCAAATCGATCATCTTATGATTCTTATGATAGAAGAAGAAGAAGAAGAAGAAGAAGAAGAAGAAGAAGAAGAAGAAGAAGAAGAACTAACATTCTTTTTCAAATATATATATATGTTTATATATATATGTATATACAAGAGTGGTGGCTCTTCTTCTTCTTCTTCTTCTTCTATATTAATTATTATTATTATTATTATTATTATTATTATTATTATTATTACTCCTTTTGAGTTTTCACATCAGCATTAGCTGATGGTCTTTCATTGAAGTCTGAGTGACAGCAAGTCTCCTCAGGTCTCCAGGACTCTTCTGAATATTCTGGCAGATTGCAGCAGTGCAGTGTTCTGAATGGTTTCAATCCTTCCTTTGATTTCCAACTTTCCAAACCCTTTTCTAATCCTTTTGGGACTGTTCCAAGTGCACCAACTACAATTGGTATCACTTTCACTTTCTTCTTCTTCTTCTTCTTCTTCTTCTTCTTCTTCTTCTTCTTCTTCTTCTTCTTCTTCTTCTTCTTTTCGCTCCTTTTGAGTTTTTCACATCAGCGTTAGCTGTTAGTATTTCACTGGAGTCTGAGTGACATCAAATTCCTCAGGTCTACAGGCCTCTTCTAAGTATTCTAATCGATTGCAGCAATGCAGTAGTCTGGATGGTCTCAATTGTTCCTCTGATTCCCTGGTCCTCCAGTCTTTTTTCCAAGTTTATTGGGACCTTTCCAAGTGCACCAACTACAATTGGTATCACTTTCACTCTCATATTCCACAGCTTTTCCAATTCTCTGGCAAGGTCAGGTATGTGTCCATCTTTTCGTTTTCCTTCATCTTCACCCTGTGATCTGTTGGAACTGCAAAATCCACCAGTTGAGAAGTTCTTTCTCTTTTGTTAATCAACACTAGGTCTGATCTCCTAGCTGGGATGGTGTGATCCTTTTTTATCTCGAAGTCCCAGAGAATGTTGTGCGTTTCATTCTCAAGAACAGATTCTGATTTATCCATATATTATTTTGTTGTATGGTCAAAATTAAAATGTTTGCATAATGCCCAGTGGATTACCTTTCCAACACAGTCGTGCCTAACTTTGTATTCCCGTTGTGCTAGTTTGATACATTGGCTTAATACATGGTTTACAGTTTCGTCTCTGTCACCGAACAGTCTACATTTACTGTTTGTTGTGTCTTATCTATTTTTGATTTGATATAATTTGTTCTCATGGCATTATTTTGTGCAGCAGTTATTAATGATTCAGTTTCCCCCTTGAGGTTTCCTCTTCTTGACCATGTCCAATTCTTTACATGTGCGGCCTCTCCGATTTGTCTTTTGAACTGTCCATAAAATTGTTTTTCTTCCCATCTTTGTTTTCTAGTTTTCGTTGTTTTTCTGTTTGTCCATATAGTATATCTGTTGCTGTTGGCTGCCATAAGTAATCTTTCTTTGCTCTTTTTTGTGTATTCTTTGAGTGAATCCGACAGAATAGAGGAAGAAGTTGATATAACAACACAACAACTAAATTCAATTGATATTTCCTCTCGGTATTCAGCAAAGCTTTGTCAAAAAATTATTGACATATTGACAATGAATTTTTGACAAAGCCTCGCTAAATACTGAGGCGAAATATCAATTGAATTTAGTTGTTGTGTTGTTATATCCACTTATTCCTATCTATCTATCTATCTATCATATGTATTTGAATAGAGAGAACTCTTGTTTGTAATCATATTGTTTTGGGTGTTAAAAGCTGAGACATTGCAGAAGAAAAAGCACATATTACAGCAATTATCATGACAAGACCTGTATTTAGTAGGATTATTTGGTTAGGAGTGACAAATTGTAAAAAAAAATGTTTCTAATGAAATAAACGTGTTAAATGATAAAAAGTAGCCGCACAAACAGTTTCTCTCTGTTCCCAGCGGTTTGGTGACCTTACTCTTCGGATTACCTTCGTAAAATGTTTTTTGTCGTAGTGTTCTTATTTATGGACGACATTGTACATATCTATCTCTCTTTCTTTCTTTCTTTCTTTCTTTCTTTCTTTCTTTCTCTCCTTTCTTTTATCTTTTTTTCTTTCTTTCATTCATATTTCTTTCATTCATATTTCTTTCATTCATATTTTCTTTCTTTTTTTTCTTTCTTTCTTTCTTTCTTTCTTTCTTTCTTTTTCTTTTTTTCATTCATATTTCTTTCATTCATTTTTTTTTCTTTCTTTCATTCATATTTTTCTTTCTTTCATTCATATTTTTGGTCGGGGTGTTCTTATTTTTGTACATATCTTTCTTTCTTTCATTCATTCATTCATTCTTTCTTTCTTTCTTTCTAGCATAAGTACGTGAAAAGAGTCACATCTGATCATATTGTTTTGGGATTTAGAACAAAGAAATTGCAGAAGAGCCACACATTATTGCAATTAACATGACAAGTCCTGTTTTTAGTACAATTATCTAGTTCAGAATGACAAATCGTAAAAAAATTTTTTATAAGAAAATAAACTTGTTAAATGACAAACAAAGGTAGGCGCACAGTTTCCTTATATTCCCAGTGCTTTAATAGCCTTGCTTTTGAGATTACCTTTATAGAAATATTTTTTGTCGGGGCGTTCTTATTTATTGACTACACTGTACTTATCTATCTATATATATATATATATATCAATCTATATATTCATCTATAATAAGTACGTCAAAAGAGAGAACAGATGTTTATAATCATATTGTTTTGGGAGTTAAAATTTAGAAATTACAGAAGAGCCACACATTACTGCAATTTACATGACAAGGCTTGTATTTAGTACGATTATCGAGTTCAGAATGACCAATTATTAAAAAAAATGTCTCTAATAAAATAAACTTGTTAAACGATAAAAAAGAAAAGTTTTATTCCCATCCTTCTAAAGTTTTGTTCAGAATTGATGAAGGAGATTGAAAATGGAAACTCACATTTCTGTTTAGTTAATTTAATTTGAATCTTCGCTTTCTCAAAATTCCTAATCTCTCCTGCGATCTTAGGCAATAAAAATGTTTGTTCAATTACTTATGACTAGTGCTTTCTATCGTGTAATGTTAGATGAGTTATTTTTCTGTCTCCGTATAAGGGTTATTGTCCTCTCATAAAGATTATTTATTGCAAGTACTAATCACGAGTTGGTTGTTATTGCGTAATATTCCTGTTTTTATTCACTAGATCAAACGGTTAGAAGTAAATTGTACGATAGTTCAAATAGTTTGGGTTCAGTTAGTAGAACCACGTTACTGGCGTGTTACCAGCGGTGGGATTGTTCAATTTTTTTTAGATTGGCCTCTTTGTAAACACATTTCACGTGAATATATCCCTTTGGCGTAGGCACAAATTTAATCTGCCGACGTCAGCTGGGATACGGAGCTACCTTTAAGGTCCTGGTGGGGTGTTCTCGTACTGCCCGCTCGGCGACGGGGATTTTGTTATTGTTTTTTTTACTCTACCGACATCAATTGTAATTTGGTGCTTTTTAAAGAGTTTGTCGTTTCTCATTCTGCAGAATCTATTCTTATTACTGCTGGGGGGAGGGGAGCTTCTCTGAGGAGTATCAAACAATCGCGTACGCCGCAACCAAATTACAATAAAATGCCTAAATAGATCGGTCAACTTGCCATATACGTTCCCATGCAGAAAGCCCCACCCCGAGTTCCTTAATCTTGAATACAAGATTTGTTCAATCGTATTAACACTACAGAACACTACAGACGAGTAGTCTAGGATAGTGAAAACTCTTAATTCAAACCTGTTAAACTCCACGTGGGGTAGTCATTACTAGAATACGCTCACTCCTAATTAGTGATCTTGAGAAAAGATAGAACATGGAGGTTTTTGTGGTGTAATGGTTATCCTCGTAGGAAATAGTTACAGCGAACCGAGTTCAATTTCTGGGCGGGGCTGTTTGCAGTTTATATTGCGCTAATGCCCTGAGAAAAGGCATGAATCAAATGATTCTCCCTCCACCTATGGGTAAATAGCTGAGAAGACTGGGCAAGCGGTCTAGGGGAAGGAATTGAGCTGTTAAACGCGGATGAAAAAATGACCTTGCGTTGCATCCTACTTGTGGTTGGGAGGTTGGGAAAATACATGGAGAAAATGACAATAATTAAAATAATGGTGATCATACCTCACAGACCATTAGTACTGTTGTAATTTCAGTTCTCGGCTTTTGTCGAATTAAGGAGAGTAATTATTAATAAATATCAATATTACATATTCAATAATACGTATTTACCCAAACATCACGTCATGAGTAGGATGTGACTCAAAGTTAGTATTAGATAAGAATACCTAAATTTGCATTACTATGTACAAATCATTTGTCTGGATTTTTTTAGATAAGACTTGATAATATGTATTACTTGGATTTTTCGGACCAGTGTCCTCACGATTCTTGTTATATACACAACGTTTTAGCCGATGTGCCATCCGCATTCCTTGTCAAACTCGGGAGCATTCTCATCGAATTCGGGAAACTTCATATCGTAATTGGGTGTTTCCAAGGAACTTCGAATCGAACTCTTTATTTAATACATTTGAGTAGACTATTCTCATTTCGCTAACCATGGCCGGATACAATTATTAATCTATGTTAATTATACTATATTATTATCTCCCTTGGTCTGAATTGAATCTGCAATCTATAGACGATTGTCACTTAGAACTGTATTAACTCAACCCCTATATCTGTTGTGCTATGTGTCCAATTATTTATAGTAGAAGAACCTGTGGATATACCACACTAAGATATTTTAATTATCACAAGGTTTGATATGTTTACTTAAGAGCTATTGAAAATAGTTAAAATGTAAAAAAATATAATTATCTTGATTTAACTCTCTCTCTCTCTCTCTCTCTCTCTCTCTCTCTCTCTCTCTCTCTCTCTCTCTCTCTCTCTCTCTCTCTCTCTCTCTCTCTCTCTCTCTCTCTCGCTCGCTCATTTTTGTTACTTTCCTTCTTTTCATCTTTTCATTATGTTCGATTGAAACAGATTAGCCTCATCGCTTCCGCACACTCATCCACTCTATATCCTTCCTCTACTCTCTTTCTTTCCTTCTTTTTCTTTCTTTCTTTTTTTTTCTTTCTCTCTTTCTCATCATATTTTTCTGTGAAGCAACACCAAATAATCAGGATTTACATTTTTGCATTTCATCTTGGACGGTCTGATTTTTAGCCAGAGGGTGTTGCAAGATGATAACGGTTATACGTTTAAGGATCACGAGTATTAATATATAGATAAGAAGATTAGATTCTAATATTTGATATCATATAACTGTGTAAAAAAACATTTATAAAACAACTACATAAAAATGTAAATATAAATGTACAATGTACAGACTAAGTTGAGAAAATTACAGATACTTATTTTTTAAATAAATGCTTTTTTTGTCATTAGAATACTGACATATTGAAAAACACACGACTGTGCCAGTATGCTTCCATATTTGTTTTAGATCTTGTGTCTGCATGGACGTGTTTATGTTGGCACCATATCGATTAATATCTTCAATTTAATTGGGTCTCTTGCGTTTATCTGTGAATGTAAATATTGTAACATATTAACAATCTGTAGCCAGCTGAACAAAAACATAAAATGAAATAAAAATCACTTGTTAGTTTATTTTACTTTATCTATCTATTTTTTTTATTTTTATTTGTTTTATATATTTATTTATCTTTTTCTTTTTTTTTTTTCTTTTTTTTCTTTTTTTTTGCTGCGTAGTACTTTTTGCTTCCGTTGGTGACGCAAGAGGCAACAAGGAAACATCTTTAATTATGACCAACCGCTCTCTCGTTAACATGTCCACATAAAAGCAAATGTTTATGATTATGTCGTCCTCTTTACTCAGAAGAACAGAATAGCAAATACATTTATGGGATCTGAAGAGACAAAGACGTTTTGTGTTGCAAGCACGAACGACTGGCCGCCGGCTTACACATCGACACAACCGTTTCCATGCAGAGGCGTATAGGAGAAGTATTTTTTTTAGGAGAGACTTCCATCAGGATGAGAATGGTTTATTGGCAAAACAGCGTGAAGCTCATGTCTGCTTCTGTATTTTAGATTTTCTATTTTGCCAAAAAGCAACATTGATGCAGTGCACAGCTGAATCCGTCGCCCGCGGTATAGAGTGGGCTTTAGAGAAAGACGAGAGAGGTAGAGTGGTACAGATGGACGTTTAATTCGCTAAAACAGAAAATAAATATGAGGTTTCGGTTAAGATCTAGATAATTGATCTACTGTACGTACGTGCGTTGATTGATTCATTGGTTTTAACAGTATGTCAACCCGTCTAGGGTTATTTTATGTCTAGATGTCAGGAATTTGTTTATAATATTGTTTCTTATAAAGTCAGCTTATTTTCAACACAAGCCTGTTATATTTCTCTGTGAACATGACTGTGTGTTTGTTCTAAATACTGCGTAAATTTTGTCTTTTGATACATAATCATCATCATCATCACCATCATCATCATCATCATGTCACGCCAGTAGCGCGGATACCCATGACAATCTCTCGCCAGCCCTCCCTATCACTCATTGACTCCGAGAGGTCCTCTGCACAGCATGCTGCATCCACACATAGCTGGTCTATGTATGTCTTTGCTGGAAGTCCCGCTCTAGTATTCCCATGTGCCGGTTTCCACAGAAGGACGTCGCTTATTAGCTCATCCTTACTTCTCCAGCAGTGTACGGTATGTCTTGTTCGCCTTACTCGGGTGGTTTGTGTAACAGGGGGCATGTGATCGTATAGCTGCTTTCTTGTGGGATGTTGCTTCCACGATTTGTTCAAGATCACACTCAGCATTCTTGTATAGATCCCATCCAGTCTATTTTCCAGGCACCTCGTCAATGTCCAAGTGGTGCAGCCATACAACACCGACACCACCACGACCTGGAAGAATTGTTGCTTTAACTTGTCGGGGAGATCTGACTTCCATATAACTGACAGTCTGTTTATTGCGGACCATGCCATCCCTATGCGTGCATCAACATCGCTTTCTGTGGATGAGATATTACTACCTAGGTACGTGAATTGTTCTACTGGTTTTAGAGGCTTACCATTGAGCGTGGAGATATCGCCTTACTCTTCAAAGCATATGAACTCTGTTCACATATAGACCAATGTTCCGCGCTGCCTTCTATAGGCTATGCATCAGGGATTCGGTCTGTTTGGTTCATAGGCCTCCTGAAATTCATTTGTGAAGATAAATTAATCAGAGAAGGAAAATGAATATAGAATAACTTGGAAAACTTTTTCTCTTTATTTTTAGTTTTGTTTTATTTTATCCTCTTTATCCGATTTTAATGAAATTTTCAGTGTTGATTTAGCAATGAATGAATTTTTGAAAGGAATTGTTTATTTTATTTCCAAACTTCATGATTTTTTCAGGTCACTTAACTTTAACCCCCCTTATTTTTCGAGCGCAAAATATCGGTGATCTTTTATGTGATTGATACTTTTTTACTGCATAAATAAAAAGACAAAACAACCGAAGGTGTGAATAGAAGAAAAAAATTTAGGAATCTGCCCTAGTAGTAAATAAGTACCGAAAATCGGAAAATTAAAGGAAAATAAAAACTAAAAAAATAATTTTTGGAGATTTGTTTTACTCATTTCGATTATTATCTAATTGGCAATTATTTTATAAAAGAAAAAATATACATCAATATTTGTTCTTTTTAAAAGAGGGTTGTTAAAATTCCAATACAGTTTTCTCAATCATTTTTTTTTTTTTTTTTTCGACTTTTTTTTTGCTTTTTTTATTCGTCATTTTTCCTTCTCTGTCTCTTTTTACATGATAATATTTTCGTTCCACTTAATCATTAATTTTCCTTCTTGGCTGCTTTCTCATGTTCAGTCTTTCCTTCTTTTTATTCTTTTCGAGAAATCACCTCTTAACTTCTTTCTATTTCTTCTTTTTCTTTCTTTTGTTTTCTCACATTCATTATTCCTTTGTCTCTTATTCGCTTTCTACTCTTATTTCTCGTCTTTTTTTCTTTCCCTTTCCTTGCTTTTCTTTTTTTCTTTACTTTCTTCTTTCCACTTTTCTCCACTTACCGTTCAAACTAATACACCATTCATTCTCTTAGTACCATTAATGAAAAGAAAAAATAAGGAACTTATTCTCTTCATTCTTTATCCTGAAAATATACCAACAGGATTACTATCCTGCAAATTCAGCTAAATTATTCAAAATTCAAAATTGCTCTATCGACAAGGCTTAGAATACACACACTATATCCACTCCAGTATGGTAAAACCCTCCTTCCTCAAAAAGCAGGTTGTGTCTTGGTCATGATTAAACTGCATCTGATGGTGAGGCTAGATATCTCGAAATCTGGGGAGTATGGAATACTCCTTCGTTGTCATTACTCTCAGGTCAACTGTAAATTGGGGTGGTAGTACCTGTTCGAGTTTAGTAGCTACACTAAAAATATAGTGTTCTTGATAAGATGCTAAACTGCATACAGTGGTGAGATTCCATTTCTGGAGCTTTGAGGAGTGTGAAATGCCCCTCCATTGCCATTACTTTCTGATCCACTCTGACCGGAGTGATAGTACCTGTTAGGGTACCATCTATGGGTTAAAATTCGTTAATTGGTTTGTTTTTTGTTTTACGGCATATCAACCTCAGTGGGTCATTTAATGCCGATAAAGTTTTGAAATAAATAAATTCTTAATGGATAATACAAATTATTTATAAATACATTTTTCTATTTAACCCATAGATGGGACCCTAACAGGTACTACCACTCCGGGTCAGAGTGGACCAGGGAGCAATGGTGATGAAGGGTGCTCCACATTCCCCAAACCTCCAGAACTGGAACCTCACCATCAGATAGAGTTTAACGTCATTCCCAGGACATGTAGACCCGCAGCCACCGCCTTCTAGCACCCATATGATAAAATTCGTTAGAAAAATTTAATACCACAATAAAGAATAAACAAAACAAAGGCGCCTTCAGTATAAAATAACCCTAGGGTTTACATGCCGTAAAATCCAACTAACTAATCAACGAACCAAAAATGTAAATATGAACATACCATGAACGTGATTCTATGACCTCTAGGCATAGCATAATCCTAGATGGGTTGAAATTCCGTTAAAGTCAATCAATCAATCCAGTTAAATAATTCAGATTCTGTCCTGTCTGGTTGGATTTCCAGACATGAATCCTACTAAGAATTCCTAGGAAATAATCAACTCCTCACAGATGGCAATGACTTTCAGTGATAAAGAATTATTACTTTCCGAACAAAAAGTATCGCTGCTTCACGAAATTTTCTAAAGAGAATACAACTTTTTTTGTCGACGCTAATGGAAACTCCATTCATTATTAATTTGTTGGTCGTTAGTAAACATGAATTTCGTATCTATAAACATCTTTATTTGAAAGCTCTAGTTACAATAAATGCATGTTGTAAGATGGTCATTATTAGAAATAATGGACATAAAGTCGCTTTTATCAAAGTTTATGATAATTATTCGTATTTTAGTGATGTTTTATTTGTTTTCTCTTTTATACATATAATCCCTACAGCAGTCCGGAACTTAGGTATGTTATTATTATTATTATTATTATTATTATTATTATTATTATTATTATTATTATTTGCTCCTTTTGAGTTTTCACATCAGCATTAGCTGATGGTCTTTCACTGGAGTCTGAGTGACAGCAAGTCTCATCAGGTGTCCAGGACTCTTCTGAGTATTCTGGTAGATTGCAGCAGTGCAGTGTTCTGAATGGTTTCAATCCTTCCTCTGATATCCAAACTTTTCAAACCCTTTTCTAATCCTTTTGGGACTGTTTT